>OY776114.1:102403568-103603568 GCA_963675035.1 Allygus modestus
TGGACCTTCTCCTAACCTTATAATGTGCATCATTGTCATCACAGAATTGCAGATAACTTGTAGCATCAGAGCAGACAACAAATTAAATGTTTTCAGATTTCAATAAAAATTTCTATAAGTATGTTTTCTACACCGTTTTTGATTTTTTAAAGTTTTTTAGCAAAAATTTGCTTCCCTTATGTCACCTTGCTGTTTGCAAACAATTCCAAAGTACGTGTCACAGTTATGATTGAACAATAATTATTTATAACATTGCAGATAGTGCTGATGGACATGTCGCAGCGGTTCCACCTGGACCACCTCAGCAAGGTGTTGGACTGTGCTGTTCAGGGCTGCCGCGACGTGTTCGAGATATTGGACCGAGCCGTGCGCGACTACTTGACTGAGGTAACCCATCAGCTGGGCACTGACAGTTAGCCAAGTGACAGGTGTTGGTAGGGAGACTGAGGAAGGGCAAACATCCGGGCACGATAAACAGTTTCTATGCTGGATGAAATATATTAGGCTTTTGGTAAACCATACTAAGGCATGGCTCATTAAAAGGTTAACATCCGGGCACGATAAACTGTTCAACTGTGCCAGATGAAAAATATTAGGCTTTTGGTAAACCTAATGGCATGGCTCATTAAAAGGTTATCATCTGGGCATGATAAACTGTTCAACTGAGCTAGGTGATTTGGCAATGGGTGAGCGAGCAACACTCGTAGGCTCACCTAATTTAAATCAACACTAAAACTATTAGCAACCTTATAGTCGATGCCAGCCGTAAAGGCACGAGTAGACCGTCCCGTCCTAATCTTTGTTTACAAAACAGCGCTTTTGTCGCAAGCGGCGGGGAGCGGCCACATTGACGCGGCCGGCATCCCCCTTCTCTTCCAAGAAATTCTTTGTCCTACTAGAATTTGTAATAAGCTGATCTATTGGGCCTATAGCCAAAAATTATGGCTCATTTTTCCGTCTATAGTAGATGAATAAGACAAAATTTGAATCACAGTTCCACGGTGTCCCGTTATCGACATAACAGGATTCAGATTTCCCTGATATGCCCCGCAATATAAGTCCGTAACCTGTTATGTCGATGATGGGACATCTTGGAACTGTGATTCAGATTTTATGTTATTCGTCAACTATAGACGGAAAAAATGAGCCATCATTTTTGGCTGTAGGCCTAATGGATCAATTTATTACAAATTCTAGTAGGACATGGAATTTCTTGGAAAAGACAGGGGTTGCCGCTCCCTACAAAAGCGCTGTTTTGTCAACAAAAGATTAGGACGGGATGCTCTACCTGGGGAACTGTGCCTTTACGGCTGGCATCGACTGTACTTATAACTAGATATTGGTTTATTGCTATTTGAGCTATTTTGGAATAGAACTACTCCCACTGACAGCACAGTGTATCGGCCCGACAAGTCAGATGAGCAGTTTGGCACCAGCTGTTCCATCAGTGGTACCTGGCTCGCTTGCGGTAACTGAGCCTACTGACTACATATTGCCGCACAGGCTTTTTGCCCCTTAGTGGTGATCAATTGGTTTTGTTATGTATAAATATGCCAGTCCAAATTTAACAATAGCAAGAAAATTTTACAGTTGCATACAGTTTATACAGTTGCATATTTTGTGCTGAAGCTAATAAAACGTTGTTTACAATGTTTTGTCAGTAAACCAATACAACTGGCATGTTTGGGATCACGCCATGCCGGGTAACTGAACATACATACATAGTCTTTATAGGAGATACTGAAGATAATTAACTCCATACAATACCCAAATGAACAAAACACATATATTACATGATATGTTGTGAATAAAAACAGAGAGTACAAAATACTGTAAAGTTTAAACCCTGAAAATGGCGTGCACAATGCAGTGCACTGGAGGCTAATGTTGGTAGAGGTCTGTGAGCACCCGAACATAACCAGGAAAAGCCGATCGTGAGTGTCTCGGCTGATGCCAGTTAGCAGAACGTGCCGGATAAAATAGCTTCTACTGTATACAGGGTCATCAAAAAAGATTGCCAGTATAAAAAAAAAAAATTACTACTATAATTCAAGTACAATAAACGTATGAAGTTGGTTTGAATCTTTAATGAAGGCGAAGATTAGAAATTTTATTTACTTACATTAACAAGTTTCTGTTTGCGCTCCATTATTTGCACTCACTGACACGTATTACCTACATCGAATCGATATTCTATTTTTGGCTGGAGGATGTCAGGTTTTAGAGTTGCAGTAACATGAATAATCATTTTTCTAAGTCAAATATTGTTTCACCATAAACAATATTTTTAATGTATCCCTAAAATAAGAAGTTTATAGGGAATAGGTGTGAAATGGGCACTGCTGCTTTAAAAAACATCCGCAAAGCGATGAATGGCTGGTTACCTAGTTGAATTAGGCCCTACTTTATATGGCCCTGTGTCCGGCCACCTAGAAACCCAGACTCACTCTAGTGGGCTCCTTCTGGTGATCCACCAAGAACATTGTTGAAACAATATGTTGCTTAGTGGATCTCAGAGAAATCATTAAGGCGCATTGCTGCAAGTATCTCCAGTTATGTCTCAGTGTTCGACGCCAGAAACAAAATATCGATTAGATGTCTGTCGTGTAACTAATGGAGCACATTTAGCTTAAAAGGCATTTGAAACAACGACCAACTTTCACTTTTACATCAAGACCACAACCAGCTTGAGATGACGGGTTCATAAATATGGGCATTCTTTTTCGATAACCCAGCATACAGGCCCAAGAGTTGTACAATATTTCATATTTCGGTCGGTTCAGCCATTCCATTACGCAGCCCGGTCCTGAGAGGCAGGCTACGAGTCTACAGATCTTAAAATAAATAACATAAAACTCCAAGGATGTCCTTGAAATATCAGTGATTATAATATCAGTAATGAAAATGCACCTTTTTGCTCGTTGGTGTGTTATAAAACTGATTTCTCAGGTAACTAGCTGGATTCTATCCTTGTCCTAAATGTAATCCCTGTAGTGTGAAGGTTGGTTAACGTCTGTGTCGCCCGCAGGTCGGCAGTGCAGCCTCCTGGGGCACGGTGGACATCGGAGCCCAGCGGATCATGGCACACGTACAGACGATAGCCGAAAACACATAGAGACATCGTGTATGCTGATAAAATTATGATTTTATACTAATTTTGTAAATAAAGTGTTTTACCCCCTTATAAGGATTTGGTTGATTGGCCAACCCTTTGTTTTGTAATTCTTCTTAGCTAATTGTGTATGATATAACTTCTGACTCGTAGGTTAGAATCAGCCAAGGCCATTCAATTGGTGGGGAGAGTGAGCAGGCTTGCTATAAAGTTACAGCACCAAAAAAGCTTATTATCATATCATACTAATATTGGTAAGCTGAAAATTTGTTTATTTGTTTGTGGCTCGATCACGCTTTAACTACTGAACCGATTAAGCTGACATTTGGTAGGAAGATAGCTAATATCATAATGTAACATGTAGGCCTATTCACGTTTTAAAATTCCTTTAGGGCTTTGCCGCAGTGGCCACTAAACTTCCTATGTTAATCTTATGGCTATTAACATTTACTAGATTAGATGATCATCAGGTGTTCAGCATTTCAGATTTTGATTTTATTTATTTCTTTATATTGTTTAAACTTTTAAAGCACGTTTAACCATGAAGGTACCTGCATCATATAATGCTAAGAAAATTTATATCAAACCTGTCACAAAGTTTGAAAAAAGTCCAATTTAATAAAGTGGATAGAAGTCAGGAAACTTCAGCACAAATGGAAATTAGAAGGCTTCAACAAGCTCTATGGCAGGCAGAACACAGAGCAGAAGAAACTCCAGAAGAACCGCAACCTGGTGCAAGCTCAGCTTCGAACAGCAACTTGAAGAGCGGGGAGCAGCAGGCCAGTTTGAGAGCAAGTGAAACGACACTATGGCAGTAGAGCAGTGACCAACAGAAACTGTTGGAGCAGTGACCAACAGAAGCTGAAGCTCGCAGACGAGCTATTGCTGCAAGGGCTATGCTCAGCGGTGGCAAACGTTCACCAGAAATATGTAGGGCGTCTGTGAAATTGCTGCCTTGGAATACGACGTGACTCTTAAGCCATTTAACATTATATCTTACTAACGCTATGTAGTGAGTGCGGCCGAAGCTGCGACTGGTAACGGCTAGTAATTTATATCTTTTATATAAAAGGAGACAATAAAAGTTCAAGTGCTATAAAACAACATTTTATTTTCCCAGTTATAATAAGAAAAGAATAAATTCTCAAATGATATAGGGCCTATATA
The DNA here is from genome assembly GCA_963675035.1 of Allygus modestus. NCBI lineage: Eukaryota > Metazoa > Arthropoda > Insecta > Hemiptera > Cicadellidae > Allygus > Allygus modestus. The sequence continues at coordinate 102,407,848 of OY776114.1, forward strand.
CAATTAGGTACTTCTTTTAACGATTTGCACAAACACAATTCTTCTAACTTTAACATAGTTAAAATACAGCTTTAATTTGGTACGCATGTGTATATTTGGATTTCATAAGCTTGAAAAGATTATTTAGAGCATTAACAAAGTTTCTTATAAAATTTGATTAAAAAACTAACAATTGAACTTTGGGAGAACCCTTCTTTAATTAGAAAACAGTGTCTTAAGTAGCTTCTCATCTTCCACTGTCTACAGGTGGTCTTACCCCACTTTTTGTTCATTTTTAACTGATCAACGTAATATTGAAACATGCTCCAAGTTTTGTCAATAATAAAACGCAGGTGGTCCAAAAACCAGATAGTTTTCTATATCAATTAATTATAGGAAATAACAGTTGGCCTACAACATATTACAATATTCAAAATATTCCCACAGTTTTGCCCTTCATATTGTTCCATTTATGTTTCATGTAGGATTTCCTGGGATTGCAGCAACCTCATTCCCTACAGTCCTAGTCGGCAATACTTGTAGCCAAACCTCGCCCATACAAGGGGAACTGCTTGTATAGAGTTCTCCCTCTACTAAAAGCCATAGGCTATTCTTTTGTTTCTAAAGTAATCTCTCAAGGTTTTATTGGGCTACCCTTGATTTTGTTATCCTCTATAAGAATAGTTTTAGACAACGGACTATGTTTACCATTATATAGGAATGGCATTCAAGAACTTAAAGAATAACATTTCTGCATACATTTATTTTGGTTATTGTACTGCCTTCAATGATAAAATTGTAATAATGTTAACTTTTAATTTTGGTGTTTTGAGGGCTCTAGGCAAGGATTGGTAATTCGGGTCTGATTGGGAGAAAAGATTTACCCCAAAACACATTAGGTCCATTCAATAGACCTCTACAAATAAATTTTACAGTAAACTACCAGTTTTTTTTAAGTATTTCAAGTTTATTATGAATCTTATTTTTGTCTTACTGGAGTGGACCACATCTTTTTCTTTATAAGATAGAGCTTTGACATGGGCTTTGCTCTTTGAATTTTTGGTAATCTATAACTGTGCAAAAAATAATAGTTTATTTCACCTGAAGCAACTTGTCTTTTGACAGTTTCAATACTGAGAAATTTGTAAATATTGCATTTAGCCTGTGTTTAGTAAATGATAACTGAAACAAAGGAATTATGATCTAAATTGTGCAAAATGGGGAGGGGAAGTTTACCACAAAAACTCTTAAAACAAATTCAAATCAACTTTAAAATTATTCCATTGGGTTTATATCTACTAGAGGGGACACGCAATGCAAATTAATGTGAGAGATGTGTTGATGTAGTTCCTCATACGTTGCCAGGGATCGTCGCGGTTTTGTTCATCATATTTTTCTCAGGAAAGTTTTCCTAGGGATTTAAATAAACCTTTTTTGGGATGGTCATCAAAGTGATATTTTGTTTACACGGGTCGGGTACAGCGGACGACTCGGCCTAAGGACGCCGCAGATTATGAAGTTATCTTAATATGACGCTAGATTGCAGCATTGCTTTTACTAACTCTGCTCCCATAAGGTGTCCCTTCTAATAGATATAAACCCAATAATTATTTTAAGGATAGTTCTGAATTTATCAAATGATAACAATTTGTTTGGCCAGTGGTTTAGCTAGTGAGGCCATTTTTAAATAATTAAATCTCATAACAGGTAATCTTGGGGACTTTAAAATCAATCATTTCCACCAATTAAACAATAGAACATCATCACTTACCAAACCGATGACTAATTAAAAATTACATTTCATACTAAATGTTTTGCATTATTTACAAAATCATCGTAAAACTCTCCCTGCTTGTCAGATATAAAACACCACACCGCCGTTAACCGCGTGCCAGCCCCTGTCAGTGCCCCCGCTTCATCCGCCGCTCCATCTTCCGCTGTTTCTTCTCGTCTATCTCCGGCTGCGGAGCTTGCTGGAAGAAGTACGGGGACAGGATGTTGGACCACGCCAGATGGATCGCTCGTCCCGGCGCCTAAATAGCCATCGATTCGGGTTATAAAAAAATAATCAAATATAAACTTACTGCGATTGTATTTATTACAATCATTCAGAATGTGAGTAACGTATGTTCTAGTTAGATGTTCATACTAATTCAAAGTTTAGCTCAAAACATTTTTTTAAATTTCTACTTAACTACAGAGAACCCCTTATGAACGTAGAGTGTTATAAATTTCCTGTGTCGACATTACTCAAAAGTCAATATTATATTAATCAAATTTAATGACAACCTGACTGGCTTGAATTGACTGATCAATCAATTATTTTATGGGGTGTACACATTTTGTTTTAAAATACAGTATATAGAAAGTAACATTTTCTATCGATGACAATATAATTTATGTGGTTTTTGCAAATAAAATATATACAACATAAGTAATTACATATCTTGCAATATTTGTAACAAAGGAAAGGTTTCAGGAAAGTAAATCCAGCTGTGAGTCCCGCGAGCAATACTTCAGTGGATTTGTGGGACCAACTCTTTGTTTTGTAATTTCAGTTTAAATCTTGAAACGCCTCAGTAATATGAACTTAAAGTAACAATATTTAAGTGTAATTTGGGGTTTATCACGCTATGGTGGTTAGGCTTGGTCACATTTCCTTAATTTGAAATAAAATCTCAGTCACAGAAAATCAAAAGTGACCCCAATAAACTAACCTAGCATAATTGCTGGGGTATTGTAATAAACGGTGATCTGTATAAGACAAAGTAATAGAGAAAATTAATGAATTTGAAAATACTCACTGCCAACCACAGAAGCCAGAAGTAGTTTGATAGTAACGACAAGACCTGCACACCAGACGTCAGGATGATCAGGTCCTTGACATGCCTGCAACATACGGAGTAGCAGAGTTGTAAATCCAGCACGGGTATGTTATTCTAAGAAAACTATTCAGCCAGGCCTACGCTGCCCAAGAAACAGTGTATTCCCCACTTGATTGTTCCTTGTTCATTTTGAATAACCACTCTCCACTATTATGGACCCAATAAAACATATTACTACCCCCATTAAAGTTTACACTTAAGTCCAAAGCCAGAATTGTAGATGCTGGGTTGAGGTTGTACAATGGATTGCCTGTCTAGGTATTATTAAAACATGGTCACAGTCCGATTTGAGGACAAATTAAAAAATGAACTCATTAACATTTTATTCATTGAAGAAGTTTTATGAAAACCCATTGACGGTGTTTTTTTTTGTTTTGCCAGATGTTATTTCTTAGTTTTTGTATTGTAGATGTTGTTTTGTATTTTTAGTTTATTAACAGACTAGCTGACATACCCGTGCTTCGCAACGGGGTGAAAATTCAGAGTAGAAACTTAACAAAATGCAAACAAAACAATGACAGTCTTTAGTTAGACATAATCCTTATAACCACTGTTTATTTAAATTAATTTAACTATACAAAAACACGTGACATAAACCAAATAAAACCCTCCTCCTTATAAACTGGGGCAGAGCCCTGAGGACTTTTCTAAACGGCAATAGGCCTTTGACAGACACTCCTGGGTACATAGACTATATTTGAGGAAAACTTCAGCAGAATTAGTCCAGTGGTTTTGGTGTAGTGAAACAATAGGCAGAGAGACAGACCACACCTCGGTTTTATAATAGCAGTGACAATGCATTTTTTCTGAGGGTATATACCCACAAAGAATGTTTTGTGCAATAAACTGACTCTTAAACCGAGAAGACATATCTAAATCATAAAACATCATCGAATGGAGGGAAGACAATAATTTTAAAATGAGATTCCAACTGTAAAATGACACTATGAAGACAATAACTCACTCTGACAGTCCGCCCTCCATGTTGAGGTCGACCCCCGAGTCGAGGAGTTGGCCGTTGTCCGAGTACTTGGCCACGGAGATGTAGGCCAGGAACTGGTAGCAGGCGACGAGCGTGGCCGTGGCGACTAGCAGCATCAGCTGGACCGGGGCAACAACGACTATCAGCGGCAAACAACTAGTCTAGACCTACTACAGTAACCGACGGTTATGTCTTGCCACTGTGTAACTTTCAATTTAGTGAGTCGCTGGCCAAGTGGTCAAGGATTCGCACTCTGGAACCATGGCAGCGGTCCTGTCGTTGGTTCGAATCCCAGCCCTGACATATAAATTTTATCAGTACTGTTCAACTCGTACTGTAACGGCTCACTCCTTGCTTTGTTGTATACGTTCCCCGCACAGATGTATAGTCTATGTGGATAGGCAAAGTAAGGCAAAAAGAGGATGCCAACCTCTTTTTATTCAAACAAAATAAGTTTGAATCTCGGTCTTGTCACTGTCTAATACACACAAGAAGTGCAGAGCATTATTGCGTACTGACTCCATTCAGAGCTTTATTTATAGGCTATAACATTAGACAAGAGTGTGTTACTCTATATAGGCTAAGCTGTTTAGTAACGAGTGAACCTGCAAAAGTGTGACAGTTGTCACTATTTTTCAAAATTATTTGTCTAAATTTGGGTTTTACAGAAGTAAGAGACCTATTTGGATTTCACAAATCACATACCAAGTCTCTTACTTCTTCAAAACTCAAATTTAGAAAAATAGTGAAAAACGCCACTCCGGCTAAACCTTGTTAGAGAATAAAAATAGATTTTATAAAGCAAAATTTAATTTTACATCATATTGAAGGAGAATTTGTTCGAAGAATATAAAGGAAATGTACAATTAATGCCAAAAAATAGGTCAAATTATAAGTAAAATTAAACTCCTCTGTTGTAATAACAATGCCACAAATGCTGTTCAAATGGACTGCTAAGTGGGAAGTAGCAGCAAGGTCAAAGTGTCTTTAAATCCAATCAACTTAAATTTTAAATCCCATCACTTCTGATTTAATTTTTATTCTTTGGCCAGGTTTGTGTGCACAAAGTAACAGGGCTTTTAAAACAACTTTATTGGCGGTTAAACAAATTTTTGATTAGCATATTACGTGTTGTTATTACTTACGGGATATAATAAAAGACGTCTTACAACACTAAAGAATATATTTACACTTATACTGATTCACATACAGACGGTAAACATTCATAACATATGTACAAGGCTATCGATTTTGACCATTCACACCGGTCATCATCAGGCCAATGAGAGAAATGACAAATTGGCCAATTGGTCATTTCTCTCATTGGACTGATGATGACCGGTGTGACTAGTCAAAATCGATAGCCTTGTACATATGTTATGAATGTTTACCGTCTGTATGTGAATCAGTATAAGTGTAAATATATTCTTAAGTGTTGTAAGACGTCTTCTATTACATCCTGTTTTCATAGTTAAGTAAAAATCCATGACTAAAAATCAATAACAATATATTTATTTAAATAAATTACACAAATTTTAAACCAAGACTTTTCTAACAAAATATTCAGTGTTTCCAGGGCTTAGGGACATGTATTCTGTTTGACTATGTTTTTTTTAATGTTAAAACTGACCAAACTTTGCTAACATTAAGAACCATCCATCATACTAGAAACTCTTTTTTTAGTTTCCTACATTTTTCAAAATTATTATTCAGTAATGTCTATTTATAAAGGAGTTAGAACTTACAATATTAAGCCATGTGAAGCAGTCATTTAACACTGTCAAAGCCAAGGCGTAGTAGATACCATTGGCGATCAACGCCATTAGTAGATAAAACTTTAAAGTTTCAGCGTTTTCTTCAACAATCTGTTTTTGTCCTTTTGTTCCTTGTTTTCCCTTCTGAGGCTGAAATCATTCAAATCATTTAAATATTTTTGTTTGTTTGTTTTTAATGTGAACAGTTTCCTTTACTTTAGAACCAGCTGCACAGAGACTGCAAAATGTTATAATTAAAATAATTGAATGAAATATCTTATAATTGGCCAAGCCTAAACTCTTTTGATAATTCAAATGAATCGTCAACCTTATAAAGTCAATTACAATTTAGCTGTGTATTTATTTGTGTAATGTGAATATATTTTCTACAGCTAGTTTTTTTTTTCATTAAAGACTTAGAAAACCAGGCTATTTGAGTCGTAAGTCACTGAAATTGTAAATCTAGTTTTAGCAACAGTAACTCTCTCAGCAACTGGTAATTGCTTACTCAAAAATAAAATTCTTCTTTATAAATCACATTAAAGGTAACAAATGTACTGAAAAGTTTAAATTCTGAACGACTTTTTAATTTATTGCCAGACAGTTTTTAGTAACTTTACGTCATCGACATTTCATGTTGTTATCGTTTGAATGAAAATTTGATAGTTATGATATGTAATAACAATAATCTAACTGCAAAGGCTTCTTGAATTCAGTTGAATTATCAAATGATCCGATGAGGCATTAGTAAGGAAAGAGGAAGGGTGGTAAATATGTACATATTCACTGACAGTAGATATTTACATAAAACCAGGGAAAAAATCAAGTGTATTTAGATAAACAACGGCCTAGGCCTAAACTTACTGCATTATTTACTCCGGCTCATAATAATCTCTCTTAATCTTAATCTCTCTGCAAGACACTGACACAACTAGGGCAATTATTAATGAATGATGAGGGAGTCTTGTTACTGACTAAGACTACTGATTCTTTAGTCAGGATTATTAATTAATAACTTACATTCATTGGGCATTGTTTTTCTGTGGCTTTTTCAGGTTTCCAAGAGTGACGAATAATTAAATAATATCCTCAAAATGTATTGGATTTGGTCAATTTAAAGGCTAGCTTGCTAAATTTAAGACATCTGGTTAGGTTATGTTAGATAGATAGATGGGTAAACTTACGCTAAATTTGGGTAGGGAGCATAAGTTAAATACCCCCGTAGCAGCAAACCTGCGTACTCAGCGAATTTCCAATGCATATATATATATGTATCTTAATACCACATAAAACCAAATACCAAGTTTCATCAATATACATTCATAAATAAACGATTTATAACCTTTTTAATTATTCTCCATAAGAATAACATGGCGGCTGAGTATGCAGGTTTGCTGAAGGAAGGAAAACAAAAAATGGGGTTTTATACAAATATCAATGTAACTCATTTAGGTAAAGCCACATACCAAATTTCATTAATTTATTTTCATAATTAAGGGAGATAACACGTTACTTATTCTCCATAAGAATAACATGGGGCTGAGAACGCAGGTTTGCTGCTACGGGAGCCTTCGGCAAAAAATTGTTTTTTTGAGCAAATATCAATGGTCCACAACCAGATGAAGCCGTATACCAAGTTTTGTCAGTATACGTTCATAAATAAGCGAGATATAAAATTTTTCTTTTCCTCCATAAGAATAACATTAGACAACGTACTGTGTTTAGCACTTTCAATATCTCGGTAACCAATTGACGTAGAGAAATGATCAAAATACCAAATTGTGTGTTTTTTTAAGCTGAACCCAATGGTAAAAACTAAAATTTGACTTTTTCCAAAATTATATGTAAAAAATTCAAAAACCCCATTTTTGGGGTACAAAACCCCCCCAAAATACCCCTTTGGATAAAGTGATCTGGCTGGTTTTCGAACTTAAAGTCATAAATGTTACTTTACACGTTTATACCAAATTTCATCAAAATCGGATAATTTTTACGAGAGTTATCGTGCTCACGGACACACATATATATATATATATATATATATATATACAGTTTCGAACGAATGATGTTTTTGGGGTCTGGGGACCTCAAAACGAAAAGTTATCATGGTCCCGGGCCTAGGTCTTACCATGCCGACTACGGTAATAGCTTCTTCCCTATAGGGGAAATTCGCTAAAATCAAGGTTAATAGCGTGAGTCTAGTAAATTTTGTACAGAATTTTTTTATTTGGAAATCTGTAAAAAACAAAGCTCATAACTGAAAAGAATAATTCAAATCCAAAGTAGTGATAAGCATACACATAGCAATTCAAACTTACCGCCATAGTCTGCCAAATCCTCTGGATCTAACCCCAGTTCACACTGTATTCTGTAATGATTGAGATTTTATTATTTACTAAATAATGGGATTACTGACAGAAGTCGTATAATTCGTGTTAAATATTTACTAACTGTTCAATGACTAACGATTTCAGACATCCCTACAAATTTCTTGGCGATAATTGATGCATCGTCTGCATACAATAGTTCTTGACTCTTGACAACACGCTAAGGTACTAGACAAATAGACATAGACTTGCCAAGTTGTACCACATGTTAAAAAGTTAATGATCTACAACAACTGGCTCCAGATCAAAAGCTAACAAACGCTACGTTAGAGGCATTGGACATATTGTACAAAGAGAAACAGACAAATAGGTTATGTATATAGTCTCCAATCCAATCCAGTCCAATCTTATGAGACTTTTCTTAATTTATGTTTTTAGTTTACTGCGTTAGAATTTGTTCTAAACTTTGTTTTTACTTGGTGTATTTCACTGTAAAATGACTTGGCCTATTGCATTAATTTTTTAACATCTAATGGCATGGTATTCTATTTGATCCGATATGTATTTATTATAAATGTATCTTTTTACGTCAATATAATATGATGCTTGTGTGATGTAGAAATCTAAACATTTGTAAATTAAAAATACATAATAATGCCACTGAAATTGCAAATGTAGTACGTATTTTGTTAGTTAATCAATTCTATATAATTCCATTTAATTTATTCGTTCAAAAAAGTACAGAATTACTTGGCCCCACCAAGTTGAGTAGAACTTGTCTATGAGGTTCAATATGTATAATACCCCCGTCACAGCAAACCTGCATACTCAGCGAATTTCCAATGAATATATAACATAACACATTAAAACACTTAACAGGATTCATAATTTTTCTTCTGAATCCTTCTGTTGTTGTTGAAGATGGTGATTGTATTCTTAGTTGACTTTTAGGCTATAGTTTTAATAATAGTTTTAATAATAGTTTTTTTTATAGTTTTAACTTTTAATATAGTTTATAGAAGATGAGAGTGCCTAAAAGTCAACTAAGGATTCATAAGAAATGTATTCACAAACAATCGATATTTAAAATATTAATTATTCTCCATAAGAATAACATTGGAGATGAGTACGCAGGTTTGCTGCAACAAGGCACACGAAATAATGGGTTTTTATGAAAATATCAATAGAACTCATCTTAGTGAAGACACATACCAAGTTTCATCCATATACATTCATAAATAAGCGATATATAACATTTTAAGTATTTTCCATAAGAATAACATGGGGACCAAGTACCTAGGTTTGCTGCTACAGGAAACATCGGCGAAAAACTGTTTTTTTGTGCAAACAACAATAAACCACAACCAGATCAAGCCATATACCAAATTTCGCCAGTTTATATTCATAAATAAGCAAGATATACAATTTTTCTTTTTCTCCATAAGAATAACATTATACAACGTACTGTGTTTAGCACTTTCAATATCTCGGTAACCAATTGACGTAGAGCAATGGTCAAAATACCAAATGGTTTGTTTTTTTAAGCTGAATTCAATGGTATAAATTAAAATTTGATTTAAATTAAAATTACATGTGAAAACCCCAAAAAACACATTTTTGGGGTACAAAACCCCCCAAAAACCCCCCTTCGGATGGTGCGATTCATCTGGTTTTCGAACTCGTTCAAATAAATGGTACTTTACACATTTGTACCAAATTTCATTAAGATCGGACCTTTTTTACGAGAGTTATCGTGCTTACGGACACATATATATATATATATATATAAATATATATATATATATTTATATATATATACATATATAACAATTTGAACGAATGGTGTTTTTGGCATCTGGGGACCTCAAAATGAAAAGTTATCATGGTCTCGGGCTTAAGTCTTACCATGAGACCTACGGTAATAGCTTCTTCCCTATAGGGAAAATTCGCTAAAAAGTACATTTTTACCAAGACTTTTTTATTTTGTTTTCATTTGTACGGTACTTAAAAACATAACTTAATATGGTATTCAGGGTGGGCAGAACTCCGCTAAAACAAACTATAATAAGGCAATTGCATATTTTATTTAACAATATTTTAATGTTTACGCAATACAAAAAGTGTCAAAACTCAAGCTGTATTTTTATTTAACAGTATTTTTTCTTGTACCTAAATACAACATAGGATTATAATCTGTAGAGTACTATAATTGATTATGTATTCGTATCTGTACACATGATCAATGGTATTAGTGAATAGGCTATTTTATTTGTCGTTGAATACCCGTCCTACTGTATCGACTTTCAAATGGAACAGTTGTCTTTGAGTTTGTTAAGAAATAGTCTGCTAGGGTTATAGGTTGTCATTGTCATAAATGTCATTGATAACAGATCTGATTTGTTTGTAATAAATGTCAAACTATTTTAAACCATGTATTGTTTAAAAATTTTCATTTTACTTTGTGTTTGTAATATTATCTCTGCATGATAAACTTAATTTCATCTAGATTTTTGTTTGGCAAGATGGTTTATTGCTTACTCTACCAATAAAGGTAACTGAAAAATGATGAATTCCAACAGTAAACTTTGATATTTTCAATTGGCTACATATTACTCTCTTTAACAGAATTAATAGGGATTTTTACATAAATAATACTTGTCACAAGTCTATTGTTAATTGCTAACAATTCCTTCCATTTAATTTCTTTATTTAATTAACTCCAATTTATCAAGCAGTAACTTATTGATTTGGTGTCTATCATAACTGTTAAGTTTAAATATTAGTTTTTCTTCTCCTAGATACCTTGTTACCTGACAATATCTCTGTCTTCATGTGTGCCGAGTGGAATTGGATCGATGATGTCAAATTTCACCAACACTAATAATTAAACAACTAAAACCTGTGTACACTGTCCACATTCTTGTTTCACCACAAGTATATTATTTTGTCTTTACTAGCCTGAGAAGTATATTTTCCATAATTGAATAGAAGGGTTTGGGTAAACTTTCATAAGCGTAACGATATAAAAAACAGAAGGAAATTTTTGATATGGTATTTATAGATTATTTCGGTTATTTAGGTTTCGTTATGTTTCAGTTAAGATGTCTTCAAAATCTGTCCAGGTAACAAACGTTGATTCCACTATTACTTAAACATGTATTGCCAGGAACAACATTGTCTTGTCACGTCATACATTGTCACGTTTGTTTATTTAATTTTTATATTAGGTTTAATTGAAAAACAAACTAAAAATAAACATTTTGTAATAACTAACATACAGACTAGGCTATACAATATTTTGCAATCAATATACTGTACCGATCGATTTCATTCGGTTCTTTATATCGTTCCGCTTATGAAAATCTACCCAAGGGTTTGATTTCAGCCAGGCCCCAACTTTTTTCTTGAACTTTGGGACCTGCGGACTCCTTATAGTGGCCGGCAGGGCGTTGTTCGTCCACATAGCAAGAACAGCGAAGGAATACTTTTCCCGCTAGGTCTACAATTCGGAGGTATTTTCTTTCTATTGCTGTATGTGTGCAAATTAGATTTAACTGTTAAATTGCTTCCTATGTTCTTCACATATTGTAGGCCTATGGTCATTTATCATAAGCCTTAAGGCAGAGCTTATTGACCAGGCACAATTCTCGATATTTGATACAATAGGATATATATTTCATCCCTAGGACCAAAAGTGACACTTTCTCCCATAGCAGCCACACAAGTCGGGTCGCCAGTAGGAACGGTAGCGTGTAGCAGAATGCACCCCTCTGAGCGATGTGGCACTACTTTAGTGTTCAAAGCAGCCGGTGCCTGAACTAACTGTTTGAAACGCAACTGCTGTTAACATGGTCGTTATCCTTCTGTAGTGTTTTATAATTTTCTGAGGTATCATACTGAAGAGCTATCCTACCTGTGCATTTCAACAGCATAGGAGTAGGCCTACTGAGTACTCTGGCAGTGATGGCATTAAACAAGGTGAACAAGACAGCTGATACCTTGGCTACTACCTTATGAGACCCCAAGAACAACTTTACAAAAGGAGCAGAAAAATTAGAATCTGATTTGGACTTTGGCTCCTACCGTCAAAATGGGAATGAAACCATAATAGGGTCTAGGGTAGTATTTGAAGAATTGTTTCTCTTCTGTTTTTGCGTAGTTCTAAGAATTTTTTTTTTTAAGTAGGCCTTGTTATTTACTAAGAAAATTTATATCAGTAACAAGCTAAAAGTATTTGGATCCCTTAAACCAATGTCTATTTACATTTGATGCAAACAAACGTACAATAAATAGTGTCAGATTCATTCATGTGCTCATGGTCCAGGCCTATCCTATCCATTCCATGCATCACACAGTGATATCTACAACTAATACACAAATTGTACTGGTCATGATAGAACCAAACATTGGCAAATAATGTAAAATCTGGTCTCGCACATTTGATCTAGCATATTTTAACTTCTTTAAAAACCTCTTCATATCACCACACCCATAGATTCACCATACTTTTAATGAAGGTTGGCCAGTAGGTATGTCTATTACCGATGTTTCAAATACAATCAGAGCTTAGTGTGGTGAGAAAACAATGGTAGAAAATTGATATTGACTCACCGAGAATTTCTCAGCATTAACGTACAGTACTACATTAGTTAGTCCGTTAATACAATAGAAGCTTTCTTAAGACATTCAGTGCGGGTAGAGTACATGAACTCCAAGCTGGCCTTGCCAGTCGATCGTGTGGAGTTCATGAGCTCCAAAGTCTAATGTTGTTTTCAAAGGAATACTGTGTCTCAACCACTGCAGCTGGATAAATGAAACTTCGATCAACTCGAGTTTGTCTATTCCTGTAAAATGTCCGCAATATGGTCAGTTTTCAGCCCCTCCCCCCCCTTGAAGGTGCGGAGGGGGGGACACTTCCCCTGCATGCTCTTCCAAGTTATTTACCAACATTCCGGCTCTTATCAGTGCTTGGGTTTTTGTCTGTCTACGTTTCTAGAAGGAAATAATAGTGCATTCCGGTGGGATTGTGGTGCATTTTGCGTCATGGCAGGCGCCTAATACCATTGCGGCGATCCAAAACTGTGGGTAGAGTTCATGAACTCCAAATATTTATCGACAATAATCACATGTAAAAACTATCATAAATTTATTTTTAACACTCAACGTTGCTTCTACATGTAAAACCTATGTTTTTAGTGAATACAAATTTTCAGCTCCTGGGTCAACCTTACATCATCTATACCGCACTGAATGTGTTAACCAACTCCCACGGGACCAGGCCATGGTCGTATAGCAAAAAAGGTCTGTTAAACCGAATAATACTGGAAACAGTGACAATATGTGTTAAAAACAATCACACTTGTAAAGTATGGTAAACATATTGAGAGCAACTGCCTAAATTTGACTTTCTATGGAAAAATGTAACCGACCTGTTATAACCTGAAAGTTATTTGTGAAACAATATCGCTACATCGGCTGCCGCGGCAGAAGTTTGTCTATTCTTGGAAGGTGGTCGGTTAAGAGAGCTTCCACTGTACTGCAAAAAAAGCAGTCTTGAGTCCCTATACACATTGCAATATAATTATTTGTTTCATCCTTGTTTAGGTTGGGCACAATGGATTGCGAAGATGATTTTTATGGAAACAACTCGATCAGTGAAACAGAAGAAATTCTAGATGCTCATCAAGATAATCAATCTGAAATCAAAGAAGATGCTTTAGACTTGACAATTCACTGTGAGCCAACTCTTATAGAGGAAGAGGACGAAGAAGAGGAAAATGAACTTAATAAAAGGTAGCGTAATCGAATAAACACCTAGTAGTAGCACACAACCTGGCAGCGACGAATCCTTAGTTGATGTTTAATTTTTTTCTATTTGTCATTCCTCCTTTTTGAATCGGCCTACCTACCATATTAGATTTCTGCCTTAAACCGCCTTCTATATGGAGGAACCACCACGGTTTGATTTATCATTCTATTACCCTACACCTAGCACCAAAATATGGTGATAATAGGCTATATATTGTTCTGTTACTAAATTTTCTTGACAATATAAGTTCCCTAAGTTGGAGTCAAAGTGCTGTCGGACAGCTGTAAGTTGCAGCGGAACTTGGAACTAAAAAGACGACATAACTTACTGTACTGCTAATGCGATGCCAATCTAAATAATTGTGACTGGGTCCAGGGTTGGAGTTTTGTTTTTACATTACAGCGTCGGGGCTATCAAATCAAAATTTATTTATTTATTTGATATCTACAACAGTTCAATAAATGATGTCGAATGTAATGACTCTTAAATTCTAAAGCTAAACATTACAATACATCAAACTCTTCTAGGCCTAATTATCAGATGTATTTTCCAATACAAATTTGTTTCATTACGTTCTAAACTTACTTTAACCATTTTGGGATTGATTAAACAAAATGTAATTCTGGCATGTGAAGACTTTTTGGATTATTTTTAAAATTATGTTGATGTAGGACTTTATCAGACGTGTTCCTTTGTGTCATAGCCATGAACCTCACAATGACTTTATACTGACTTTTATGAGTTCTGACAAACATTACACACTTCAGTATACTGTATATAGATCATAGCTCGTTAGTATTCTTAATTGTCTTAAATATTGTTTTACAGATTCACAATGATTAAACTGAATCCCTCTCAACATCCCTCTCTGTTTTCTTTTGCATAACAAGACTTTTCTTTTATTCTGTATCGGATGTTCCTCCTTATATGCTTATTCTCTTTGTGGTGTGGTAAATGATCATGATAAATGATATTTAATTGATCGCTTTGTTTGGCTTTCGAGTCTAGCAATTTACCTTTACCTCTAATCTTATTCTTGGTGGTTCAGTGTATTCATCTACTTTGTAAGCTAGCTCTAAAAATGTAATTTTTAAAATTCCTTTATAAGTTACATTGATTGAGGATTTGTCATGCTTGAGTTTTGAAACTCATAGATTTTAATATTTCCAATCTCAATACTCTACGATACTTAATAAGATGTAGTTAAATATAAATTTTGCATTCAGTTATCTTTTGAATATCTGGCACAATCTTGCCAGTATAAATAATATGCTGTCACTTTTAATAAATATGCATTTCCAAGTTTAAATATGTTTTTCCAAGATATGTGCAAATCCTAAGTTTGCACAAGTCTTATCAATGTTGATGTTTTTGAACTCTTCCAGCCTCAATACGCCGGGGGAGTGTGTGGACCCTTTGGAGTTTTTGGAAGTCGATCAGGTAAAATACACCGTTTACCCTTTTCTTGGCCTAATATATGTTTACAATACAATGTTGGGGTTAATTTTAGCTGCCCTAATATTTTTTGAGTTAAGTTTTAGAATAGATTTGTAATAATATCAAGATCAAAACAATGTGAAACTGGGTTTGATACCTGTTTTTAAACGTAGATCATTGATATTAACTTATTATAAAGAATGTGCAAACGAGAAATTTTACTGATTCGATCTCCCGCCATACTTTTGGAAGTTGTAGCTATAAAAATGCAATCTCATGAATTTAAATGTTCTTAAATTTATATGTTTTTGAATAAAATGTTCCTCTCAAAATTTCATTACCGTAGGTATCTCATATATGAGGGGGCCTGTTGCGCAATGCCGAGCAAATTGGTGAGATTCAATAGGCAGACAACTCGTTTAATTCATTCTCTTGTTCACCATCACAGGCTTGAAATACTGTGCTCACAACCAACTGTGAATCAGGCCAAATCTATGGCTACTTCAGTTGATGAAAGTTGTTATTAAAAAAAAACCTCGCCATAATGTATTAGTATATTAGATGAGAATTGTCCAGAAAGTAAAGAATGATTGCGCACCGTGCCGAGCACAGGTCTACCACCACCACTACTAATACATGTTTGACACTCCACTCCCGCCGCCTCCTCAGTATGAGCCGAGTCTCGTTGAGCGGTCTTGCGGTGGTACTAGTTGAAAGTCTCGCCAAGTGCGAGAACCAGTGTCGTTCGGTTTTTGAATGTGCGAATTGTTTTTTCTTAAGTTTTTGGTTAAAAACCAAAGAGAGTTTAGGGTGAAAGTGCAGTAAACAAGGTCTTGAAATTTCTCGACAGGATTCATGGTGTGCTAACAGTAAAACACCTGTTTTCCTGAAATTTCCTCTTAATACTTTCTTTCAAATCATCTGTAACAGTTGATAGCCTGCCACTATGATCCTCATCATGCACATTGGTACTTCCTTCATTAAACATGAATAACCATTTTCACACTGAAGACGCTCATTACTGTTACTTCACAAACTTTCCTCAGTGTTTGTCTAAAAATTGTAATATGCCGAACATTTTGAGCGTTCAGAAATTGAACAACAATGTGGATTTCATGCTTGGCAGGATTTTCCATTGATGCCGCCATTTTAAGTTGCTGTAGAAATGAGATGTGTGACCGCTCAGCAACGAGACCCGGCTCAGACTGAGGAGGAGAGGGGAGCGGACTGTCACACTCAGTAGTGGTGGTGGCGGACCTGGGCTCCCCATGACACGCAATTGTTCATTACTTTTTGGGAAACCCTCGTACATTTATTTTACCGAAAAAATGTTAGATTACACTCAAAGACAACAACTGAACTTAAAGATAACTGTAGAACTAAATTTCAAAAATTAACAATTCAAATTCAATTCTCTTATTCTTAATCTTATGCCCTTTTGTAAAACTTTGCAAATTCTTTTTTACGGAAACTCAATAAATTTACTGGCTAATAATAGATCTATTGATATCTTGTTTACAGTCGTCATTTGACGGGAGCATGGACGAAGGAGAATCAATAGAAGCTAAAGATTTTAACACCGACGTTCCAACAGACACAGAAGTGAGGAAGAATGTAAGATTTTATTTATCTATTAACTCAATTTAAAATTTAAAACTATAAAGTAATATAATATAAAGTACCTTGATTTCTTTTAGAGATCAACGACTAATACACTATCAGGCCTGGTAATTCATCATAATAAAGTTAACAGATTTCCCGGAGCCTCGAAACTTTTACAGGTGTACCTGTGGTTAAAATGTTATTGATTGTATTAATTAAGTCTTACACAGTACATCGCTTGATAAGATATTTTCGCTCAAGAATTGATGCCACATAAGATAACTCTGTTTTTATTAGTTTTGAGATAAAAGTATCACAGGATTCAGGAAAAAATAACTCATGTTTCGGGTGTAACTCACACGGGTACAGTTTCATAAGCGGCCACCAACAATTCTCATTTGTTTATTTATTATCGATACTATTAACTGTATCCAAGGAGGTTTATTGTATAACTGGAGGTAACACTGCTTCACTATTTTTGTCGAAAAAGCGAGCCAGTGATTTTGTCAGGTTGGTACACTGGTGAGGCAAATTTCTCGTTCTTTGAACTATCCTAATTGGCTGTTTTATTTCTTTATGTGAATCTACTCATGCAAATCACTGGAATAAAATTAATAAAAGTTGGAACAAATTGATTTTTTTTGTTTGATTTATGCGTCAAATGTTGTTGTGAAATATGATAAATTATTAATATGAGCAAATAAACAAATACAAGTTTTTTAATGTTCAAATCATGAGTACGTACTCGTTCGATTTCAGCGAGTAGTTCTTTGCCTCACCAAAATTTGGCAAAGAACGGCTCGCAATTCTGTTCATCAGTGTTGCTGATGTATTGCTTATACTTTTTAATTCTGGTAAATTCAATGAGAGTCGCATTTATATTATTAAATAACATATTTTATTAACAACACAACTTAGCTGACATGTCTCTTGCTTCGACATTTTTATAAGAAGGAGGAGGCGTCCCTTGTACAACCAGGACTACCACCATACAAAATAAAAACATACACTTTGTAAATCTATTACATATGTATTAAATTATAACTTATAACACTTCCACTTTCAAAGAGAAAGAAAAAAAAAAACTTTTTTACTAAAACATATAAGTAACTTATTTTGGCCATTCCTACTTTTTACTTTCTCCCCCTATACATAGTATATGGAGAAAGTATTGTTTTCGTAAAAATTTTTGAATTTGAGTTGTCAGTGGAAATATTCGTTTTGGTGCTCCCTGAACCCAAAAAAGTGGTTTTTACGTGATGTCTGTCTGTGTGTGTGTGTGTGTGTGTGTGTGTCCGTGTGTGTGTGTGTGTGTCTGTGTGGATGTGTACAGAGCTAGAGCCCTAACCTATGGGCCGATTTTTATGAAATTTGGCGTGTAGGTACTAATCCACGATATCTCCAGGCGTTTTTTTCATTTTTTTGAATTTTTGATTTTTAAGGGTAATTATCCCCCAAAAACCGCCAAAAAACATGAAAAATCCAAATTTCTCAAAAACGGCTCTAACGATTTTGATTAAACTTTCGTGGTTTGTAGAACTTTAGGTTTCCAACAAAATGACACCACCCGCATTTCTGGAAAAATGCGGGTTCAGAAATTACAGGACTTAAAACATCAAAAATTCAGTTTTTTTGTTTTTTCATAAAAAATCATAAATGTTAAAAAAGATTACTATTCACCATTAAAAAGAGCTCAAAAAACTAAATAAATTAGTATTTTAAATTACTATTCTACGATTGCTAGTTGCGGAGAAAATTGAAATTTTCATTTAGCGGTAAACACAGTACGTTGTCCAATGTTATTCTTATGGGGAATACAAAAATAACTATTTCTCTCTTATTTACTGATCAATTTCATTTGATATGCAGGTCAAGTTAGCATTGACCAACAGATGATGTTCGAAATGTGTTGCTATTTAACCCTGGGGGGGGCAAGGGGGCATTTCCCCTCTCAAAACTACTGTGTGTAGCAACGGACTCTATAGTGCCTCCAAAAAAGCAATTTGGGTGGATATTTCTGAAAACAACTATTTTAGACAATTTTCTGTACATTTATCTATACTTCATATTCTATATTTAGTAAATAACAAATATTTTTGTCATTAAAGTTTGGCTAAAAGGGAGAAAGTATGTGTCAGTTTCCTGATACCGTTTATTATAATTTCTGTCATCTTACATGTACAATTACTGTAACAAAACAATATGGCCTATTCCAAAATATTATTATTTTTTTTTTTTACATTATTCTTCATCTTACATGTGAAGTGCAACAATCATTGTGGCCTATTACAAAATAAAATGTGACAAGAGGTTATATTAACTACATTTCTTATAATCTTACATGTAATATTACTGGAACAAAACAATATGGCCTATTACAAATATCATTTGTTTACATTATTCTTCATCTTACATGTGAAGTGCAACAATCATTGTGGCCTATTACAAATATCATTTGTTTACATTTGAATAAAATTAGGCCAAACAATTTATATGATAAAAAACAAAAGTTTTAACTCATTCAAAAATTACAGAACATACATTACATACAAGTCATTGAGAAACTCTTGATATTTATTAGACATAGTCTCTAAACCTTTCAGGTTTCCTAACTATTCTACCAAACCTTGTTTTTAACTGACCTTGCCTAGCTGGCGTTTCATACTCAGAAGGCCTAGGATTCTGGAATTGGTTAGGACTTACGGTAGGCCGAGGTCTACCATAATTAGTTGGAGGAGAGGGTATTGGAGTATTAGCCTTGGGTGGACGAGGGGTGAGCTCTGGATTACCGGTGTTAGGCGTATGAGCAATGATCTTTTTTGGTGTGGGAGTTCTCATTACAAGTGACTTCAGTGGAGACAAACAGCTATTTGTGACATTCGCACCTGAATCAACACTTTCTTTAGAACTAAGCCTACTACTTGAAATTTTACTAAGCTGCCATTGATTAGGCCTTAATCTTAAATGACATGTATTTCTCTGAAGGACTGAGCCAGTTTGATATAGCTTAACAATATATGAGCTAGGAGTGGTTGCATAGCCTATTATTTTACCTGGCTCCCATACACGACAGCGCACATTGTACACATTTACTTCATCAAATAACTTAAAATTACACCTAGGGCGAGAAGATCTATCATGATATATAGCTGCCTTCACTTGCTTTTCTGACAGTAACTTGTTAACAGTATCTCTGTCACAAATTCGAGGTCTTAATAAACTAGCTGACACTGGTATCTTACTCCGTAATCTCCTGGACATAAGTATTTGAGCTGGAGAATTATTGCCTACAACCGGCGTGTTGCGCAACTCCAAGAGAGCAATTTCAATATCTTTATTGTCTTCACTACATTTTTTAATCAACTTCTTTACTGTATGAACTGTTTTTTCAACCTGACCATTTGATCGGGGGTACAATGGACTACTATTAATAACTTCAAAGTTCCAGTCCAAGGCAAATTGTTTAAACTGAAATGATCCAAAAGGGTGAACTGAAAATACTCTCTTGAGCTCACTAATCACATCTGTTGTTGTTTTTGATCTTAAGTGAAGGCACTCTGGCCACTTACTGTAATAATCTATTACAATTAGAAAAATTTTACCACCATACTCAGCAATGTCAACACCTATTTTATTAAAGGGAAGATCAGGTATGTCATGACACTTAAGATACTCTTTTGCGTTGGCACTCATAAATTTCTGACAAAGCCTACAGTTTGACACTAAATTATTAATTTCTACGGACATCCCTGGCCAGTACAACAATTGTCTAGCCCTAGATTTTGTTTTTTCACACCCCAGATGACCTTCATGCAGAAGACTTAACATTGACTTTCTTAGGCTGTAGGGTACTACAATTTTATCATTTAGAAACACCAGCCCATCATGTACATACAATTCATTACGTTTACTAAAATACACTTTTATACAGTCAGGCAAAGACTTTTTATTGACAGGCCAGCCGTTATTATAATATTTCTTAACTAGGCTTAGAGCTGGGTCACATTCAGTTTGTTCCCTAAATTCAGCTTTTCTTTTGTCTGACACAGGTAGATCATAAGGTACAATATTTTCAACTATGTTTACCTCTAAACTAGTTTCCGACAAGTTTGAACCATCATTTATACATGTACGAGATAGAACATCAGGTACCACCATTCTTTTACCAGGACAATACTTTATAACTAGGTCATACTTAATCAACTTAAGTTTAAGTCTTTGTAACCTTGGTGACATGATTTTGTGAATTGGTTTATTCATTAGAGACTCTAGAGGCTTAGAGTCATTATAAACAATAAATTTATTTCCATACAGCAAGTTATGGTACCGAGTGACAGCAAAAACAATGCTTAGCATTTCTTTTTCCACTTGAGCGTACTGTTGCTCAGTATCAGTTAAACTACGAGAAGCAAATGAAATTGGTTTCCCATTTTGCATGACACAACATCCAAGTCCATCCTTACTAGCATCAGAATGAACTTCAACCTGCTTTTTGCTATCAAAAGTTGCTAGTACGGGAGCTGAAGTTACTGCTTGTTTTAACTTTAGAACACACTCTGAATGCACAGGTAACCATGACCATTTTGTCTCTTTCCTAAGCAGTTCTCGCAATGGCCCAGTCATGGTCGACATGTTAGGAATAAATTCCCGGAAATAATTAAATAGACCTAGCATTGATTGAAGTTCCTTCTTGCTAGTGGGTTCAGGCAAATCTAGTACTACTTTAACATTATTTTCATCTATTTGAACACCATTTGAGCTAAACAGGAGGCCTACAAAATTTACCTTATTCAGTTTATATTGAAACTTTTTGGGATTGAACCTAACATTATTAGCTCTAGCTCTACCTATAACCTCTTTTACAATCTGATCATGCTGTTCTGGAGTCTCCGCTGCGACAAGCAAGTCGTCAAAATACACTGTTACCCCATCTATGTCAGAAAAAATCTGTGAATTAAGCTTCTGAAACATTTGTGGTGCTACCTTTATGCCAAAAGGAAGCCTTAAAAATCTGTAGCACCCATAAGGGGAACTAAAAGTACACAAGTGACTAGACTCATCATCAAGGGCTATGTGCCAAAATCCATTTTTCAAATCAAAAACAGTAAAATACCTTTTACCAGACAGTTTAGCTTTAATTTCCTCAACAGTGGGAATTATAAATGGCACTGGAACTAAAGCTACATTTAAAGACTGTGGATCCAAACATATTCTTAGCGATTTGTCACTTTTCTCAACAATTACAATACTACTAACCCAATTACATGGTTTTTCTACCTTCTTAATAACCTGAGTTCTTTCAAGTTCATCGAGAGTACTCTTTAACTTTGGCATTACAGAATAGGGCACTCTGCGAGGAGGTTTTACAACTGGTTGTATATTCAAATCCACTTTGAGGTTATGTTTACCTTTAAAGCAACCCAAACCTGAAAATACATCCGAGTTTTGTGCAACAAAACTATCCCTAAACACTGTTTCAACTGTGTTTACTCTTTTAATAAGACCCAACTTGACACATGTGCTAAGACCTATGATCGGAATGCATTTAGAGTGTTCCACAACGACAAAATCTTCCTTGGTTGTCTGGTTATTAAACTTACAGGTAAGAGTGATTATACCACTTGTGTTAAGCCTAAACCCGCCATATGACTCTAACTTGAACTTTGATTTGATTACAAAATCAAGTAATTCAGGATCAATTTGTTGTATTACATGCTTCGGCAAAATGTTAATTTCAGCTCCACTATCCAGTTTAAAGCTAACACTGTGACCATTTACAGTCAAGTTTTCAAACCAAGCAAGTTTATCTTGACTATTAGAGTTGGAGTCAATTTTAAATTCATCATCATCGAATACAAACACATCATTAACACACTTAGGTCTACTTCCACTAGGCCTAGTCTTATTTTTAAAACAGCCTACTGAAAAATGATTCATTTTCTGGCACAAAAAACACACTTTGCCAAAAGCAGGGCATTGAGCTGGCCAATGAGTTGTATTACACGTTTTGCATAAATATTGTGACCTATTTACCTGAACATTAGAACCTTGATTCTTATTATTACTTGCATCACCTGTGTCTTTTCTTAGTGAAAACTTTTTGAACTTTCCGTGTTTTGGAAATAACCTCGATTGCTGATGGCAAAGTCTAACACCGTGTACCACATCTTCTGCCTTAACACGTACATTTGTAGCATTGGCCACACTGTCGGAACTGTAGTCACCACTAAACACCTTGTCCTTAGAAATGTTCGACACATGTTCACGACTGGCCTCCACTAGTCGACAAAATTTTATGGCATCGTCCAGTTTAACATTTGTCTCCCGTAGTAATCTCTCTTGGGTTGATTGATCATTAATTCCCATAACAATACGGTCTCGGACCAAATTGTCCTCTTCAGACCCAAATTCGCAAGATATTGCAAGTTTGCGAAGGTCTGTAAGAAAATTGTTAAAGGGCTCCCCAGCATACTGTTTTCTTTTATAGAACAAATATCTTTGATAAACAACATTAGACTTAGGGGAAAAATGTTTATCAAAAGCAGTTACAACGTCATCTAATTTTAGGTTTGCTATATCCCCAAGTTTAAACGTGAAAAATATAGACAATGCATCAGGGCCTATCACATTGAGTAGCTGCGCTACTTTAGTGTTTTCAGGTTTGTCATCGGCCTCAGTGGCAGTAAGAAAGAGTTTAAATTGATTTTTAAAAAGAGTCCACTCCACTGAAACATTGTCATGTACATTTAACGACTTGGGTGGTTTAAACGACATTTCAGATGAATTCAGAAACAATCCTGTACTTGCAACCAGTTCTTTTAAAACAACTTAAAAGTTCTTAAGTAACGATGTATTACCTTGGAGCGCTTATTCGACTGCGCCATGATGTATTCCTTATACTTTTTAATTCTGGTAAATTCAATGAGAGTCGCATTTATATTATTAAATAACATATTTTATTAACAACACAACTTAGCTGACATGTCTCTTGCTTCGACATTTTTATAAGAAGGAGGAGGCGTCCCTTGTACAACCAGGACTACCACCATACAAAATAAAAACATACACTTTGTAAATCTATTACATATGTATTAAATTATAACTTATAACAGTTGCCTCCAGTATTATATGACCTATGAATGACTGTACCCATACCACGTACCTCAGAAATTTGTTTATTTCTTAAAGTATGGTTTTTGATGTTATTTTGTATGGGAATGATGGCAGTATTTAATTTTTTTTATTTTACTGGTTAAGTATCTATCGTATGTGTTCAGATGACTAGGGTAATATCCTACTGAGGTACGTGGTCCCTTGTTTCAGAGACCACGCAATCAGAATGGTTTTGCGTGCTCACGAAAAGTAGTGTTTTCAGAGATACGAGGGATTACTTCTTAAGCAACATAACGATTTATATGAAAAAAAGCACTTGCAAAACTACAACCAAGTACCTTTTTCCCTATCTTGTATTTGGTTTTAATGTTAAACATAAAAGTTCTTAGATAAGATTTGTTTTACTTTATACTTTTCCTTAAGAAGGTATAAGCAATTAATGGGTCCACATTTCAGCTTTCAGATGGTGACAATCATGAAGATACCGAAATTTCAATTAAGGAAACACTCTGTATTCAAAATAAGGTAATACATTATTTAAAACCATAACCCTTCATTTTCATTTATCATGAGGCTGATGGGTTTGATTTACAGGAGTCGTGATGGATACCCATCCTGACCCTGACGCACTTGACACAGGGTTCTCTTGTTCAAAACATGCCACATTGCCTCCCAGTGTAAGTCTGCTGTTGTGAGAGGCTCTCTTTTAAGGTTAAGTGGTAGAGAGGACTCGGTAGTCCTAACTAGCCCCATTAATGAAGTCATTGTTTATTTCTTTCTGTGACGAGGTCTCTCAGCGTTAGCTTACTTTCCAAAAGTCAGTTTGAAATTTGGGAGAAGAGGCTTCTAATACTTGGGCCCTTTATTGTGCAACGGGATCACCAAAAGACTGATAACTCAAGCTTGAACACATTTTAGGATAAAATAAAAATAAACTTTTGAAAGCAAGGTTCGTTTATAAATTTCTATTGTGTGGAATTAAGTGACAATAGTCATTCTTCTGAAATCTCATGTATCAGTGAAACGCTGGCAAATAATGACGGTTTTATTTATTGATGAGGGAACGAGGTGAAGGAATCTATTTATTAGCAGAGGCAAGGATTCATTGTTCGTCGGGGTGTGGGTGTGTGTGTGTTCGTAATGCAATATCGTGAAAACGGTTGCACGGATAGTTTTCAGATTTTACACAAATGTACACTTCACGCTTCCAGTTTAAAAATGTAACACATTCGTTAAACCATATTTTATTAATTAATATTTAGAAGTTGTAAATTTCCAAAAGATAAAGTATTGGATAAAAATTACTGCTTGTAAATTACGAGATACTAATACTGGTACAATATTGTTTCGTAAATTGCAAGAAACTACTAAAAAATGGTTCTATTTATATGTTTTATGATTAAATAAATAAATTACTGTCCGTTTAACATGAGTTTATTCAATTTATCAAAGGTTTTTGAAATTTTTAGATTAAAAAGCTAATACTAGTTTTTATAAAGACAACGTTCTCCTATAATGTGAATAATGTGATTAAGTTAATAGTTTATCTGCTAGATTGCAGTAGCCTTTTATTTCATATTTTATAATCTTTAAATACCCCCGTCATAGCAAACCTGCGTAATCAGCTAATTTACAATGTACATCACTGCATAGGCAACTTACTGTGTAATTTTTTGTTGAAGAATTTTCACCTAAAATATAATATAATTAAGAACGATTTATCCTATGACCTAAAATTAGCCAAAATAAAAGGAGATATTTTCCTACAGAGTCACCAAGACTATTTATTTAATATTTTGTGATCAAATTTTGTTCAGAACTTATGAAACAGCAATAACTTTTATCTACCATTTCTGAGTTCGGTCATCTCACTATGCAAATATTTGAGCATAATCCTAGTTTATTTATCTTGTTTGTTATTTATCTTCTTTAAAATATATCACTAAAGCCTAACCGCTCCGAATCGCAAGAAGACACCATGTCTTGATTTATTCTGTTACTGGTTTTGATTTACATATACCTACATTGGCAGTACCGGTACCAATAAGTCTACCAGATTCAAAATAACGGTAAAACGTTCAAATCATTTAGTATTAATCAAATAATATTCAACATATGTTATGATTTTATCTCAGCATAGCTTTGGATATAAAACTGGGTATTAACTCTGTAACATCAGCATTTGGAGTCTAAAGTTATTGAGTGTGAATGTGAATGTTGCAGGAGGTTTCCGATGGTGGGCCTGCAACAGAAACCATCTGCAAGGTTTGTTTCTTTGATATAATGCCAACACATAACAAACACCTTAATAATAATAACCAATTTATCAAATAAGGAGTTGTGTCATTTGTTTATACCAACGATATTGAAAAATACCCCCGTCGCAGAAAACCTGCGTACTCAGCAAATTTCCTATGCATTAATATATTTATTACAACCACATAAAGCCACTTACCAAGTTTCATAAAAATACATAAATAAATAAGTGATACATAGCATTTTATTTATTCTCTATAAGAATAACATTAGGGCTGAGAACGCAGGTTTGCTGCAACGAGGAAGATAAACGTGTTTTTTTTTCAATTAACAATATAACTCAACCAGGTGAAGCTGCATACCAAGTTTTAATAATTTATGTTCATAATTAAGGGAGATATAAAGCTTTACATATTATCCATAAGAATAACATTAGGGATGAGTATGTAGGTTTGCTGCTAAGAGGATAATCAACAAAAAATCAATTTTTTGTGCAAATATCAATAGACCACTACTACGTGAAGCCAAGTTTCATCAATATACATTCATAAATAATCGAGATATCAAATTTTAAATATTCTCCATAAGGATAACATTGGGCAACGTGCTGTGTTTAGCACTTTAAATATCTTGGCAACGGTTGGACGTAGAATCACAATTTAAACACCAAAATTATTGTTTTGTAGAGCTAAACTGATTGGTAAAATCAAATGTGAAGTTTACAGTAAAATTAATTGGGGAAAAGCTAAAAACCATTTTCCCATAAGATTAACATGGGAGATTTTATGAATACTTTTTTGGATTTTCTCCGCAACGTGTTAATTTATAAAAAAATGAATAAACAAATTAAAATATGTTGTTACGGTAAATTCTTAAAGACTTTGTAAAGTTGTTACATGCGGTAGCTCTACCGTTTACAATTTTCCAGTATTTCATTAGCGGAAAAACAAGTGTAACAAATAGAATAAACATATTGCATATTTCATCATAACTAGATAAATGTTTATGATTCATTACCAAGAAATAATAATCATAATAAATTGTTGGCGTTTCCAGAATTGTGGTCTACCGAGGAATTTTTCGAATGTCACAGAAGAGAAATTTGATTTTAAAGATGGGGTAGATAATGATGATTCTTATGTTGTATGTTCGTGTGTTCCTGATGGGTTTAAATGCAAGATTTGCAACCAGACAATAAAGAAGTTTCTCTACGATTCTCATATGCAGGGTCATGTAAAAGCGAGAAACTATAAATGTGAAACGTGCGGAAAAATGTTCCTATACTTCCCCCACCTGAAGGTGCATATGGCAGTGCACGGAGAGGAGCGGCCTCTGTTCGTCTGTGATATCTGCAACAAAGCATTCAAAGTGCAGAAGTCTCTGAAGTACCATCGGTTGTCGTGTGTGAAAAGCAAGTTGTACAAGTGTAAGAAGTGCGGGGAAACGTATTCAGTCAAGAGGGACTTCTACAACCACTTGAGAGGCCACGAGAAGGAGGAGAGGGGGGAGGGGGAGACACTGACGTGTGAGATCTGCTGCATCGTGTTCGACGACAGCGGCAGCAAGAAGGACCACATCGTGGCGGTGCACGTGGAGGCGCAGCGGTTCGTGTGCGAGGTGTGCGGCGAGGCGTTCGTGACGGAGGCGGCAATGCGACGGCACCGGGTCACGCACGCACGCAGCTTCAGGTGCAGACTGTGCGACGTCACGTTCCCACGGAAGCGGGACCTCTACTTCCACAACGTCCTGGAGCACCGGTCCACCAAGGACCTCCGGTGCCGGAAATGTGACTGCGAATTCGAAAAAGTCGAAAGTTTCATGGAGCATAAACTCTCGGAAACGTGTATCGGCGCGGAAGCCGTTTGCGAACAGTGTAACAAATCGTTTAAAGGGAAGACCGCTCTGAGGAAGCACCTGTCGGTCCACGTGCCGCTGAGCGACCGCACCGTTCCCTGCCACATCTGCGACAAGAAGTTCTGCGGCAACGCGGCGCTGCGGAAACACCTGCGACTGTTCCACACCAATGCGCGGCCCTACACCTGCGAGTTCTGCTCTAAG
Source organism: Allygus modestus (assembly GCA_963675035.1). NCBI lineage: Eukaryota > Metazoa > Arthropoda > Insecta > Hemiptera > Cicadellidae > Allygus > Allygus modestus. Next base: position 102,436,050 of record OY776114.1, read on the forward strand.
TCGTTCAACCAGCTGTGCAAGCTCAAGTACCACATCGTGTCGCACGCGAGCGACAAGCCCGTGGCGTGCGAGGTGTGCGACAAGAAGTTCGGCAACGACAAGGACATCAAGATCCACATGCGCGTGCACACCGGGGAGAAACCGTTCGCGTGCGCAACGTGTGGCAAGACGTTCCGGCAGCGCGGCCATGTCAAGTCGCACCAGCTGGTCCACACCAAGGCCAAGCCGTTCAGCTGCGACGTCTGCCACAAGGGCTTCGGCCTCTCCAGCTCTCTCAAGAAGCACATGCGGCTCCACCTCGCCTCCAGCATCTAATGCATGCCTCACCTCGGGTAGGCTTCTCTCTTATTTTGTTACCATTTATTTTTGCACTTAAGTTCAAAAGGTTTTTTTTCATAGCTTTTATTTTAGTGTTTTTAAACCGTAATTATTCTTACGGTAGATATTGTAAGGGATAAATAAGAAGATTATATACCGCACCATCGACAATCGATCAGTTGTTATGGGTTAATAGTTACAGATTCCTACGCCTACCCCATTTTAAAATCCATTGTTTTTTACAATACGATTCACTTCTGTGGTTTTAATAGTGAATCGGGGGACAATTTAACTAATTGTTCCAACTTTATGCAGTGGCGGATTTAGGGGGGGGGCTATAGGGGCTGTAGCCCAGGGCGGCAAGTTTTTAGGGGCGGCAAATTTACAGAAAATTAAAAACTTTTTTACAAAAGAAATGTTGAAACCAGGAATATTTTGACGAAAACGGATGACAATGACGGTGTCCCGCCTTTTAAAGGTAAAAGTAGTAACCAGAGAATAATGTATAACGCTTGCAGTCCCTCACACTGCAGTTCCTCAAAGCAGTCATAATGCATTTGTCATTCATCCGTACTAGCGACAAGACGGTTACGCTACAGAGAAAGGGCGGCAAGCCACGAACTATATCAGGCACTGTGCCACTATGACTACGTCCAACCATAGATTAATCATACTCCTTGTGGTATTCTTATCTTCCAAGTTTACCCATACATTCGCATAGCATTACAATTCTTTGTTACACAATATCAATAATGACCAAGGCACACGGATGAGAAATGTTTCAACAATCGAATTTGAGATGACAATAATAAAATTTAGATTACAATGATATTTTCGTTTCATTTTCAAACTCAAGGTAACAAAGAAAGTTATTTCAGCCATCTTATACTTACTATCAACGGCTACCACACATAATCGTTCATTCTGGAGGATATTTTTTTAAACAAAACATCTGAACAAAGACAAATAAAGACTAACATAATTTGTGAAGAGAGGATTTGATTGGTTGTTGCCATGGGAGCATAGTTGACAGAGGGTAAAAATGGTGGTCAGCATGTAGGCTGCAGTGTTTTACTTCAGACGAGACCTCTCTATATATTTTTTGGGTGGAACGTTGTCAAAATCTCCCATTTCATTAAATGAAAAACTGTAATATTTGAAGTCTTTAAATTAATATCTTGTTGCATTTTAGGCGAATCATGATGGTAAACTTAACTTTATAATCTTAAGACATATTTTATATGCAATTTTATTGTTTATCTCGAAGCAAAGTTATGATTTGAGTTAAATGAAAACACCCTTTTAATATAGCTTTGGAAATAGTGTTGAAAACGAGCCGCCTTGTACATTGAATGACACCGTCCCACCAACAAGTTGATACCACAACAGGACAAAATACCAAATATGAGGGCACGCTTTTTGAAGGTTATTTGACAGAGAGTAGTGACTCCTGTAGGTATTATATTTTAATGCATTGGATTTACAACATCATGGAGGTGAAACTAGAAGAAGTGTTTGAAAATGTGTAGAGTTTTGTAAAGATTAGGCCTACATCAATTAATTTTATACTAGTAGCCTGTCGCGGCTTCGCTCGCGATCACAACGTAATATTATACTGACATTCCCGTATAAATATTATTTTACCGTTCCAAAGCCAACAAGGCCTGCTGATTAACTGTGTTTACTCTATCCAGCTGATTGCTTAAAACTTATAGTTATTTCCCAATGTTAAGCTTATGGGAAAAAAACTCAACTTTGAGGGGCCCCAGGGCCTCACTCACAAATTATTTCTCTATAAAAAAATGTTTCCTGCACAACTTCACGTTAGGCTCTTCCTAATGACACCAAAAACATGAAAATCGGTCCAGTAGTTTAGGAGGAGTGATTGTCACAAAAAACTGCTCGCCTATTAAATAAGTATAGATTTTGATCGTTTAAAACATATAAACAGTTATATGTATAAAGTATAAATTACAAAATGACTTAAAAACTGTATTGAAAAGCGCTAATTCAGGATTAAAATAGTCAGAATTTTGAGGCTAATGGTCCGAATTACGAATTTTAAGGCTATAGTGTCATCATATCTTATTTATTGGTTATTTATTATAATTTTCAGAAGTCAATGCGTTCGTGTAAAAAATAATGTTTTGATGAAGTATAAGAAGGGATTTTTAGGCCTTTGTTGAAGGATTTTCTTGTTATTAAAAGTATCACTAGCACTGCTTTACTGCTTTTAACACCAACATTTGTCTCTAGGGCTGATTGCCATTATATAGGCAATATTATTATATTATATTATATTATATTATAGGGCTGGGAGTAGGCTATATTGAATATTAAACTGTGTTAATGTGAATTAAGTCAATTATACGTTATTTTACTGAATTTTTCAACTCTAGGAAATAACAGAAATGCCTTAAACTTATTCATTCAATTAATTCGTAACTTCTTTAGATACTATCACAAAATAACCAAACAAGATATATAACATGGGGGTAAACCTGGGCGGCGAAAAGGACAAAGATTATATATAGTGGGGGGGAGGGCGGCAAATTTCCTAATAGCCCTTAGGCGGCAATTGCTTAAATCCGCCACTGCCTTTATGTGTGTGTTGTCGATTATCACGAGTTGCAATTTTTCTTAAAATTCATTTTAACTCGATAGTGCAGTGTAAAACTTCATTTTCTGAATCTATGATAGTTGAGTTATCTCACTTTCTTATTTATTGGGCTGAGTTAATACCCAGAATTGGAGAAAGATTAAATGTTTTTAAAACATATACTTTAGTGTACGTAATTTTATTTACAGTAAAATTTAAAAACCACCACAGATTAAACCAGTTTGAATACACACACAAAACGGTTAAAGAATGTCATTTAAGAAATTATTGCGGACATTTTCTATCATTGATTAGTAAATCGAGATTCACGTTTCGGGTTCTGGAATCCGATCCCGTTTTCAGGTGAGTAATAACTTAAACACAACAAAATTACTCAAAATATTAGTGACACAATCCAGGCAAGGCTAGAAAAAATTAAAAAAAGCTAAAAAGGAATTCTGTAAAAGCAGTCAAAATGAACAAATGAAAATGAAACCAATCACAAAAGCCAGGCACAGAACGGAACACATGGCACTGCACAGGGCGACCACTTGAGAAGACCAGGATCAAAGCAAATTAGGTATGATAAATAATAATACAAAACCAGTAAACCAAACTTGAGTTCATATTTCGATAAGATTAATTTCTTAACATATTTTCCTCTTTTACCCTTTATAAAATCAATGGTTTGGAGAATAAAACTGGGCGATTTAAATTTACAACTACAGCTAAATATATTACTAATATTTTAAATTTGAAAACCTCTATAATTCAATATTTGTGTTCGATAAATCAAAGTTAAGCGACCATCGTACCTGTAACCCCCACCGTGCATCCGCTGGTGGGGATGCCTTCCAAGGCTAACCTGAAAGAGTCCCTAAAGTAGCCTCGTTATGATTTAGTTATGTTTTGTGTTCTCTTGAGTTCTTAGAGTGGAATTGTACCCTTTTAAAGGAATTAAATAATTTGCAACAAATCATTTCTACTTTTCTATCGTTTGTCAAGGTTGAAAGAATAAGACAATTGTCCAACTTTACATTTTCTTGCCTTCATTGCCTTTACTGATGTCTCAAGAGGAAGTCCTCGAACCACGATGCGCTGTAGCACATTTGTTGGCAACTTTCCTAAAGTTGCAAATACCGCAGCAAGCTGTTGTGTCTCAGCCAAGAAACTCATTTGTGACCATTCTCTTATCTTGGCCTTAAAACTTAAATTCTTCTCAAGCACAACAATTATTGTTTATGGGAAATTAAAAATATATGGGGTAGGAAAAGTTCTGTTTATTTAAGAACAAATGTTATGCTTTTGTTATATTTTTATGTAAACACATGTATTTTGATACAAATGTACGTATTATTTTGTTACTTACCTTGTAAGACATATTCCATGTATTAGAGTTCCATATTATTACGAGACGGTAAAACATCGCTTTATCATGTAGAATTAAGTATTTAGCACTGTGTTTTTAAGTGTACTATTGGCTTTAGGTGTGTAAATAGTATACATGGAGTCGTCGTAACAGTTGTTGGCGTATATTTTAACATTAGTAAATTACCTACCGATAAAACTGGGTTTGATGTTTTATTTTTGTTTTATGATTTAAATACTTTATTTAGATTTATGAACTGTATAACAATCATTTTTAAAGTATAAATATAGTAAATCGATTTATGTGATTGTTAAAAATTAGTTTTAGTATAATAATTTATCCATCCCAGATGAGAAAAAGATCATAGTTTGTTAAAATATTTTACTAAAAAGTACCTAATGTAGATATTTATTATTTATCGCCTTTGTTGGAAAGGACCTTCATTTTAGACCCTCTTTGTGAATCACAGATTGGTAATGGCATAGTTTGTAAGTATTATCTAGTCACTTTGAATGGGATGCATTCGTTCAATGATCAACACATTTTATCTGGGAGTATTTCCAACGCTCTAAATAAAAGAACATTTTATTTATTTATTTATTTAAATAATGCATTGTATTCCCCACAATACATAACAAAACAATTACAGGATCACTAAATCAGCAAACAGCAGGGGTCCTCAACACCCCTTCTGTTGCCGTCTTTTAAATAGATCATTTAAGTATATAAATAAATACAGTACATATTTTTATAAAAAACTATACATTTTGTATTTTATTATTTGAACTTACCTTTTATTATTTTTTCTTTCATATTTAGACTTTTACAAAACTTTACAAATATTACAGTAGCATCCTGTAAAAGGTTAATGTGGTTATGGTTTTTGGTGGCGACATGCAATATAGTACAAACTGTAAACAGCTCATGAAAAATCACGTAGTTTTCTCCCACTATTAAATTGTGATACAACGGAAAATCATTCAAAAATGTTTTGGTTGCTTTGTTTGCAGATGTGCTGTAATTTTTAAAATATAATTTTCGGTTTACTTTAAGTTTATTTATTTTTTAAATAGTTTATAACTAAACCTACGTTAATTTGGTTGGTTTACACTTTTATTTTGTATTGATATATAAGACATAATATGATATCATAATACGTTATGTTTGTTTAGACTCAAATCAAACCTTGCAAATTATTTGTTAATTGATTCCAATATGTATTATTCACGATGGTATTCGTACTATCAAAACTTATTTCACTACTCATCACTATTACTGTAAATAATATAAAATTGTATTCCAAAAGGAATACCTTGAGTTTCCAGGGCTCATCTTCAGCCTAAGTCAACATACTTGAAAAATAAGCAAACAGATTAGAAATAGTTTAAATATTAAAAATCATACGTTTAAAATTAATTACTTATGGTGAGTTGTTTAGAAAATAATTGTGAATATGTGGATTTGAAATTTAATTTAGTAAAGTTGTTGCATTTTTTATTTTTGTTGAACTCCTTAATTAACAGAATGAACAGTGGGCTGAAAATCTTGTTCTATCTATAGCCATGCAAGCAGCCTCTTTGATATTGCGTTTTTTCCAGTTTGAGGCTGATGGCGTGGTTATGGATAGAACAATAATTTCTCAGCCCTGTGCCACAATCAGCCCTATTCTGTTAATTAGAGAAGAAGTTAAACAAAAAATCAAAAGTGTAAAAACTTGACATTGACTGAAGATAAGTTCAGATTGTAACTCAAACTACACCTTTTGGAATACGATCTGCTTATTGTTTATAGTAATAATGAAGAGTAACGAAATATGTTTTGATAAAATAACAAATTTTTTTACTCTTTAGAAGAAAACTTGACTATAAGTAACGTTAACAACCTGCGCCCCCGATGTGAGAACTGCTGGTTTAATGAGTACGTTGTTATTAATATTCTACATTTATGAAGTAATTCTAAAAATGTGTAGGTCTCATTGACAGTTAACAGGTATTTATATCGATTCAAATATCCTCTTTATTGACATAACATTTGTTTAATGAGTTTCTTGTTCGGTCATCTAGTTATTGGGTATTATTTTTTGGGTTAGTTGCAAAAGAAAATCATTTGTACAGTAGAACCTCGATAGTTCGTAGAACCTCGATAGTTCGACACTTTGTGGACTAAAGGGGTGTCGAACTATCGAAACGTCGAACTATAGGGAGTATATGGAACATTTTACACAGGGAGTATTATGATCAGAAAAACAATAGCGTATCACAAAAGTATCAAAATCGTGTTTAACTCCCGCAGCGTCTCAAGCGAACTGACTTGACCTACTTACTGGAAAGGGCGGGGAAGGGTTTGGATAGGACGGGGTAGGAGGTAGGAAGGAAGTTATTTATAGAGGAGGCGGTAGCGCACATTCACAAAAACAATAAGCGGGCTCCCATCACTGACCGGCGAACCCGTCAAGGACACTATCGGTCGCCACTACTGTCATGTCATGTCGTACAGCTTGTGTCGAAGTATACAGACTGTCGAACTATCGAGGTTCTACTGTTATTGTGTTATTTTAGCCAAACATTAGTCTTTGTGTTTAACTGTCAGGTTTTGATTTGCGGTTTCTCAGTGTCACAGAATAAAATTGTCGGTACATACACAGTTTATCTTAACATTAAAATATGGAATTCATTGTTATGATGGCATAACCAACTTATATCAGTACATTCAAATAAAATTACCATTTATCAATTTAAAACATTGGTTTACAAAAATACAACTGGTGTAGAAAGATAAGAACAATAAATCTTATGTAACAATACCAGTGCTGTGTTATTTAGTTTATAGATGTTAATTTATAAGTTTGCATTTCTAGAAAGGCAACTGACTTATTTTCATAAGTTTAAATCAAATGTCTTTATTCTTTATTTTTATAGAACTGCTTAGTTATTTTATATACACAGCGTAATCGCTGTCAGTTTTAAGACCTGTACTGTACTAAGCACCCTTGTGTTATACTGATTTAATAATAGCAAAACTGTACTTCTTCTTCTATTCTACATTGAAAATGTTTATTTGATATAAAAGAATTCATGAGAGTTCATATTTTATATTAGTGTGGCACAGTTTGTTTGTGTTGTTTGTTTGTGATTTAAAATGTATTACATGTAGATGTAATTAAGAAATGTTAGTCATTATTAAATGGTAGTTACCTTTCCTTCTTTTAATTAATCCGTAATAAATTTAAAATCCACGGAACTTGGTTTTTTAATTTTATCCTGAAAAAAGTCTCGGATAGCCATATCTATTGTAACATATTTGTTGTTGGACCACATTCAATTCCTCAAACCACTCCTTTTACACATCTCGCAAGTAATTTATTGTGAAATGTGTCATAAATATTTATACCAGATTTACTCATCATCGCTCCTTCCCAAGGAGGTGAGTGGCTTACGGACTGGGCAATGAGGAAAACCATGTGTGGCACTTAAGAGCACCTTCGAGTCAAATGTGATGCTGGTTGAGGCAAAATTTGAAAATTGTTGCACCACCAATGATGTTAGTGTACTAAAAAATTAGTGCTGATCTAAACAACTGTGACAATGGTCAGACTTTGATTTTCATCATATATTATAAGGACTATGTGCCGTACATGCCGTTAACATGGTGGTAGTAATCAGCCTTCTGCAGTGTTTCATGTTTTTCTATGTCTGCAATCAGTGAAACATAATTGTGATGCTGTGATTGAATCTTGTAATCAATTAGTTATTTGTATATTAAGGGAGTAACGTGCAACTTTGTCTCCCTGAGGGAAATTGTTGGCGCCCGACGCCGTAGGCGAGGGCGACAGTTTTCCAGAGGGAGACAATGTACTTTAATCCTGTAACACACATTTAATTTTTCCCCCACCCCAAAATCCCCTCTAGTACTAATAAATAAATACACAATGTATAAACAAATTGTTGTATTGACATGAAACACACAATTATAACTAACAAAAGTTGATTATAGATTAATCATTGTATTATTTTGACGATTTACTTTTGGATATAGTTATTCACTGTTATTGTGCAGCCTTCACAGTGTTGAAAACAGTTTCTGGGGTTGAAATATGTTGGAGTTGGACTGAAATTGCTGTGTTGTGGCAACTGTAGAACTGAAATGAATTGAATGAATGAATGACTGAAATTAAATGCTTTACTGTCCGTAACAAGAATACAAGCATGGACATTGTCAAAACATAACTAAATAAAAATATATTGTCAACTGTTACAGCTTACATTCTAAAAACAGTGTAAATCCACCCAGCTTAGGAATAGGCCTATACAGAAATACAAAATTGCATTTTTCTGAAGTAAAACTAAAACTAAAACCAAGGCCTTTGTAATTAGAGGTGTAATTTGATGTCATTAAAAGAATATGGAACAATTTCTATAAGCAAATTCTTTAATACATTTTTAAATTTGTTTAACTATTTCCAGTGAGAGATTTAATGGTAGTAAATTAAAAAAACTTAGTTCCTCATACATATGGACTATTTACAGTGAATTGTAATCGTCTTGAAAACATGCGGAAATAATTCTTATGCCTTGTGTTATAACTATGGAAATCAGAATTTAAGCAAGTAAACTTTGAATCATTTTTTATCATCATAACAGTTTGGAATCTTATGTACATTGCATAAAAAGTTTATATTTTATATTTTTTAAACAAAGGTTTGCAGGAAGATCTGGGCGGTTTTTTTGCTATTATTCTAAGGGATTTTCTTTGTAAAATGAAAACCCTTTTAACAGTACATTGTATGTGCCTCCCCACAAGACAGTATGACAAAAAAGGGTAAATTAAGCCGTAGTATACTGTTACTAGAACATCTAAAGTCATGTAGGAGGAAATTCTTCCAAGTAAAAATAAACTGATTACAAACATGGTCAATATGATGTTCCCAGGTTAAATTTTATCCAAATACATACCTAAAAACCTACTTACTGGATTTGATTTAATGTTCAAAATTCCATTGTCAATTTCCAATGCCTGAGCTTGGCTTGGCTTTTTGGACTGATAACCATTAATATCAGAGGTAATTTTATAACTTACGAAATATTTATTTTTTGTAAGTTTATTTTATTACTAACATAATTTTATCACTATGGTAGAGGTAAGTTTGTAAGTGACAGAATGTTTTATGGAATTTAATCTCAATAAATTAAACACATGTTATTGCCATCTGAAAAGCTGGTAAGTTTTAATGGTAAACGTGTTGCGAACTTTGGAGGAAATTTTTGGTTCATAGTAATAGGATCGGGGGAAATTTCAGGGGTCTAAACATTTTCTGCACCCCTGTTAACTTCCTTTCGGTATTGGTGTTCGAAGTGACTGCGTACACGTCCAATGTAAGGGCAAATTCACTTCGCTACCGCTTAGGTTAGGTTGGGTTAGGTTACGTTACGTTATATTACGTTAGGTTAGGATAGGTTAGGTTAGGTTAGGAGGTTTTCTGGCTCTCAATTTGTTTTAAAAATCACAGGAAAAGTAACGTACGGTGCATGATTTGGAACGGACGTGAACAGTAGCGGCTCACGTCGGACGTGTACGTAGCCACTGCCATTGGTGTTTAAAAATGACAGAGGCTACGTACACGTCCGACGTGAGCCGCTACTGTTCACGTCTGTTCCAAATTATGCACCGTACGTTAATTTTCCTGTGATTTTTCAAACAAATTGAGAGCCAGAAAACCTCCTAACCTAATCTAACGTAACGTAACCTAACCTAACCTAACCTAACGTAACCTAGGCGGTAGCAAAGTGAATTTGCCCTTACATTGGACGTGTACGTAGTCACTTCGTTTAAAAATCTTATACCTATCTCTACATAACTCTAGCCCAGTTGTCTTAAAATTATCATACATGTCTTCCATTTTTTGCTTAAGTACAGTCTTAGGTACTATCTAAAGTGACCTCCTGTGATTCCAATGAATAATTAACCCTGTAAGTAGCGACATCCCATGTTATTTTATTTTAGTTTAGTCCCCTAAGTTCAGAGGAGAATATAGCACTGACTGTTCCTGCTAATTCACCTTGGTCCCGTCACGCGCGCTACTGTTTACCTTTAAAACGTCAAAATGAGTAGAAACTAATAAATGTAAATATATTTTAGCCAGCTGTTAGAATTATAACAATAACCTCTATCCGTAAACTCTTCAATTCGGTCCGAATAGAGTCAAATATGCGATTGTGACTATCTGTGTTTGGGGGGGGGGGGCGGAAAATCAAAAAAACGTTTTTCTATAAGCGTGTCGCTACTTATAGGGTTATGCACATTGGTGATTGTGATTTCTCAATTTTACTTATTTAATAGGAAAGGTCCAGTTAAAATGCCATGTAAGTATATTAAAAAATGCCTCCCACTTGTTATTACAACCAAAAACATTGTAAACAGTTTTCTTTTTGTAGAATATTTATAAACATTCTTATTTTGTCCTCAGAAAACAGTCTTTTGTACATATACCTTTGCTTAGTTTGCTTTTGCTCAGGACAATTGAAAATTTAAATTTGCCCCAAGTGATCTGACTTGTGACCATTTATTATATCTGAGGAAATTACATTCTTACAGTTACTAATTACATGATCTATACAGCTTACTGAATAGGAGTAACTCTAGTGGGAGTGTGAGCTAGTAAATCACGAGCATCATAAGAATTAATACAGGCAACAAAAATTTACAAACATATGCGATTTTGTATCCAAAGTATCAATATTAATATCACCCATACTTATTATATTAGGCTTATTTTTTAATGTGCTCATCTTAGTCAAAAAAATTTCAAAAAGTTTAAGAATATTTTACTGTTTCCCAGAGGGGACCTATAAATACCTACAACATAAAAAAAATCATTGAACAGAAAACTAACCTGGTAACCATAATTATTTAATGGGGTTTTTGACCCATCTGTTTGCATGTATTTGATAGTTTTGCTCGTTATCGCGTCGCTCACTGTATGTTTGTGTTTGAATCCTTACATGTAGGTTTAAAGATGGGTGGGGGGGGGGTTGCCTGACGAAATCTCGCCCCGGCCCCCGGGTGCCAACCAACCACGCGACGGCCCTGAGCACTGTTCTACTGTATCGTACATAGACTATGCAGTTACATTTACAGTTAAAACTAAAATTCTATAAACTAAAAATATTGAACACTTCCAAAGCAATCACAGAATCTTTGGGTAACAGTGCAGTATGGGCATTATAAGGAATTTCCTATCTCAAAATCAAATCAAATCAAAATCTGATTTATTTCCACAAAACATAAAACACATTTACAATTTTATAACATAGTATGTTAAATGAAGCAACAACAAAATATATAGGGTGTCACAAAAAAGTGTGATGGGCTATACAGGACCTAATTCTAAATGCAAAAATAAGTCAAAAATGAAGAATAACATTTTTTGGATTTCGGCTTAGTTTAGCCGTAATCCGCCATTTTGTTTTTTTGGGAAAATATTTATTATTTCAAAAACCCAATGAGATATTTTTACGAAACTTGGCAAAAGTGTTAACACTAAAGTAAGTAACATTTAAAAAAAAAGTATATTTTTTTACCTTTCCAAATTTCAAAATGGCGGCCATTTGAATTTTTTTATGCCAAATTTCATGAAAACCGGTACCTAAATCAAAATTTTTTAAGACACAAAAGTTTTTGTATTTATTATAACAAATTCAAAAAAAACAAAAATGAATAAAATCGGTTCATAAATAAAGAAGCTGTGTTTATTTTAGTAATTTAGACTGAAATTACTTAATTACATTACATAAATTATTACATTACATTTAATAAATTTTAATATTAATAATAATCATTTGTTGTTTAAAACAATGGAATGAAGAGGATACACCACATGTAGGTAGGCAATCAATCTACTAATCAATCTTGATTAATTTTATTTCTCCTTTTTACTCCACATTAACAGCTGATATGCATTTAATCAGCTGTTATAACAAATCCATTGTTGACCTGCCACACATTATTGCTGTTTTGTTCACATCCAATTGCTGCTTAGACGTTTACGTAACTAGCTCATAATGCCAGTAGAGTTTATTGCTGTTTTGTTCACATACAATTGCTGCTTAGACGTTTACGTAACTAGCTCATAATGCCAGTAGAGTTTATTGCTGTTTTGTTCACATCCAATTGCTGCTTAGACGTTTACGTAACTAGCTCATAATGCCAGTAGAGTTTACAAACGCGGAACTAGCTGGTATCCACTTAATGTATGGACTGTCAGATTGTAATCGAGCGCTAGCTCGACGTTTGTACTCTGAACGTTTTCCAAATCGCCGACTGCCTAGTGAAAATACGTTCTTAACAGTGCACGACCGCCTCACACAGTATGGTTCATTTACCACTCCGCCTTTAGGTCGAGGTAGACCTCGAACAACAAGAACGTTGGAATTGGAAGAGTGTTGCAAGCTGTCGAAGACGATCCTCATAAAGCACAAGAAGAATTGCATCTGCCGAGGGAGCTGACCACTCAACGGTATGGAGGATTTTGAAAAGCATTCTACTTTATCCTTACCATGTCCAACGGGTTCAAGCTCTTTTAGAAGAGGACTACCCAAACAGACTGCATTTTAGTCAACAGATAGAAAATAAATGTACTCGGAGTCCGCAGTTCCTGTCTTCAGTACTTTTTACAGATGAAGCTGGGTTTAACCGAAATGGAATCTTGAACTTCCATAACACCCACCAATGGGCGGACGAGAATCCTCATACAATAGTGCAGTCGAGGTTCCAGCATAACTTTTCATTGAATGTTTGGGTGGGCATTATTGGGAATAATTTTATTGGTCCAGTGTTTTTACCAGCAAGGCTGAATGGACTTACCTATTTGCACTTCCTTCAGAATGATTTAGATGATGCCATGGAAGAAGTGCCCCTAAACACACGTCGAAACATGTGGTTTTTGCACGACGGTACACCTCCTCATTTCAGAAATGAAGTAAGGAATTACCTGGACCAGCGATTCAGAAATAAGTGGATCGGTCGTGGTGGCCCGATAGCATGGCCAGCAAGATCGCCCGACTTGAATCCCATAGATTTCTTTGTATGGGGACATTTGAAAACAATGGTGTATGCAACGCCTGTAAACAATGTTGAACAGCTGAGGGAGAGAATTGAAGATGGATGTCGGAGGATAAGAGAAATGCCTGGAGTGTTGGAGCGGGTACGAGAGTCAATGGGACGACGATTACGGCAGTGCGTGATCGTCAATGGAGGTCACATTGAACACCTACTATGAAGGGCAAGTGCCTACCTACATGTGGTGTATCCTCTTCATTCCATTGTTTTAAACAACAAATGATTATTATTAATATTAAAATGTATTAAATGTAATGTAATAATTTATGTAATGTAATTAAGTAATTTCAGTCTAAATTACTAAAATAAACACAGCTTCTTTATTTATGAACCGATTTTATTCATTTTTGTTTTGTTGGATTTTTTATAATAAATACAAAAACTTTTGTGTCTTAAAAAATTTTGATTTAGGTACCGGTTTTCATGAAATTTGGCATAAAAAATTCAAATGGCCGCCATTTTGAAATTTGGAAAGGTAAAAAAATATTTTTTTACAAATGTTACTTACTTTAGTGTAAACACTTTTGCCAAGTTTCGTAAAAATATCTCATTGGGTTTTTGAAATAATAAATATTTTCCCAAAAACAAAATGGCGGATTACGGCTAAACTAAGCCGAAATCCAAAAAATGTTATTCTTCATTTTTGACTTATTTTTGCATGTAGAATTAGGTCCTGTATAGCCCATCACACTTTTTTGTGACACCCTGTATATTACAAAATCAACATGAAGGTTTAAACATGTCAGGGGCGGATCTAGGAATTTGTTGAGGGGGGGGCGCACCTGAGATTTTTTTGCTCACTAAACGATAACGTTCCGCAGTAATGGGAGGTAGTTGTTAGAACTCGCTAAATTCAATTCAGTCATGATGCTAACAAATAAAACACCACATTTTAACACTTATTTCACAGTGAAATGTGTAATATTTATGTATTTCACTGATACAATAAACAGTAGGTACATAAATGTACACATTTTATACAACTAATACTTCGAAAAACAAAATTTTATACCGAATTATTTATTTATACGCACTACTCAAGGCTAAACCGACGCGCAAAAAATGGCTAAGGTAGAACGCAAAGGTTTCAGAAAAGAAGAAGATCAATGAAGACTGCAGGGTCGGTGCTGTGGTGTGTGCCACTAGGGCAGCCAAAGACAATAGCATAGACTAATAGTCCGGTGCTGTGGTACGTTACCCTAGGAATGCTCGGCCCAAGTCCCTAAGCCGGTGCTGCGGTGTGTGCGCCTAAGGTGGTAAAAGGCAATAGGCCGGTGCTGCGCTGTTTCCCTAGGGGGGACTAAGGCAATAGCCTGGTCCTGTGGTGCGTTACCCTAGGGGATGCTCAGCCCTGGCCGGTGCCTTTACCTTACAAATAGTAAGTTGTGTTTGTCGTATTTAAAGAGCTCAGTGACTCCTGTGAACCTTATATAAAAAAATATGTATATAATTAAAAATTGATTTGCGGGACTAGTAATTTATACAGAACCTTACGTGGCTGAACACACGTGGGAAACACAAGGGAGCTTGAGAACGGAGCTTGCACTAGCAAAAGTTTCAAATATACAATGGGAAACAATTACACAATGTATCGAATAGAAGGATAAACACTTCGTGGGAAAGGTGCATTCCTAGAAATCAAAGAACTTACCAACTGGCAGTATCAGCATTCAAAAATGGCGTATTTCCGCTGACAGTTGATCAGCCAATCAAATAGTAGAGGCGTGGCTAATCGTCACCCCGATTGGTTAATAGATTATGGGATGGACATAATCTGGGGGAAAAACATGAACAGAGAGAGGGAACTGAAAAGGAGGGAGGAAGGAAGACGAGGGAAGGAAGTGACGCTTGGGAGAGTTAGGAAAGGAGCAGGGACATCTGGGGGACGAGTATTAAGTCGCCCTTAGAGTTCCACAACGACTGTCACCGAGTTTCACACTTCAGACGAGCACAGATTCCTCATCACTAGCCACCATCCCAGCCGAGAGAGTCCAGGACGGGAAGTTGACGGAAGACCACCGACACAGACCTCCCGAGACGTTCGAGTGGAGCCACCCCTGCGAGACGAGCGACCCCGAACTTCGGTCGAGCGAGGGCCCCGGCACTACCCCGGACCAGGACACCGCGGACCCGTGCGAAGAGGCGAGGACCACCTCCAACAGCGAGCCCGGCAGACAGCGGCCCCTGGACAACCCCAGAGAGCAACACCGCAGCCAGGGCAGAGAACCTCTTCGGGCAGGACCACTTTGGGACTTACGGTATGTGGAATATCGTCAGACTTGTGCACAGAAAGTTAGGCTCCATTTCCCGAAAATTTAATCAAATTTAATAAAAGCTAAAATAACGGCATTGACTATAAATACTTCAGTATTTATAGTCAATGATAACGGTACAAGCTCCTTTTGAGTAATAAAATATAATCAAATTTATTGTGGTAATCAATTAAGGTTTGCCTGAAATGAAGAAAAACGTTAAGTAAAGTGTCTTAAGAGACAGTAAATGAAAATAAGCGTTAAAAACGTGAAGCAATCCAAGAATAATAGGTTTAGGGCCCAATGTAAATATAATTAAGGAATTTTCAATAAATAAGTGTTGTATTTAATTTTGATTTGGGGATGTTTAAATAATTAACATTTGTGTAAGAACTCTATTTTGGGAAAGAGTGTGGACCCAAGTCCTTGTTATAGGATATTCCATAGTAGAAGGGTTGTCTTTTTGTGTGTGTTTTGTGTGTCATTTAATAGAGTAGATTTTGTGGGAACGTAGTAAATTAGATTTAGATTTTAGACTTGAAGATTTGTTTTATGAGGGTCCACTTTATTAGTTAATTACGTGCTGGAGGAATGATATATTTTGTCTATTGTATGTAATGTATATGAACTTTATTTAGCTTTTCTGTGCATGCATTATATTATAAGCATGTATTCTGATTTTAAAGTGTGTAATTAAACAGTGTATATCTTTTATCTGTGTTTGCTCAATATTCAATCCTAGAGTCTCTCTCTCAGGCTAAGCGAGTACATAATTGGTGGACCAGTCAGCTCGAAGTTTATTTACCTTTTGCGAATAGCGAAATAACTTTACATGTTGATAGCGTCCGGTTTGGTTTAGTTACCAAAATATTGAGCCAGCACAGATGAAGAAATGTGTTAAGTTAAGGAAGGTATAGACTTAAGTTGTAGTACGGTTTGTGTTACATGGTTCTTGACTAGTTAGGTAACTAAATGCGAAATAGCATATAAACCGACAGATAGGACAACTTGTAGGACTAAATAACCGTTCAACTCAGTCAAACGATTGCCTGAACAATTTACCCGAATAGTGAAAACCTAGGTTTATTATTGTTTAAACAACCGTTCAGAAAACTTATAAACAAATATCAAGTTTAAATAAACATCCCAAACTACATAAATATTTATAATAAATTTCCTACCATTAGGGAATTATTAAAAAAAAAAATTTCAACAATAACTTCTAAACAGCATACTGAGTAGGAATTTTTAATTCATTATTTATTTAATTAAAATTAGGGAACTATTAAACAAAATTCCTATTTTCCATAAAATGAAATGCCCCTGGGACAAGGACGAGTAAACTTACCCCCGGATGTGTACAGAGTCAACAAAGCCCATCTCCAATACATTTTAAATAAATTCAGCATTAAATATAGAGAGGAGGACACAGTTGCAGACTTAAGACCTATAGTAGCCGATTTAAAAGCGTATCTCAAAACTAATTGGACAGAAGAAAAAAGGCTTATTTTAAGGAAGTTACTAAGAGAAAGACATCTTGAAGAGGTAGAGTTATTTAGATACCCATCGCTAACTCGAATCGAACAGTTTATTAGAGACAGGGAAAGTTTGTACGACACACCGGCTAACGAACACCCCGGATCAGATTATGAGGAAATAGAATTTAATTCAGACAACACAAGCGACAATTTATCTCAAAGCTCATCTCGGGAAACGGGAAATAACTCAACAAGGGATAATACTCCGGAACCACCTCCTGATCAGAACGAATTAAACAGAGTAGTAATGGCTAGAGAAAATTTACCTTTAATTTTCCGCGGGAACATACCACGGCCTGTTAACCGAAAATCCAAATGATTTCATCGACAAATATGAAATTGCAGCAAACTCCAACAACTGGCAAGACGCCTCCAAAATAAACTTGTTTCCAGCGCATTTAGCAGGCACCGCATTAGCTTGGTACCAATACTACAGTAAAGGGCAAGAAATAAACAACTGGGAAAACCTTAAGACAACCTTCATTAGCACATTCACCCCCGCAGCACAGGCGAAAACAATTCAGGCGGTACTAGAATAAAAGGTGCAAGGTAGGGACCAACCCGTTCTCACGTATTACTTAGAAATATTAACACTGTGCAGGCGACACGATCCCAACACTCCAGACAAGACAATTATTCATCACATAATTCAAGGCCTAAGGCCCGAATTTTGCGAAAGGATCCTCACGGAAACGTGTGAGACCTTAGCTCAGTTAGAGGAAAACCTTAAAAAACTTGAAATTCAAATGGAGATAAGGGCTGCAAACAGGGAAAAATATAACAGGGCGGAACAAACCAGAAGCAATAGGGGACTAGTAGAAAACAACAGGCAAGATTTCAACAACCTACAAGCAGAGATAAAAAACCTCACTCAGGTTATCTCCAACATGAACATACAACAGCCATCACCACAACCAAGGCCGCAACTGCATACACAAGATCCTAACAGGGCGTACTACAACCAACACAGAGGCAGCAGCTTCAGGGGAGTGACATATCGACCAAGCCACCAACAACGCACGGCACCCATGCAGTGGAGACCAGAGCGCACCACACCGCTCCGAGGGGCCTACCAGTCCCACTTCAGGCCGCAATGGAACCCGAGATACCAGAACTACGCTACAAGACCATACACATCTACACATACCTACAGAGGAGGCGATATATATTGCAATGTTTGCCATAAAACTAATCATCGCACGCAAGATTGCAGATACAAGACACCACAAGCCCAAACGAATTCCCAGCAACGATCTAAATATTGCAATTATTGCGACATGAAAAACCACAACCGGGAAGAATGTTTCAGACTTAAAAACGCAAAACACAAGAAAAAAAACTAATAACGAGGAGACCTCTTTATACTAACAGCACAAAGAGGACTCCACAACCTTATAGCGTAGCACCTCAGCTTACGAGCACATCAAACCCATTTAAAGTAAACAATTACGACAGAGAATTCCCCACATTGAGTGAAACAGTGTATACAAATACCCCCGTCGCAGAAAACCTGCGTACTCAGCGAATTTCCAATGGAGATATAAATGTCTTAATATTACATAAAGCCACTTACCAAGTTTCATAAAAATATATTCACAAATAAGCGATATACACAATTTTAATTATTCTCCATAAGAATAACATTGGGGCTGAGTATGCAGGTTTGCTGCAACAAGGAACACAAAAAATGAGTTTTTATGCTAATATAAATATAACTCAACTAGGTGAAGTCTTATACCAGTTTTTATTCATTTATGTTCATAATTAAGGGAGACAGAGCATTTAATTATTATCCATAAGAATATGGGGGCTGAGTACGCAGGTTTGCTGCTACGGGAGAATTATGCAAAGAAGATTTTTTGGAGCAAATATCAATAGACCTCAACGAGATGAAGCTGTATACCAAGTTTCGTCAGTATCCGTTCATAAATAAGCGAGATAAAAAAATTTTCTTTTCCTCCATAAGAATAACATTAGACAACGTACTGTGTTTAGCACTTTCAATATCTCGGTAACCAATTGACGTAGAGAAATGATTGAAATACCAAATTGTGTGTTTTTTTAAGCTGAATCGAATGGTTAAAACTAAAATTTGACTTTTTCAAAAATTATTTGTAAAAAATTCAAAAAACCCATTTTTGGGGTACAAAACCCCCCCAAAATACACCCTTGGATAGGTCGATCTGTCTGGTTTTCGAACTTAAAGTCATAAATGCTGCTTTACATATTTATACCAAATTTCGTCAAAATCGGATCATTTTTACGAGAGTTATCGTGCTCACGGACACACACACACACATATATATATATATATATATATATATATATATATATATATATATATATATATATATATATATATACAGTATCGAACGAATGGTGTTTTTGGGGTCTAGGGACCTCAAAACGAAAAGTTATCATGGTCCCGGGCCTAGGTCTTACCATGCCGACTACGGTAATAGCTTCTTCCCTATAGGGGAAATTCGCTAAAAATACCCCCGTCGCAGCAAACCTGCATACTCAGCGAATTTCCAATGAATATATATAACCATAGATTAAGCATACTCCTTAGGAGATATTGCATGGGCAGGTTGTCAGACGAAGACGGGTGAACAGTAGCGTGCTCCTGCGGGATTTTCTAGTACTAGCATAGAATTAGTGCCGACGGCATCAGCGCAGTGGCGCAGCTCGTGGCCACGTGAGGAACCAACGATCCGCGGGCTAGGAGGGGATACGACATCCGTGTGCGAGAGAGAGCGGGAGTACTTGTGCGATAGAGAGAGAGGGAGTGAGAAAGATAGGCGCTGCCGACGCGACACTGCCGTAGTGCCGTGGCTCGCTCGCACTCGCAGGGCGTCCGCCAGCCACCAGCCCAGTGCCTTCCTTTCGTCAAATCGTAAAGCGGCTTCTTCCTTGATAAATGTTCTACGTTCGCTTGTGAAAATACTCTTACAGTTATAATTACAAATTAGTGTAATAGGTGTATAGTATGTATAACCGATATTTCATTACCAATGATTCAGTGAATTCATAACATACAATATTTCCTTATTAAAATCCCACTTAATTCTTTTTCACAATTTATTATTTTTTTCCTTTAAAAAAAAAATCGGGGCGGAGAGTAAATCCTCATGGACACTCAAAAATCCGTATTCGAGAGTAGTGCCGGACTTTTACCGGCTAAAAAAACTCCGCGAAAAATTTAAAATTATTAAAATAAATAAAGTAATTTCTGTGATTTGAGTAATTAACTTTGAAAACCTTTATTAAGTTCAAATAAAATGTATGTTCTTTTTGAAAAAAAAATGAGAAACATTAAGAAATTATACAGGTTTGAAATTAAAGAATATCAGTAATTATTATGAAACGTGATTTACTCATCAATTCAAAGCAAGGTTGTTATCTAATATTTATTTATGATATAGCGTATCACATTGATTTTGTGGCTGATTTTAAGATACGTTTACGTTATAACACCTACGAAACGGCCAGTCCGATTTTAACGAGAGACCTATCAAATGAACGGAAATATCGTCAAATTTTATATTACGGAGTTTCAAATCTTTACATTGCTTTTTTAAATTTATATAAGGAAAAACAGTGCAAAATATCGGTGTTTTTTTACAATGTGTGAGTAAATCTCAAATTTAAACGATTATTACAAAATATCAAGTAAACGTATCTGCTTAAAATTGTTATGGCGTATATAGGCCTAAGGGTTATTTAAAAACACTTTTGTCACGTTTCATGAAAGGAATTCATGACTATCTATATAATAAAAATAAACTTAATTTTAATCAGGCAAATATGTGTAATTAAAAAAATATATACAGGGTGTCACAAAAAAGCGTGGTGTGATTCGCAGAATTTGATTCCACATATGAAAATAAGTCAAAATTATCTACAATTGGTTCAATTTCAGTGCTACGTCTGCCCGGCAGCATCATCTCGACTTGTCGTCTGATTGATGCGTCGTCAGTCAGATTCATATGCCTTCTGTAATACTACTACAGAGAGTTCACAGACCGAAAATTCCTGGAAAATCGGATAATTTTACAGGAATTTCAGTGAAAATTCGTTAATTTAGTTTTAAAACGTCTTTTTCGGCCATTCTCGTTCATGCGGCTCGGTTGTCGTTCCCCAGGGAGGTAAAAACCATGGAGAGCTCGTCAAATGGACAGAAAACGGTCCGCGCATTGTCAGGCTAGACCCAAAGTGCAGGACACGGCAAATCTGAGTAATCCCGAGCGGTGAGCCCGTTGTCGTTTACACGCTCCTGTACCTCTTAATAATAATACAACTACAATGAAACTTATATATTTATTTTCTGCATGAATGTCCGCATCTAACGGTATCAATATATTTTAGTTTAAAATTATGTGTAATTTGTAATAATTAAAATATTAGAAGGTTGTAAGAACATGACATAAAAAAGTCAGTAAGCGAGAAAGTTTTTTATTCCTGAGGTAAAATTAAACTTCCAGCGAGAAAGTTGTAGCTAATTAGTTGATCTTCAAAATTTATTCGAAAAAATTTTCGATAGAGCTTCTAGTTTCTTCAATAATTCGATATAAATTACGGCTATGTTCAGTTCTACGCGCGCCGCCGTCGTCGTCGAGGACCACGGCCCCACGCCGGCCGTACTACCACATCAGAATAATCGCTTCTCATTTTACTTAGATTTTTATAAAAAGTAATTATATAAATATATATTTGACTCCATATTATATTGAGGTTATTGTTACTTAACACAGCTTTCAATCATGATAAAAAAACATTTATCGAGATCTAATCTGAATCATGATTAAAAATTACATATTAAATATTATAAATGAATATGTAATTAAATTAAATGAAAAATAATATGAGACTTATTTGTTGTACATAGTAAAATGTTATGCAAGAATAAACATATTTGTTTTGTTATAACGTGGTTGTGAAGCAAAAATTCCTTACTAAATACTTTATTTGTCCATTTTCTAAGTTAAAATACATGAGTCACAACCTTGATATGTATTGGATTTTATCTAAACATAATTTTGCCTTTTATTTAAACCCTTCTCCCTTTAAAATTTGTATCACTTAAAAATTTTTCCTTCTAGTTCTAGCAGTTATTTATTACATCGTTAAATTAGATTGTATTTAAATTTTACATGTTTTCAGGTTTATCATCCTTAATTTTATGGTCACATTTTATGATTTTAATTATGAACATTGAAATAGAAGAGAATCAACATCTGTTTACAGAAACTTAAGTTATACCTCCCTAACAACTATTCAAATAGACTTATAATTTGATTTTGTGTGAATAAATAAGGAATAGATCGGGGAAATGAAATACAAAGTCGTAAGTAAATATGTGTAGCTAAATATTTAATCAAAATTATGAATGAACTTATGGTTTTACGTCGAAACTCAGAACTAAGCCCCTACATCAGCCAATACTGTAATAACCAATCCTATAAAAATCATATTGGCGTTAAAAGTTGAGGAACATGTCAAGGAACTCGAATACGAAAGATACTTAATTTTGAATAAACTTTTCTACCAAAGCTATAAATGATATGGGATGGAATCAAATTTGTTGTGTCAAAATTCAAAACTAAGCCTCTTTAAAAGCCGTACAATTGTTATTATATAGTTATTTTCACGAAAAGAGTTGACTCATGTATCGAGTAAATAAAATATGGGAGTCATTGAGTCGTTAATTAATTAATTTCGATGAAAATCCAGGTTGAGTACGTGAACATCGAGATTTGTATGCTAATATTGAAACTTACACGTGTTTTTACGTCATAATTAGAGTTTAAATACATTTTAATTTAGTACCAAAAGATAAAGAATTTATTCAGTAATTCGATTACAAGAACCATTTTACTATAAAAAAATCCCTTTTGCCGTAAACCTCATTTAACTGAGGACGTGTCGCCAATAACCCATAAGACGCTGTACTGAGCGCTGCGGCTGCGATCGCCGAATCCTACACTTTGAGATGTGACCTTGAGCCCAGCCGGACCGAATTTTTGTCTATCCCGACTATGGGCGCGAGCATGGTCTATCCCTACATGTTTTCTACCTCGCTGTCGTTCCCAGTCAATAAGACAAGTTTTGGTTGTCATTTTCAGACAATAAAAAACGTTGCCGATCGTCATTTCGGGCCATTAAATATAAGTAAATTCCTGTTTTTGATCAATCCGATGCGGAAAAATAGGCGTTCTTTGGTGATAGATCGGGGTCGAATCGCCGACTGTATTCGTAAAAAATACGTTCCGATTGTCGCTCGGGCCTATAAAACGGAATCCGGCTTTATTTTTCGTTGGGGTAATGTGGTCCGATTGCCAATTTTTATGATAAATCACGGTTAGATTGTGATTTTTGGCATATATTGAAGCTCGGTCGTCATTTTCGGTCAATAAACAAGTTGCGACCGTCGATTTCGGACTTTAAAATGCTAGGAAAACGGTTGTTTTCGGCAAATAGAATGAAGTGGAATTGCCTATTTTGTTTAAACAATTTTTTTCCTGTAAAACGCAGACTTTTTCGGCCGATAAAATGCGGCCCTTAAATTTTTTGAGGTCAATGTTTTTGCCCTACAAATCGCAAAAGGGGTTTGTATTCCATACCCCCCAAAATCCCCGGCATTTCCCCCCCAACGTGACTCCCTGGATCCGCC
This sequence comes from Allygus modestus, assembly GCA_963675035.1. Taxonomy (NCBI): domain Eukaryota; kingdom Metazoa; phylum Arthropoda; class Insecta; order Hemiptera; family Cicadellidae; genus Allygus; species Allygus modestus. Next base: position 102,459,913 of record OY776114.1, read on the forward strand.
CTTGATAAATGGTAAAGACTTCTTGACATTTCTGGACCACAACTAATTTATGCTTATTGCTTATGAGGAATGAAGCAGGAAACAGCGAACAACAATGCGGACATAATTAAGGAACAGTGAATTTATTATCATCTGAGATTATTAAGATTTCATGAATTTTGGACTTTCATAAATCACAGTGATTTCACAACCACTTTGGACTCGGTACTTGCTTTGAAAAAAAAACAGCATCCATTATTAAAATATGTTGCAACTACCAAGGTTTAAATTTAAGGTTCGCAAAATATAAAAAATAAATTAAATTTATTGGGAAAACTCAAAAACAATTAATATAATCATTAATCAGATTTATAAGGCAAGGTCGAACATATTCTTTCTCAGTCTTCACCTGTTAATAACTAGCGTATAATAATAAAACATTATAATGTGAATGGGTCATGACATTCCTATGAAAATCGAAAGACGCTTGCGGCAGTTTCAGGCAGTACACCACCTCGGCGAGGCGCCTCGGCCGTTGGCGGTGGCGGGACGTGGTAACGGGCTTCGGTCGGTGCCCTCAGCGGAGTGTGTGTGTTGGGGGTTGGGAGATGGGAGATTTAAGAGGGGTTAGCGGAGGGGCTGTCAGGATGGGCGCGCGGCCGAAGGGGGAGAGGGGAAGGGCAGCGACAGCAGCGCGGCAGCGTAGACGTTCCGAACTAGCTCCGCCGTCGCCTTGGACGTACAAGCAGACCGTGTACGCTTGTCCCATTACGATGGGTGATCTCCTAAGGAGTATGCTTAATCTATGATATAACATAACACATTATAACACTTAACAGGATTCATAAGAAATGTATTCACAAACAAGCGATATTTAAAATATTAATTATCCTCCATAAGAATAACATTGGGGATGAGTACGCAGGTTTGCTGCAACAAGGCACACAAAATAATGGGTTTTTATGAAATATCAATAGAACTCATCTTAGTGAAGTCACATACCAAGTTTCATCCATATACATTCATAAATAAGCGATATATAACATTTTAAGTATTTTCCATAAGAATAACATGGGGACCAAGTACCTAGGTTTGCTGCTACAGGAGCCATAGGCGAAAAATTGTTTTTTGTGCAAATAACAATAAACCATAACCAGATCAAGCCATATACCAAATTTCGCCAGTTTATGTTCATAAATAAGCGAGATATACAATTTTTCTTTTTCTCCATAAGAATAACATTAGACAACGTACTGTGTTTAGCACTTTCAATATCTCGGTAACCAATTGACGTAGAGCAATGATCAAAATACCAAATTGTTTGTTTTTTTAAGCTGAATTCAATGGCATGAATTAAAATTTGATTTAAACTAAAATTAAATGTGAAAACCCCAAAAAACACATTTTTGGGGTACAAAACCCCCAAAAACCCCCCTTCGGATGGTGCGATTCATCTGGTTTTCGAACTCGTTCAAATAAATGGTATTTTACACAATTGTATCAAATTGCATTAAGATCGGACCTTTTTTACGAGAGTTATCGTGCTTACGGACACACATATATATATATATATATATATATATATATATATATACATATATAAAAATTTGAACGAATGGTGTTTTTGGCATCTGGGGACCTCAAAATGAAAAGTTATCATGGTCTTGGGCTTAAGTCTTACCATGAGACCTACGGTAATAGCTTCTTCCCTACAGGGGAAATTCGCTAATACAAACATTATCCCTATTTCAAAAAGGAAATTAAGGAGGATAGAGAAGTGCACATCATGCAGGAATATATACAGAAATACGGTTCACCAAGACCCGGGAAACCTAGGAACAACCCGAGTTATATTTCTGGGAAAACCAGACCAACACAGCGGAAGGATAAAAAGAAGGAAGAGGAAGAAGAGAACAGACAGAGGCCAGATAAGAGGACGAGTTTAGAAGAGGAACCACTTATAGCGGAAGAGGAGAAGAGGAAAATATACAGAGCATTACAGGACCAAGAAAACGAGGAGATAGTTCACAGCTGTGAAATTGCAACAATAGCAGACGGAAGAGTGCATAGACCAAGGAAAAAGGAAAAATTAGGAAATAAAGATTTGCACCAGATGCTATTTAAGATAGAAGACAAACAAGGCCAAAAACTACCTGTGTTAACCTTATCAGCAGCTCTGGCAACGAACCCAAAAGAAACACTATAATGTATTATAGACACTGGATCAAATGTTAATTTAATTAACGCTGCGTTGGTAAATAGCACAAGCTTAGATCAAAAACAACTACCAAAAATTATATCTGCAAACAACACGCAAATTAATATTCTGGGGAGAACCGAAATCATGTTAGAAGTGGATAACATTGTTCTCAGGGATAAATTTTATGTAACTCCGGACATAAACAGCCAGATAATTTTGGGAAACTCTGAATAAAAACAAAGTTGAACTAAATTTCCAATCAAAGGAAATTATTTTCAATCTGGGCCAATACAAGGACAAAATCCAGATGAAAAAGAAATGGCTACTACAAATTGGAACGCTTAGTAATCTCGAAACCGTAAATACTCAAAAGATAACAGACATTAGGACAAAGGAGGATTTAACCTTAAGATTGAAGATTGAAATTAGAGCAGCATACAGATGGCAACACACACTTTGAAGCAGAGAAATCCCTAAAAGAAAAGAAGAAGTGTCATGCATATTTAATAGATGGTGAAGAAAAAGGACAGGATTACATAAATCTGTATAACGCCTCAAACTTCCCTAAACACATAAATAAAAACACCTTAATAGGATATCTCATTGAGGATAAGGAAAAATGTAGAGTAATTACAGAACCAAGATTAATTAAAAATCAGGACCCGGAAAAAGAAACCCTACGGGATAAAGATAATATTGAGTTAGACATATCCCCTCATTTAACTCCAGAGCAACATAAAAAGGTTGTAAATATGTTAAAGAAGTATAAAATGATGTTTACAACAAAAACAGAGGACCTAGAACCCACTAACCTACCCCCAGTAGCCTTAGAAACGGTACAAAATTTTAAACCGGTTAATTCGCCTCCCTACAAAGTAGGCCAAAAGGAAAGAGACGAGTAGTGGGCATTTGGGGCTTCTGGGCCAAGTGATTTATGGCTTCCGGTCACGTGACCGGAAGTGCTGAGTCATTAAATACGTCATCTGAGGCTGAGCCAGTGACGTAGGCGGTTTTGTGACGAAATGAGTAAAAGTTCAAAGTTCAAGGTCACGGTGAAGTTTTTTTAAAAAAATCTACCTCGCACTCGTAAAATCCGATTGTGATTCGATAGTTTTAATTCGATAAAATATCGAATGAAAACAATCTAATGAATCAATCGAATGAAACGAGTGCGAGGTAGTACTAATACAAATATTACTTTATTTTATTAACAATAATTCATATTACAAATATTACTTTATTTACAATAATTCATGTTTACAATAGTTCCCCGTTGTTCGTTGTCATCGATGTTGTTGATCCGGACGAGTTGCGGCCATCAATTTGCTTTCTGAAGAAAGACGGTAGATACTTCGTTCCCTGCGCAGAGTCCATGTTGTTTTTTGATGCGTAAAGTTCCAAAGATAAATCGTAACCGGACGCAATAAGAAGTCTTAACTCTTCACTAAACACCTCGAGGTCTTGGTAAGTCGCAAGATGAATAGAGTCATAATGAATACACCTAATTTTAATGGACATTTTAATATAATGTTTTACGTTTGTGAAAAGCACTCGATGTTCACCAGTCGAGAGCCGGAGGTGTACTGACTATTCGCTAGCTAGCGTTTTGGTATCAAACAAAATGGTGGGGGTAAAAGTGTGGTGGGGCGGAGCAGATGGCGGGCGGCAGATGGCAGGTGGCAGGTGGCAGCTGGTGCGAGGCAGATGGTTGCTACTACATTCGCCGCCACAGTAATGCAATCCTTCGGCGTAATTCTTGTATTTTATCTTGTCGGTTCATTTGATACGTTTTACATCTACATATGCAATAGCTAAAACACTTGCACTTACGACAAGCTTTCCCGTCAACTTGATCGCCTGGTATTTTAAAACATTGTAACTCGCAACAATATGTCTTCAAATTGTTATCGAAAAATAAATTGTTCATAGGTGGCACCGACATGTTAGCTGCAGCGTGTGTTAGACAAGACTGAGACTAACTTCACTGCTCCCTCTCTTTTATACCTCTTCATAAGTTAACCCTGAATGAAAGTTCAAGGTCACCCATTCGAATTTTAAAAAAAGCAACACAGCAGTATATAAAATAATATACTGCTGTGTTGCTGTTTTCTTTATTTTTTTTTCATATTTTTTTTTATTTTTTCTTTTCTTTATTAAACAAACATTTTACAATACAATAAACTTAAGTTTAACATTGATGACTAGAAATACAAACAATAAAATACAAACAGAGAAATACAAACAGAGACATTATGTACAAGGATGCATGATGTGCAGAGTGAGTTCCGTTGAGTTGTTGCCGCTTACACCGTGTGATACCAAATACAACGTCCCCGGTTGAATATCTCGCAAATCTTCATTCTGTAGCAGTTGAACAAATCGTTTTGGAAGAAATACTTGAAACTTCGGCTCATCTCCTGAAGTTAAAGGTGCTTCGCTCAATGAAACTAGAATTGCTTCTCCATGTGCGGTTTCCACTTTCTTGATGTTATGAATAATGTAGTGTTTTTGTTCTTTTAATTCTGAACACTTTTTAGTTAGCAGAAGGTCGGATTTTGAATGAGTGTTGAATTGATCAACCAGTGTTTGTAGAAACTGTTGTGATGCCATCTTCGTCAGTGGTGGTTGCGATGTCTTCTGTGATGTTGCCTCTTCGGAGTCTCGAATAATACTCGTGCCGGAGCGGTGTTGGCTCCTCGTATTTATAGGCCCCGCTACCCCCACCACATTCCGGTTCTTCACTACCCCTACCACATTTCTGCGTTTGTTCCAAGTAAGCAGCCAAACGATATGCGTTGTGCAATGCGCAGTTTGATTGTCCGTGTTTAGGATCTTTTGCAGCAACACAAATATTACCGAGATTAATGTTAAAGTCCTTACCGATAGTTATATCGAAAACATCACCGTGCGTGTACTTTTGTATCCAGTTCTTTTTTTCTAATCCTCTTGTGTATATATGTGAATATTGTTTGAAAAAGTTAAACATAATACTGTGCAGATTACTGTAGCTTATAAACCCTTCATACCAATGTATGTGATGAAAGTAGTTTGTTATCCATTTGTTTGTACTTTTTGCTTTGGCGTTAAGGTTGTTAAAAGAAAAAGGAGCTTCAAACGTGAATGGGTAAACTACAAATGTAAGCAAGTCTAAAATTACTAATTCCTTGATAATAAACCTATCACCATTATTTCGAAATGCTTGAAATTCTATTACACAAGGCTTTACACTCACTTCTTTATCCCCTCCGCTCATCATGACACCTAACGAACAACTAAACTGTTTTCCACACCACGGTAGGTTAAATACCAGGCCGTACAGTTGCAGGCGCGTTGGTGTATATTTAACGTGGGCACCGTCCCCAATAGGCCTACCCCACGTGTATTCTTCTTTACTAAGTCAAACTTTAGTCTTTTTTAACTTCTTCTTCTTCTTCTTGTGTTTCGTTTTCTTCTTCTTCTTGTTTCTTCGTTTCTTCTTCCCTTGTTGTTTCTTCTGTAGCTTCTGTAGCGATTTCTACAAGTGGTTCAAAATCCTTTAACTTTCTCCACATGCAAACTTCATGAGGTATTCTATTAAAAATAGATGTATCCACAGGTCCGTACACGATGGTGCTATCAGGTTGTTTTTCCAAGGTATCGACCAAATATTCTTTAATAATAGCGTTTGCAAATACCAACTGTCTCATGTACCTTGTAATAGGTTCCGTTGCGTAGTTTAAAACGTAGAATTCTTCACGTGATATTAGAATCTTATTTTCATGTTGAGTCAAGTCTCTAATTCGCACTTGTAGTTGTCCACGATGTTTAACAATATCAATTTCATTGTCACAATCCAAAAGTCGAATATGTGTTTTCCTTCCACACAAACTGTTAGTTAAATAACATTCTATTAAATGCACATGTTTCAAAAATGACTCCCAAGCATTTTGCGAAAATAAAACCTTTTTTGTTCCGTGGTGTAGTATTACTGTAGGGGAATAATCCAATGATTTCATCAATCCAACTGATACACTTTTACTGATGCATGCTGAGATGGGGTAAAAGATTCGCAAAAAAACTTCAGTTAAAATGTGAGGAGGAATATTTTCTTCAACTTTCTTCTTCCTTTTTGATACTACCTTTGATGGGTCTGCATTACTTTCCTCCTCTCTATCTCTTTTACCAAACTTTAAAAATGCAGTTATTTCCTTGATGATTTCTTCTTCACTAGTATTATCACGTTCCAATAACGGTGCTACCTCTGCATCACCTTGTACAACAGATGGAGAACTCATTTTGTAGAAGATGTTGCCCATGCGACGATAGACGATCAACTGAAGACCTGCATTGTTGCTCCGCTATTTATAGGTTAGCGACAGTGGCGGTGCCGGTGGTGGTACAACGTTTTACAATACCGTCTTTACGATACCAGTCAACGGTGTGTATGTAACAATTTTATCGTGCAAAATTAAACAATACGCAGATGTATTTGCAGGTACGTTTTCTTGAAATTCCATTTCTATTTTTATATCAACACTAGACGATTTTACAGATTCGTTTTGTTTGGAGCAATCAATTACAACAATCGGAGCTTTCGATTCAAACTGTACGGGAGATAGTAGAGGTGTGTTTGTTTTGCCGTAATATGAATTTTGGAACCTAGCGTACATATCGTATAAAACACTGTACCTTTTTTTATCAAAAGAGATATTAAAGTTGTCGTAGGGAAAGAATTGTGAATTCAGGAACACTTTACAGTTTGTTAATTTACAATGGTCAAATTCACCAGCATTTTCAGTTAATATACTTTTTTCTTTGTTTGTAATCCAAAGATTACATATCTCGCTTTTTCCAAATGAGTAGAAGTTTTTACAGTCCATGTATGCCGTTGTGTTGAAGGTAAAACGGGGTATTCATGAAACTCCCAGCTTCTGAATGGCATTACAATGTCTCGATCTGATTTTAACTTTCTTAATAATGTAATCCTGTGTTCATCATTTAGTCGCACATGTGGTACTCTCCAAACAATCTTGTCTAATGTTAGTTTCCAGTCTAAATTGGCTTCAGTTGTTCCAGCAGATGCTTTAATAATATCATTATCGTTTGATGACCTTAATAAAACTAGTTCTTGTTTTACATTTATTATTATTCTTCTGTAATCTTCAGCAAATCCTAAAAGTAATCTTAAAGGTACGTAATAATCAAAGTTTCCCGAAGCGTCAGGAGTAATTATACTTTTGTCTGGTGCAACCCATCCTGCAACAGCTAACAGATTCTTCTCATTTGGTGTTAAAGACGCTAATCCTTTTAATGTACTGGAAATTCCAACCTTTTTTGTTGAATCGACTGTAACTCCTGAAATTTCATATCTAATCTCGTCAAACAAAAATGCCATAGGATTATTTATGAACGGAACAGTGGTTCCAACAGTACCGTCAGCTTTTGTTACTTTTCCTTCAATATATAAATAACTTTCGCATGGAAGAGTATAAATGTCTTGTTGTTGTATAGGAATCCTAATTTCATCGTTATTGTTTAATTTGGACGAAGCGTAAGGGTTGTGCGTGTGATATTCCTTTTCCCATAAGGTCTCGTCGAATGTTGGGCCCTGCGCTATATCCAGTATATCCATTGTTAATGACCTTTAATCCAATTTCTTCTAGAAAACGAATGTTGTCACTTGTTAATCCTTCTACAGCTGATGAGCTACTGACCTCTTTGCTGGTTGGCTCTCTCTTTTTAAATGATAACCCCATTATCTAAGCGGATGATTTTATATGTATTCTTACAGTAATAGCTTCTCCTCGAAAGTCAATAAGGTTTCCGTCTTGATCCACTATGTTCAGCACGATGTCTGAAATGAAACTGGTGTTTAACGGTAGGTACACAAGGTTTTGAGGCTTTTCTACTATCTTGAAACCCGGTGCGACTGATGGGTAGAATGTGTGTAATATATGCCGATTTTCTCCATCTCTGTAGGATCCTTGTATAATGTTACATGTAATGTCTATGCTGTTTACTTTGATGATCGTCACAGTTCTATTCCCAGAATGAGTTGTATTAGGTTCTAATACCTTTGTTTCCTTAGAAAACCCCAATAAACTACCAATTGAACGTTCTTGGCCAAAATCAATATAATACTTAGAAGTAATTTCGGCTTTCATTGTATTGTTATTGCCCTTTATCGTTATATTTTCTTTTCCCATATGTTTTTGTATAACTTCATTTATATTATCAATTTCATAAGCTCCTGTTGGTAAACTGAATTCTTCCAAAGCTGAATATTTTCCTTTATTATCTTTTGTCTTGTAATAATGTATTTTGTTATTAATTCCTTCACTAACGTTTGGAATAGAGTTATATGTTGTTAAATCCAATAATGCGGCTTCCCATAGTCTTCCTTTTTGCAAACGTAGCGCTGGAAACAGAATACTGCGCAAAGTACATGAGTTACCGGTTAATGACACTGTATACGAAGACATCTTAAAGTTGACTAACACTTTTAGCTAAAAAGTCTAAACATAAATGACCGCAAATGGATGTATCATCAGGTTGTTTTCTTGTATAATTGTAAAAAACATTTTCTGCCGCACGAAAGTATTGTTGAAGTTCTTTCGGTGGTGGAAGGTTTCCAAAACTGTCGAAATAATAAATCGTTTCACCAAGTTTCTTGTAACACACCCAATGAGTGCCTAATCCTTCACTATTATCCAAATTTACTATACCAGTCTCATTTTTCCACATTTTAACCGGTAATTCATCTTTCATAAATACTCCTCTAAAAAATGGGATTTTCAAACAAGAAGCATATGTAATCAGTTCTTCATTGGTTAATTATTTGTTTTTAATTATTAATTGCTCTTTCTTATTTAATACACACGATACGGTCTTAGGTATAGTCCTCCTCCCTTTTTTATCATTGACCATATTGTTGGTTTCTTTTTACCTTTACCACTAGTAGATCGACGTTTTCTTCTGATATTACCTCCTTGTTTCTTAGCGGGTCTTTTCCCACGCCTTCTTCTCTTTCCTCCTCCAAACGTAGTTTTTGCTTTCATTGCTGCTGTTACTGCTAAAGACGCTGCTTTTTCACCAATACTCGCGTCACTAGATTTTACTCTTTGCCAAGCTTTCTCAGAAAGTGCTCTATCTGCTATTGATCTATTTTTTGTATCACCAAATTTGGAATACGCTATATCGTGCTGTTTACAAGCCTGATCAAGCTTATTTATTCCAGGATCTCCTCTAGCAAGCCGTTTCTCTAATTTGGTTCCAGGACCACAATATTGATATCCTCCAGGTAAATGTAATTCCACAGGTAATAAATCAATCGCCTTGTTAACTATAGCTCCAACCGGTTTACTTAATAGAGAAAATGCTGTTGATGCTATTCCCCTTCCTCTCTGTAATCTCTCTCGATTATGACTGATGCGTTTAGCCCTCGGCATGACTATTTATAGCCAAACTTACAATCAGTAGGTGCACTCTATAAATGTTTTACAATGAATGTAATATTAGTCTTGGCTTCTTGTATTATATATATATATATATATATATACTGTTTAAAATCCATTTATTATATAGAAATGGATTAATTAATTAAATGTAGACATAATAAATAAAAGTAGTAAAAATAGAAATAAGGTGTAATTGAAGATGTTTCAAATGTTTCTCCGCTGGTGATGGTATCGTTGTTTTCGGTAAAATGAATAAAATCTAAATAGTTGTCATGCTCCCTTAGAAACTTGCCACTTAATCGTTGATAATTAAATAACACATTCCAGTCTAGTTTATCTTTAAAATTGTCAATGTAATTTTCAGAGAGATTTTGATATTTACTTATTACTTCCCAACAGTTATTAAAATTTGATGTCATCTCTACAAGGAAGTCTTCTGAAAACTGTTGTCTTTGTAAAATATGAATCCAGTTAACTCTGTGAAAATAAATTCTTAACATAGTCATTGTGAAGAGGTAGTGTATGGAAAGTTGTTCCCAATCCATATATCTATCAAACCGTTGAACAAATCCATCTGTCAGCACTCCTTGGGGAAATCTCGGCTCTTGAGATATTAAACTCCACGCAGTAATATTGGATTCCATCATCCTCTCTGTATCATCTCTCGAATATGTCTGATGCTTTATCCCTTATCATGGGTATTTAAATTCTTTTTTCTCTTATGTAATCTTCATCGTTTTCTGTTGGTTCATTAATCACATTCACTTTATCCCCCTTTCCTAATGTCTTGACTTTAGAAGGCTCAGACGGTTTATCTAATTGATTAGGTTTTTCTGGATTGTGTATCTTTTTCCAGTCTAAATAATTGTGGCTGTCAACATCTGAAGCTACAGCTCTTCCTGAAGCCCGATGGATATAATTAAATAAAGCTGCACCAAACCTTTCCATATGTTTTTCATATTCTGTAGTCCATTTCTTGTGTACTATATCAAATATTTTCTTATTTACAGCGTCTCCATCCTGCTCACAATCACCTACATTTGACAATTTTAATTTTTTTACATCATAGCTTGTATCAGTTTCATTCTTTTTGTAAATCGTTAACAATTTTAAAGTCGCTAAATTTACTGCTTCACCATCATAAATGGGATGTTTTATATTGCTTAACCTTTTACCGGAAAACCCCCAATGGTCTTCGTGTACAATCGGGGTTCTTTTATCCATGTATTGTACCGTAACCGCATCAGAAGACAAAAGCGGATCACCAACATTTTGAATTACTTTTCCTTCAAAATTATAATTACCATCAGGTGTTAACGGAAACCCAGCTCTTTTTTCACTATATCCAGATTTTACTCCAAACTCGGAATACCGTCCAAACTTGTCCACACTCATGATGTAACTGAATCGCTATCGTTTAGGTTCTTACTATATATACGTCTACTGAACAATTATTTCTTGTTTTCGCAGTTCATCAACCAAAGCTACCCATTCGTTTTCTAAACCAGTGTGCCCGGCTTCCATAGCTTCATGTAATAACCTCATTCGATCAACTAACTTATTTATATCGTTGTAATATATTATATTGGTTTTATACAAATTTTTTAATAATCCCCTTCCAGATGTAGTAGGATCAGTTGTTTTTCTTTTTTTATGCAAAACATTTAATTCAGCAGAAGATAAAGCTCTTCTTTTAATTGGAGCTTTATTTGATTTCGAAGAGAAAAGACTAGATATAATGTTTGTGTATTTTATTGACCTGTTTCTATGAATAGGTAGGTCTTTGGAATATTTTTTTCTATGTGCATTTGTATACTCTAGTATATTTTTAAACAATTGTAAATCCTTTTTAGTATATTTACCAGGATTATTTTTAAAGATGAGTTCAAACAAACCTGTTGTACCTTTATATTTCTTATCACCAATAACTATATCATCATTTTCGTTTATATCTAACTTTCTATCTCCAATCATTAATCCTTTATCCTCTATTCTAGCTCCATATGTATGATAATTTCGATTAGCATGTGTGCCATGTAACATTTTTAATGTATATTTTCTTCCAAGTGTTCCTTTAAACATAATATCTGTGCCTAATTTGCTTAAGTTGGATGGGTTGATATCCTCTTCTTCTGCTCTTGTATCTTCCGCACTTGTATCTTCTGTACTTGTATCTCCTGCAATGTTCTTTTCCCTTAAATCTCCTATATCTCCGCTTTCTTCATACTCGTCGCTTTCTTCAGATGTTTGTAACTGGTCAAAACTTTCATCATTCTGAAATTCTTCTTCATATTTGGAAATTGGTAGCATTTTGTCTCCTTCGAAGCGAATTGAAGGTTTTTCCATATTTTGTGCTAATCGCTTTAAAGGTTCAGTAACAGGTTTAAATGTTGTTTCTAAAAATTGCTCTCTTTCATTTATACCTGATTTTAAAGCTCGGTTTTTTTGTCTAATAGAATCACTAAGTGATTTTATTTCTTTTAGTAGCTTTTCCTGGTTAACCATCTTCACACCTTGACGACTTGTACAGTAATACCGCTAATCAGTGTAGTAAAACAAATTTATCAAAACCTATCCTATAACGGCCGTCTTTTATAGCTTGATCTTTCATAATAACCAGAAATCCATACTTTTCCGCCCATGCTTTTCCGCAAAGCTCTTTAAACTTTTCAAATGCCATATCAGCATTTACATGATCGTTATATATATGTTTTAGGTTAGTATCATCTTGTTTAAATACAATTAAAACATTTGCATTATCTCTGATAAGTTGTTTTGGGATTTTGCTATAAGTTTGTCCTATATATATGCTATCGATGTTATTATGTCTTCCCATGGCAAAGTAGTTTCTAATAGTATCCTGATTTTCACAAGATACATCGTCAAATATAAATACAGAATACGGTTTCGCTTCGTTTGGTTGCATAATGCTATCACTAGCGTTAAATTTGTAAAAATTAACATCGGACACATCAGATAGGATTTTATCCAGCAATTGATACTTTGGTTGTTGTAGGGACTTTGAAAAAATATATAGGTTATTAAACCTTAATCCCTGCGGATTAGTGATCAAATTAAAGACAACATTGGTCTTTCCACAGTTTGAGGGGCCACTTACTATACATCGAACAGTGTTTGGAAATAAACTACCGTGTTTACCATTGTTGATATTAACGTTATCCACAGTTAAATCATCTATGTTATTAATATTGAATCGATCTTTATGGTGAATAATCTCCATCCTGCTCAAAGGTTAACGATGAAATGAGTTGCTTGCATTAAACCAAGTCCTTTATAGGTATCCATGAATCCTCAGTTTTGTTAAACCCTAACCACCGCACTTTAACTGCGTCCTTTTTTCTTTGTAACACTTTTTCAACAAGATATACATCACCTACTGTTGACTTTAACATTTCATGTCCATAAAATGCACCTTGCAACAAATCTCCTTTGTTATCTTTTAAGATATACGTTTCAGGTACAGTCGGTTGCACTTTATACACTGTAAAAACTTCATTTGTCCAATTGGGAAGGTATTTCTTGGTAAACACTCCCTTATATTTACTAATCCGTACTTTATCACTTACATTAAATTTTCTTGGCTGCATTTTTTCTACTTTAGGCTTTGTATTTTTCTTTATGCGTTTTAATACATCTTTTGCATTTCTTCTATTTACTTTGTTAGGTTTCATACCAATAGTTCTATGAAACCTGTTGTTATAATCATTTATTAATTGTGTTAAAACATCATACCATACGTAAGAACCTCTTTTTGAAAATTGTTTATACAGTGCTCCTTTTAAGGTTCTATTGAATCTTTCTACAATAGCTGCTTTTTTCTCTGAATTTGTAGAATAATGATTTATTTTATATTTATTCATTAACTGTGCAAAGTTTGTATTAAAGTATTCTGTTCCATCATCAGTTTGTAAATGTTTAATTTTGTTTTTATCTCTTTTTATGGCTATTTCCATGGCTTCTGTTACGCTTTTACCAGTCTTGTCCTTTAGAGGCAAAGCGTCTGCAACTTTTGTAAAACAATTAATAATTGTGAGTATATATTTAAATCCTTTGTTTATTCTGCTATGCGGTCGCATTTCAATTAAATCCGCTTGATATAGATCATTTATCCCTTTTATAACAGTATTTCTTCTTGGAAACTTTATTCTTGCAGGTTTGTGTAGTTCATTAATAATCTTCTCCTTTAGGTCTGACATGATGGTTTCACGAAGACAGCTGATATGGTATTAAATATTCTTTTGTATAAATCTGCTTATATAGGTCATGGTCATTCTAAACTAATGTATAAAAGGGGGAACACAGCAAAATACTGCTGTGTTCCCCCTTTTATACGGAAAGGAAAAGGAAAAGGGATGTAGGACGATGAAAGGGTTACTCGTCAATAGGGTTGAGGGAGTAGTGACCGAATGGTAGAATGTGGATGTTGTCTGCAAGGATGTGGCGTTTGTCATCATTTGAAGAGAGAGCTTTTTTTACCTCCGTCACACTGTACAGCTGATGGTTGAAACTTCTGATCGTGTTGAATTTTGCTGTTATATCTTGATCTTCAAATAAACATTTCTTATAGTGATTAAAATGCACATTCTTCTTTAAATACAAACTTTTTACTCCTTTAGCTTTCTTAATGACTTGGTTTTCATTTAGTTGTAAAGAATATAATTTTGACATTAGTGCAACAATTTCTTGAAGTATAACACCATTGGCTTCATCTTTAAATTTGCCAAGCACTTTTTTGTTTCTGTCATTGTCGTAGTTTGGATGATCTTTTGGATAGTCGGAAAAGTCAAAGTCGTTTTTGTAATCAAATGTCCGAAGATCTTCATACATATCGTTAGTAATTATCCAATATATAAAAGCGTCTGTATCCATGTAGGAGATGCCGATGTTTTCCCGTCCATAAAAGGTGACCATCTTTTTGTAATGAAAATCGTACATATGAGTCTTGGAGATATCCAGGATTGACATTCCTATATACAAAGGACGATCCATCTTCACACTTGTTTTCTTCATAGATACAGCTACAAGATTTTCGTTAATAATTATAGATGTTCCAAAATTTGGCTGTTGTACGAGTTTCTGTAGTTTGTTCGGATCTGTAACAAGTTTTACATTTTTATGTCTTCTTTTGTTTTCCAATGTTTTACCGAATATCGCATTGTTCATCAATTTAAAAAAGTCTTTTTGAAAGGCTGATGTAGCGGCTGCTCTTCTGGTAGTATTCGAGTCTATGTATGGTTTCAACCAGCACGATTGGGAAAATTCTACAGCTCTATTAATTTTAGTAAGACGTAAACCTAATTCGATAGCTTGTTGAACAACCCAATAGTGAGCTACGTATCGTTGTTTATTGTTAAGGGTCATCATTAATTTGGGGTGTTTTCCAGTTGGTGAAATTTCTGTTCTTGCAAGGAGTGGAAGGTCATAATGAAGATCGTGTAAATGTTCTGGATACTCAAAGTCGCAATCCAAAATATATCCGGTATCTCCTTGTTTTGGAATTTGTGAAATATCGCCAATACAGTCGGGATCAACCCATTTAAAGTTGTCAAATGGAAGTGGGTTCGACATGGCCCATCCATACAGATTATTCGCGTCGAAATATCCCAAGTACGTTGAAGGTTTCTCTTGATCATGGTCAGGTAGATATTTGTTGTTGGCTTTAACATGTCTCGTCACGCTTTGAGTTAATCCACCTCTAACACCCGACTCAACCATTAAAACCATATATATATCTGTTAACAGCTGGAGTTTGCATTTTGTTTCTTTCAGCATTGCTTGCCAAGCTAGTCCTGGAGATGTATATGAATGTAGAGGGTCTAAACCGTATGCTGCAAAACAGGTTCTTCGGAATTCTTCCATAACATCGCA
This sequence comes from Allygus modestus, assembly GCA_963675035.1. Taxonomy (NCBI): domain Eukaryota; kingdom Metazoa; phylum Arthropoda; class Insecta; order Hemiptera; family Cicadellidae; genus Allygus; species Allygus modestus. The sequence goes on from OY776114.1 coordinate 102,475,417, forward strand.
GAGAAGAGTCACGTCAAGTTTTACATAAAAGTCTGAGTATTCTCCTAAAGTCTTCATATCCAACTCGTTCCATACTTGACATGCGTGTTGATAGTCTTCAAGTGAAATCTCCGAATCATTAAGTTTGTTCTTAAATTGTTCTGGTGGAGGAAGTGATGTTTCATTAAATCTATGCAGTCCATCGATGTAATCGTAGGGGAAGACTCCTTTTCTAAGAACCAGATCCATTTTACTACTGGCTACAATTTTGCTTGTTTCTATTAGATCTTCTCTTTTTAAATTCTCATTAGGCTAATTGTTAATTTCATTAGGCTAGAAGGCATAAATCTAAACGAATCAATAAACCTAAGTTTTATTTTGCCAACCTTTTTAGAGAAGCTTATAAATTTTTCCATTGTTGTTGCCAAAACATCTATTGCCCCATCATCTCTTCCTAACTCCGGGATTATGAAATGAGAGTCATATCCACTAAGGTTATGTAGAACAACAGGTATAAAAGATGGAACTTTGTAATTTAAGTTGCAAGCATTACAGGCTGCACCTCTGTAGGCTCCGGTAAGATGGTCGTGGTCACGCACTTTAACGTTTTCTGGTGTAAATAGGTTATTACACAGATAACATGTTGTTGCCAAATTGTGATGTTGAAGTTGGTGTTCATCCATAGGCTGCATCGGTATTTTAATTTTGTAGATTTCTTCCACCTTGGAGGCAATGTAATACAACTTATCTACAAAGTGTTTCGCTGCTTGTTCACCACGATAAATCTTCGGAGCAGATGATAGTCCAAATTCTTGAAGATGTTCTTCAGACAACGTGGATTTTGTTAGTATACAATAACTGTTTGGTGCATGTTTTTGATATTTGCTTCTTTTTGTGATATCCTCTTCTTGTTGTTCAATTGGAAGTAAGGATACTTTGAAATCCGCGTACACAACAAATGGAACAGGGTATTGGTGATTTACTTTATCAAATTTTATCTGCGCTCTGCTGGGATGTGGCAATTTAATTCTTACCTCATAGTTTCCACTACATAACCTTTGATGTTCTACTAACCATTCTGTACCTCCTCTTCTTAATGGTTTGCTCACGTGGCAAAAGCATCTCTTACATGTTGTGATTTTACTTTTATGTTTTGTTAACTGTTTACATACGAGCCCTTCAAAATCTTTTATATACACGTAATGTGATATCTCTCCTTTATTGATTAATAACAGGTCAGTATGATTGTTGCGCTCATTCGATGTTATGCGCAAGGGATACACATTATTTGACGAATCCAAACCAAATATGTTGACTGAAGCCGACGGATTTTGCTTTTCAAATTTTGATATATCAGTAATTGCAACAGGGTAAGTCATTCCCTGGAAATTATACTTGTGTTGAACTTCTTCATATGCTTGACTTGGTCTTTCCGGATGGTTTTTTACATATTTGGCCAACATAACATATTTAAAACATTCATTATTTTCATTTTGCACGTTAATACAGGATTTGGTATTCATAATTTTTTGAGGTAGAGGGATATAGCTACTTCCTCTCATTCCATAACCGTGTTTATGAACTCTAACATCCAGACTTGTTATACTTAATAAACTCCATCCAGATCCTCTTCCTTCATGCTCTTGTAGTTTCGTCAAAAGTTCCTCAATACATTCTGTTACAATCTTTTCAATATATGACGCAGCCATGATGGTTCGGTTTTTTGTCATGAAACCTCTTGGTGATGTTTCGTTTTGAATGTTAGTGAATATGGCATCTAGCAACAGTCCAAATTTGATAAAATTTAATCTTTTTTGTTCATTCTTTAGTGTTTTGGTTACTAATTCTTTGGCGTTATGTAAAAAGTTTTCAAGTTGTAATTTTACGTTGTCAATTTTAAAATGTGTTACTGCCTTACCAGGTAGTGCTTGAGCGTGTAGTTCCACATCTACTGCTGTTGATGTTGAGGGTCGGTGAAGAGTAGACATAGCAGCTGTTGATGTTGAAGGACGGTGAAGTGTAGACATAGCAGGCGTTGAAGTCGATGTTGATGGTGTTGATGTTGAAGGATGGTGAAGTGTAGACATAGCAAGCGTAGAAGTCGATGGTGTTGATGTTGAAGGATGATGAAGTGTAGACATAGCAGGCGTAGAAAACGATGCAGCTATTGATGTTGAAGGACGGTGAAGTGTAGACAGAGCAGACGTAGAATTCGATGCAGCTGTTGTTGATGGTGCATATTGAATAACACTTGGTCTGGAATGTTGGTGTTGGGCTAACATTTGATCTATTTCCTTCAATTCTTCTTCTTCATATTCTTCATCATGGTTGTTGTTATGTTTTAGTTCCTTATGAATTATTAAAAGAAATTCATCCTTAAATGAAGTCTTACAAATATTGCAGCGATGCATAATGTAGGTGTGATCTCCACAAGGGTCAACGCAATAATGAAAAACACTGCAAATGCCCCTCTATTTATACCCTAGCAAAAGTGGTGGGGGTACGTATTACGTTGTTTTCTATTTTTTACATTTTATATTTACTATCGTAGCTGGAGGCTACAAAGTTCTGTATTTAGGTCAAGGTCATTGAACATATTTGCCAAAACGGGGAATAGAGCAGTAAATGATTTCATTTTAAACCATAAACTGATCTATTCCCCGCTTTGTATTTAAGAAGGACAATTTTCTCCAACAGGAAAATTTAATATATTTTAAACTCGGATGTGAAATCGGATTGTACACATTGCATCTCGATCAACTAAAAATTTCATAAAACAATAGGGATCTTCAGTTGTAGATTCATCTTTAACATATTCGATGGTCAACATTGCCGAACGAAGATCTTGTGGAATTACGTCTACTTTTATTAGTCGCCTTTCGATTTCAAACCGTTTTGTTATTGATGTAAGTTTCATCACATCATCGATATCGATGAGGGGAAAGCTGTAACAAACGGAGTTTGCTGGTGAGTTCATAATGCCGATATGATAAATATTCACTGTTGCATCGACATTAAATAGACGTTCCCCCACCATTAAATGTATAAGTTACCCCCACTTTTTCAAAAAAAAAAAAAAAAAAAATTGAAAGCTAGTGATAGGAAATGGGTATTATTGTATCAAATATATGTAACAATGTTTATGAAACAAGGATGATTAAGTCCTGTAAGTAGGTCAAGGTCGTCTTAACTTATTACCAGAACGGGGAATAGAGCAGTAAGCGATTCTCACTTTGACCGCAAATTGATCTATTCCCCGTTCTGTATTTAAAGTTTGTCAGTTGACAAGAAAAAGACAACACTTAATCAGACTCATTTGATGAATCGGAATCAGTTGTATCAGAAGCATCGGAAAGAAATAGTCGTCGACGAATATGATATACCCCTCGTGCACTATCTAAAAATAACCCATCCAAACTACTACTACTAGTGGTTGGAGTTTCATCATGTATTTCTTCAGAACAGAGAAGATGCTGATAGATTCTATAGGTTTCAGATTCCCCGTCACTTAACGGTTCAATTTGTTCCATATATCCTGCTTCAAGATCATCACTGTCCATATCACTTAATAATTCAAAATCTTCCATTGCATCCATATCACTTAATAATTCAAAATCTTCCAATTCGTCTTCATTTTCATCCTCACTTTCAATCACAATATGTTTTATAATTCCTACGATTGATTTTGCAGAAGGAAATATATTATCCTTTGGTGACATAGCTGCTATATATTCTAGTGCTAACACAAGTAGCAGAATGAGATAAGCACTGATGAGAAATCTCTTTTTATATTCCCCGATTTAAGTGGTGGGGGTAACTAGTGATAAGAAATGGGTATTATTGTATCAAATATATGTAACAATGTTTATGAAACAAGGATGTTTAAGTCCTGTAAGTAGGTCAAGGTCGTTTTAACTTATTACCAGAACGGGGAATAGAGCAGTAAGCGATTCTCACTTTGACCGCAAACTGATCTATTCCCCGTTCTGTTTTCCCCCCCGTTCAGTATTTCCAAAACATCTTTAGTCAATTACGAATGCTAGAAGGTCTTCAGGAAGATCTTGTTGAAGTGATGCACCTTCTAACAACGTTTCTAACGCATTAATGTATTTTATCGCCTGTATCAAAATGGCATGCCTTGAACTTTTTTTATCCATAAACGGTAATTTTGATTGTAATAACTTATATGTTTGATTTATTTTTTTAATCCTTCCTCTTTCTCTAGCATTCCTTCTTCTTGCCTCATCATTCTTTTCCTTGTTATTTGTTGTAGGCTGCATCGATGTTGTAGGCTGCGTCGATGTTGTAGGCTGCATCAACTCTGCTGGGCTATTCATAGCTGAATAACTATACTCTAAAGCTGTACGCCTTATATATGTTTACCCCCACTATTAAAGTCAAAGGATTTAGATGGTGGGGGGTGTAAGTGATAGGGAAAGGATATGTTATTTAACAATTACTATCCGCAAATTTTTTCCAAGTCTCGTCAGTGGGTCACGGTCACTTAAACATATTGCCAAAACGGGGAATAGAGCAGTAAGCGGTTTCACTTTGACCGCAAGAAATAAATACATTTTCCAATATCTTACCAAACAAAGATTTTCTAAGTCCCGAAGTGGGTCAAGGTCATCTGAACATGTTGCCAAAACGGGGAATAGAGCAGTAAGTGATTCTCACTTGGACCACAAACTGCTCTATTCCCCGCTCTGTATTAGGGAAGTGAATTTTGAAGAAAGGTCACAGTTATAGGCAATAAACCTGATAACAGAACCTTTTATTAATTTATCCAAACAAAAGGAAGTTACAGATAGGTTGCAGGGAGTATTTGCAAAAGTTTCTCGAGGGTAAGATGGGTAATGTCAACCGGTTTGCATGGCCGTATTGACAAAGGTCGGTTTTCGTGCCATACCTTTTTGTAAGGGGTTAGGAAAAGGATGAGAAACATACTGATCAGTTAAAGTTAATTTTACAAAGACCAACCAAGGTCGGTTTTACAAAGGTCAACAGCATCCTGAAACCCAGTCGGACGTTGGTCAGTAACGGGCGTCAGGCAACTGTGAACCAAAGTTTTGACCAAGGTCAGTTATAGCGTGTAAGAAAAGGACATACCAACCAAGGTCGGTTTTACAAAGGTCAACAACATCCTGAAACCCAGTCGGACGTTGGTCAGTAACGGGCGCCAGGCAACTGCGAACCAAAGTTTTGACCAAGATCAGTTTTAAAGCGTGAAAGAAAAGTACATATTTCATTAGTAAATAAAACACTTCAAAGACCAACACCACAAATAATTACAAACACCAACACTAACTACATTTTCTAGCAGCAAACTACAAGCTATAATCTAACAAACTAACATGCATAACATACTAATATGCTAAGGTAGAATCTTTAGTATACAGGGGTACCACCTATATACTAAAGATGCTATTACAGACAGCTAAGGCGAACAGCTAGCTAGGCTGTCAGCCTGAGACTGTGAGACCTCTGCGGTCAGCCCCCGCTTTTATAGCCGACGATCCGTGGTGGGAGGTAAAGGGAGGTGGGGGGGGGGTTACACTATTGTCGCGACGATATAAAGTGCACATTGATATATTCCAAGTTCGTTAACTGGGTCAAGGTCAAGTAAACTGTTTTGTAAAATAGCAAAGGATTTACCTTTGCTATTTTACTTTTTAAGAAACGCAAGATAGCTCTAAGATCAAACAAGGGTTATAGTTATCCGTTTTACACAACATTCATTGTACAATGATTTGATAAAATGGAAAATTTCCATGTTGGAAGGTGATTGCCATATCATCAAAACACAATACACATCATTTCTGTGTAACGGCCTAAGCTCCATCTCTACTTTTAAGTTAATCCCTCGATACTCAAAAGCAAGGATAGTGAGAAATGCTTCTGACAAAGCAAGCTCAGAAGGAACAAGCCAAGTGTTTACACCTACAGCTTCCATAGCGATATGATGATTTTTACCACGCTGTTGCAGTATATAAAACATTTCCCCCTCCAGTATAATATTTCTCCTTTTTTTCCTTTTAAGTTTTATCTTTGACTTAGTGTAAAATATCTAAGTCCGTTATCTAGGTCAAGGTCGTTGTAACATTGTAAAAAAAGGTGTGGACAACCGATTTACACTCTGCAGCATATGCTACAAATTGTAAATAGGTTGTCCACACTTTTTTTTTTTTAATTTGGAAAAAACTTTATTTAATTTGGAAAGGATGTTTTTTTTTTTTTACAATTTTCTCCACACAGTGGTTCCTGAATCGCCTCGGATTAGATAGTGCTTTTTCGTAGGGTTTTTGGGATGACGCATGCCTTTAGGTAATCTTAAAATGTAAAGACGGTCTCCACATTTTAACATGACCTTCAGGAATCCCATTATTTTTACAAAGACGTATTGTTTGTTTTTAGCTAGCCTATTAATCCGAGTCTTAGCTGGTTTCACTGTCGGATGTGGTGAAGAAGGAGAAGCGGTATTTTTTAAATGAAGATTGCACAGTTCTTCATTTAAAGTACACTGTTTTGCACAGCGTTCGCCTTTCTTTGCACCTTTTTTGAACACATAATTACATAGTTGTGCAGGACGTATGCACCTCCTATGCAATGACTTTAATTGATTGAATTTCTCTGAAGGAGATTGAATATTTGTGCAAATTACTGAAGGTCTGGTTGAACTAGTGGAAGGTGGAATTTCAATTGGGGGTCTTGTAAATATTTTAGAGCTTGAGGTGGAGCTTGATCTTGAGGTGGGTGATAAGGAGGAGCTCGAAGAAGACCTTGATCTCGAGGTAGATGATGAGGAGGAGGAGCTCGACGAAGGCCTTGATCTCGAGGTGGATGACGAGGAGGAGCTCGACGAAGACCTTGATCTTGAGGATGATGGTGAAGGAGAAGTTGAACGTGAGCGAGATGTTGATCGATCCATGATGGGTGGTGAAGTTGTCTTTTCAGGGATGATCAGGGCCATTAAAAGAGCCTGACGAAGAATTGAACCAGCAGCCGAAGTCGAGGGTGATGCAGAAGTCGAGGGTGATGCAGAAGTCGAGGGTGATGCAGAAGTCGGCAGTGATATCGGGTGTGACTCCATAGTTCTGAGTGTGAGCAAGCACAAGCAGCAGAATGATCTTACCAGTGATGGGAAGCCTCTTTTATACCCAATATAAGTGGAAGGGGGGGGATGGAGATAGGCTATGGTTTAAAATATTAATCTTTCTATATGTGACCAGACAAAAGTTTTATAAGTCCTGTCAGTGGGTCAAGGTCATCTGAACTTGTTGCCAAAGCGGGGAATAGAGCACAAATTGGTGCTCTATTCCCCGCTCTGTATTAGGGGACAGGTAATTACAAGCAATGATTTTAATAACGAAAAATAAAGAAAAAAACCCCAAAAAATAAAAATCACAACAGTTTCTCAGGCTAAGAAAGGTAATGTCAACCGGTTTACATGGCCGTATTGACAAGTCCGGTTTTCAGGGCCGAACCTTATTGTCAGGGGGTTAGGAAAAGGATGAGAAACAAATTACATTACTTTGAAACAAACTGGTCAGTTAGAGTTAAAGTTAATTTTACAAAGAACAATCAGTATCACTGAAACCCAGTCGGACGTAGATCAGCGAACGGGCGTCAGGATACTGCGGTCAGTTTAACAAAGGTCACAACAGGAACACTGAAACCCAGTCGGACGTAGATCAGCGAACGGGCGTCAGGCTACTGCGAACCAGTGTTTTGACCAAGGTAGTTTACAAAGACCGACATTTAAATTACTTTGATAACAAACCCCACGGATATCAAGACTTTACCCAGGGATAAGGATGTGTAAGGAAGGTACATATTTCATCATTAAATAAAACACTTGAAACCAACACCAACATTCATTAAACTAACTACATTAATTAGCAGCAATCTACAAGCAATCTAACAAACAAACTACCATGCTTAACAAACTACCATGCACATGCAAAGGCGCGGATCTCTTAATTGCGCGTCGGGCCCAACGCACACTTAAAAGACCTACGCTGCAGCAGAATGCAACCCGGACGGACGTAGATCACGAACGGGCGGCAGCCTACTGCGAAGAGACTGCGGACTGCTCCCGCTTATAAAGGCGGCGGTCAGTGGTGGGAGGTGACTCCGCCCCGTGACGTCAGGGGGGGGGGGTGACCTTGAACATGACCCAAATCGGGGGGGGGCCTTGAACATGACCCAAATCGGGGGGGGGGATGTGTCGTCATGAAGGGAAGGGGAACCGGATGTAGACCGGTTCTTAGCTTTCTACCCGTATATGGAAATGTCAAGGTTACACTTGGCGAGCCGCTTTGCTCCGCCGTCTGCAACCTCATTCCAGCTTTGTCTCTCGAACTGGAACTACGTGCCGATCAGCAGCGCTACGATGACTTCCCCTGTGAGCCTCGAGAAACTGCGACGTCTGAAGGAGTCCCTGAAGGAGACGGTCGAGAGAAGAAGTGGTTTTAAGAGACCAACTTCTTTCAAGGCCACAATAAGAAGAAATTTTAAGAACCATCCGCTCTACTTCAACCAACATCCGTCATCTGAGCATCGCCCTTCGACTTCGACTACAAGTCAGCCTCGGCCTTCAACTCCACCTCTCACCGTGGATGAGGTGATGGAGCGGACGAGGGTGTTGAAGGAAGAAGAATTAGTCACTCCTCTAAACTTCACATCACTTAAATTTAGAAAGCTAAAAACAAATATCGAATATAAGTTTGTGGCAAGGCTCAGCGGAAACAGCTATATTTTGCAACATGAAGATTTTCACTTCAAGGTCCAACTGCCTCATTCCCTGCCGCAACCACCTAGAATCCCATCCGAAAAGGAACTGTTTTTCGTCAGACAAGAGGGCAAGGCGCATTGGCTAATTAAATAAATTGTCACATCCCTTGTCCATTTCCTCCACCTCGACTAACCGCAACTCCTTCAGGACTCCTCTTCATGGCACCAAAAACGGTCCTTTTCAGGACCACCCTAAGCATTTCAAGTTAGGGACTTGGCCTGTACATAGGCAGGAGACTGTTAGTCTTATGTTTGTGTGCAGCCCACTTTGTAAAAATTTCTAAGTCCCAAGGTCCTTGACCTTGACCATGACCTTGAACATGACCCAAAAAAGGGGGGGGGTTATAAAGTTTGTGCAAAGTATGTCATGTGGGTACTCAAATTACGCGGATTGATCAGACGAACAAGTTGGTGCAAACAGACTTCAGATCCGACCAAGGGTATAGCGGTAATAGCTAAAAACAACTATTTAGAGGGTCTAACCTAAATAACTTCTTTATTTACGGTTTGAAATATATTAAGTGGGTACTCAAATTACGCGGATTGATCAGACGAACAAGTTGGTGCAAACAGAATTTAGATCCGACAAAGGGTATAGCAGCAACAGCGAAAAACAACTATTTTCAAGGACAAACCTAAATAACTTCTTTGTTTTGGTTCAAAGTATAACATGTGGGTACTTCAATTAAGCGGCTTGACAAGCCAAACCAGAAGGTGCAATCTAAATGTAAATCTAACCAACAGTATAGCATCCGTAGCGTAAAAACGATGGTTTGAAGGACAAGGTAACGTTGTGGTGGGGGTTAGGTGTCTATCATACACGATAACGCTACATCATTATTCTTCCAGCTCTTTACGGATGAACATCTACCTAGAGGGACTGAAAAATGTCGCAGTTTTACAGGAACATGAGGAAGGTGACCTTCAGTAGTCCCCTTGACACTACTTTCTACTTCCCTGACAATGAAGACAGAAGGTCTACACTTTTAGTGGACAATGAGAGGTTTTGTCGAAGAATAATCGAGGTTGAAACACTTTTAGCCAGTTGTTTGCTACGCAAAAAGAACCATATGAATACATGCACCGGTTTAGATCATAGTAGCTGTTATACTTATACAGCGTTGAAGCGCAAACATTATTGAAGTTTTTAGTTACGGAGGTAAGGTCTTGTCAGTCTAAGAGCTAAACCCTAACTAACACATGTAAACGAGTTATTGTGCGATGTAAAACTTGGTGGGGAGACTGGTGTAGTGGGGGGACTGGTGTAGTGGGGGACTACCATCTGCCGCACACTTGCCACCTGCCGCCTGCCACCTGCCGCCACCCATCTGCCGTCCACCATCTGCTTCGTTCTACTACACATTTACCCCCACCATTTTGTTTGATACCAAAACGCTAGCTAGCGAATAGTCAGTACACCTCCGGCTCTCGACTGGTGAACATCGAGTGCTTTTCACAAACGTAAAACATTATATTAAAATGTCCATTAAAATTAGGTGTATTCATTATGACTCTATTCATCTTGCGACTTACCAAGACCTCGAGGTGTTTAGTGAAGAGTTAAGACTTCTTATTGCGTCCGGTTACGATTTATCTTTGGAACTTTACGCATCAAAAAACAACATGGACTCTGCGCAGGGAACGAAGTATCTACCGTCTTTCTTCAGAAAGCAAATTGATGGCCGCAACTCGTCCGGATCAACAACATCGATGACAACGAACAACGGGGAACTATTGTAAACATGAATTATTGTAAATAAAGTAATATTTGTAATATGAATTATTGTTAATAAAATAAAGTAATATTTGTATTAGTACTACCTCGCACTCGTTTCATTCGATTGATTCATTAGATTGTTTTCATTCGATATTTTATCGAATTAAAACTATCGAATCACAATCGGATTTTACGAGTGCGAGGTAGATTTTTTTTAAAAAACTTCACCGTGACCTTGAACTTTGAACTTTTACTCATTTCGTCACAAAACCGCCTACGTCACTGGCTCAGCCTCAGATGACGTATTTAATGACTCAGCACTTCCGGTCACGTGACCGGAAGCCATAAATCACTTGGCCCAGAAGCCCCAAATGCCCACTACTGAGACGAACTTAACCAGTTACTGGACAGCTTATTGGAAGCGGACATTTTGGAACCATGTCCCGACTATTGTGAATTCGCCAGTTTTGTTTTTATTACAAAAAACGCCGACGGAAGTTCCAGGTTGATTGGGGACATGAGGCGTGTTAACAATATTCTAAAAAACACAGTCCATCCAACACCTTCAGTTAATTTGGTCTTAAACTGCTTAAATAAAGCGAACAGCTTCACGAAACTAGATTTAAAAGGAGCTTACCACCAACTGCTAGTACGCGAGAGTGACAGAAATTTACTCGCAATCAAAAGCCAAGCTCGCTTACTGCGCTATAAAAGGTTAACAATGGGACTAAAAGTCAGTTCTACCTTATTTAGTAAAGCATTACTAGCCTTATTAAATAAACATTTGTATAACAAAGTTATTTGTTACATCGATGATGTCATTGTATATGGAACGTCATTTGAAACCGACCTTGAAAATTTAGAGACTATATTAAAAATATTACATGAAGCAAACCTAAAATTAAACACAAAAAAATGTAAGTTTATGTACGAAAAGGTAGATATTTTAGGCTACACAGTGTCAAAGGAAGGGATATTACCACAAGAATCGACCGTAAAGGCAATTTTAAATTTTAAAAGGCCAGATTGCATTCGTAAAGTTCGCCAGTTTCTCGGATCGTCCTCATTCTTCAGAAAACACATTAAAAATGTCATCTTCAAAGGGACCCAGATACAAATCAATTACATCCTATTAGTTATCTGTCGAAAAAATACACGGAAACTCAAAGACGGTACTCAAATGCAGAAAGAGAAATGTTAGCATTAGTTTACACAGTCAACTACTTCCGAGAATTCACACTGGGAAGACAGACCACAGTATATACGGATTGCCAGGCACTGGTACATTATAAAAATTTCAAAAACACATCGTCACGATTAAACAGACTAGCTCTATCACTTGTCGATTACGATATAGAAGTAAAATACAAAAAAGGAACAAGTAATTTGTTAGCAGATAGTTTATCAAGAAACCCATTAGACGAACAATTAGAAGAGGACATGTTTGAGGTAGCATTACATATGCAGGAGATTAAAACAGAAAATTTTGAAGAGTTACAGGCGAAAGACCCCTATCTGAAACAAATTAAATTAGCAAAAATAGCTCCTGATAGGGTCGATAAGAAACTAAGACGTTTATCAAGACAATACGAGGAAAAGGAAGGACTATTATTTTATAAACAATTTAATGGTAACGATACAAACTATTTGCTAGCTATGCCACAGGAGAAAGTACCCGAGATCCTACAAGCGTTTCACGATAACAAATACTCGGGCGGTCATTACTCAAATTTTAAAACAGCAAAAAAAATTAAAGCTAGATATCACTGGCCATCAATGACCAAGGATATAACAGAGTACACAAAAACATTTGAAGAATTTCAATTAAAAAGAACTCCAACATATAAAGGTTACGGAAAATTGCAGCCGCAAGTCCCACCAACTAGGCCCTTCGAAAGATTGATTATTGATTTCTTGGGACCCCTAGGCACGAGTTACGGTTACAAATATATATTAGTAGTAACAGATGCTACGACAAGGATGGCATTTACGGAACCCACTAGGACAGCTGACACAAAAACAGTCGCTAATAAACTGTTGGAACTATTTTGTGTATACGGTTACCCACGTATAATTACACACGATAACGCGAGTCATTTCATGGGACAGGTACTCAAACAACTTTTACAGAGCTTAGGCATAACACAACGGGCTGGTGCTCTTTACATGCAGCAAGTGCAAGGATTAACTGAAAGAATGAATCTTGTTTTAAAAAAAACCATCTCTCACTACACTGAAAAACAACCAAATACATGGTCTAAAGTCTTAAAATACGTAACGTTCTCTTACAATACTACGATAAATAAGTCAACTGGATATTCCCCATTTTATTTGATGTTTGGTAGAGAAGCGAACTTACCATCGCACTACATTTACGTTCACGACCAACAAGATCACGATATCTTACAAGAAATAAAAGCTATTCAAAATGTACGAAATGAAATGCCTCAAATTATAGAAGCCGCACAAAATAGGCAGAAAAAATATTTCGACAAAACAAAGCGTGATTTAATTCTAGAACCGGGCGATGAAGTTTTGGTCGCACAAGAAAACGATCATAAATCTCCCTACAATAAATTTCAGAACATGTATAAAGACCCGTTTCATGTAGTTAGAAAAGTAAACGATTTAACGTACATGGTCAATATGTATTCAAGAGGGAAGCTAATGAATTTGCCAGTCCATGTGTCACGACTAAAATTATTCCATAGAAGATAAAAACCAAATTATTAATCGCATAACTAAATACCCTATTGACAGCCACATTGTGTTAGGAACACATAATACATTGTGTTAGTAACAACAAATGGTAAGGAACTTCATAATGAAATACCCTACGTAAGAAGACAGCTCCTTTAACAGCCTCAACTCGCAACTGAGCACCCTTTTGAACCTTAGTGCATATAAATAAACATTTTAAAATAAATAAAAGGCATGCAATTTATTACAAAATCATTTAAGTCCAGTATAAAACTGCAAACAAGATTCGATACCACAATACTACCATGTATGTACAAACATATGAACGCTAAATCGTTTATATATATTTACAAAAATAAAAATACCCCCGTCGCAGCAAACCTGCATACTCAGCGAATTTCCAATGAATATATAACATAACACAATAAAACACTTAACAGGATTTATAAGAAATGTATTCACAAACAAGCGATATTTAAAATATTAATTATTCTCCATAAGAATAACATTGGGGATGAGTATGCAGGTTTGCTGCAACAAGGCACACAAAATAATGGGTTTTTATGCAAATATCAATAGAACTCATCTTAGTGAAGTCACGTACCAAGTTTCATCCATATACATTCATAAATAAGCGATATAAGATTTTAATTATTTTCCATAAGAATTGCATGGGGACCAAGTACCTAGGTTTGCTGCTACGGGAACCATAGGCGAAAAATTGTTTTTTTGTGCAAACAACCATGAACCACAACCAGATGAAGTCATATACCAAATTTCGTCAGTTTATGTTCATAAATAAGCGAGATATACAATTTTTCTTTTTCTCCATAAGAATAACATTAGACAACGTACTGTGTTTAGCACTTTCAATATTGAAGCAGTAAACGGCTTCGCTTATTGTTTTATATAAGAGAATTCTTAATATTCAATTGTAATTTATTGCACTGACTTGGGTCTCAGTTTATCATTGCATATATCCACAAGTTCAGGCAATATTTGGCATAGCTCTTTTAATAATCTTATCTCAGGGTCACTTTTAAATATAATAAGGATTTAAAATGTATCTAAAATAAAAACAAAAGTTAAGTTTCAAAATTTACGATTTCTTTAATAAAATGTTAAATGAAAATGAATACAGAGAATATTTTAATAGTTGTTATGGTTTTAAACTCTAATCAATGATCAAGTCTTATTCTAAACATGAAATGGCACTTTAAATAGTTCATTGACTGGTGAAAGGTGACTTAGCTGAAATTATACTCTTCTCGCTGTGCTGCTTCCTAGATTGGTGAAGTAGGCTCCAGCATTGTGACGCCTCACCGGATGATGACAGCCACGGGTCCCTGGTCGAGTCGGTTGTTCGATAATAAAGTTCTTTTTTGAAGACACGGCACACGTTGTTTATAACACGCCGGAGTCTGAATGTTAATTTGAATTTAAAATGTCTTGCGTTTTAAAGTATATCACGCTCGGCGACACTATTTAGTCTCGGGTTATGAAAGCAAAGTCCGATTAACGCCACTTGTAGTTTTAAAAGTTCATCTGCGGATCACGTAGTGCGACTAATCGTAACGGTTACTTGATAATACGTATTTACTATTAACTGCACAAAGATTGGGTATGACCGACAAAATATAGTAACATGGCTCGGTGTGGAGACTGATACACGCCCTACGTCACTGCTTTTAGCCCAAAAATGTCACGTATGTCCACCCCACACGGGTGCTCAGTGTCGACTATGTCCGACCGACTCTAGGCCTCGATGTCAACTTCTACACGCGTCACCCCGCTATGGGTACTCGACACAGAAATACGTCCGGCCGCCTCTAAGGCTCCCGGCTCACTTCAAACGCGTCACCCCGCTACGAGTGTTCAACATAAAGATACGTCTACGTCCGACAGCCTCTGGGGCTCCCGGCCAACTGCCCTGTGCACCGTCCTCCTCCGGGTTAGTGAGAACAATCACGTGACTGCCCTCGGCCAATGCGATGCGTCCTATGGGTACCGCGCCTTGAACCGTAATGATACCTCAGCGTTGTTGTAATTCCCGTCTCCCCACCCTCTGGTGAATCATCGCTTTTCTCGTCTCAACTCGAAATTATTTAGCCGTTGGACGCTACCGAATAAATTTTAACCGCCTTCTTGACTTTATATTTTAATATTATTTTACGTTATTGTTTGAATGAATTTGATTATTACGATGAATTATTTAATTACTTTTAGGGTTTTCGACCCACCACAGATACCCCCTTGAATTTTGAAGAAAATTCTCAAAATTTTATGAAAAATTCAACTGTCCTTTCACCATTCATTGTCCTTTTACAATAGTCATCTTAAACTAAACAATTCCTTACAAGTCTAACACATATTTAAAAATCAAACATAATACCCTTCATCATCATAAAATACATATACCCTCTTACAACTAACAATACATCATTTTTTCAAATGTCCAAATCATTTCCTTGACGGAAAAGTCCAAATCATATTCTCGAAGAACGTCCACACGATTCACTCACTACAAAAAATATCTATAGTGTTCATTCTTAACAATAATCCTTATTCAACTACCAAACCTCGGGTTTCAGTGACACTTATCCTAATGACCTACTTTTTTCCCGACCAGAATCATCAAACTCCCTCTACTACTTCAATTTAAAAAATTTTAAAATCTAAAATTTTTTTATATTTTTATATATATATATATAATTTTCGTTTACTATACACTATATAAGAGTATCATATGCCCTTTACTATTATTAATCAAAACATCTTATCTATAATCAAACACTTTTGTCTTAAACATCTAACAAGAAAACAAGTTATAACAATATTCAATACATCTTAAAATACATTACAGAATACATTTCATTTTATAAACCCTTTATATTATACACAAATCCACCTACTCAACCACTATATTGGTACATTTATATTCTCCTGATTGTCTATTATCATCTCGTCATTATTTTTTATGACGTTGCATTAACATATCATGACTCCATATCAACATTTAATATCATCATTTTTTATAAATATGCTTTCCTCAACATAAACTAACCTTGTTTTCCACAGACATACATTCATATCCTTTTTGGTATATTATCATGTCGTCTACTATTGCGCCTCAACATTGTAATGAGATTACTAGCTACTTATTTTCTATTCAGCATAGCTCATCCCTACATATGTATCATCAAAGATCCCAGAATACTTTACTCGAATTGTCAAATAATTTCATTTTTAATCCTTTTCCATCAGACAATTGAACCCAATTAACTATTAATCATTATTTCATTATTTCTCAAACAGTATTTCAACATTTTAATGAGACTACTAGCCTCCAAAACTATTTATTATAGCTTGTCCCCACCTATGAATCATCAAAGATCCCTAAATACTTTATTCGAACTGTCAATTTATATTATTTCACTATTTTCTAGCAGACAGTTGAACACCTATCAACTTATTACAAACCATTTTACTATTTAATCATCTTCCATTCCTCCTTCAAAACTATTTATCCGTCGTACTCAAACAAATTATCTAACAGTGAGAGTTGACTCACTCAACAATGACTCATTTCCTGTCCAAACTTGAAAAACATCTGTTTTCGTCTTGCTTGCGTATTCCCACGCCCAGCGAAACCATCTGTCCCCCCGGTATTGTTGTTTACAACAAATTTGCACTCTTATCAGTCCGCATCCTGTCTCACGGACTTTCTGTTTTCAAATCTCTTGGCTTGGAAATCTTAAAACTATCAGTGGTTAAATTTCGTCTTGTCCAGTGTTTTAAGAAACAATTTTATCTTTACAGTACTCATACGTTATAATACGTTCAATTAACTCTTGTACATTTAAATTATTTACTTATTACTTTATTCTTTCAAGCTACTATTTTTATTACTTCACTTTTAATATAAATTTCCTTACTACTACCAACAAATCATATATATTACAAATAAAGTTGTTTCTTTTTGTCCTCCAATATGGTTCACGATCAAAAAGTCGCTCTGAATATGGTTTGTATCTTGATTCGATTCGTTTAAGGGCACGAACGAACACTGTACTTAACAAGCAAGGGCCCATTTTAAGATTAACTTAAGTTATTATTTGGAGCATCACTCCATTTCAGCCGCTCATCCATTTTATAAACCTTCTATTCTAACTCCGGTCAATATCAGCTGAGCGCTCGTGTGTGTGAGTGTATGTATGTGTGTGTGTGAGTGCGCGTTCCTAAAATAGCTTCGTCGCTTGGACAATGTAGGTCAACTTATATTTTGCTCGTGTCTACCTTATTTATTACGCGTGTTTTCATTTGTCTTAAATCAACTGTAACCCTTTATTATTCAATTATTCAAATGTATCAAGTTAACATGGATCTTACCTCTTAATCTTATTTCTGCCTCAAACAAATCCTTATTTAATTTGTCGCTTATGAACAGTAAATCTCCTACTTATAACATATTTATTTTATTCAACCCGTCAAAAGTTATTTATGTATGCATTTATGGCATCAACTTTTGTACGTGGTTTCTATCCGTTTAGCTTCGCTTTGGAATCACTGGTATTTCAATTATTAATACACTTTTTCTGCAACTTTACCAGCTTACCTTACCACTGTTTATATAATGAATATATATTTTTTTAATATCGTCACCTCTTAATAGATTATTCACACCGATCCATGTTACTATATTACAACCTACCTCATCTGGTTTATTGTCAATTGACTTAATTACATATTCAATCTTATTACCACCAACACAAAAATTAATATAAGTCTTCCCTTGTTGCGAGCGTTTAGTATTTAAGTTTAATATTCTGTTACCTAATCTTGTTCCAAAACTATCTGACAATACTTGAAAACTTTCAATATTCGACTCTACTTTATTTATACTATTATCTTGATTTGTTCTTAACTTGTTAACCTTTTTATTATTTATCCTAACACTCACTATTTCATGTTATATACTAGGCTTATTTTTCCCACTCCCAACTACACTCGTCATTCTTAGTGTTACTTTGTTGACACCTCCTTCTATTTAGTTCAAATCTACGACTGTATAGCAAACACTTATTTTGGTCAGGTATATAATTTCCTGAAGGCCTCGCCTTATCACCCCTACATACTATACTTCGTTTGTATGGTAAAACCTTACTCTGATTAGGTCTATAATTACCCGATGGTCTTCCTTTATCGCCATTGCACTCTATACTACGTTTGTATTTATGGTTGTATGGTAAACACTTATTTTGGTTAGGTCTATAGTTTCCCGATGGTCTCGCCTTATCGCCTTTGCATTCGATACTTCCTAATGTACCCCTAAACTTAGAAACCTCCTTATCTACTTCATTTCGCATACTTGCTACCTCAATTCTACCGCCTATTAATCTTTGTTCTACTTTCATTATATATTTAAATATTTCCTCCATTTTCACAGTATACTGTGATACTTCTACTACTAACTGCGTTACTACTTCCGCCTTAAACTTCTTTTTCCACCTTCCTCGTTCTACTTCAAAACCAGACTTAAACTTGTATAATTCATTTTTATATTTACTAAGTTTACCGGTAATCTCACTACAATGTTGGTCCCTTTTGTTGGTGATCTCAACATTGAGCGTCTCTACATTATTTTCTACCCCCCGTCCTACATTATTATCCTCACTACTCTTAAGAGTACACACTTCTCCCTTCACAACTTTTACTTTAGTAGTAACATCTGTAGCTTCGCTAGCTAATTGCTTAATAACAGACTGATTATATTCTGAAATTTTATCAAATTTCTCGTCAATTGCCTTAAACATATCCTCTTTCTTTTCATCAAAATTGTTATTCATTTCAACAAAACCTTTATTCATTTGGTCCATGAGATTTTGAAACATGTTATTCATTTGCCCCATAAAACCTTGCATCATAGCCGTCATATCAGCTGACTGTGGCTGCTTAACTACACTACTCCCTACTACTTTTACATTATCTGGCTGATTATCTGCACCAGACAACAATTGATCACCCCCATCCTTATTCCTTTTACCTTATCTCCCATTTTATCATTAACACTCCTACCTTATCACTACCATTATCTCATTAATATTCCTACCTTATCATTACCATTATCTTCCGATCTAACTTGTACCATTTTTGACGTCTTAGCCTATGCCACAGACCCTTACATAACTATCTATACTTAAACAACACATCCTATCCTTTGACATTTTAACTTTTTCAAAAAATTTACTTTAACAAAAAATTTTACTTTTATTTGAAAATACTAAGTTCTTTTGATAACTTATCAAAATAAATTATCGCCACGAGTTGGGGGCCATTATGAAGAAGGTCTTACAAGCTTGTTGTATATATTGAATGTTATATTTTGTAGCCTCACAGTTGGAGCGCCATTATGAAGCAGTAAAAGGCTTCGCTTATTGTTTTATATAAGAGAATTCTTAATATTCAATTGTAATTTATTGCACTGACTTGGGTCTCAGTTTATCATTGCATATATCCACAAGTTCAGGCAATATTTGGCATAGCTCTTTTAATAATCTTATCTCAGGGTCGCTTTTAAATATAATAAGGATTTAAAATGTATCTAAAATAAAAACAAAAGTTAAGTTTCAAAATTTACGATTTCTTTAATAAAATGTTAAATGAAAATGAATACAGAGAATATTTTAATAGTTGTTATGGTTTTAAACTCTAATCAATGATCAAGTCTTATTCTAAACATGAAATGGCACTTTAAATAGTTCATTGACTGGTGAAAGGTGACTTAGCTGAAATTACACTCTTCTCGCTGTGCTGCTTCCTAGATTGGTGAAGTAGGCTCCAGCATTGTGACGCCTCACCGGATGATGACAGCCACGGGTCCCTGGTCGAGTCGGTTGTTCGATAATAAAGTTCTTTTTTGAAGACACGGCACACGTTGTTTATAACACGCCGGAGTCTGAATGTTAATTTGAATTTAAAATGTCTTGCGTTTTAAAGTATATCACGCTCGGCGACACTATTTAGTCTCGGGTTATGAAAGCAAAGTCCGATTAACGCCACTTGTAGTTTTAAAAGTTCATCTGCGGATCACGTAGTGCGACTAATCGTAACGGTTACTTGATAATACGTATTTACTATTAACTGCACAAAGATTGGGTATGACCGACAAAATATAGTAACATGGCTCGGTGTGGAGACTGATACACGCCCTACGTCACTGCTTTTAGCCCAAAAATGTCACGTATGTCCACCCCACACGGGTGCTCGGTGTCCACTATGTCCAACCGACTCTAGGCCTCGATGTCAACTTCTACACGCGTCACCCCGCTATGGGTACTCGACACAGAAGTACGTCCGGCCGCCTCTAAGGCTCCCGGCTCACTTCAAACGCGTCACCCCGCTACGAGTGTTCAACATAAAGATACGTCTACGTCCGACAGCCTCTGGGGCTCCCGGCCAACTGCCCTGTGCACCGTCCTCCTCCGGGTTAGTGAGAACAATCACGTGACTGCCCTCGGCCAATGCGATGCGTCCTATGGGTACCGCGCCTTGAACCGTACATGATACCTCAGCGTTGTTGTAATTCCCGTCTCCCCACCCTCTGGTGAATCATCGCTTTTCTCGTCTCAACTCGAAAGTATTTAGCCGTTGGACGCTACCGAATAAATTTTAACCGCCTTCCTGACTTTATATTTTAATATTATTTTACGTTATTGTTTGAATGAATTTGATTATTACGATGAATTATTTAATTACTTTTAGGGTTTTCGACCCACCACAATATCTCAGTAACCAATTTACGTAGAGCAATGATCAAAATACCAAATTGTTTGTTTTTTTAAGCTAAATTCAATGGTAGTAGAGGCAATATGGGGAGTCTGGGACAGCTGAAAAATAATTGTTTTTAAATCAGAAGTGACGTTTGAGTGACGTGGTGATGACGTATGTGTGACGAGAGGGTGTGATGACGTCACGGCGATGACGTATTGGTGTGACGATACACATACGTCATTGGATGTGAGGTAATGTGAAAGCGGGTGGATTTATATAAAGAAACGGTTTAGTTACGTCGGTTTGCGACTTGAAATGGCCAACCGTCCATTTAAGTCGGTTTGCGACTTGAAATGGCAAACCATCCATTTACGTCGGTTTGTGTTATCTTATCTTATCTTATCTTATCTTATCTTATCTTATCTTATCTTAGATCTAGATCTTAGATAAGATAAAAATTTACGCCCTGCTGACTCTTCTGACGAGGACTATTCGGACCAAGAGGGTCACAGACGTCGCAGGAAACAGTTCAAGTTCTGCCAAACTAGACCGACGGCTGCAACTACTCCTGTGGGGAGAGCGACGATTCTAATAAAGCGAGACATCTTCACTTACCGACAGATCAACCAACTCATGGACATCTTGGACCGCTACCGACACCTTGCCGATCAGATGATTATCGAAGTTAGTAGCGGAGATCACTTCCACCTCATCCTCCAACATCAACACTTGGACACAGTCGACGCTAGCCTACGCCGACAACTACAACTACGACAAATTATTCGGGTCGTCGCTTCCATCCCCCCACACTAAATCCAGGACTCCACTCCTTCTACAAACGGCCTTTATCAAGGCCACCACTTATATCATTCGTTTTGAATCAGCCTAGCAACCATACATCATACTAAACCTACATTAAGTACATTTCAATCCAGATTCTCAGGACTTAGTCATTTAACATCAATCATTTTGGTGGCCTTTACAAAGGCCATTTTTACAAGTCTCAATTATTTTTACTTTCACAGTCTTAGACGATTCCTTTACAAGTATCAGCCTCACATCTTGTTACTTCTTTTACAGGAGGAGTATTCAACATTTTATGGACTTTGTCATTTATCCAACTTCAGTTTAGTGGCCTTTATAAAGGCCGTTTTAATAAGTCTCAATTTTACAACTTTCGCGGTAACAAAGAATAGTTATTCAGTTGTCGCTATGAATGTTTTAGGGGGACTTTAAATAATTATAATTTATATTCTCCAAACATGTTCAAACGTGTTCAAGGTCATTTTAATACTTTAAAAAAAAGGATCTTGACTGTGGCGGATTGCCCTGCCGACCAGTCAAGAAGGGTCAGTTCATTCGTGGCGGTTTGCCCATGCCGACCGATTGAACTGCTTAGGGTATGGGTGGACCGCAGAACTCCACACTGCGCGAACCACCCGGGTTTGTTTTTGGGGTTGTGATGGGAATAGGGTAAGGGACAGAGTTTAACTTGTACAAATCAACAAATTGTGTTAGTGTTAGTGGGAAACCAGCGAAGCCATGCAAGACAGAAAAGGATTGTACAGAGAAGAATAAGAGATCGGCGCTGAGCTTAACGAAATCCAGATCCATTGCCCACCGCACTGTTCACCCAACGCCCGGAGCAGTGCTGACCACACAGGGGGACTTGTCTCAGGCCTTGTGTGACGCAGAAGGTGTTGACTCCGCCTCGGGACCCGGCGGAGATCAGCGTAGAGATGCCGGCCGATAGCAAGTGAGACCTACATATGTGGTGCTCGCTATATCACAGAAGTTCCAAGCCCGGGGTACCACTGCAGGGATTGCGGTACTAGGAGACCTCCGTGGATGTTCAGCTTCTCTCCGATGATCTCCGCTGTGCCCCGCTTCTCTGGAGCTGCTCTGGACTGGTCCCGTGTCTGCATGCCGAATGATTCGAGTGGAACGAGCGTCCCGGTTTTATGAACTTTTCCGCTGAGTCAGCAGAAAATAACCTCACCTCATTGGTTGAACTGTTTGACCAATGAGAAGCCGGCTTGTGCTAGTGAGTATACCGCTGTTCTTAAGCGAATCACTTTTGCTCACCCTTTCGTTACGGACGCATCATGTTCAGGAAGCAGACCCGGCCTAAGATGTTTGACATGCCTCGTCGGGAACCATCGTTCCAGCTTTCCAGCTCCAGGCCCCACAGTGTCACACCTCGGTCATCACTCCGGCAGCCTCGTCAACGTCCAGCTCCAATCCCAGCCCCAAAGAGCGAGTCCGTGACAGGGCAGCCTCGTCAACGCCCGGCTCCAACACCAGCGTCAAAGAGTAGACCCGTCGATGTAATGCCTCGAAGGGTAAACATATCGACTTGTGCCCGGGAACCGTTCTCTTTACTTAGAGAAATTCTCTCGGACAAGACGAGGGATCTGGAACCTGAGAAGAACTATACGGCCCAGATCCCTGTTATCGATGAGCCGAGGGAGATTCGTCGGCCGAGCTTCGAACCGGCATTCCCTGGGTTCAAGCTCCACCGCCTGTGGAAACTGCAGCCGGGACTTCATTGTCTGCTCGGATGGGACAAGCCTTCGAGGGAGCTTTTGTTGCGCCACCGCAACTTTGTCTTTAGAAGTTACCTGCCGAATGGAGTGATTGAGCCACCGTACGAGACATTAAAGACCTACTTGGAGGTCGGGAAGCCGGAAGATGGGCAACGACGTCGGCGTGTCACCGTCCAATGGGTGTCACTGTAAACAATGACACTGATAAAAACGGCCTTTTTAAAGGCCACCAAAAATTTCAATCGTTTGACACTCAGTAGTGTAAAACATATATTTTGTTTTACCCCCAGTCTTACTCCTGCTGTAATGAAGTTTTATTATAAGTCCCATGAGGTTTCAATAAAGTTTGTTGGTATTTTGTACGGTACGGTACTTAGTTACCGACTTCAACAAATATGGTTTGACCGAGAATTTTAATCGTTCCTCTGTCAACATAGTTTGTTCAAATGGGTAAGCGCTTGGACTGGGACATTAAATAATTAAAATGGCCTTTCTCAAGGCCACTAAATAAAACGCTGAGTCAGTGTTATTAGTGCGCACCAACAGGAGACCTGCAGCGTATCCTATACGGTACGTAGCGTCGCACCTTAGAGACCAATGATTAGTGGGGCTCAGGACATCCTGCTTGCGCTGAGGAGAGAAGATGGAAACTACGGTGGAAGAAATCTTCGCTGAGATGATTGAGCGACGGGCTCCACTAGCACCGATATCCTCACTCCGGCCGCCTCGTCAACGTCCAGGAGCCTCGCAGAGGCGTGTTCACTTCGCTTTGGACTGTCCAGCTCCGAGACCAGTGGCAAGGAGCAATCCTGTCACTGTAATGGATTGTGTTGCGGCTACTCCACGGCGAAAGCTTCAGAGGCTGGAGCGGCGCTTCTACACTCCACTTGGGCAACTACGCCATGGCGAACAGAATCGACGGTTGTGGCGGATGAAACCCGGCCTGTACGAATTGCTATTTTTCGTACGCCAGGATGGTGAGGCTACTCTGCGGGAGGTTGGTTCCTTGGAGCTGACGAGAGTTCGCCTGCCAAGGAGAATGGAGTGGCCGTGGAAGTCGACGCATCTGAAGATTCACGGGCCGGGGGAGGACCCTTCGTATCCCAGAAGGAAGGCCGAATGGGTCCGTCGCTAGATCATCTCAAAAACGGCCTTTTTAAAGGCCACCAGATTTTTCAATCGTTTTTGAACTCATGCATTTGCAAAGTTTTATTATAAGTCCCATGACATACTGGGTGTTGGTAATCTGTACGGTACGTAGTTGCCGACTCTAAATAATATATTTTGACCGAGAACTTTGTTCATTATTCGGTCAACACAGTTTATTTAGTGCGCTTAAAATAAATGTTATGGGGCTTAACAGCCATAGCTTGGAGTAAAGAATAAAATGAGTTGTGTTTGCAAACACAAAAAATTCCACGTTTCTAACATAGAGTTACAGTCGGGCTAAGATTGGAGATACGTAGTTGCCGACTCTAAATAATATATTTTGACCGAGAATTTTGTTCGTTATTCAGTCAACACAGTTTGTTTAATGTACCTAAAAACAAATGTTATGGTGCTTAAGAGTCATAGCTTTGAGTAAAACATAAAATTGCTTTCAAACACAAACATTTGCAAGTTTCTAACGTAGAGGCACAGTCGGTCCAAGATTGGAACATAAAAACGGCCTTTATCAAGGCCACCATTTTTAGTACTTAAATTCAACTGACCAATGGGAGAAGAGTGCTGTGTCAGCAACGCCTATATAATGAGAGAGTAGTGCGATGTTTCCTCATTCCTCCACTGAGCTGATTGCTGATCTGATCTCCAAGTCATGGACTCTTCTGAGACTTCTGCAGCTGTAGAATCCATCCTGGCTGAGAACAAGGTGAAGTCTATCTTCGATCCGCCGGACGCACCTTCTACATCCACAAGCGTGGTTTCGCCGCCAAGTCCCCTGCACTTTGGAGCACCGACAGCAGAGTCATCGGATGAAGATAATAGGAAATTCATTTCAAAACATGACCCCTTCGTACCGAAGGCAACTTCATCCTCCAGCACACCAAGAATATCATTGAAGAAGACACCACGGGTAAGAAATGCGCCCAAGTGTACCCATCAATTTAAGAGAGGGCCGAAGAAGGGTGAAGTGTGTGCAGTCTTCTGCAAAATAGGAGAAACGTTCTGCGCTAAACACAAACCTGCAGAGAAAAAGCCGCCAGCATCTAGTTTTGACTTTGAAACTATAGCTCAGGAGGGAAAATTCCGAAGATTGAAAGTTTCCAAAAAATATAAACTCCTACAAATTAAAGAGCGCAAAGTAATTTTGGAAAACAGCGGAAGAATCCTAAAGGTAAGACTGCCTGGATATTTGCAACCAATACCCAAGACTGGGTCATACTTAGTATTTCAAAGGGCGGGCAAAGGCGAACTGGCAAAGGCGATGTGGGAGTGCGTCTAGATTGGATCAGCAGCTCAGAAACGGCCTTTTTCAAGGCCACCAATTGTTTCACTCGTTATAGTACTCACAGTGTGCTAACTCTGTTGTCTTTCACAAACAAAGTATATTATGTAAAATCCTACAACATAATTAACCTACATTGCGTAGCTTTCCTTCCAGTCAACAATGGTCGAGACCAGTCGTAAACCTTGGTGGAGAATTCAAAACGGCCTTTTTAAAGGCCAAAAATTGATTAACTCGTTATAGTACTCACAGTGTGCTAACTCTGTTGTATTTCACAAACATAGTATATTATGCACAATCCTACAACATAATTAACCTACATTGTGTAGCTTTCCTTACAGTCAACAACGGTCGAGACCAGTCGTAAACCTTGGTGGAGAATTCAAAAACGGCATTTTTAAAGGCCAGCAAATGATTAACTCGTTATAGTACTCACAGTGTGCTAACTCTGTTGTATTTCACAAACAAAGTATATTATGCACAATCCTACAGCATAATTAACCTACATTGCGTAGCTTTTCTTACAGTCAACAACGGTCGAGACCAGTCGTAAACCTTGGCGGAGAATTCAAATACGGCCTTGTTAAAGGCCAGCAATTGATTCACTCGTTATAGTACTCACAGTGTGCTAACTCTGTTGTTTTTCACAAACAAAGTATATTATGAGATGAAATAAACTGATAATGCAGGCTGCAGACTGAATTAATATTTACAACTCTAGTTTCATCGATTCTTTGCATTCAAAACAAGATTTTGTTTGTTTGTTTGTTAGGTTGACCTTGAAAATAATAAAAGCATTGTCAGCAGTTAAGATAAGAGACTGCTGAAAAGCATTGTCAGCAGTTAAGATAAGAGACTGCTGAAAAGCATTGTCAGCAGTTAAGATAAGATACTGCTGAATATGCAGTAGTTATTACTATAAATAGAGGCGTTCTGTAGAGTTGATCACATCCATCTGCGACGTTTACCTGACAACATGGTCTACGAGATTGTTCACCACCAAACAGCGAGAAGGGTTAAACGCTCTCCTCTGTGGCTGAAAACATTCTACCTCCGTGTTCCGATTTATTGGACGACGGAGATAACTCAAGAATGCGACTTGTGGAGAGTTTCTGAGGCTCTAGACAGTATCAGGGCCGACTGCCGAGCGACTACAATTAAATTGACAACGTCCGACGTAGGGTTCTGGATGGCGCCTACTCCTCTGGAAGATGACTTACCCTTCAAGACCAACGTCATCAAAGACCTGAAGCGTTTGCTGCGGCTTGGCCAAAGGGTGACTCTCACCGTCATCGTTTCTTGAGGACGTATCCTGCAGACCCACAACGCCATCTCAAACTCCACCTTCTGAGGGCAACTACAAACGGCCTTTTTCAAGGCCACCATGAATTTCACTCGTTTTAACTAAGCTAAGCGTCTTATTTGAACCATACCAATTATTTATCTTTTCGATTATTAATGTTTCTACTAATAATGAAATTAATAATTAGCAACACATGGTTTTTAAAATTTTTAGTTGTACAAAACACATGGTGGTTTCTTAATTTTACCTCAACTAACAATTGAAATTTATGATATTAAGTATGCACAAGTGTATCTCTTTCTCTCTCTCTCTCTATATATATATATATACATTTTTTGAGATCAAAACCTATGTTTACGGTTTTTCTACCATAACTTAGCACTTTTTTTACTGACTAAAACCTAATGCTCTTATTCGTTGTTTATTTTTGCTTGCTCATCACAAAATTCCCCTATAAATAAAGGTAAATAGTAGTCACCGGTCATTCATATCCTATCTACCATCATGGCACCACTAGACATCCCTCACCACTGGAAGAAAATTGGAGAAATAATTGAAAATGTCTTACAGGAAGATGTGGAGGAGATTGAAGATACTAGCGACTCCGAAGACCTGACCAACTCCGATGACAACACATCATCACTAGATGTCTCTGACATAGAAGATGCAATAGCATTTGTTCTTCACGAGGATTATCCGGAGTCAGTCGCCGACAGTATTGAATGTTATCTCCTGTCCGAAGATGAGGATGACAACAGGACTCCTGTCCTACGTGATGTTCCCGATGCAAGGCGGAGACTATTCGATAGTTCCAGTGGTGAGGAAGACGATGATGGCGTTGCATACCTGAGCGACTAATTAGAGAAGTCTGTTTCAAACGGCCTTTTTCAAGGCCACCAATTGTTTCAATCGTTTTAAAACTCAGCCGAATTCGCAATGTTTTTTTTTCCTTAAACTAAAAAAGCCACAAGCAGAGTATAATAAACGAATGAAAAAATGGTAGCCGTTAAAACGGCTGTTTGGATGTGTTTTTCAACTGTATAAAGGGTTTATTGTTCAACAATGATGTCATCATCTGATAGATAATCTGCCCCTACTAATCTTTCTAATGCAGCCATTACTTCTCTGGATTGGATAGTTGTTCTGCTTGATACAACGTTAACCTGTACTGGTTGATCATCACTTTCTTGTCTTTCCGTGGGTGTAAATGATAATTGAAAAGGTGGTGTTGTGGAGGATATATCTGGGACCTGTATAGGCTGCTCCATAATTATGTTGTGGTTAGTAAGCTTATAGCAATACTAATTTATAATTTCATTTATGTTTACTTTTTAAATGAATGAACCAATGGCAATGAAAGTGATGATGTTAGCAAAAATATAAACCAATAGTAATTCAATGCTGAGGTCAGCATTTGCTATAAAACTAGAACATGTGAAAAAATGGCTCTCAATACTACTTTTGGAGCAGTCTATAACACACTGAGAAATTTATTCAATCACAATGTACTATTGTCAACGTTGTAATGAAGATTTCATAAATGAGGATTTATATATATATATCTCTGTGAAATTTACCATAATGCTACTAATAATGCATTATCCGATTGTGAAGACCATCCCGATTTCTTACACTTCCTTGCTGACACTGAACACTCTACACGGCAGAGCAGACCAAGCGTAATTGCATATGCACCTCCTAGCAAACAAAACTCAGTGGATCCTGAAGATGAATCCTCACCCTCTACTTCTAGAGGGACTGCGAACGAAGATGCAACGTTGGGAGTCAACATTTTAGTGGAGGCGTTTGACAGATCTGTCGTTCGACATTACAGAATAAATAACATCAATACACTTGAACTACAAATATTTCTGACCCTCGTTAAAGATGTTATAATTGCAAAATTAAATTATGAACTTAACCGTTTGAATTTCATTAAATTTGGATTACTATTGGACACAACATTTAATAATGTAGAAGGAGAAATATCCAACAGAGGGTTTCTTTCTAGAAACCGAACTATCATGGAGACGTCAAATTTAGATGAAATAGTTGATGAATGTTTACAAGAATTGGTGCTTAAAATAACTGAACATGAAGCTCGTGGATCCGGATGGTCCTTGCTCAATGTAAACAACCTGGATTTACGAGTTCATAAACGTGGATACGGTGAACGTGGCAGCAGTTTTATTCCATTGCCAGCAAAGATTGAAGATAATAAATCATGTATTAATGTTCAAAACAATGACAATGAATGTTTCAGATATTCCATGTTGGCGAAATTTCTTGTTCATGAAGGTGTCCAACATCCTGAACGACCGAATAGAAGATATCAAGAACTAAATGGTAGATATAAATTTAATGGATTAAACTACCCAGTGTCATTGTCTGATATAGGAAGTTTTGAAAAACGTAATGCAGGTGTATCTGTTAACGTGTTTGGACTGGACAGAAGAAACAATGTGTACCCGTTAAAAGTGGTACCACGTGAATTGACTGACCATACTGATTTACTGTTACTAAAAGATGAAACTGTTTCACATTATGTGTACATAAAAGATTTCACTAAGCTCATTCACTATCAGCTCACCAAAAGAAAGTCACCAATAACAGTGTGTAAAAGATGTTTCTGTTTTAAAAATATCTCTATAAATAGAGGAGGTCGTAGTTGGCTGACGGAACACTCTAAACTTTGTGGAGATCATGCAGCAGCAAAAGTTATCCTTCCAACTCTGAATAGTTCTATTCTAAAGTTTAGAAATATCCATCACCAGTATCGCATCCCAATTGTAATTTACGCAGATTTTGAATCGTCATTGATACCAGTGGAAAATGTGGATCCTGACGCAGCAGACAGTAGGAAATACCAAAAACACGAGCCAAACAGCTATTGTCTTTTGGTAAAATCAACACTTTCATATGAGCATCTTCGGCACTACGATATTCCAACGGAGCCAAAGCTTTACCGTGGGGAGCAAGCTGCAACACGATTTGTTGATGATCTATATGATATTGCTGAAAAAGTATCTACCCTCTACAGTTACATTGTTCCTATGGAAAATCTCACTGACCTTCAAGAACTATGTCATCAAATGGAGGACATTTGTTACTTGTGTAAACAGGAGTTTTCTGAGGACAACATCAAAGTGCGTGACCATGATCATTTGACAGGAGCCTATAGAGGAGCAGCTTGTAACGCCTGCAATATCAACTTTAAGCTACCTAACTTTATACCGGTTGTATTACACAATTTAAGTGGATACGACGCACACTTTATTATTCCAGAACTTGGACGAGACAAAGGACAAATTGACGTATTGGCTCAAACGACAGAAAAATTTATTAGTTTTTCAAAGAAAGTAAAAAATATAAAATTAAGGTTTATAGATTCCTTAAGGTTTATGCCATTCAGTTTGATGACACTCTCTAAGAATCTGGAAAGAGATGACTTAATTGAAACGAGGAAGCTGGTTCCAGAATATAAGATGGAGCTCGTATTAAGAAAAGGAGTGTTCCCGTACGACTACATAGATTCCCTTGCTCGATTTGACGAGACTGCGTTACCTCCACCAGAAATGTTTTACAGTAAACTCAATGAATCTCCAGTAGATCCAGAAGATTATGAGCATGCTGTCAAGGTATGGAAGGAACTTAATATGTCGACGCTCGGAGATTATAATGATTTTTATGTGAAACTTGATGTAACTCTCCTTTGTGATGTAATGGAGGAATTTAGAAATTCCTGTTTGTTAGCTTACGGACTGGATTGTTTCTATTACTTCACATCTCCGGGGCTGGCTTGGCAAGCTATGATGAAGGAAACTAAATGCGAACTCCAACTTTTAACTGATATTGACATGGTTCTTATGGTTGAAGCTGGTGTTAGAGGAGGGCTCACACAATCGGTCACACGATATGTCAAAGCCAATAACAAACATCTTCAAAATTATAACTCCACTAAAGAATCAGTCTACCTAGGCTACTTCGACGCCAATAACCTGTATGGATACGCCATGTCAATGCCATTACCTTTTGGCGGATTTTGCTGGGTTGATTCTAATGTTTTAGGAGACATTATGAGCATCCCGAAGTTCAGCGATATCGGATACATATTGGACTTTGACTTCGAGTATCCTCAGCACCTTCACGACCATCATTATGACCTTCCTCTATTACCAAGGTCCGAGGTTCCTCCAGGAGGCAAATATTCAAAGTTGATGACAACACTTGAAAATAAATCTAATTACATTGCACATTATTGGATTGTACAGCAAGCAATTGAACTAGGAATCAAAATTGTTAAAA
The DNA here is from genome assembly GCA_963675035.1 of Allygus modestus. Lineage (NCBI taxonomy): Eukaryota > Metazoa > Arthropoda > Insecta > Hemiptera > Cicadellidae > Allygus > Allygus modestus. Next base: position 102,506,976 of record OY776114.1, read on the forward strand.
TCAACCGAGTGCTTCAATTTACACAAAAGACCTGGCTAAAACCGTATATAGAATCGAATACGTCAAGAAGAGCAGCTTCCACATCAAGTTTTCACAAAGAATTTTACAAACTGATGAATAACGCCGTCTATGGGAAATGTCTTGAAAACAAAAGGAATCACATGAATTTGAAACTTGTTTCTGATGAAAAGAAAATGTTAAAATTAGTTCAAAAGCGTAACTTCAAAACATCTATCATAATAAACGAAAATCTTGTAGCTGTATGCATGAACAAAACAAATGTTGTCATGGATCGACCTCTTTATGTAGGAATGTGTATACTTGATATTTCAAAGACCCATATGTACGACTTCCACTACAACAAGATGGTTGCCTTTTATGGACGAGATCGAATTGGAATTAGCTACATGGACACTGACGGGATCGTATATTGGATCAAGACACTTGACATGTATGATGACCTTAGAGTGTTTCCTCACAGGAATGATTTTGACTTCTCCGACTACCCAGTCAACCATCCGACATACGACAACTCTGTTAACAAGAAGGTTTTAGGAAAGTTCAAGGATGAAACTTGCGGAGTACCACTTGAAGAAATTGTCGCCCTCATGTCGAAGATGTACGCGTTAAAATTAATGACAGATAGAACAGCGAATGTCACATCAACAGTTGCAGCGGATGAGGATGAAGCAGGGATTATCAAGAAGGCAAAAGGAATAAAAAAGATGTACATAATGAAAAAAATGAAATTTGAACATTACTACAACTGTTTATTCAGAAGAGTTGGGTACAGTGCATCTTTTAACACAATCCGGAGCTTCAATCATAATTTATATAGTATAACTGTGAAAAAGAAGTCATTGGCAGACAAAGACGACAAACGTGTGATCCTTCAAAACAACATCCACACACTTCCTTATAGACATTATTCATTAACATAAATTGATTAAGTGCATCATCATCCTGAGAAGTAAACTGGTGGAAGATCTATAAAATGCTAATTAATTAAGTATATGTTAAATAAAGTTTTTAAAAAGCCACTTCAGTGGCCTTGACCCAGTTTTCGTGTGTTTAGAATAAGCAATTTTTTAAATTAGCAAAAACTACATTACTTATTTAACATTTAGCCTTTTTTAATAAATGAAACAGTTTTATAGTTCAGTTACTAAACGATTGGAGGATAAAGCGAACCGATGGACGAGAGAAAATCCATCGTTGAAGAACTTCACAAACCAGTTCGAAGAAATTTTCCTAGAAGATCAACGGTCGGGAAAGGCATTCATGACCTATATCAAGCGGACCTTGTAGAAATGAAACCGTACAGTAGGATTAATAAAGGTTTTAGGTACATTTTAACGGTTATTGATTGTTTTACAAAAGTAGCCAGTGCAATTCCACTGAAAAACAAAAGTGGATCGTCTATTACAGAAGCAATGAAAGAAGTACTTCAGGCGATAGGGAAACGTATAAAAAATCTGCAGACAGACGATGGTACAGAATTTTTTAACAAAGATTTTTCTGATCTAATGAGGAAAAATAAAATAAATCATTATTGAACTTATAGTGAAAAGAAAGCCGCTATTGTAGAACGTTTCAATCGCACTTTGAAAACTTCAATGTACAAGAAATTTTCAGAAAGAGGCACCTATGTATGGTATGATATTCTTCCTACTTTAATAAAAGATTACAATGATAAAAAACATCGTACAATAGGTATGAAACCAAATCAGGTGAATAAAGCAAATGAATCTAAAGTTTTGAAACGCATAAAGAAAAGTACCAAACCAATATTAGATAAGAAACCACCCAAAAAATTTGCAATAGGAGACAATGTGAGGATTTGTAAATATAAACAGATCTTTACCAAAGGTTACCTTCCGAATTGGACAAACGAGGTTTTCACAGTGCATCGAGTACAGCCTACTATTCCTGAAACTTATATTTTAAAGGATGTTAAAGGAGAGATACTGCAGAGAGGGTTTTACGGACATGAGTTGTTAAAATCCAAGACTGGCAATGTTTATTTGGTTGAAAAGATATTAAGAAAAAGAGGTAATAAACTTTTAGTGAGATGGTTGGGATTTGACAAGAGCGAAGATACTTGGATAGAAAAAAAGGACCTACTTTGAAATAAAAAATCAGTAACGGGACAGCATTTGAGAAGACTGTTTATGCAGTAAATAAATTATGGAAATTATCTGCCAGAATGAAAGACTTGATATTAACAATATTGATTGTTTGACACCGGATATTTTTGATAATGAGGTAAGTAAACATGGCTGTTTATTGCCTAACACAATGAGGTGTATTATTAGTGGGCCTTCAAACTGTGGAAAAACCAACGTTGTTTTTAATTTAATAACAAAACCAAACGGCTTAAGCTTCAATAATGTTTATATTTTTTCCAAATCTCTAAATCAACCAAAATATTTATTATTGGAAAAGATTTTGCATGATGTACCCGATGTTTCATTGCATAAATTTGACGCAAGTAGTGAGATTATAGAGCCTAACAATGCTGAACCGTATTTTTATTTTTGACGATGTTTCTTCTGAAAATCATGATAGGATAAGAACATACTTCTCTATGGGTAGACATAATCATATTGACTCTATTTACATAGGTCAAACATATAGTAAAATCCCGAAACAATTAATTAGAGACAACGTAAACTTTTTAATTGTTTTCAAGCAGGATGAAAAAAATCTCAAACATATATACAACGATCATGTTGGTGCAGATATGTCATTTGAAAAATTTCGAGATGTGTGTGGGAAAGCTTGGAAAGAAAAATATGGGTTTTTAGTTATAGATAAAGAAAGATCTATGACAAATGGTCGTTACAGAATAGGGTTCGATGGATTTGTTTTATTACATTGACTTCTGCCTATAACAAATTCAGTATTTGTGGTGAAGGCGTTGAGAACAGTCGGAACTAATAATGTCGAACCAGGAGGAGTTGCTTAGTGAAATAAAAGTCCTAAGTGACTCAATACGGAAGAAAAACCTGCTACTAAAAGAAGGATTGATGGCTAGAAATAAATATTTGGAGGAAACCTTCAAGCCCATTGTCGAACCCCTGAATAAAATAAATGATAAAATGACCAAATCGACTCTACTAGATCAAGAAGTAAAAGAACGAGATAAAAATATCGTTAAACAAGATGAAACTTCAGGAACATACGGATCAGAATCTGGGTCAGAATCATTTAGCAGAACGAGTCGTTCAGGAGAAGAAGAAGAAGAAGAAGAAGAAGAAGAAGAAGAAGATAAAGAAGATGAAGAAGAAAGTAAATCCGACATTGAAGGTGAAACAGATCCTTTAGAACCAACAGAATCCCCCACAAATATTAGTATTTTAAGTAAAGAAATTGGCAAAAAAGGACCTCTTTCACGAAATTATATACTAAAAATGCTACATGGTGCACATAAATCGAGTAAATACCACGTGTATGGAGCACGCTTGGAAAAAGACGGTCTTCGTATGGGAGATAGTATGCTAGAGATAGATGACAAAGATAATATAACAGTTAAAGACCAAACTTTTAAGGGTACCGCTGGACTGTTTGAATTGATCTTTAAACCCTCTCCAAAAAAATATACTAAAAAGGATTTGAATGATTTTAAAAACATATGTATTTTAACCAACTCCCATAGAAAAGGTTATTCACATAATACACCTATTCATAGAAATAGATCGGAGAAGTATAGAGAAGTTATTTCAAAGCTGTTTTCTAGTATTAGAGGAAAACGTCCGAAGGCTAAGGGTAAAGGAATGTCGATGAAATCGGTGTATGATACAAATATTATATACTATAATAATGTGAATAAGCTGGTTGACAGAATGCGATTAATATATGAATCTATACAGGCTGGGCATAACGGATTGGATAACGAAATGATTGCTTTAACGGAAGAGTTAAAAGGTCGGGGATACATAGCTTAAGTATTCAGTCTAAAGATGAGTGTTGATAAGTTCGGTCGTCATGAGAGCTCTTTGGTTCGAGAGGTTTTGAGAGGTCCACCTGGAGAAGGTTTTCTGTTGACTCGAGACGGAAACTATGATTTAAGAAGGAAACGTTTGTGCAATATTGCAGATCCTATTAAGAAAGATGAAGCTGTAAACCTTGGAACAATTCGTACATTTACATTAAATTGCGAGACAAATGACACCATGTTTGATGCTAAATATAAAAGAATTATACATGTGGCAATTGCAGAAAAAGATACAGATGCTGTGAATAGGCGATTTGTTTTGGAAGAAATAAAGCAATTAAAACAAGATATTTACCAAAAAATCGACAAATTACAGTCTATGGTGATTCTTTTCACCTCTTCGAAGAAGGAAAGTCGGGGAACACCTTCAAACAGTGTAAACGCAATATATGATACAAACAGTGATGCAGAAGAGTCATTATCACTGCCAGACGTTAGAGTAATCTAATGAAGTAAGGTGTTAAAACAAAAATAAATTATCATACATGGAAGGAAGACGTTCAGTAGTGAACTATCACTCATGAAAAGAGGACGAGGACTCACTAGTAGCGCAGTGTCTCTTTTTAAAAAAGCATTTTCCACTTTACCTACAGGTGCATTAATAAACACAGCTGTTGACGCACTTCCAATTGAGCTACATTTGCCTGGAGGTTATCAGTATTGTGGTCCAGGTACGAAATTGCGAAAGCGTTTGGTACGAGGAGATCCTGGAATAAACAAATTGGACGAAGCTTGCAGAGCACACGATATTGCATATTCAAATTACTCAGATTCGGAAAGAAGATCAATTGCAGATAGAGCTCTTGCTGAAAAAGCTTGGCAGAGAGTAAAATCAAGTGACGCAAGTGTTGGTGAACGAGCAGCTGCATTAGCAGTAACTGCAGCCATGAAAGCCAAAACAGCAGTTGGAGGAGGATCGAGGAGAAGAAAAACAAACACACGTCGCAGAAGATATATTTCCGGTGGGGGCACTAGTAAAAGAAGGAATACTAATAAGAGAGTTAATCGTAAGCGAAAAAAGTGTTCAAAATGTTCAAAAAAAAAGGTAAACGGAAGAGGATTATACCTAAGACCATACCGTGCATATTAAATAAAAACAAATTAATTTTGCCGAATAAACCTTTGAACAACGAGGAACTTGAACGGTATGCATCATGTTTAAAAATCCCTTTTTTCAGAGGGGTGTTCATGCGAAACGGATTGCCAAGAAAAATCTGGAAAAATGAAGCCGCAATTGTAAACCTTGATTATGCTAATGGTGCTGGGACACATTGGGTTTGTTATAAGAAAATATTTGATTCTGTTTTTTATTTCGACAGTTTTGGGAATCTTCCACCTCCTAAAGAGTTACAAGTGTATTTCGGTGCAGTACCTAACGTAGTTTTCAATTATGATAGAAAACAAAGAGAAGACACGTCAGTATGTGGACATTTATGTTTGGAATTTCTAGCCACAAGTGTCAGTCAACTGTAAGATGTCGTCTTGTACTGTAACAGTTAGTGGTTCAACATCAACTTTACGAAGTACATTATTTCCACCATTACACCTGAGAGATGATAGACAGTGGGAAATTGCACTTTTGGATTTTACTACTTACAACTCAATCCCAAACATAATAGAAGGTGTTAATAATAAATTTCACTACGTGAGAAAGAAAAATACTGAAGGTCTGGCTGATGTACGTGAATTTGTTGAGATTAAAACTGGTGCTTATGAAATAGCTGACATAAACAGAGAACTTCAAAATAAGTTAGGAAAGGATGTAATTGAACTAAGAGCGAATAATAACAATTTAAGAAGTGAAATAAAATGCAAGTTTTATATGGATTTCACTCTACCAGCATCGATTGGTCCTTTACTTGGTTTCCCATTATACAAGTCGGTTCTTGAACCAAATATCTACCATACAAGTCCAAAAACTGTGAACATAATTAAAGTTAATACTATAAATATCACGTGTAACATAGTTCAAGGGGCTTATAAAGATGGATCGAACCAACATATTTTACATTCGTTTTATCCAACCGTTCCACCTGGATTTAAGATAATTGAAAAACCTCATAATCTGATATATCTTCCATTAAACTCCACTCATATTTCAGACATCGTATTGAACGTACTAGATCAAGACGGTGACATCGTGGATTTCAGAGGAGAAATTATTACTGTACGTTTACACATTAGACAGGCACCGTAAAAGAACGATGGGACTTGAATTTACATATAACACTAAACAAACATCAGACAATTCTAGTATATCTCCTAACGTAGAGAGGTTAACTAGAGAGAACATTAAATTTTTAGAAGGACTTGGTTTCAGAGTCAATGATAATGGACATACTGGATATAAAACATGGACCGGTTTTCGACGAAACGTTGTGGGAGAAGGAGCTTCACACTCACAACCCTTACGCTTCATCGAAATTAGGAAATAATGATGAGATCCGAATTCCAATACAACATCAAGATGCATATACTTTACCGTCTGAAAGCCATATTTATATTGAAGGAAGGGTTTTGGAAAAAGATGAAAATACAACATCAAAAGTACCATTCATAAATAATCCAATGGCCTTTTTGTTTGAAGAAATCCGGTACGAAATATCTGGCATTGTAGTAGATTCGACTAAAAAAGTCGGTATAAGCAGTACGCTTAAAGGGTTGGTTTCTTTATCACCTAATGAAACGAACGCTTTAAAAACAACCGGATGGATATTACCAACTACGACCAAAATAGTACCTAATTCAAGTGGTTATTTCGACTTTTGCGTTCCGTTGCGGCTCTTACTAGGATTCGCTGAAGACTACAGAAGAATAATAATTAATGTCAAACAAGAATTGGTTTTACTGCGATCATCCTCTGATGTGGATATTATACAAGCTGATAGCGGAACAACTCCCACAACACTTGAATGGAAATTGAAGTTAGATAAAATAGTTTGGAGAGTACCTCATGTACGGTTGGCCGATGAACGACGAGTAAGTCTATTACGGATTCTGGACTCTGATAGGGATATTGTGGTTCCTTTTAGAAGCTGGGAAATGCATGAATGGCCTGTCTTGCCTAAAACTCAACGTCAAACGTGGGCTGTGAAGACTTCGAGTAATTTAGAAAAGCCTAGATATGTTATTTTTGCTCTGCAAACAAATAAAAGATCTAATATTACAGCTAATGCCAGTAGCTTTGATCATTGTAAACTTTCAAATATTAAGTTGTTTTTAAACTCACAATTCTTTCCCTATGACAGTCTTAATGTACTGTTTTCTAAGGACAGATATGGTATTTTATACGATATGTATGCTAGGTTTCAATCGTCATACTATGGAAGGACGAACTCGCCTCTCCTCAACCCTGAAACATTCAAGAGTCTCGCACCAATTGCAGTCATAGACTGTTCAAAACAAAACGAATCAATTAAATCATCAACAGTAGATATTCGCATCGAGTTTGAGTTGGAAGAGAATATTCCAGACCAAACAACAGCGTATTGTTTGATACTACATGATACAATCGTAACGTACACCCCTCTAACAGGCGTGGTTAGAAGAATAATATAGATGTTTTTACCACATTATTCAGCACCTACATATATTTACCCCCGCCACAAGTTTATAAAAGGGAGATTCTTCTGCGAGAGGACATCAGTATACCACCTGCAGACATCAAGACAACATTGATAGTTAAAATGGACAGTATGCCATCTAATTTTCTTGAAGATGTAACGCTCGAGTCTGCATCAACAGAGGTGACAGCTGCATCTAAAACGTCGAATCAAGACTTACCTGAAAACACAAAACCTAGTGAGGACTCTGCAAAAACAACGGAAACTACTTCTTTTCCAATTGACAAAGACACAATTCCACCTGGTAATCCTAGTGAGGACTCTGTAAAAACTACGGAAACCACTTCTTTTCCAATTGTCAAAGACACAATTACACCTTATAATAATAATAATGATGATGTTAAAACTAATACAACACCAGCTGAAAATGTAGAAGAGTCCGCAGAAAAGGACACAACAACTACTGAGGAGATTAAGGCTGGACTCTCAGGATTTCTAACTTTCGAAGGAAATGATCAGAGGAAAAGGAAAAGATGTGAAAATGAATATGATGAACAAAATATGGATGTGATATTTGATGTATTTTTACGCGCAATGTATCCATTGAATTTAAACATGGATAAAACTGTTACTGTTGGTGTTTTCAAATCTTTGAACTTTAATCCTGCTGTGCTAATTAACCATTGCGGGAAAGCCTCATTGCTACTTACGATAGACATGTGGGATAAATTTACTAAACATGTATCTATCATTGAAGCCTACTTATACAACAACTTGACAGGACGAAAAACTGCAATTGGATTTAACGAATCCGATTTAGAAATCGACAACATCAGACTTCGAGGTACTCAATTTGTGAGATTTAGAGATCTTTCTAAACACAATAAGAAAATCCTTTTAACTTTGGAAGAATTTCAAGTCCTGTCGAATCTAACACCAGTAATAATCAGATACATTCAGCAACTCGTCACATATGCTCCACTTATTTTTGATTACCTCAACAGTTCGGTGAACACACATCCAGTTTTACCACTGATCTATGGCCCGATAGATCATTCTATATACAACAGATTGCCTCAAGAGGTGTCGTTCTACAGAAGGACCGGATTCTTTTTTAATAAACTTCGAAGTGAAGGAACCAAAATTAAAGTTTCTCCAACAAAGGAATTGCCGGAGAATATTTCAAATAAACAAAAAGTGTAAAATTATTTGAATGATTGCGTCAAGCAAGTGCTCATGTTGGGAGCACTAAAACTTTTTAAAAAAAGATTTACGTGACCTTGAAACAGTTCAGGTTTGCATATGTTATTCTTCTTTTCGCTGACTATATACATATGAAAATACTCACGCTGTGTGAGTGCAGTTGATTCCAAGCTTCCAAACAGTACCTATCCTACTCAGTCTTGTTTATTACATGCTTAAGTAAACTTCATAAAATGGAAAGATACTGTTGTGAAAACAAGTGTTTTGTGCGACCGAAACTAGAGGTAGACGGATTAGCCTGTGAAATATGTGAAAGTTATGGTATTTGTAAATGTCGATGTAAAACATATAAACTTCCAACTCCAACACGAGAAACTTTCACATTGTACAAATCCCAACACTGTTATACATGTTGTCCTAAAATGTGTGTGAAATTTGGACTGTATAGCGATATAATAAAATATTGTAACAAATGTCGCAAAGGTCTTTGTGAATGTCTACTACAATATTGTGCAAACAGGAAGAGTTGGGATGTGGATATAGAAGTAGAGTTAAAAGTAATAACAAGACGGAATAGCATGTAGAATATGTGAATGCTATGGTTACTGCAATAGAGTGTTAATTTTTAGGAAATGAAGGTTTGCATTAGTATAAATAGCTGTCACACCACCCACCCCATCTCAGAACAACTCCAGCTCTTGCCCAGTGAAAACCAACTTCATGCGCTCTCGTAGATTCAACAAAAAATGGAGGAGTATAACCTGTGGAAACAAGCGTTACTCAAAGAATATCAGGATACGAATGATTTAAAAAAAATTGTAAGCCAACTACCAAAAAGTATAGCTGAAGAAATTATGAATGAACATTATAAAGATTGTGCGATGGCTTTAATATGTTTCTATGAAAAAGATAGTCTTAGGATTTGTCGAAAGTGTTACGAGGATAACAAAAATGAATTTGCGGACTACGAACAAAAGGTTCTACATGAATCTTTTCAAGTCAACACGTCAACGCTACAATTGAAATATCAATGTATGAAATGTAACGGTACATGTGTAGAAGAGAGATACACTAAATGCGAATGAATGTTAGCAAACTCTGACTGTTTATACGGTAGATTGCATCAACAAAGTGCTCATGCTGGGAGCACTTAAACATTTTTAAAAACTAATTTACGTGACCTTGAAACAATTCAGGTTTCCACATGTTATTCTTATTTTCACCGTATATATATATATGACAATATTGGGGCTATATGAGTGCAGTTGATTGCAAGCTTCCCATCAGTTAACAGTTGCAAAAATAAATACATACAGCTGCAGTGAGAAATGTTTCATAGAACCAAAATTACATTGATACGGAATGGACAAACCAATTTGTTTTAATTATAATATTAGAATGTCCAAAAAGTGCGTAGTAGAATTTCAAGCTTTCAGAAACAACCAAGACAAATATATCATAAAAGAACTAGCTTTTTTGACATATCTACTAATGTCATTAACTATTTTCTTTTTAAGCCGCCTTTTCCTTTTAAGAAGTTAAATAGCAAAAGCTCTAGAACCAATAAATGGTTAATGAAGTATCTTCATCACATCACCTGGGACGAAGGATTTACACAATACAAAGAGCTGGATAGCATAATGTACCATTATTGTCAACAGTATGACGAAATCTACACTACTGGGGATGAAAAATCAAAGTGGATCAGAATGTACAGTACTTCAAATGTGACGGATATTGTGTTGGATAAGGAATTTGCAACGGAATTAAATGGTCTTTGCATCGGAGTAAAAAGCCCTCAGCATAAAACTGCAAATTGTGCATTGTCACGAGCATACAGAGTAGGCCGATTTATATCCGGTGGAGGGGGAAATCCACATATACCCATGCACGTACCTCCGTAATATCAGTTGGACACAAGATCTCTTACAGAATACAACACCTAGCAAAAGAATAATATCAGCTTCTCCACAATGGCATCACCTTCTCCACTACAATCTCTTGCAGAAAAATTCAACCAACATTCAAAATCCGATCTCCTAGCAACAAAAAGATGTAGCGAACTTCAAGAGAAAAAACATTATGCTGTGCATTCGATGAAAAAGTTGGATACATCAGTTGGTGAAGCAGTTATAGCTGTTCTTGGAGATTCACCCTACAAAGAAGAAGATAAACCTAAATTCCAAGTTTACCTCCCGAAAAGATTTGTTAATGTTCTTATGAACGAAGATTTGGATTCTGTCAAGCCCGGCGTATTGTATTTAGTTTCCCATGGACCTTCTGGAAACAACTCTACAGAAATAACAATCCATGTTAACAATACTTTGTAAAATAGTTTTGTACATAGCGTAAAATTCCATTGTAATCTCTGATTATTTTACCTTTTTAATTATGTATTATTTTTACTTAGGTATTATGTAATTATATTTTTAAAAAACTCATCACTGTGACCTTGACATAGTTTTGAAAGTGTCGGACTTACCCCCACCATTTTATTCTGACATAAATAGAACCCGTACTAGTGGTCAGCTATCATTTCTCCATCAGCTCTCGTACCGTCAAGAACGAACTTAACCCATCAACATAATGAAATTTCATCTGGTGATGCAAGACGAAGTGGATTTGGGAATACTTCACGAAACACTCCTGCATTTGATGACGGAACATCCTCCGATGGTAATGAAGATTACTGTTGAATTCGACAGCACAACCTTCTGCGATTCGGAGACGACTGAATCACCCACTGAATGGTCTCCGAATGCCACATCCGAAAATACAGAAGAAACCAAACTACAAGAACCTCCAATGTACGAAGAAGAAAGCCAACCACAAGAACCTCCAAAGTACAAAGAAGGAAATAATGTTTAATACAATATACCTAGTTTGCTGTAAAGATAAGTTATGTGAACCTTGATTAAATCTTTGTAATTTTTGACAAATAAATTATCAAATCTTTTTTTAAAAACCACTTTCGATGACCTTGCACTTGTTTCTACATGTCCGTAACCACCCACCCACTTGGGAGTAACAATGACTCTAGGTTTTTTCTATAAAATGGTTACATTTAATTGGATAATTTTTAGCCAATTACTTGTCAGTGTTTCGTGATGACTAAGCATAAACAAGTAATAAAATCATGTCTGTCTGATCCTCACTACCATCCTCTCGTCTGACACCGATCCGCCAACATGTCTGCATCTACTCTGTGGTCCAAAGACATCGGCGACGAAGAGTTGGTGGAGATCACCCTGATTGCGGAGCATGGGGAGAGAATGAGAGCAATTTCAACTATGTCTGAGGACGAACTACAAGAAAATCACTTCAATGAGATAAAGGCGATCATGTCATACATTGCCCAACCGACGATGCTTCCAGAGCAGTGGCCGGCGATATCTCGGCGGATGGAATATCTCGCTGCGCTGAAGGCTGAGATCAACAGAAGAGGTCTATCAACTGAGATTTATGCAATATTTGTGTAAATTACAGATTTTAAGGACATGTGACAAACGGCCTTTTTCAAGGCCACCAGATGTTTCATTCGTTTGAAACTCAGCAACCGCCAAATTCATTTTCAAATCACTCCCACGACTTCTATCAGTTTCGGAACAAATATTAATCCATCCGTTTTCACTTTACCCCACATCCAATAACGTATGTCGTTCGTCACACCAAAAGATTTTAAATACATGTAACAAACGGCCTTTTTACAGGCCACCAGTTTGTTCAATCGTTTGACACTCAGCAACCACCAAATTCATTTTCAAACCTCTCTCTCGACTTTAAACAGTTTCTTAACGAATACAAATCCACCCGCTTTCACATTACCTCACATCCAATGACGTATGTGTATCGTCACACCAATACGTCATCGCCGTGACGTCATCACACCCTCTCGTCACACATACGTCATCACCACGTCACTCAAACGTCACTTCTGATTTAAAAACAATTATTTTTCAGCTGTCCCAGACTCCCCATATTGCCTCTACTAATGGTATGGATTAAAATTTGATTAAAATTAAAATTACATGTGAAAACCCCAAAAAACATATTTTTGGGGTACAAAACCCCCAAAAACCCCCCTTCGGATGGTGCGATTCATCTGGTTTTCGAACTCGTTCAAATAAATGGTACTTTACACATTTGTACCAAATTTCATTAAGATCGGACCTTTTTTACGAGAGTTATCGTGCTTACGGACACACATATATAAAAATTTGAACGAATGGTGTTTTTGGCATCTGGGGACCTCAAAATGAAAAGTTATCATGGTCTCGGGCTTAAGTCTTACCATGAGACCTACGGTAATATCTTCTTCCCTATAGGGGAAATTCGCTAATAAAATAATTGAGAAGTCAATAAATATACTACAATATGGACAACAATTAACATTTAAGACATGGAGAAAATTTAGATTAAATCCGGAAAATAATCCAACTTCAACCCTCGATTTTATTGAGAAAGTGAAACCGAGCGTAGAACAATGCAGAAACATCACCGTATATCATATAAACGGAAGAATTAAATGATCAGGATAAGTCACAAACTATAAACTACGATTACTCAGTACAACGATCACTAAACGTTCATAAAGTTTCAACGATTTGTCGTAAAGGAAAAATAATTCTCATTAACAGAAGAAAAAGTTTGGGTAAAACTTGTAACAAGGAGTAAAAATCGTTTAGGTCACCTTACAGAGGTATATCCAAATTGAGATCCCATTGGATAACAAAACACAATCACTAAAAATCAAACCCCAGAACCCAGAACCCCAGGCCCCTTCCCAAACACACGCGACGCGAGACTTAGTGCAACTGACAATAAACTGCTAGTCTCAGACACAGAAAACTTGTGCATTACAGTTTCTGCAGAAACGCCCATCCTCCGTGAACAAGAAATCTTGTGAGAGACAGTATAATCCCGCAAACCTCACGTCCAGAAACGAGCACACCAGATAAGATTACGCACGTGCATCTAACGCCCACGCGTTACCAAGTACACTGTCAAGGCCAACGTTATACACCACACACTCATGTGGACTTCAAGTAGCTTCCAAGAGGGCGAAAATATGAGAACGATGGTTCACGTTAACTGATACAATTATCACATTTAGGGTACAAATTCCGTTCAATAATTAAAAATTGAAGCTGTAAATCGTAGTCATTACTTATTATGGGACAGGCGTGATTAAGCGCCTAAATAACGCCTCTCTTGTGATTTTTAATGAAACTTCATAAACACCAATAGTACATATAAAAAGTACAAATTTCTTTAAGTACAAATAAAAATATGAGGAATAAGGCAAATCAAGTACTTGAGTAACAGATTAGAACTTATTACTAGCAGTTTACAAATGCCTTCTATATGACTACATTATGCTACAAGAATTAAAACACCGTGTTTACACAAATTAATAAACCTTTCGCATAATTGTTTCCTATAACTAATATATTGTTTTGCGGTTCAGATGAATGCCAAATTCGAAGAGGTTAGAAGATAACGCCAAACAGAAGAAATACATCTTTCAAAATGCATTTAAAAAGTACCCTCACAGTGCTAACTACCTTATGCTACATTGGGCTAGGGGAGCCTGACCAGGATAATTATCAGTTTTTCAGCGGATATCATTTCGAAAGGCAGAACGAAATAATACCGTACGAAGGAGCAATTCCACTGCTTTTAACCACAAAAATAAACGTAAGGCCCACATTTCTCACATCCAACAGAACTGGAACTAAATGTTACAACAAAGGGAACAGTTCAAAACTATATTGTGATCTGCAAAGCAATTTAAACATACTTCAGGATATCCTTGACGAACACATACAAAACCAAGTTACGGACTACTCATTACAAAATGCAACTAAATTCAACCGAAATAAACGAGGTTTAGTATTTTTGCAAGAATTTTTTTCGTGGTGCTGCGACCTAGCAAACATCAATCAGGTTTCAGGCGTCTACGAAAACGAAAGACAACTGGAACAACATGCCAATGAAATTATTGATTCCGTTGGAGCACAGTATAAAAATCTAGTTCAAACTGCGGCGAATCTGAACAATTTTTCACATAATGTAGAGGAATTAGCCATGAAAGTACACAAAACCTTTTCCATAGTACAACAAGATCTGTCGGACGTACAAGCTACTTCATACTCTAGTATCCTAAAAGAAATTTATGCATACACCCAAAAAACGTGGTCATACACATGGTACAACTATCAGCAAGACGCAGTTAGGGAAATCTTGGAAAAATGTCACACGAATCAAATATCGGACAAGCTTTTAAAGCCGAAACAATTAGCAATACACCTGTCGGAAATTGCACTAACCGCTGAAGGAAATAATTTAAAACTAGCCATACCATCGGGGGAAATATTTATGTATTATAAATTACCAATCACTAAATGCTCAATCTTCAATGACACGCTATTAGTAAGGATGAACGTGCCTCTGATATCAAATAAATTACTGTACAGTAATTACCGAACAATAACATCACCAGTGTTTTGGAAGGACATGATATGCAAATTACAAATTAACAGCAAATACGTGTTTACATCAAAGCAGTTCACAAAGATTATTTATCGAGATTCAATTGATTGCAATGACAAAACCTATCCATTGTGCCGCCTCCCACGACAAACAGCACCCACGCGGGACCAACTTTGCTTACATCAAATTTTAAACACAGAAAACATAGAGAAGCTACAGGAAAATTGTCATTACATATGCGAGGAAAAACCAGATTTCCCAATATTAACTCAACTTTTGCCGAACAAATTTCTCATAACAAAATTCTACCACCCATTTCAACTGGCACACTTCAACTTTTAATCCCGTGTAACTGTGAGTTACTACAGGATAACAAAATCTTAATAACACAACTACAACCATGCGATTCGAAGGACGATACGATACCTAAAGTAATTAATTTAATACCAGTAACTTGGTCAAAACTACACACGATTAAGTTATTCCCAATTGACTCGGGAATCAAGCACGAATTCCAAAGTTTAACCGAGATTTTAGATACAAATTGGACAATCAATCACCCTACTTTCCAAGTAACCAATATTAAGAGGATGGAACATTTCACGCTAGAACACAACGACTACGACATCTTTACAGACACAAAAATATTAATGTATATTATAATAGCTTGGGTTTCATTGATCACAGTTATAACCTTCATTTTAGCATGCTGCATTTATATTCAACATTTAAAACTACAAATGGCAGTACACATTCAACAACGACCTCCGCAACCGCAAATAGATACGAGACGAACGGCAACGAGAAATTTCCAAGAAAGACTCGTCAGCTAAACACAGCGGCCATCATGGATTAACTAGCAACAATGTACAACAATCCTCGAGGTTACGGGAGCTGCGGATGACTCACCTCTCGCTACACAACACTAAGTAGACATATTTTGTCCACCCTCACAAATAATAATGTATAAAGTAATAAATTTATTTAAACCAATTAATTATTCTCGAATATGTTACGACAGGATTAATAATTTGTTTCGGTGGAAGAAACAAATAAAATTGCGTGTGGGAGTGTAAAACCTTATATAAAAAAAATATGTATATAAAATTAAAAATTGATTTGCGGGACTAGTAATTTATACAGAACCTTACGTGGCTGAACACACGTGGGAAACACAAGGGAGCCTGAGAACGGAGCTTGCACTAGCAAAAGTTTCAAATATGCAATGGGAAACAATAACACAACGTATCGAATAGAAGGATAAACACTTTGTGGGAAAGGTGCATTCCTAGAAATCAAAGAACTTACCAACTGGCAGTATCAGCATTCAAAAATGGCGTATTTCCGCTGACAGTTGATCAGCCAATCAAATAGTAGAGGCGTGGCTAATCGTCACCCCGATTGGTTAATAGATTATGGGATGGACATAATCTGGGGGAAAAACATGAACAGAGAGAGGGAACTGAAAAGGAGGGAGGAAGGAAGACGAGGGAAGGAAGTGACGCTTGGGAGAGTTAGGAAAGGAGCAGGGACATCTGGGGGACGAGTATTAAGCCGCCCTTAGAGTTCCACAACGACTGTCACCGAGTTTCACACTTCAGACGAGCACAGATTCCTCATCACTAGCCACCATCCCAGCCGAGAGAGTCCAGGACGGGAAGTTGACGGAAGACCACCGACACAGACCTCCCGAGACGTTCGAGTGGAGCCACCCCTGCGGGACGAGCGACCCCGAACTTCGGTCGAGCGAGGGCCCCGGCACTACCCCGGACCAGGACACCGCGGACCCGTGCGAAGAGGCGAGGACCACCTCCAACAGCGAGCCCGGCAGACAGCGGCCCCTGGACAACCCCAGAGAGCAACACCGCAGCCAGGGCAGAGAACCTCTTCGGGCAGGACCACTTTGGGACTTAGGTATGTGGAACATCGTCAGACTTGTGCACAGAAAGTTAGGCTCCATTTCCCGAAAATTTAATCAAATTTAATAAATGCTAAAATAACGGTACAAGCTCCTTTTGAGTAATAAAATATAATCAAATTTATTGTGGTAATCAATTAAGGTTTGCCTGAAATGAAGAAAAACGTTAAGTAAAGTGTCTTAATAGACAGTAAATGAAAATAAGCGGTAAAAACGTGAAGCAATCCAAGAATAATAGGTTTAGGGCCCAATGTAAATATAATTAAGGAATTTTCAATAAATAAGTGTTGTATTTAATTTTGATTTGGGGATGTTTAAATAATTAAAATTTGTGTAAGAACTCTATTTTGGGAAAGAGTGTGGACCCAAGTCCTTGTTATAGGATATTCCATAGTAGAAGGGTTGTCTTTTTGTGTGTCATTTAATAGAGTAGATTTTGTGGGAACGTAGTAAATTAGATTTAGATTTTAGACTTGAAGATTTGTTTTATGAGGGTCCACTTTATTAGTTAATTACGTGCTGGAGGAATGATATATTTTGTCTATTGTATGTAATGTATATGAACTTTATTTAGCTTTTCTGTGCATGCATTATATTATAATTATGCATGTATTCTGATTTTAAAATGTGTAATTAAACAGTGTATATCTTTTATCTGTGTTTGCTCAATATTCAATCCTAGAGTCTCTCTCTCAGGCTAAGCGAGTACATAATTGGTGGACCAGTCAGCTCGAAGTTTATTTACCTTTTGCGAATAGCGAAATAACTTTACACTCCCTAATTTTATGTATCGATCGACAGCTATTTATCTTACAACATTTTGGATGCAGTAAGTTACTGCACATAAAGGACGTTTCGTTCTATGGCAACTTGCTTCCTCACCGTCCTACCAACGAGGCTCACTATCTTGGCCTACACATTCCATGATTATTGTACTATTAAAACTATTCGTAGCGACCCGTTATAGGCAGGGTCTTATACTAACCATTAGGCTGACTAGGCTGCAGCCTATGGCGCAAGGCAGCTAAGGGGCGCCTTAGGGGCTCAATATTGTTTTAAAATAATACTGGATGAAGTGCGGTGATCAATTGGCTATAGTGATTTTTAGTTCCGCGTGCCTTTCCCGTCGCCACTCCTGCTTAATTCTTTGTTTGACCAATGAATACTTAACTTTGACAGACGCGTTTAGTTGTTCCCTAGCTCGTGATTAGGGATGGGCGGGTCCCAAAATTTAAGGAATTTTCGGAAAAAATAATTCTGTTTTTTCGGGCGGGATTTATTCTACTCGGGACGGGATTATGTCCTCAAAACGTTCATCTGCGGTGCGATCGTCAATTACGGCCGAAATTATGTGGTCCGGTTGTCTGTTTCATCGGACAGCGGCACGATCGTCATTATATGTGTGATGCCATCATTTTTATTTTTTGTATAAAGTGCGGGGTGATCGTCATTTACTGCCGATGTTACGGCGCGGCGCCGGTGCGATCTGACCGTCATTTATGATGGAACTGAATCCGAGAGATATGTTCTCGAATTTATTTCTCTTCATGAACCAAACAAATTTTAAAAACCGAAACTGACACATACCGTAATACTTTTTAGTCTTAATTTTTTAATCCTTTTCCTGGTAGGTTTTGGGGGGCAAAATTAACTCAAGCCTACAGGCGCTACACCTCTTAATCAGGCCCTGGTTATAGGGGAGGCTCCATTTTTTAGAGCATCGCCCAGTAGGCAAGATAATGTGTTGGTGCAAATAATGTAGTTGCAAATATTTAAAACAAAAACGAGTGTCACACAAACAAAAACAGGAAGTGTCACACCATCACCCATTAATTAAACGTTTTCTGAGTCCAAGGGGGGGGGGGCGCGCCCCCTGCGCCCCCTGGCTGGATCCGCCACTGAAACATGTACAGAATCTATTTGAAGAAAAAAATCAAAGTTAAAATATACAGTCATGTTCTGACAAAGTTTAAAAAGAATAATTAATTTTGATTCTTAATTATACAGAAAAAAAACAAAAAAACATAACATTAACATAGGAAATGAGCCTACATGGACCTCAGTGATCTGTGCGTAGACTCGAGGTGTTAACTATAATTATTAAGAGTATGAGCAGTTTTGTTTTCAGTTTTATCAGCATATTCTATTCAGTTTTGTATAAGGATTGTAAGAAAGAGTTACAGTATTATCAACCTAGGTTTGAATTTGAATTTAATACTAAAATATATGCTATCCTTAACTTAAACTGTTTCAAAATATTCAATGCGTCACAACGGACAACACTGCTAATACTGTCGGCCCATTGGCCTACAGTCTGTAGCAAAAAAGGGATGAACATAGAGTATCTTTTCAGTAAATCAAAGAGGTAGTAATCATTCCTGCATTGTTGTGTTTAAAATAATACTTCGATTTTATTTAATGAGTCTGGATGATTCTGTTTTATATCAAGATTGTGATTTCTTTAAATCAGTATTGTGTAGATTAATCATCTGAAATGTAAAAAAAACGAAAAATCCCCAGAAAACATCTAATCCCCGGAATTTTACCCGGACACTACTTCAATTACCCGGATTCCGGGTAATTACCCGGAAATCGGCAACGCTGCATAGTCCCATACATACCAATTATAATAATCCCTCTAAACAGTATTGCCAGACTGGGTTTGCTATTTTACTCGCATACTACCTATAAAATCCCCGCTTTTATTTCTTTATTGGTAAACATCTTAATTGCCACAATTAAATCATGGTTAAGACTAAATTAAATCGACAGATATGTACTGTAGTAATTCCCGCGCGAGCTTCAAATACCCGAAAACCGGATAATTTCTTGGAAATTGCCAATTATTCCCCGGAAATTAACTAGTAAACCCGAAATAATGCCAGTTTTAATAATTTTAACGCTTAGTCAGGGTCAGATTTAGGAGCCGTGAGCCCCTAGGCTCAACCAGTGGGGCGGGCCCATGTTGTTCTTGTTGTCCAGTCCAAGTTGGTGACCTTTTTTCTTGCTTGTATTAGGATTTTGAATGGGTTCTGTGTGGCCCTAGGCACGCGCCTAAGTAGCCTATGCTTAATTCTGGTCTTAGTTTTAACAAAGGCCAATTGTTGTTACTGGAGATATTGTTGACACTCTTCAACAATAATGCACTATATTTCGTAAGTTAAAAAGTTGGTACACTGGTTAGAGGCTGACAAACCGAACGACAAGTCAACTGTTTTAGTTATGTCATATTCAACTAATCAAATAAAAGGAAAACATTTCTTGTTAAACTCATTTTTGTAATTCACAACAAAACATACATTCACCAAAAATAACTGCCATTCTAGCTTTAACATAAACAAAAGCAAATGTACAAATTCTATTAAATCATCTGACTTTAAAGTAAACAATTTATTATATAATGCATAATCCGAAAACCTACTTGGAAGTTTGATATTTATTTTTGGACGAGGAACCATTTTATTATTAACATGGCTATTTACTCGTGGTGGTGGTGTTGGAATAGAACTGGTTGTACTACTTCGGTTTTTCTATTGTGGTCTGGCTTTATAAACATTTAATTTCTTCGGTATACAGCTCCTTTCTTGATCCAGCACTTGATATAAACTGTTCCCTGTATCTTTTATGATGCTTCCTCTTGCCCATCTATCATCTTCTGGTAGTTTTTTGTATCAAACCTGCTCACCTACACTTAATGCTCTCCTGTTCACTGTTTTTCTGTTGTAGTATTTTGTATGTTCGGCAGGAAAAACCAACCACTGCAGGCCCTTATTTTCCAGATTACATATTCTGACCATCTTTAGTCAATATGTACTTGACTCGCTTGTGTATATCAAGGAAAATATTAGCTCTTTTGCTCAACGCAGTGAAACACATCTTCACAACACCCGAAGATCAGGCGACCTGGACATGCCGAGATGCAGACTCCAAATCCCCGAACAGTTTTCCTATCATAGTTTAAGCAAGTGGTTCGAGCGAGGCTTTTGTCTGGACCACTGTACTCAATAAAAGAGATCCTAAAGGACCCCCGGAGGGGAGGCCATCACTGCCCCAGTAACCAGTGATACTTATCTTCAAGAAATAAGAACACCAATCAATTTGACTCAGTCTATCCAGGATCATCTCTGGTCAATGACGTCGAGCGGTAATAAGGTAATAATAGTATTTTTATGTTATGTTATGAAACCATATATTGTTATTATCTTTCAATTGGCCTAGTTTGTGTTGAATTCTTAGAAATTTTATATTTGTTTCAAATCTGATTTTAACAAAGTTTTGTAAAAGACTGGAGTGCTTAGCAAATTTGTTTTCTGTAACATATATGTGTCAAAGCTTACAACGACTCTGTAAAAGGATTATGTACCTGAACATATTATAAGAAAATATTACGATATCCTTTACATTTATGTAATATTTCCCCCAATAATGACTTCTGATTTCTGTCACTTGTTGTCAATTGTATGATTATTTTTAATTTGATGAAGGGCTATAACGAGTTCTAATATTTGTATTATGCATACGTAATCAGTGGTTCTGAAATAATACATAGTCAAATAATTACTTTTATTACTCAATGTCAAGAATCGAATATAAACAACTCTCCTTACACCATGCCCATATCATAACATGTGGACGAGAATAATGCAAATTAGAATTAGATGGAGGAATAGGTTATGTTTGTGTTTACAACTGCGTCCTAACCTGTAACTCTTAACCTTCTTATAATTGAAATAGGTGTAGTGTTGCTTGTGTTATCAGGTTCAGATCAATATGACTAAAATTTCAAAAAAGTTTACAAGTTTTGATTTGATTCCAACAATCAAGGATTCAGAAGAAATTCCAAACTACTCAGAAGACTCAGATGTAGAAGAAGAGGCTAGTTTATAGATTTATATATATCTATCCATCCAAGTCCAAGATTTTGTAGTCTAATTACTTGGCAATAAGAGTACAGTTTCATAAGCAGCCACCAACTAATCGGATACGATATATCAATCTTAAACATTCGATATATCGAGTCGAAACACTCGATATTTTGAATCACATTTTAACAGTACATATCGAAAATTATTTACTCGATATTTATATCGATGTTATAATCTAAAATCAACAAATTTTATATTGTGGTTTATGCGATGCCAGTTGCACATGTATTTTAATGAAGTATTTAACAAATAACAAACAAACTACAATTAACCAAATAAACAAATTATAAAGAAACGTACAGCTCAGCTAAAACTTAAGTTATCTTTTTCAGGGTAAACTTTATATGCTGCTTTCATGGATTGAATAAACTAAGCTAATATAAGCAAATATAACTAAATTGTTGCTTGGTTAGACGTTGCTTTATGATTTGTTGTATTTTTAAATTTTAGTTTTCGTTTGTTACCTGTTAAATGTTTCATTAAAATATATGTGTAACTTACATCATTGCTCTTCATCCCAGTTTTCAGAGACCGTTTCAACGTACACCATGAGGACTCCAATGTTTGGGTGTTAGTGTTATTTAGGTTAAAGATTGATTTTAAATGTGATTCGATATATCAAATGTTTAAGATTGATATACAGCATCCGATTAGTTGGTGGCCGCTTATGAAACTGTACCTGGCAATAATTTCAGCAAATTTATTTGTCTCCATTACTAATCAAAACTCTGATTCTATCAAATTTTGCAAGGTAGTTTGTATTTTATTGCCAGCCCTCCAGCCAGGGTTGCCACCTTTTCTTAAGAAAATATTGGGACAGACCATTGGTGTTGTAGGGGGACCCCTCCCCCCCAGGGCACGAGTAGTACACTTGCGGCGAGTCGTTGAAACATATCAAATCAAAGTTGAATTTTTTTTCATAAAACATATTTACAGTTGTATAACATAGTAGGCCTATGTTTAATGCAGCAAATAAAATTGTATATACAGTATATATCTGTGCTTTCATGTAGAGGTTGTAAAAACAGTAATCATCATAATCGGCTGGATTTCAGGATTTTCAACTCAAAACAATTAGGGAATAACTGTAAATTAAAATAGCTGCCAACTATTTTTTCATCAGTCAAATTAAAACACAAATTAGTTACATTTATTCTATATATAACACTGTTCGTTTAAAAAAATAAGTTATTCCTTTCCTATAAAATATGAATTTACTTTGAAAATCATAAAATTGGGACAATTTGTGTCCCGACCAGTGTCCAGTCGGGAAGCGGGACAAATGAGTCCGAAGTCGGGACAGTCCCTACAAAATCGGGATGGGTGGCAACCCTGCATCCAGCAGTTGAAATTACTTCATATAAGAGTGAGAATAACAATGCAATATAACAGAGAACCTGTTGCTTCATAACAGAGCAAAGTTGAATATTCTTGTTCTGTTGTGAATATTTAAGTAGGTAGGCTATTAATTTTTATCAAAGCTGAATATTTTATTCAGTCGACTAATTTGTTCTCCACTTTAAAGGAAATAAAGTATGGAGATTAGGGGAATCAATGGCTCTGATTGTGCTTGATTCTTTGTCCCAGCAACGGAAATCATAATTTGTAAGGTACCTCAAGGGTCTGTGCTTGATCACAAGCTCTTTATCAGAGGTCTGCCTCTTTGCCAATGACACGTCTATGGCTAACTCGTGCCCTGAAGAATTATAAATAAAGAGCTTTGCTGAATCAAGAAATTAAAGCAGTGGTTTCACTTTAAGTAGTTAAATTTAAACCCAAGTTAATTACTCCTCAACTGCTCAGACTTCTCTTTTCAGAAAGAACGTGATACTAATAGGTGTTTGTATGACGTAGAACTAGGGGCGGATACAGACTATCGTTTTAGGGGGGTCATGAGTGGAAAAATATCTAAATTGTCAAAATACAATAACCTTTACGGTGAAAAATGGGTAAAATACATGAGGGTTTTTTTTGGGGGGGGGGGTCATGATCCCCATGACCTCCCCCCTGTATCCGCGCCTGCGTAGAACTTGAGTCTTAAAATTAGATATTTTGGGATTAACCTTTTTACAGAACCTTTTACACACCAAAATTTTCAACCAGTTGCCGAATGAGCTAGATTAAGTCAAATCCTGCCAATTTTGAATGGCGACTTAGTGTATTGTTTATTGATAGGAACTACTAACTTACACATTGTCCGTAACTTATTGCTGACAGGCATTTAACAAATGATGCTTGTCTTCTAGAGAGCAAGTGTCTCAAACTGTAGAAAATTTGGTTTATTTTAAATGACCTATATTTAGGTTAAGTTATTTATTTTGTTATTACTTAATATGATAAACACCTTGTAATGTTACATTTTGGCAGAAAAATTACTTAAAGTTGCAGCAACAATTTCAGAAAGTGATGTTGCCGCTTGCAGATGCAACTTTGGGTGTCATTTCGTCATATTTTTTATATAGATATACTTTAGCATTGGTTGCATGAGAAGTTTTAGTGCCAAATTGCCCAGAGTCTGAGTGCGCCTTTACACTGCCTACTACCACATGGGCTACTTTTAATTCCATGTATACTAAATGGATTTTCCTTTTAGTTTCAGCCAAGTAAGCAAAAGAACAAGAAGAAAAAGGACTTTGATCCAGATTTTCATTTTGCTGGTAGTACTTCAGAGTACAACAAAGATGTTTGGAATGACTTGACAAAATATATAAAGAGGAAAGCAAAATCGAAGGTAGATGACAAAATATTAAAAGCGAGGAAAAAATTAAAGAGCGAGGTAAGTGAAAACGAGAACTATATGCAAACTGTAGTTCTAACCTCGAGACGTCAGTTAAATTAGTTTCTTCCTAGAGATTTATATATAGTCCTACCGGTACTACCTATGTTGGAAGATTTGTTGATGAAAATAATACGTAGTTGTCGTTGTTATGTTGTAGTGTTGTTGTTGTAGTTTTGCTATATTTTTGAGGTACCAATCATTACAATCAATCTAATACTATTCAATCTGGGCTTGTTATAATTTTAAATGTTTACCTCAGGATATCTGAAATTAATTTTTAATTTAATTTGGTGTAACATAATGTACTTAGCTTATTGGAAATCAGAGGCTGTGACATTAGGATTTAAATAGGGAAACCTGTACCTATTTACAATTGAGTAGGTCTAAGTGTCCTTTAAAAAAAATAAAAGTAAGGTAGCTATACTTAGAAAACATATTTTTGTGCTATAATGAAATAACCTTCTTTATACGTGTTTATTTACTTGTCATACTTGTAGTAGGTATCCCACCGGTAGCCTTGCAGCTGGTCATCTGCTATATCTAACTAGCCTCAAACTTAAACACAAGTGAACAAATGTAGCCTATCTGTTGTGTAATATGCTGGGATATATTAGCCAAAACGTGGAAAAGGACAAATATTAATGTTAAAAGTTACTTTTAGATACATTATGTTTAATGTGCATGTAATTAAAATTTTAGAACATTTAGGCGTTATTGTACAAATGAGAATTTATTTGTTTGACACAAGAGTGCTCACATCAAAATCCTAAGCAAGTTCAGAACATTTTGTGTAGATTCGGTATACTGGATTCAGCTGCCATTAATGTGATTTCTAAGAAAGAGTTGTCCTTAGAGAGTTGGACCATTCCATTTCAAATGTCACTTGGCATCCAAAACAAAAACAAAAAAGTGAATTGTTTCAGGGGCAAGACAGTGGTGGGGAGAACTCTGCGGATGAAGGGGAAGTCAAACAGGACCCTCTGAGTGATGATGAGCTGTCCCTGTCAGACGACGAGTTGAGGCGAGGTGAGTGAGAGTGACGTGCTGGTGTGCGATTGGCTCATTTATTTCAATCAGGTTGCTAACATTGCAATGTTTTACTTATTTTAGAAACTTTATGGTATTTAATGCCGTAATAATCTGGCCACTTCTGTAATTCAAAAACTCTACAGAATTATCAATGCATGATTAACACAGCCCCAGTATATCAAAAATTGATTGAAAAAAGAAACTATTTGATTACAGAGTGTTTTTATCATCGTACATAACCAATGGCAGTGATGAGTTTTTGTTCTGAACAATTCACACGAGGGTGAGTAGTTATTGTCCTGATGGAATGTTTGTCATGTCCGGTCTCTTAACAGTTTTGCTGCTTTAACATGTATAAACATG
Organism: Allygus modestus; assembly: GCA_963675035.1. Lineage (NCBI taxonomy): Eukaryota > Metazoa > Arthropoda > Insecta > Hemiptera > Cicadellidae > Allygus > Allygus modestus. Next base: position 102,533,245 of record OY776114.1, read on the forward strand.
GAAATCTCATATGTTTCAATGTTGCGCCATGACCCGGTTCTGGGTCACCCGCACATATTGTATTAAGATCTCAATAATACATGTCACATATCACTTTTGCATATACACAAGGCCTACTTCAAATCATTTGTTTAAAAGTGGTCCTTGCTAAATTTTCAGCTAACAACATAATGGAAAGCATTTTGTTTTTTAACATGTTCAGAGCGGTGCGCCGGATTTCCGGCGGTTGCCTAGGAACGAATGCAATTGTCATGAATATTCACGATTAACGCAGTGAATGCGTTAATCTCAATTACTAACACCAAAGAGTCGGTTAACTTATCTTTCAAGTAAAATGAACTATTTATTTTACAGACAATATCAAACTTAAAGAAAAGAAAATAGGCAAGAAGAAGTTGAAAAAGATGAAGCTAATGGAGAATAATGATAAAAGTGAGAATGCTGATGATTTTTTTGAAGATGCTCCGCCTTTTGATCTGAACACTTCGTTTTATCAAATGAACCTATCCAGACCACTGTTAAAGGTAGGAACTTTGTAATACTCCTAGATCACTGGTTGTTTTGATACCATATTGATGTCTGTCCGCCAAAAGTTAGGTGAGGGAAATCCCATTGTGAAGCTGGTGGCTAAATAATTTTTTAAACTCATGAAACAGGCTTTTAATTGATCTCGCTTACAATTTTGAAATGTTTCAATAAAATTTCTAAAAACAGATTCCTCTTCTCTGGGATAAGTCGTACTGTCATCTGGATTAATATTTCCATCATGCTACCCACTATTTTCTGTCCTCTTGCTTTCACATTTTTTAGTTCCCGCCAATACACAAAATCATGCTTACAGTTAAAGAATAAGTTGACAAACAGGGGAATAATACACTATAAATTTCCAACAGTACCTATATCAGTTACCTTGACCTAGAACTAATCAAAATCCTACTTATTTTTAGTATCTATTTATGCTTTTTGCTAACCTTATTCACTCAAAGGTGATATATTGTTTATTGATGATTAATAAATAAATTGTGTTCTCATAGGCTATAGGGTCGATGAACTTCACAACTCCCACACCCATCCAGGCGGCCACCATCCCAGTGGCGTTGTCAGGCCGGGACATCTGTGGGTGTGCGGCAACAGGAACAGGCAAGACTGCGGCGTACATGCTGCCCTCTTTGGAGCGCCTGCTGTACCGCCCGCGCGACGGCACTGCTGTCACAAGGTGAGTCACTATGGTGTTGTCGGACCAGGACATCTGTGGATGTGTGGCGACAGGAACAGGCAAGACTGCGACATACATGCTTCCCCTCTCTGGAGCGCCTGCTGTCCTGCCCAAGCGACGGCACTGCTGTCACCAGGTGAGTAACTATGGTGTTGTTGGACCAGGACATCTGTGGGTGTGCGGCAACAGGAACAGGCAAGACTGCGGCGTACAACTGCCGTCTCTGGAGCGCCTGCTGTCCTGCCCGCACGATGGTACTGCTGTCACCAGGTGAGTAACTATGGTGTTGTTGGACCAGGACATCTGTGGGTGTTTGACGACAGGAACAGGCAAGACTGCGGCGTACATGCTGCCCACTCTGGAGCGCCTGCTGTCCTGCCCACGCGACGGCACTGCTGTCACCAGGTGAGTCACTATGGTGTTGTCGGACCAGGACATCTGTGGGTGTGTGGCGAGAGGAATAGGCAAGACTGCGGCGTACATGCTGCCCACTCTGGAGCGCCTGCTGTCCTGCCCACGCGACGGCACTGCTGTCACCAGGTGAGTCACTATGGTGTTGTTGGACCAGGACATCTGTGGGTGTGTGGCGACAGGAACAGGCAAGACTGCGGCGTACATGCTGCCCTCTCTGGAGCGCCTGCTGTCCTGCCCACGCGACGGCACTGCTGTCACAAGGTGAGTCCCTGTGTTGTCGGACCAGGACATCTGTGGGTGTGTGGCGACAGGAACAGGCAAGACTGCGGCATACATGCTGCCCTCTCTGGAGCGCCTGGTGTCCTGCCCGCGCGACGGCACTGCTGTCACCAGGTGAGTAACTATGGTGTTGTTGTACCAGGACATCTGTGGGTGTGCGGCAACAGGAACAGGCAAGACTGCAGCGTACATGCTGCCCTCTCTGGAGCGCCTGCTGTCCTGCCCGCACGATGGCACTGCTGTCACCAGGTGAGTAACTATGGTGTTGTTAGACCAGGACATCTGTGGGTGTGTGGCGAGAGGAACAGGCAAGACTGCGGCGTACATGCTGCCCACTCTGGAGCGCCTGCTGTCCTGCCCACGCGACGGCACTGCTGTCACCAGGTGAGTCACTGTGTTGTCGGACCAGGACATCTGTGGGTGTATGGCGACAGGAACAGGCAAGACTGCGGCATATATGCTGCCCTCTCTGGAGCGCCTGCTGTCCTGCCCAAGCGACGGCACTGCTGTCACCAGGTTAAGTGACTATGGTGTTGTCAGACCAGGACATCTGTGGGTGTGTGGCGACAGGACCAGGCAAGACTGCGGTGTACATGCTGCCCTCTCTGGAGTGCCTGGTGTCCTGCCCACGCGACGGCACTGCTGTCACCAGGTGAGTAACTATGGTGTTGTTGGACCAGGACATCTGTGGGTGTGTGGCGACAGGAACAGGCAAGACTGCGGCGTACATGCTGCCCTCTCTGGAGCGCCTGCTGTCCTGCCCACGCGACGGCACTGCTGTCACCAGGTGAGTCACTATGGTGTTGTTGGACCAGGACATCTGTGGGTGTACGGCAACAGGAACAGGCAAGACTGCGGCGTACATGCTGCCCTCTCTGGAGCGCCTGCTGTCCTGCCCACGCGACGGCACTGCTGTCACCAGGTGAGTCACTATGGTGTTGTCGGACCAGGAAATCTGTGGGTGTGCGGCAACAGGAACAGGCAAGACTGCAGCGTACATGCTGCCCTCTCTGGAGCGCCTGCTGTCCTGCCCGCACGATGGCACTGCTGTCACCAGGTGAGTAACTATGGTGTTGTTGGACCAGGACATCTGTGGGTGTGTGGCGAGAGGAACAGGCAAGACTGCGGCGTACATGCTGCCCACTCTGGAGCGCCTGCTGTCCTGCCCACGCGACGGCACTGCTGTCACCAGGTGAGTCACTATGGTGTTGTTGGACCAGGACATCTGTGGGTGTGTGGCGACAGGAACAGGCAAGACTGCGGCGTACATGCTGCCCTCTCTGGAGCGCCTGCTGTCCTGCCCACGCGACGGCACTGCTGTCACAAGGTGAGTCACTGTGTTGTCGGACCAGGACATCTGTGGGTGTGTGGCGACAGGAACAGGCAAGACTGCGGCATACATGCTGCCCTCTCTGGAGCGCCTGCTGTCCTGCCCAAGGGAGGGCACTGCTGTCACCAGGTGAAGTGACTATGGTGTTGTCGGACCAGGACATCTGTGGGTGTGTGGCGACAGGACCAGGCAAGACTGCGGCGTACATGCTGCCCTCTCTGGAGTGCCTGGTGTCCTGCCCACGCGACGGCACTGCTGTCACCAGGTGAGTCACTATGGTGTTGTTGGACCAGGACATCTGTTGGTGTGCGGCAACAGGAACAGGCAAGACTGCGGCGTACATGCTGCCCTCTCTGAAGCGCCTGCTGTCCTGCCCACGCGACGGCACTGCTGTCACCAGCTGAGTAACTATGGTGTTGTCGGACCAGGACATCTGTGGGTGTGTGGCGACAGGAACAGGCAAGACTGCAGCGTACATGCTGCCCACTCTGGAGCGCCTGCTGTCCTGCCCGCGTGACGGCACTGCTGTCACCAGGTGAGTCACTATGGTGTTGTCGGACCAGGACATCTGTGGGTGTGTAGCGACAGGAACAGGCAAGACTGCGGCGTACATGCTGCCCTCTCTGGAGCGCCTGGTGTCCTGCCCGCGCGACGGCACTGCTGTCACCAGCTGAGTAACTATGGTGTTGTCGGACCAGGACATCTGTGGGTGTGTGGCGACAGGAACAGGCAAGACTGCAGCGTACATGCTGCCCACTCTGGAGCGCCTGCTGTCCTGCCCGCGTGACGGCACTGCTGTCACCAGGTGAGTCACTATGGTGTTGTCGGACCAGGACATCTGTGGGTGTGTAGCGACAGGAACAGGCAAGACTGCGGCGTACATGCTGCCCTCTCTGGAGCGCCTGGTGTCCTGCCCGCGCGACGGCACTGCTGTCACCAGCTGAGTAACTATGGTGTTGTCGGACCAGGACATCTGTGGGTGTGTGGCGACAGGAACAGGCAGGACTGCGGCATACATTCTGCCCTCTCTGGATCGCCTGCTGTCCTGCCCAAACGACGGCACTGCTGTTACCAGCTGAGTAACTATGGTGTTGTCGGACCAGGACATCTGTGGGTGTGTGGCGACAGGAACAGGCAAGACTGCGGCGTACATGCTGCCCTCTCTGGAGCGCCTGGTGTCCTGCCCACGCGACGGCACTGCTGTCACCAGGTGAGTCACTATGGTGTTGTTGGACCAGGACATCGGTTGGTGTGCGGCAACAGGAACAGGCAAGACTGCGGCGTACATGCTGCCCTCTCTGGAGCGCCTGGTGTCCTGCCCGCGCGACGGCACTGCTGTCACCAGGTGAGTCACTATGGTGTTGTCGGACCAGGACATCTGTGGGTGTGTGGCGAGAGGAACAGGCAAGACTGCGGCGTACATGCTGCCCTCTCTGAAGCTCCTGCTGTCCTGCCCACGCGACGGCACTGCTGTCACCAGGTGAGTAACTATGGTGTTGTTGGACCAGGACATCTGTGGGTGTGTAGCGACAGGAACAGGCAAGACTGCGGCGTACATGCTGCCCTCTCTGGAGCGCCTGGTGTCCTGCCCACGCGACAGCACTGCTGTCACCAGCTGAGTAACTATGGTGTTGTCGGACCAGGACATCTGTGGGTGTGTGGCGACAGGAACAGGCAGGACTGCAGCGTACATGCTGCCCTCTCTGGAGCGCCTGCTGTCCTGCCCACGTGACGGCACTGCTGTCACCAGGTGAGTAACTATGGTGTTGTTGGACCAGGACATCTGTGAGTGTGCGGCAACAGGAGCAGGCAAGACTGCGGCGTACATGCTGCGCTCTCTGGAGCGCCTGGTGTACTGCCCACGCGACGGCACTGCTGTCACCAGCTGAGTAACTATGGTGTTGTCGGACCAGGACATCTGTTGGTGTGCGGCAACAGGAACAGGCAAGACTGCGGCGTATATGCTGCCCTCTCTGGAGCGTCTGCTGTACCGCTCATGCGACGCCATTGCTATCACCAGGTGAGTCATTATGGTGTTGTCGGACCAGGACATCTGTGGGTGTGCGGCAACAGGAACAGGCAAGACTGCGGCGTACATGCTGCCCTCTCTGTAGCGCCTGCTGTCCTGCCCGCGCGACGGCACTACTGTCACAAGTTGAGTCACTACGTGTTGTCGGACCAGGACATCTGTGAGTGTGTGGCGACAGGAACAGGCAAGACTGCGGTGTACGTGCTGCCCTCGCTGTAGCATCTGCTGTCCTGCCTGTGCAACAGCACTGCTGTCACCAGGTGAGTCACTGTGGTGTTGTCGGACCAGGACATCTGTGGGTGTGTGGCAACAGGAACAGGCAAGACTGCGGTGTACATGCTGCCCTCGCTGTAGCATCTGCTGCCCTGCCTGCGCGACGGCACTGCTGTCACCAGGTGAGTCACTGTGGTGTTGTCGGACCAGGACGTCTGTGGGTGTGTGGGAACAGGAACAGGCAAGACTGCGGCGTACATGCTGCCCTCGCTGTAGCATCTGCTGTCCTGCCAGCGCAACGGCATTGCTGTTACCAGGTGAGTCACTATGGTGTTGTTGGACCAGGACATCTGTGGGTGTGTGGTGACAGGAACAGGCAAGAATGCGGCATACATGCTGCCCTCTCTGGAGTGCCTGGTGTCCTGCCCACGCGACGGCACTGCTGTCACCAGGTGAGTCACTATGTTGTTGTCAGACCGTGACATCTGTGGGTGTGTGGCGATAGGAACAGGCAAGACTGCGGCGTACATGCTGCCCTCTCTGAAGTGCCTGCTGTCCTGCCCACGCGACGGCACTGCTGTCACCAGGTGAGTCACTATGGTGTTGTCGAACCAGGACATCTTTGTGTGTGTGGCGACAGGAACAGGCAAGAGTGCGGCGTACATGCTGCCCTCTCTGGAGCGTCTGCTGTACCACCCATGCGACGCCATTGCTGTCACCAGGTGAGTCATAATGGTGTTGTCGGACCTGGACATCTGTGGGTGTGCGGCGACAGGAACAGTCAAGACTGCGGCGCACATGCTGCCCTCTCTGGAGCGCCTGCTGTCCCGCCCGCGCGACGGCACTGCTGTCACCAGGTGAGTCACTATGGTGTTGTCGGACCAGGACATCTATGGGTGTGCGGCAATGAGAACAGGCAAGACTGCGGCGTACATGCTGCCCTCTCTGTAGCGCCTGCTGTCCTGCCCGCGCGACGGCACTGCTGTCACAAGGTGAGTCACTATGTGTTGTCGGACCAGGACATCTGTGGGTATGTGGCAACAGGAACAGGCAAGACTGCGGCGTACATGCTGCCCTCGCTGTAGCATCTGCTGTCCTTCCTCCGCGACGGCACTGCTGTCACCAGGTGAGTCACTGTGGTGTTGTCGGACCAGGACATCTGTGGGTGCGTGGCGACAGGAACAGGCAAGACTGTGGCGGCGTAGATGCTGCCCTCTCTGGAGCGCCTGCTGTCCTGCCCGCGCGACAGCACTGCTGTCACCAGTTGAGTCACTACAATGGGGCCTCACCTGTAGATGAATTAACTCATCTAAAATTGTTTTCTTTGTTGTTTATTATTTTAAACCTTTAATATCATATATGTTGGACTAGTCTCCAAAGATTAATAGTCGTAATCATGTTATAAGACCGTCAGTTCTGTACTCATGACTCGGTTGTTTTGTGGTGCGGCAGGGTGGTGGTGCTGGTGCCGACGCGGGAGCTGGGAGTTCAGGTTTACCAGGTCACTCGCCAGCTGGCTCAGTTCACCAACATAGAGGTGGGGTTGGCGGTCGGTGGGTTGGACATCAAAACACAGGTACAGTTTGGTTAAAATAAAACTTTTTCACTAACAACTTTGTACTGCGGCTTATTACAGTATCAGACTGGTAGTCGAGTAAGAGGAATGTCGAGTTTCCTGATGTTAGTTTAATCCTTTCAGTGCTACAAACGTATATATATTGTAGCGCACATTACCTCTGTAAAGTGCTAGGAATGAAATATCCCACAACACCCACAAAACCCACAACCCACAACAAATTATTGTTGTGGGTTTTTCCTTTAAGCTTTCCAGTGTTGTAGGGTTACAAATTTAATTTTTATCTGGTTTATATTCTTGCCCAGTCACCTTGCTCTCCTGGCTGTCCTATAGTAATTTACAGAATTAACATCTCAAGCATTTTTAGGTGAAAAATATATAAAATGCTTAACACTGAAAAGGGATAGGCAGTAACAAAAATTGGAAACTAAGGCGACTTATTATTTATTGGAGTGGGTATTATTTATTAATAATATGTTCACTAAATGTTATTACTTAGGCGATAACTTACAATATTTATTAATACAGTACGAAAAGCTTGACTGACCTTATTCAAGAAATTATTGTGGACATTTTCCATCACTGATTATTAAAAACAAGAAACTGATCAGTGATGAAAAATGTCCGCAATAATAAAAAAAAAACAACAACTCACCACCACCAACAACGTATTTTAAACAAATACCTTATTCCTTAGTAATTGTTGTTGACTTATTCGAGCTAAAAGTGAGACCTTTATGTAAAAAAGTAATTGAAACGGATAATGGGTTTCCAGGGTGTGAGTTGTCGAGTGTTACGTTTTTGAAACTCTACTTTTCTGATATTACAAATCTGAATGTTGCCCCACTGCACTGCTATGCCGTTTAATTTAATTTTCATTACATTTATTCATTTTAGAGATATAAATTGAATACTGATACAGTTTCAAGCTACAAAAGCCAAACATGGCTTAATTGTGGCTCATATTTACCACAAGTCTTTCTTGAGTCAGCCTATGATTATCTGTGCTCCAGGAGTCAGTTCTCCGCAAGAGCCCGGACATCGTGATAGCCACCCCGGGCAGGCTCATTGACCACCTCAAGAACACTCCGTCCTTCTCTCTCGACTCCGTGGAAATCCTTATTCTGGATGAAGCTGACAGGTACACGAGTCATGTAGAGTGTTTGAATGATGAAGCTGACAGGTACACGAGTCATGTAGAGTGGTTGAATGATGAAGCTGACAGGTACACGAGTCATGTAGAGTGTTTGAATGATGAAGCTGACAGGTACACGAGTCATGTAGAGTGGTTGAATGATGAAGGTGACAGGTACACGAGTCATGTAGAGTGGTTGAATGATGAAGCTGACAGGTACACGAGTCATGTATAGTGGTTGAATGATGAAGCTGACAGGTACACGAGTCATGTAGAGTGGTTGAATGATGAAGCTGACAGGTACACGAGTCATGTAGAGTGGTTGAATGAATCTTCTTATAAGAAGTTGCTTTTAACCTTCCCAACCTAAGTAGTCCTTATCAAAACTCGAGATTGTTCAACACTCGTGGTTGCAGCTACAGGTACTGCAATGGGAGTTCCTATTGAGTTTTATAAAGTCATGAGAAGCATCCGATCTGTCAGGCTCTTTTTATTTATTTATTTAGTTTAACTACCATATTTCTTAAAAGGAAATCATTATAATAATAATTCATTTTTGGGCTCTCTTGGACTGGTGTTTCTATATAAGTATTGCTCTCAAATGGCTGCGATGTCTGAGACTGTTGTGACGGGGTTGCAGGATGCTGGACGAGTATTTCCAGGAGCAGATGACGGAGATTGTGAAGCAGTGCGCGCGGTCACGCCAGACGCTGCTGTTCTCCGCCACCATGACGGACGCCGTCGCTGCACTGGCGACCGTATCGCTCGACAAGCCTGTCAAGGTGTTCGTGGACAACAACCAGGACGTGGCGTTCAACCTGCGCCAGGAGTTTGTCAAGTTGGTAGCTCTTACAGATTAGGCCTAACTATGATAGTAATCGTTGGATCTCCCGACTGCACAGTTGTGATGCAGTATCCTGTAGCCACAGTGTTGGCGTTTGTTAGGGCTCAAACCGCAAAATAAATTCGCTATGATATATTGGAATGTGTGTCAAACAAAAGGCTTTACCATATAATTTTTTAATTGCATTCTTTGAAACCCTGTAATGGCATATTAACTGTCTCATAAGAAAAACTCTATGTCCAATTCAGTCGAGGAACTGTTACCACCAGCAATGATGAAAATTATTATGAAACATCAAACTTGTGATGTTTTCAATAGTAAAAATAATTGTATAAAGTCAAGACCTAGACAAAAAATACATAGTATTCGATATTGGAAAAAGTAAATAAAAAATATATACATATATTTGAACAGTTTACATTTATAAAATTTAGTAAGTAGGCTACAGGCTATGCAGAATTAATATATCAACAGCAAAGTAAATAATAACAACTGCACTAGGACTTGCCTGAAAAGCTCACAAACACGGGCTGTCGGAACCACTGGCATGTAACATTCTGGGCTCTAACCGATTAATGGATCTTACTCTAACTGTGATACTGCATCTATTCAGTGCGGTGTTTGAATGGGGAAAATAGCAATTGGTACGGTAACAAACATTGTACTATCTAAAGTACATCTATATTTAATTAAAAATGCTAATTTTGAAATGCATATAATAAAATGGAATTCCTATCATACCAGTATGTTGTTGTTATCGTGACAAAAACCTGTTGCATTGCATTTCAGTATTTTATGATTCCCACATGTCTCATAGTTCATCAAATATTACAAAGTACTTCAGGGTTTTGTCCTTTCAGCATTTTCAATAATTACCTAACTCTTATGTCAGTTAAACTCAACCTGATAATAATTTAATCATAATTTTACCTGCTGTTTATTAGTTGTATTATGGAATGTAGCACAAATCATTTTTCACTCCCAGTAAAAAGCAAGGACAATCGGGCAGTGTTTCTCAGCATAACCAGGATTTTCAGTTCCAGGAAAATTGTTTTGAAAAAACATAAGAAGTGCGTAATATTGAGTTAGAGTAATGACTAATGGTGTGGGCAGGATCCGCGCGGAGAGAGAGGCGGATCGGGAGGCACTGCTGGCCGCGCTGGTGTGCCGCACCTTCCACGACCACGCCATGGTGTTCGTCACCACCAAGAAGCAGGCGCACCGGCTACACATCCTGCTGGGGCTGCTGGGCGTCAAGGTAACAGTAGTATATCTCACAGTTAGTGCTTTAGCCTCTGACAAGGATATTTAAGAATGAGAATCCAACATCTCAAAATCCTATATTCATTTCTCAGAATCCAATTTTTCATAATCCAACGCCTTAGAACTCAATTACAGCAGAGATGTCCTCTTAACCGGCCTCACTTCAACTGCCCATCGGATGATTCGCCCTGTTTCCAGGAAATAACTCACGTCCACCGCCGCAGCCGACATCCCACTACTACTGTACTCATGTGTTCCAGGTGGGGGAGCTCCACGGGAACCTGACACAGCCCCAGCGGCTGGAGGCTCTACGGAGGTTCAAGGACGAAGAGGTGGACGTTCTGGTCGCTACTGACGTCGCCGCTCGTGGGCTCGACATCCGCGGTGTCAAAACTGTGAGTAACCACAACTACATATGTATGAAAATAAAGTGATAGCTGTTATTTGTTTACGAGGTTCTGTGCTACAGCCATACTTTAATGATTGATTACATTTTCTTTTGATGTAAACATTTATTTTTTAACTGTTATAACCTAAAGCAGAGTTATCAAAACACCTGTCAAAAAGGGGTTGGAGACTGACACCTCAGAAATATCTTTCTCTTTATTTCTCGTTGCTGAAATATCTCAATTTCTAGTGTATTTGTTTGTACCAATGGAATGGCTACTGTTTGCAAGTGAGCCTCACTATCAATCCCACACCACCTCTATCACCTTATCGCCCTATCAGGACAGTGACAGTCTCTGTGTTGCAGGTGATCAACTTCATGCTGCCGTCCACCTTGGAGCACTACATACATCGCGTTGGTCGCACGGCTCGTGCAGGTCGCGCCGGCGTCTCCGTCAGTCTGTCGGGCGAGAACGAGCGGAGGCTGGTCAAGCAGATCATCAAGCGAGCCCGCAACCCCGTCAAGAGCAGAGTCATCCCTCCAGGTACAGTGAACGCTCGACGACAGCTCATGTTTTCCGATGTAATTAATTAGCATACTTAAAATCAAAGCTGGCTGGAGCAGCTTTCTGGTCTGGGTGGAGATCTCCCTCCTCTGGACCCAAGCAATTCCACAGTAGATAGTTAGCTTATAGCACCAGAATAATAACTTCACCGCAGGTCCCAGACAGGCTAGGGCTGAGTCCAGCCCCCATTCTAGTCTCAGCTAGCTCGTAACCCAAAACACCAGATTTGGTTCCATAAGACAGTACCTTTTGTTTCATATGGTAGCAGAGCGTAGTTACGATCCACGGACCTCTGGGCTATGAGCACAGCACGCTTCCAGGAAATGAGGACCCTAACAGGCTAGGACTAGTTTCAACTAGCTCTCAGTCCCCCATACATTAACCTTGGTCCCCTAAACACCACATTTTAGTACCATAATGTAGTACCTTTTGTTTCAATAATAATCATTAATAGACTGTAATGATTCATTTCTCCTAGTGATGTGTCAAAACCAAAACTTGAATCTCAAAACCACCAAAACTTTGGAAAAGTTTCGGTTTCGAGATTCGATCGGTGAGTTTCGAGAATCAAAACTCAAAACTGCTGAGATTTTTTGTGTCTTTATTGTTGTTTTTTTAACAGAAATCACGCCCGTGTTTCGATCAATGTTGCAAAGGTCAAAAGCCTACTGTCATCGGTCGTCTACCTTCACCTTTTTTGGATTATTGATTTTTTATTTCTGAAAGATCAACTCTAACCAAAATATATAATTAGTTTTAATTAATTTTTCTGGATTTATTTTTCATAACCATACCCAGGCAAGTAAATAGGGTTTCATGATTTGAGTTTCGAGATTCGAGATTCGATTTTGTAAGTTTCGGTTTCGGTTTCGAGATTCGAAATTTCTGGTTTTGACCATCACTAATTTCTCCAAAATGATTAAAAACTATTTCTGTTTAATTCAAATTGTAACTTTAAAATGAAATAACCCCCGTCGCAGCAAACCTGCGTACTCAGCGAATTTCCAATGCATATATATGTGACTCACTACTACATAGAGCTATTTACCAAGTTTCACAAAAATACAATAAGAACATCTCCATAAGAACAACATTAGGGTTGAGGACGCAGGTTTGCTGCAACGAGGAATATAAGTAATGTGTTTTTTTTGCAATTATCAATACAACTCAACCAGGTGAAGCTACATACCAAGTTCTCTTAATGTAGGTTCATAATTAAGGGAGATATACAACTTTACTTATTCTCCATATGAATAACATGGGGGCCGAGTATGCAGGTTTGCTGCTACGGGGACTATCAACAAAAAACATGTTTTTTGTGCTAATATCAATATACCACAACTAGTTGAAGCCACATACCAAGTTTCATCAATATACATTCATAAATAATCGAGATATAGAATTTTATTTATTCTCCGTAAGGATAACATTGGACAACGTACTGTGTTTAGCACTTTGAATATCTCTGCAACGGTTGGACGTAGAACAACGATTAAATCACCAAAATGTTTGTTTTGTTGAGCTAAACACATTAATAAACAGAAATGTGAAGTTTTTAGTAAAACTATCTGAGAAAAATCTAAAAACCTTTTTCCCATAAGATTAACATGAGATACGTTTTTTTTTGGATTTTCTCCGCAACCACTTAACCTAGGTTAATGATTCAAGATACTAAATTATTTGTTTTTTTAAGCTCTATAAAATGGCTGGAACCAAAATTGAGTGTTTTAACATTTTGGGGTCAAATTTGCAAAAAACCGATTTTTGAAAAATTGTAAACCCCCATAAAACCCCCTTCCCATAGTGCCATCGATCTGGTTTTCGAACTTAAAGTCATAAATGCTACTCTCCACATTTGTGCCACATTTCATCAAATCAGGTGTTTCTTTCAAAAGTTATTGCGGTAACGGACACACATATATATATATTGCAATTGTACCGATTCGGCAATTAAGGAAAGACTCCACGACAACAGCTGAGATATATGGAACAAGCTCACCAAATGGTTTTAAAATCTAAGTTCCCCCATGGACTGAATTTAAGATAGATTGTGCCACAGATGTTATTTAATGGCCAGTTTACATGTGATCTTTATTTATATTTATATTTTCGTTCTTTAATTTTGTTAGATGTTATAGTTTTTATTTATACTTATTATACTTTTATTTATTTTATACACCTGAAGAAGCGAAATGCGAAATATAGTGTAATGTATTGAATTTTTCAGTTCCTTATTGAATTGTAGCTATATATATATATATATATATATATATATATATATATATATATATATATATATATATATATATATATATACATATATATAAATTTGAACGAATAGTGTTTTTGGCATCTGGGGACCTCAAAACGAAAAGTTATCATGGTCTGGTGGTGGGGGAAGACCCTGATTCAACAGTTCAGATAATCTGGTGCTCTTGTATTTTTTGAAGTTTTTATGTGGATTTTTTGAGTGTTGAAGATCAAAATTTAGTGTGAATTGTGCAGTTAAACTCAGGGATTTCATATCTTATTTTGGTTTCCTAGAGTAATGAGGTAGTTAAAGGTAATAAGATAAAAACATTGATTTCAACCTGCATTTCGTAGTACTGATAGAGGAAATTGTGCTTATCCATATCTGATAAGAAGTCCTGGCCTTTGGACTCCGCTGACTGCCTCATACTCCTCAATGTACTGCTGACCTTTGTACCGCTATTCACCAACACACTACGAGTGACTCGATATTTTGTTTATTTACCTTTGGCTGTCACCTTGCTAAAGAGTGTTTTATTAGTGACTTAATTTAATATTAGAATATGGTATTTACCACGAAAATTGAATAGATTTTAAATTTTGGGATATCTATCTGCACAGTATTTTATTTTGGCTCACAATGACTCATTTGATTGTATGAATAATACATATATAACTAGATATAATAAATAATAAAATAAAATGCCGGTCCCAAAATTTGTGGTGGGAGAGAAAGTTTTTGCCAAGCTGAAAGGCTTCCCACATTGGCCAGCAGCTGTTGTTTCTATTGATAACCACAGTAAAATTATTAAGTACACTGTAAGATTTTATGGGGCTGAAAATGAACGTGCTACTATCAAACAAACGGATGTGTATTCTTATTTTGAAAATAAAGCTAAGTATGGAATACCTAAATCTCAATCTGCTAGAAATGAAAAGTTTAACAGAGCATTAAAAGAAATAGAGACTTTGTATAGAAAAAATGTCTCCACGGTTTCAAATGCAAGTAAAATTAGTGGGCATAGTTTTGAGTCTACAAAAGTTGATCCTGTTTCTCAGAAATCAAATGAAGCTACTTATTCTTTCATAGAACACCTGAATACTCCTACAGCTACCAGTAGTCCCAAAATCTGTTCTGGAAATCAAAAGTGTGATGTTTCTAGCCTAGCTAATAATACATCACAGGGCGAGCCCCAAAAACTTGGCGATTTGTTAGGCCCAAACTGGGTCATAGACAATACAATTTGGCAGTATTTTGATATTTTAAACAACATGTTTGCTAAAAGCAGCAAAGTCTTCTGTATGAACCCCATAGTTTGCCAGGCTCTTAAGTCATTGGAGGATTTCAAGTTCTTATTAGAACCGTTGCATATTGAAGATTTTAATTACATTATTTTTCCCGTAAATGACTGTAAGGAAGCAAGTTTCCAGAGTCATAATGGCGGCTCTCACTGGAGTCTACTTGTATTTGAGAATTCATCACATAACTTCTGTCATTATGATTCACTGAATAGGTATAATACTAGTAGTGCTAAATGTATCTCAGAGCAGTTTTTGCAGTTTTTAACCAATGATGATGAGACTGTTCCTTTATATGTTGAAAAAAGGAGCCCACGACAACTTAACTCATATGATTGTGGCATACATATGATAATAGCAGGTGAGTGGATAATTGACCAGGTGCTTAGTAAAGGAGTCAGCAGCCTTGAACAGGCTACTCTGATGTACCCTGTTACTGGGTACGACATGATCACCAAGAGAAGTCACATTGCATATGTTATAAATAACAAACTAACCTTATCTAATACAATGCTTATTGAGTCACTATTCTTCATCAAAACTGTAAACAAATCAATGGACAACCCTGCAGTAGTGAAAGAATCTGCATCTAAAGAGATGACCGGAAAATGTATGCCGGTAAAGATCACCATCCCCCCAAGAGTCGGACTGCTGGAAAAAAGCCACTACTAAGAGTCCCAACCAGGCAGTTGCAGTCAAGTACACATTGCCCCTATGTAACAAGTATCTACCGTTAAGAGGAGAAGGAGCTGTAACCTGTGATCAACTGGAAAAACCACTAGAAAAAGGGTTCGGGAATACGGAACAACACAATAAAACCAAAGAAAATAGTCCTAAAAAAATCCTACATAAAAAACCGCAAGCAGTAAAAAACGTTGAAAACAAAATTTTATCTCATACAAAAAATATGAGAAAATGTCTGAAACTATCTGTTTATTCTGATAGCCAGGGAAGGAGTCTAGGGCCAAAAATAAAAAACTGTTCACCTTCTGAACTTCAAGTCATGGGAACAGTGATGCCTAATGCAGGTTTAATTAAAGTTTCAGATTCTGCACTACAGTCCAAAGAAAATATTGCTGTTATAATTGGGGGTACAAATGACACCTTGAGAAATGACTTTTTGCCTATTTACTCAACCCTGGAGGATAGACTACTCAAATTGAGCAAGAATAAACATGTCATTATTACTACAATACCACAAAGATTTGATTCAAATTTAAATTAAGATACCTACCACGAGATATTAAACGTAAACAATTATATTAGAGAACTAGCTACAAGATTAGTACATGTACATTTAATTGATTTGGATGTTTTACATAGGTTCGATTTTACAAGGCAAGGACTTCACATAAATCACAGGGGTAAAAATAAACTTGTTCAACTTATTTTAAATGTATTGGAAAAACTATCAGTAATTAAAAATAAATTAGCGCTGAAAAGGAATAGAACTGAATATGAAATTTTGTCTAACAATACTAGCATAGAAGTCTTGGATGTAAACATGGATAAAATAATAAAGGACTTTAAAAATTACAAAAATACAGCTTTCTCTCACTGCATATCAGCAGATTTTCATGATCCAAGACACATGACAGCAGGGGTAGCAGTGAATTTCGGACAGCAGTTTGGTAGACCTTCAACATCGGACTGTGTCTCAAAGCACCTGGCATACCAGCGGGTAGACGGAGGTGCAGGCATTTACAGTTTAATCACCAAGCCGCAGTACTTTACTAAACCTACTAAATCAGACTATGACACTGCATTTCTCGATCTCACTGAATATTTTAAGAGAGAAGGATTTCGACAGCAAAGCTGGTGTGCTCAGCTATGGGCTGTGTACGGGATCGGGTCCCTCTTGAGTATTTTGTAACCCAAATATTGGAGTTCCAAAAAATCACTAAATCTAAAATTAAAATAATTATCTATGAACAGAAAAGCTACAGACTTCTAAACAACGGACTAAGTCACACGGAGTTTAAGAATAATTTAAAATATTTAATTTCCAGCAAAAATAGCTTATCAACTCCATCAATGATCTTGCCCCAACCTGAAATTTTATCAGATAAATCCTCTGACACCGGCAGCATAACAGTTACCAGCCCAGCAGCTCCAAGATCTCACCCGCATCATGCCAGTGGCACCATGGGCAACGCATCACTGAAGGTGGCTGTTCCAAAAAATGACAACCAACTACAGTCTATGGAGGAATACCCACCACTGCTGACCCACTACCCTGCTCAGAAAAATGTGTCTAGTGAATGTGATATATGCGTTGAAAATATCAGTAAAAATCACAGTGAAAAAAGTTTTAGTTTTAGCCTAAGTAATCCTGCCTCGCCACCTCATTCCTCTTTAAACTCCCCAGGAGTTGTGGAAGGGATTATATAAAACCTCCAATTTCCAATCGCAATGAAATGGAAAACACAAATAATCTTAGAATATTCCATCAGAATATAGAAAACTTAATGTCACGTATTGAACCACTGGAAATTATTATAGATGAAGTCAAACCTCACATATTAGTAATAACAGAACACAATATGAAAAATAATGAGGTAAACCGATTAAATCTGGCAAATTTTTCTGTTAATTCTTATTACTGTAGGCAAATTTCATCAAAAGGAGGGGTTGTAATCTTTTCTAACAGAGCTATTAGGTGGAAGAAGGTGGTGGAGATTAAGGTTGATGATTTAGTTGAGGATAAGAAATTGGAAGTCTGCGCAGTAAAATTTGTATTGGAGAAACAGAATTTTATTTTGGTTGGTTTCTATCGCTCCCCTAGTACAGATCCTTTTGAATTTATTGAGCGTCTAAATGGAATAATTTCAAGGTTATTGTTGATTTGTAGAAATGTCGTAATAGCAGGGGACATAAACATTAATGTATTAAAAAATGACAAAGATTGTAAAGAACTATGTAGTATGTTAAAAACTCACGGTATGTCTTTTTTAGTAAATTTCCCAACAAGAGTAACTGATAAAAGTAAAACCTGTATAGATAATTTTTTAACAACAATACCAAAAGAAAAAACAAGAGTCGAAGGGGTAATCACACACCTTTCAGACCATGATGGCCAAATTTTAGATCTTATCATTGACTCTCCTGCCTCTGAAAATACAACTAAAATTATGTACAGTAGAAGTTTCTCAAAAGATAACACAGACCATTTTCTCAAATTACTAAAAAATGAAAATTGGAAAGATGTCTATTTTTCGAATGTTGAGGATAAATATGACACTTTCCTAAATATATTCTTATATTACTTTAATATAGCATTTCCAAAAAAATCAAAAGAAATAGTAACAAGCACAAATCTTGGGTAACAACTGAATTAAAAAAAGAGAGACAGAATATTATTGAGTTAGAAAAAAATCTAGGGAAAAGGGAGATACTGAGTTAAAAAAATATGTAAAAGAAAAAAATAGGCAGTATAAAAATCGATTGAGACAATCAAAAAGTGAATTTTATAATAACAAAATTTTAAATTCTGAAAATGTCATAAAGACTACTTGGAAAATTGTAAATGATGAAGTTGGAATCTTACCTAAAGATAAAACAAATATAAAACTACTTATAAATGATAAAATTGTGTCTAATCCGCTAGCTATTAGTAAATTATTTAATGATTACTTTGTTAATGGAATCAAACAATTGAAAGGAAATGTTAATATGATGTATGATGTTCCAGAAAATAATACCACAAACTGCACTTCTCCTCATACTAAATTGTTTCACTGTGAACCAACAAATGAAAAAGAAATTAGTAAAATTATAGATTCTCTAAAGAATAAGCATTCATATAGTTTTGATGAAATTCCTGTATCTATCATAAAGGGGGCAAATGTTCATTTATGTAAAATCCTAGTTCATCTGGTGAATTCTTCCCTAGTATCTGGTATATTTCCAAAAAAACTGAAACTGTCTAAAGTCATACCTGTGCATAAAAAGGGATGCGAAAAGGATATGTCTAATTATCGACCAATATCAATCTTGCCATCATTCTCAAAAATTTATGAAAAAAATCATGTACAAAAGGTTGTCTGACTTCTTGGAAAAAATAACATTCTTGATGATACCCAGCATGGTTTTCGTCCAGGGAGATCAGTACTAAGTGCAGCAGTAAATTTTATTGAATCAATAATAGAATCAATAGATAACGGTGAAGAAGTCATTGGTATTTTTATGGATTTAACAAAAGCTTTTGAAAGTGTAGACCATGACCTGCTATTACAAAAATTAGCAGGTTTTGGAGTCAAAGGAATTTCGTACAAATGGTTTGAGTCATATCTATCGGAGCGCTATCAATATGTTGGAATAAATACTTTTCATCAGAATAGGTTCGCAGGTGCAGCGTCGGACCTGTGTTTGGTCTCTTGTGGTGTTCCACAGGGATCTATTCTGGGTCCGCTGCTGTTTCTGTGCTACCTAACCGGTTTTTCAAAGTCTCTTCAAAATGTCACGCAAAATAATCTATGCCTATATGCTGATGATGCAAACTTAAAAATCTCAGCAGTAAACCAGGATAATATTGAACTCTTAAGTTTCTTGGAATTGTCCAATGTAAAACAGTTCTTAGACACAAATGGTCTATTGTTGAATTCTGAAAAGACAAACTTTATGGTATTCTCAACAAAGCAAAACCGGAGAAAAATAGCCCCAAATATAATTATTGAAGAAAAAATCATTGAACAAGTTAACAAGACAAAATTCTTAGGGTTGAATATTGATGAAAACTTTTGCTGGGATCATCATATTGAACATATAGTTAATAAAATTAGCTCCGGTTTATATGCACTTAAACGTATGGCCTGTTTGTGTAATATTAATATCCTAAAAAAATCTATTTTGCCCTCATATCATACACTCACATATATCATATGGTATTTGTTTGTATGGAGCAACAACAAAATTAAATCTTAATAAAATCTTAAAATTGCAAAAAAAGGCCATAAGATCTATTTGTAATCTAAAACACGACAAATCTGCCAAAGAATACTTTAAGAATCTTGAAATCTTGACAGTATATGGTCAGTATATTTTTGAATGTATATTATATTTTAAAACGAATACGAAATTACAAATCAAAATTACAACACATCAGTACGACACAAGAAGAAAAATCGAAAAAATCTTGATAAACATAGATTAGAATTCTACACAAAAAAAAACTACCTACATGGGGAACAAATTTGTTAAAGAACTCCCAGATGAACTAAGATTAGAACACAATTTAAATAAATTTAAATCCAAATTAAAATCCTTCATAATAAACAAACATTTATATTCTTTTCAGGAGTTTTACAATAAAAATTAGATTTAAATCGTATTGGGAGCAGCATTTGCTTGCTTTGGGGTTGGTGGGCCCTGGTCCTATGTATATGTTAAATATAAGTATGACGCCATTTATTGTATTATATGTACAAAGACAAATAAAGATTTATGATTGATTGATTGATTGGTCTTGGGCTTAAGTCTTACCATGCCACCTATGGGAATAGCTTCTTCCCTATAGGGGAAATTCGCTAAAAAATTAAACAAATAACTGAGTCATTAAATGTAAAACCTCCTGGTTTAAATAAGTTGACATGTGGAAATCATATAAGTGGTCAGGTTCAGTTTGTTATTGTTATTATTAATGTTTTTGTTATTCTACTTTCAACAAAAAATATTGTTGATTGGAGCTAATTAAATTTATATTTTGAAACCTGTAATGTGAAAATAACTCTAAAAATGTTGTAGCTCGAAATGTTGTAGCTTGAATTAGTCTGGAGCACCTCCTACTGCACTCCCCCTCCAAGGCCTGGTGGATGCCCAGCCAGAATAGGAGTAGGAGATACTCTAATTTCTCTGTCGTGCTGTTGCAGAGATCGTGGACAAATACCGCAGGAAGGTGGGGAAGCTGGAGGAGGAGATCAACAAGATCCTGCACGAGGAGTGGGAGGAGCGAGTGATGCAGCGGGCCGAGAACCAGGCGAACCGCGCAGAGAAGATCCTGACTGTGGGGGGAGCGGCGGTGGAGATGCCGCGGTCGTGGTTCCAGACCCACAAGCAGCGTGAGGAGGAGAAAGGTAAACCGGGGGGAGTAGGGAACAGGAGAGGGGAGCGGCGGTGGAGATGCCGTGGTCGTGGTTCCAGACCCAAAAGTGAGGAGGACAAAGGTAAACGGGGGAGTAGGGAACAGGAGAGGGGAGCGGCGGTGGAGATGCCGTGGTCGTGGTTCCAGACCCTCAAGCGAGGAGGAGAAAGGTAAACGGGGGAGTAGGGAACAGGAGAGGGGAGCAGCGGTGAAGATGCTGCGGTCGTAGTTCCAGGCCAACAAGCAGCGCGAGGAGGATAAAGGTAAACGGGGGAGTAGGGAACAGGAGAGGGGAGCGGCGGTGGAGATGCTGTGGTCGTGGTTCCAGACCCACAAGCGAGGAGGAGAAAGGTAAACGGGGGAATAGGGAACAGGAGAGGAGAGCAGCGGTGGAGATGCTGCGGTCGTAGTTCCAGGCCAACAAGCAGCGCGAGGAGGAGAAAGGTAAACGGGGGAGTAGGGAACAGAAGAGGGGAGCGGCGGTGGAGATGCTGTGGTCGTGGTTCCAGGCCCACAAGCGAGGAGGAGGAGAAAGGTAAACGCGGGAGTAGGGAACAGGAGAGAAGAGCAGCGGTGGAGATGCTGCGGTCGTGGTTCCAGACCCACAAGCGAGGAGGAAAAAGGTAAACGGGGGAGTAGGGAACAGAAGAGGGGAGCGGCGGTGGAGATTCTGTGGTCGTGGTTCCAGGCCCACAAGCGAGGAGGAGGAGAAAGGTAAACGCGGGAGTAGGGAACAGGAGAGTGGAGCAGCGGTGGAGATGCTGCGGTCGTGGTTCCAGACCCACAAGCGAGGAGGAAAAAGGTAAACGGGGGAGTAGGGAACAGGAGAGAGGAGCGGCAGTGGAGATGCCGCGGTCGTGGTTCCAGACCAACAAGCAGTGCGAGGAGGAGAAAGTTAAACCGGGGGTGAGTAGGGAACAGGAGAGGGGAGCGGCGGTGGAGATGCCGCGTTCTTGGTTCCAGACCCACAAGCGAGGAGGAGAAAGGTAAACGGGGGAGTAGGGAACAGGAGAGGGGAGCAGCGGTGGAGATGTTGCGGTCGTGGTTCCAGACCCATAAGCGAGGAGGAGAAAGGTAAACCGGGGGGAGTAGAGAACAGGAGAGGGGAGCGGCGGTGGAGATGCCGCGGTCGTGGTTCCAGACCCTCAAGCGAGGAGGAGAAAGGTAAACGGGGGAGTAGGGAACAGGAGAGGGGAGCAGCGGTGGAGATGCTGCGGTCGTAGTTCCAGGCCAACAAGCAGCGCGAGGAGGAGAAAGGTAAACGGGGGAGTAGGGAACAGAAGAGGGGAGCGGCGGTGGAGATGCTGTGGTTGTGGTTCCAGGCCCACAAGCGAGGAGGAGGAGAAAGGTAAACGCGGGAGTAGGGAACAGGAGAGGGGAGCAGCGGTGGAGATGCTGCGGTCGTGGTTCCAGACCCACAAGCGAGGAGGAAAAAGGTAAACGGGGGAGTAGGGAACAGGAGAGAGGAGCGGCAGTGGAGATGCCGCGGTCGTGGTTCCAGACCAACAAGCAGCGCGAGGAGGAGAAAGGTAAACCGGGGGGAGTAAGGAACAGGAGAGGGGAGCGGTGGTGGAGATGCCGCGGTCGTGGTTCCAGACCAACAAGCAGTGCGAGGAGGAGAAAGTTAAACCGGGGGGGAGTAGGGAACAGGAGAGGGGAGCGGCGGTGGAGATGCCGCGTTCTTGGTTCCAGACCCACAAGCGAGGAGGAGAAAGGTAAACGGGGGAGTAGGGAACAGGAGAGGGGAGCAGCGGTGGAGATGCTGCGGTCGTGGTTCCAGACCCATAAGCGAGGAGGAGAAAGGTAAACCGGGGGAGTAGAGAACAGGAGAGGGGAGCGGCGGTGGAGATGCCGCGGTCGTGGTTCCAGACCCACAAGCGAGGAGGAGAAAGGTAAATGGGGGAGTAGGGAACAGGAGAGGGGAGCAGCGGTGGAGATGCCGCGGTCGTGGTTCCAGACCCACAAGCGAGGAGGAGAAAGGTAAACGGGGGAGTAGGGAACAGAGGGGAGCAGCGGTGGAGATGCAGCGGTCGTGGTTCCAGACCCACAAGCGAGGAGGAGAAAGGTAAACGGGGGAGTAGGGAACAGGAGAGGGGAGCAGCGGTGGAGATGCCGCGGTCGTGGTTCCAGACCCACAAGCGAGGAGGAGAAAGGTAAACGGGGAAGTAGGGAACAGAGGGGAGCAGCGGTGGAGAAGCTGCGGTCGTGGTTCCAGACCCACAAGCGAGGAGGAGAAAGGTAAACGGGGGAGTAGGGAACAGGAGGGGGGAGCAGCGGTGGAGATGCTGCGGTCATAGTTCCAGGCCAACAAGCAGCGCGAGGAGGAGAAAGGTAAACGGGGGAGTAGGGAACAGGAGAGGGGAGCAGCGGTGGAGATGTTACGGTCGTAGTTCCAGACCCACAAGCAGCGCGAGGAGGAGAAAGGTAAACGGGGGAGTAGGGAACAGGAGAGGGGAGCGGCGGTGGAGATGCCATGGTCGTGGTTCCAGACCCACAAGCGAGGAGGAGAAAGGTAAACGGGGGGAGCAGGGAACAGGAATAGCTAACAGCTGAAGATGGCATATAAGTTTAACCTTTTCAGTATCCCATGTTTTGTGGCAACTAACACACATTCAGGTATATGGGGCAGAAACACGTAGTGGCCACATGCAATGCTACCACCACATAAAGGATATTGGACAGGTCAAATTTGCACAACATAGATAGGTAAAGACTAAATTTGTATTATAGAATTTTATTTACAAGGTTCCCTGTGTTAATAAAATAAAGCCCGATAATCGAGGCAATAATGGTAACAGGTTCTCCTTCCACATGCTAGCAATCATTGTCAAGAATAAACAAGAAGTCTGTTTATGTACTATGGGATTTTATTACTTTTAGTCTAATGCACTGTAGTCCAATAATTGAGTATTTTTTTCAAAAATGTCCGTTGATATGACCTGCTTTATTAAAAACAGATTGCTCACAAATATTTTAAATTTTATAATGTATTATAGTTACCTCTTATACTGTTTCAGAGAGGTTAAGGTTGACCGAGTTAAAGAAGGAACCAGGAAAGAAGCAGAAAGAGGCTAAGTCGGAGAAAAAAGAAGATAAAGCTCCAAACGAAGTGCCCGAAGGTCCTCGGGAGAGAAAGAAGAAGAAGAAGCATGTGGACTCTCCGGAGGAGCGAGTGCAGAAGGAGATGGAGAAGGTGATGCTGCTGCAGGCTCGGGCCGCCAAGCAGAAGCGGAAGACCAAGAAGCTGCGAGCCATCGTGGACTCGGCGGCCACTGCTGCTCAGGGTCAGTCAGCGGCTCACGAGTTATAGTTTATGATTTTATTTATACACTAGAACCCCGCTATTCCCCTCTATTCCGAAAATCAGCTTAAACCAAACACAGTTTTCGGACATCAACCAAGTTGACAAAGAGGCCAGTGGCCTTGAAATATTCTTTATTTGTGTTTTTTAGTGTTAGTGTGCTTTCAGTAGGATGCTTACACTTTCCAAAGTAAGCCTGCTAATCCTATTCATATTTTCCTGATAAATTGGCAACAAGCCCTATCCAAAACTGACATGACACAGTGTGAGGGTGAGGGGCTTTGGCCTTGGTTATTTTAGTGTAGCTTAACGATAGACAGATGGATGTGGAGGGTTGGGAAACCCTAGCCACATAATCCTTTTTCTCTAACACAGTGCAACAAATGTATTACAGTTTGATACAAACATGCATTATTTATTGAACAATTCGGTTCACAGTGTAATTGAAATGAATTATAGAATTTTACAATGCTCCTATACACTAAAAAGTCGTTGAATCAAGCGAATCGATTCTCAGATGTTTAAAACTAATATTAAATCATTGGTTCTAAAGTTGGAAGATTCAACACATCTTCATGTGTGGAATCAACATGTGATTTTAAGGGCTTTACAGACGATTCCATTGCAGATACTCAATCTCTATCACATATAACTAACAGTGTGCAAAACTTAGATACCAGTGTAACAGCATCTAATCAGTGTAATAATACTGAGGCTGAGCAAAGTTTTTTATAAGCATACGTGGTACAGTGAACAACCCGTCTTATTTTGTAGATCGGACTGATTCTTATTTATCTGCCAGCCAATTAATATCTCGACCTACTTTAAATGTATGTACCTTTAATGTTCAATCATTAAAACACAAACTGCACCAACTGGAGGCTATTTTATTGGAAGAATCTACTGATGTCATATGTTTAAATGAACACTGGCTTTGTGAAGAGGAAATTGCGCTGTATGTTCCTGAGGGTTTCGTCTTGGCGGACTTCTTTTGCAGAGATCGTCCGTATGGTGGCTCTTCTATTATGATCAAAGAGAACATACCTTATGATTGTATTGACATTTCTTCTTTCTGCCAGGAATCTGTTTGTGAGGCAACTGCTATTAGGTTAAGGTTCCCTAATGTCATAATTCTTTGTATCTATCGTATTCCAGATTCTAAGTTTAAAGAT
The DNA here is from genome assembly GCA_963675035.1 of Allygus modestus. NCBI lineage: Eukaryota > Metazoa > Arthropoda > Insecta > Hemiptera > Cicadellidae > Allygus > Allygus modestus. The sequence goes on from OY776114.1 coordinate 102,558,598, forward strand.
TTTTTAAGTAGTCTTGAAAGTTTGTTAAAACACATAACTTGTGAGAGACTTAGACCTAAATATTTACTGCTGGCAGGTGACTTAAATGTAGACATCCTCAAGTCGCTAGATCCTCACACTCTTGAGTATTTAAATGTCTTAAGATCTTTTGATTTGTATTGTTCAAACTTTTTTCCCACCAGGGGTAACGCATGTTTAGATAATATTGCAACCAATATCTCTGCTAAATATTTTCAAGTATCATTGTTGAAACAAAATATAATATCAGATCATGCAGGAGTCTGGGTTAAATTTGTCTTTGCCAGTGAATCACTTACTGACCTGCAAAATCACTTAGTAAAGTCTAAGGAACCTAATAAGCCTTATATAAAACGACTTATCAATGAAGCTAGGTTGAATGACACCAAACAATGTTTGAGTATTATTGAGTGGAATAGTTTGATCTATAATAATTGTAATGTAAATTATGTTATGGACATATTTTTAAATATTTTAACTAAATATTTTGATTACTGCTGTCCAAAAGTATCTGTTATTAAGAAGCAAAAAAAAAGGTAATCTAATCAATTGGTTTACTGTAGAGTTAGAACAAATGCGTTGTCAACTTTTAAGTCTATATGATAAGTGGAAGAATACTCAAAACTTAGAGGATAAGGAATGTTACAAACGTTTTAAAAAACAATACAATCAAGCTATTACAAAGGAAAAAATTGAAGCTAATGACAAATTTATTGCTAAATCAAAAAATCAGTGTAAAGCTGCTTGGTCAATTGCTAAAAAAGAATGTAAAATGGTGAATGTTAATGAGTCAACAGTACCTATTAGTCCAAATGAATTAAATGATTTTTTTGTGAACGTATCTTTAGATGTAGTCAGTGGTGATAATTCAAATGTTAACGGTGAAGCATATAAGAAGTATTTAGACAACTTTTACTCTCAGTTACCACTACCAAGTAATAATTTTGAGTGGAAACCCATTACCGAATTAGAAGTAAAAAATGTGGTTAACAAAATGAGCACTTCTCGCAGTGAAGACATTTTTGGTATATCAAACTATGTAATTAAAAATATTATAGATGCAATTTTATCACCATTAACCTGTATAATTAATTTAATTTTTATCCAAGGTATTTTTCCTGATTGTTTAAAGTTTTCAAAGGTCACACCCATATTTAAAAAAGGGGATATTAAAAATCCTGAGAATTATCGTCCGATCACAATTGTTCCGATCTTAAGTAAAGTTATTGAATCTTGTATGGTATTACAACTTTATGACTATTTTATGAGAAATAATTTGCTTTACAGTCATCAATTTGGTTTTAGACCTGGCCATTCAACTGCACTTGCTGTTGAGTCAATTGTGGATTATATTTTAAACGGGTTTGAAAATAAACAAGTAGTGGGTTCAAGCCTCATAGATCTAAGTAAAGCTTTTGATACCGTTTCCCATGTAGTTTTATGTAATAAGTTAGAATTTTATGGAATAAAAGGCAAAGAACTTAGATTAATAGAAAGTTATCTAAAAAGTAGAAAACAAATGGTTTGTGTAAATGGATTAAATTCTGATTTTGCAGATGTATTTGCAGGAGTGCCTCAGGGTTCAGTTTTTGGCCCTTTTCTTTTCATTGTATTTATTAACGACTTCAGCTGCAACATGTCTTCATTTTCTGTACTGTATGCGGATGATACCACGTTGGTTCATTCTGATAGGGATATTCATAGAGTTAAGATTAAACTCAGTGACGAAGTTGATCAGGCAAAGAATTGGTTTTCAGCAAATAGCTTAAGTATGAACAATAATAAAACTGAGCACATAATTTTCTCTTTGAAAAACCATTTAGATATAGATGAGGAAATGTTCAAACCTGTCAAACTATTAGGAATAATTGTAGATAGTAAATTGTGTTGGGATGAACATGTAAACAATGTTTGTAAAAAATTATCTAGAGTAACTTGTCTTTTAAGAAAACTAAAAACATGTGTCAGTCTTGAAGTCCTTATCATGGTTTATTTCGGTCTTTTTCATTCTCATTTGACATATGGTATTCGTTTATGGGGAAATCCAGCATCAGCAAGAAAAGCATTTACATGGCAGAAAAAAGCATTAAGAATAATAGCAGGTATTGCATCAACTGAATCTTGTAGATTAGTTTTTCCAGAATTTAAGATTATGACATTGGCATGTAGTTTTATTCTCTCAAATCTCATTTATGTTAGAAATAATATTGATGACTTTTATGAACAATCCTCAATACATGGTTACAACACAAGAGACAAAGGAAATTTAATTAAACCGAATATAAGATTAAATAAGTATTATCAAAGTTACAAGTATCAACAAATTTTGATTTTTAATAGGCTTCCCACTACAGTTAGGTCCCTCCCGCCAAGGAAATTTTCAACAATGGTAAGCAATTGGCTTAATAAACAAGGATTTTATACACTTGAAGAGTATTTAAAATTTAATATGAATGACTTTAACTAGAGTAAGGAATGCTTGTAATATCTCTTTTTTTATTGTATTATATAAGTTTGTTTATGCTCTTTTGCTATTGTTAGGTTTATTGATTTTAAATGTACTCTGACGATGCCTATTGTAAAGATGTTTTATTTAATGGCAAATAAAATTCTTGATTCTTGATCTTATAAATTAAATAAATTTGCAATATATTTAATTGATTTTTGTATTATTTTTAATTTGTGAATCAGCAATTGCCTGGTACTTTTGGGACATACCTGGGTCAAAATACTTGAAACTTTTGGGTGGGGAATTTATTCGTTGTCTGATACCAAAAGGATATTTCGGATGGCTCTCTTTTGAAGGAGTAGGATACGATTAGCTTTCCCCCGGTAGTTCCTCCCTCGAAAAGTTAAGTGTTATTCTCTTCAGGACAATAAGCTGGTGTTGAGTTTTCTGGACAGTGTCAATGGGATGGTTTCATGAGATTTTTCCTATCTATTGTAACGCCAAGGAGTTTGGCATGGTCTTCAACCTGTGTGTCTGGTACTGTTTCTATGTCTTATTGTTTATTGCCAAATGTCAACTGTTTTGTTTTGCTAGTTTACCGCTAGATTGACAGATTTTTGTTCATTTTAAAAAGGTGTTAATAACAAGAGAATCAAACATGGTATTTAATAACAGATTGCGGCATTGGTTTCAGTTTGGAAAAAAGTTGGAAATAATGGGTCACAACTCCACCTTTACATTTGAAAAAATCATCTCATTCCAAATGGGCAGATCCAAGATGGCGGCCGAAAATATGAACTAAGTCAAAATTAAGTAAAGGTTGATCAATAATGATCAGCAGTGGTCCATAGTTCATTTTGAGAAATGTAGAACAAAATAGGGGATGACTTATTTAAAACTCACCATGTATGACACAATTTCACCATTTATATATATATTGAGTGCAATGAATAAGTCTTCAGCCAGGTCTTCAGGATTCTTTCCAGAGAGTAGCAAGGTGGTCGCGCTAGTCTGGCAGTTGCATTGCCGGCTACAGCACGCCATTCCCAAGGTCACAACCAGACTCGCCTGGCGTTCATCCCGCAGTGGAACAGTATCTTATCCAGTATTTGCATTGATGAATGCTCTCTCTACAGATGTACTTCCCTCTCAAGTTTAGTGATATGACTAGTTTTATAGTCATTCTTCAGAGATTTACTGCACAAGACAACCATTTTTCCTAGGACAGTTCAACTTGTTATAATGCTTACCTCCATGTGATTAATGTTTTAAGTTGTACAATTTACAATTTGATGTATGTGCTGCAGGTGCCAAGAAGCGTAAGCAGTCGTCATTTGAACACGACCTCACTGACACTAGCCGGAACAAAGTCAAGCGTCTGCGATATGAGTAAGTTTATAACTATGTTAATTTTCATCATGAATTTAACATCAAGTTTGGAAAAATATATTTTTGGGAATGTTTTACTGAACGCCAGAGATGAAGAAAAGCACCTAATTTGTTCCATGGTCTAACTGTAAGTTTGTGTAGCTTTTGATTTTTGTGTATAAAATGTATTAACCCTTCCCGGACGGGCGAATTTGTGACATAGGTCGGGGAAAAATTAATTTTCATTATTTGTGTTTTGTTATACCATACATGAAATAATTACACAATGGAACACTTCATACTGTCTTAAATAATTTTGTACTTGTTTTTATAAAAAAAATTAAGCTGAGATATCCGCCAACCGTCCGCTAATGAGTAAAAAACCGGCGGATATATCCACTGCCCGTCTTTGAAAATATGGCCATGGCAAGGACAGATAATAAATAAAGAACAATATGTTGTTGCGTTATTTATTGTACAAAACTGCATCAAGAAAATAACATTTCAAGGTAAATTTGAACAACAATTTCAGTTTCTAAAAAGTTACAAAATAATTTGACAAGGTTTACAAGGTGCCTGTAAATAGTCCCACGTTATTCTAAAAAACTCTTGTTCAATAATTCAATAATATTACCAGGAAAACCAGGACTATTTACGTTATAAGCCATCGTGCATATGACTATCTCATGCTGCTAGACAGACAACTGTAGCTTTTAGCGCCAGCACAGTCAACGTGATGTTGCGTTGAAACGTCGAGGGGGGGGCGCAGGAGAGGGTGGCGTGTCGCTTGCAATGTCACAGCGGTTGTGGAGAGCGCGGGAAAGTAGCGCCTTGGTAGCGCGAAACATCTGGTTACTGCACAGACACCTGTCAGTCTGTCTGAAGAGTAGGCGGAAATATCCGCTTCCCGTCCGGAACGTCAAAAACCATAAGCGGATATATCCGTTACCCGTCCTTTATCACCAAAGACTTAGGTGGATATATCCCTCACCCGTCCAGGAAGGGTTAAGGCGTTTTTAAATCTTTTTTTTCATAATAGGTTTTAACCTATTATGAAAAATTCAATATTTGAATACAGTCAAATTATTCGTTTCATAGCTAAATCATATCAGTTTTGTGTTGCAGTTATATACTTGGCAATAGCTTAAGACTAAATTTGAAATTTATTCCTGATTTTTAAAAGCGATTTTCAACCCCTAAAACTAGTTCATATTTGGTATAAATTTGTCTCATTGTCTGGAATAGAACAATAGTGTTCAATTCACTAACAATTAATACAGCAGAATATCCTGACAATTTTGTTCTAGGTTTTAAATTCTTCAAATTAGCTAAAATATCATTTCAAATACTTCTTAACCATAAACAGATTTTTTCAATCCGTACTCTCAAAATTTTCAAACCTGTGTTTTTTTTTTCAGAGCGAATTCACACAAAAATCAAGAGAAGTTTGGCAAGAAAAATCAGAAACTCCAGAAAGGAAAAGGGTTTTCAAAAAAATCAATGTTTAAGAAGAAAAAATGATTGTAAATACCGACTAAGCGTAAATATATTTTTGTTAACAGTATGATTTCTACAGTCCTTTACAGTTATAACCCTGTGAAATACGAGATATTGCTATTAAAATAACTTTATCCTTCTCCTACAACCACGCATAAAGTGCTTCTTTACAGGCTAAAAAAACAACTCGTAAAACAGCTGTTTTCTGTTGGGAACAAGTCGTGTTCACCTTACTTTTCCGCTCGCTGAAGTAATCAACAACTGATTATCGATTGTTGCTTTGGACCAAACTAACTGACTCAATATTTATAATCTCAATCTTGTAGCCAAACATTCAAAATTGTTGAAAGTGAATTTTTGTATGTTTATGGTATCCAAAATTGTAGTTTTGTGTTCACCTTACTTTTCCGCTCGCTGAAGTAATCAACAACTGATTATCGATTGTTGCTTTGGACCAAACTAACTGACTCAATATTTATAATCTCAATCTTGTAGCCAAACATTCAAAATTGTTGAAAGTGAATTTTTGTATGTTTATGGTATCCAAAATTGTAGTTTTAGGAAAAATTGTGTATACAATTCTAGTGTCTCTCACTTTTGGAAAATAACCACACTCCGCTTACAGTTTTCTCTGAAGTGACAAAGACCTGCTTTAGGCTCTTAATACATTAACAACTATTTTAAATAAATGTTTACTAGATTTCCAGATATAAGACTTAACCACAAAAAAATATGTGGATAAAAACCCTATAGGGCAGAGGCTTCCAGGCATGGTACACCTATATCTATATCAGTTGAGCTTGTTTGAAGTTTATTAAATAATTTAAACTTTGGTTTAGCTAATTAAAGAAGAAAAACTGTTACTTATAAATATTTATTTGCAAACACACATATAAACAGTCTTTAATAATTTTATAATATACAGTGAAATAAAAGATAAATTAAATTAAAGCTTAAAAAAATAGCTTCAATGTTTTGATAAATTCTACTATATAACAGCAATAATTGTATTTGTAAATATCACCAATGAAATAGTTTACACATAACTATACACATGGAATGCATCTGTAGCCAGCAGTTGTTGGACTGTTGATGTTACGTCGTTGCGAACAGGTACAACAGGGACTTGACGAACTGGAATATTTCCGAACCTCCGAGTTTAGATTCACCGTAAACTCTGTCTACAAATGTGATTGGCACCTGTGAAATGAAACTGTGGTAATATATGTGGCAAATAAACTTAGCGAAGTTGGGGTTCTTAAATATCAGACTTAACCAATCATAGCAGCCTTGGAAAATTTTGTAAATAATCATTCCCTTGATCTAAACCTATGGGGGGGGGGCACTGATTTACTTTGAGTTTCTCAAAATTCTTAAGTTTGTTAACAGGAATAAACAAGATCTTTGATTTTCTTGAAAGAGTTGTCGAACAGATATGGGCCGTAGTTTGGGATCCATGATCTGGAAATCTGGATGTTGTCTTGGGTTGGCAGCCGCTCCAGCAAGTTCGTACGCACTGGTAAAGGTACCATAATCGTATGTATGTAATTTCAAATAAATTTTTTGGGGGAATACCTGCGGTTCGAGAGATCTGGTGGCCAGTCCGTCACGCCCTCACAGTTGGTAGCAGAGCGTGGCTAGGATCAGAAGCGTGCTGGACCCATAACCCAGAGGTCTGTGGATCGTAACCACGCTCTGCTACCAACTGAAATGGCGTGACGGACTTGCTGCCAGATCCTGTACCTGTAACTCGTGCCCCATTAAACCCGAGGTCGGAGAATCCCATGGCCCTTAGCCATCTTTGATGAGGTTTTAAATTTAATAATTATATGAAAATTAAGGAGCTATTCTGAACCGTTTAGCCAACAGTAAGGATTAATGTGCATTATGAACAGTTCTACACCAACAGCAATTCATAACCTAATTACACAATATTTAGTTAATTTTAAATGACTAAACTTAGTTAGTTTGGAATTTAGAAACATCGACACCAATTAATAAACCAGTTATAAGGAATAAAACTGCAAGTATTCCTCCCAAAAATTTAGTTTAAATTACATACTCATCAACTTGCTGGAGCAACTGCCAACCCAAGACATCCGTGTTCCCGCAGCTGACTGATATTAGTGACGACATGGTTACAATGGTAACAGTCCTGCTTGACTGCTTGTGAGGTGTCTCTCACAATCCTAACTATTCTGTCCTCCTTTTTGGTTCGTTATGCAAAAAGTACCGGATAAATTCATTCAAAACTTGATAGAAAGATAGCTAATACACCTAAATTAAGCAATGGTCTGTTTCCGTTTTAAAATTCTTTAGAACTCCATTTTGGAAATTTAAAATTAAATTTCAATGACTTGGAAGTTTTACTGGATTAGAAAAAAAGAGACCTTTAATTTTAGACAATTTTTGTGATCCTCAAATAAACAAGATTTATTGCTTTGTGTTGTTACGAAGGTCCTTGTATTTACCTCTCCAATGGAGTAGTTGAACTGGCGCGCTCGGATGATCATCTCCATCTGGAACACATAGCCCTTGGACACACACGACTCCACCAGCTGCTGTAGCACTGCCTTCTTGTACAACCTGTGACATCAGTAACAGTTACTGGAGTTGGACTGGCGACCTCGGATGATCATATCCATCTGGAACACATAGCCCTTGGACACACACGATTCCATCAGCTGCTGTAGCACTGCCTTCTTGTACAACCTGTGACATCAGTGACAGTTACTGGAGTTGGACTGGTGACCTCGGATGATCATCTCCATCTGGAACACATAGCCCTTGGACACACACGACTGCATCAGCTGCCGTAGCACTGCCTTCTTGTACAACCTGTGACATCAGTAACAGTTACTGGAGTTGGACTGGTGACCTCGGATGATCATATCCATCTGGAACACGTAGCCCTTGGACACACACGACTCCACCAGCTGCTGTAGCACTGCCTTCTTGTACAACCTGTGACATCAGTAACAGTTACCGGAGTTGGACTGGTGACCTCGGATGATCATCTCCATCTGGAACACATAGCCCTTGGACACACACGACTGCATCAGCTGCTGTAGCACTGCCTTCTTGTACAACCTGTGACATCAGTAACAGTTACTGGAGTTGGACTGTGACCTCGGATGATCATCTCCATCTGGAACACATAGCCCTTGGACACACACGACTGCATCAGCTGCTGTAGCACTGCCTTCTTGTACAACCTGTGACATCAGTAACAGTTACTGGAGTTGGACTGGTGACCTCGGATGATCATCTCCATCTGGAACACATAGCCCTTGGACACACACGACTCCATCAGCTGCTGTAGCACTGCCTTCTTGTACAACCTGTGACATCAGTAACAGTTACTGGAGTTGGACTGGTGACCTCGGATGATCATATCCATCTGGAACACATAGCCCTTGGACACACACGACTCCATCAGCTCCTGTATCACTGCCTTCTTGTACAACCTGTGACATCAGTAACAGTTACTGGAGTTGGACTGGTGACCTCGGATGATCATCTCCATCTGGAACACATAGCCCTTGGACACACACGATTCCATCAGCTGCTGTAGCACTGCCTTCTTGTACAACCTGTGACATCAGTAATAGTTACTGGAGTTGGACTGGTGACCTCGGATGATCATCTCCATCTGGAACACATAGCCCTTGGACACACACGACTGCATCAGCTGCTGTAGCACTGCCTTCTTGTACAACCTGTGACATCAGTAACAGTTACTGGAGTTGGACTGGTGACCTCGGATGATCATCTCCATCTGGAACACATAGCCCTTGGACACACACGACTCCATCAGCTGCTGTAGCACTGCCTTCTTGTACAACCTGTGACATCAGTAACAGTTACTGGAGTTGGTCTGGTGACCTCGGATGATCATCTCATCTGGAACACATAGCCCTTGGACACACACGACTCCATCAGCTCCTGTATCACTGCCTTCTTGTACAACCTGTGACATCAGTAACAGTTACTGGAGTTGGGCTGGTGACCTCGGATGATCATCTCCATCTGGAATACATAGCCCTTGGACACACACGACTCCATCAGCTGCTGTAGCACTGCCTTCTTGTACAACCTGTGACATCAGTAAGTTACTGGAGTTGGACTGGTGACCTCGGATGATCATCTCCATCTGGAATACATAGCCCTTGGACACACACAACTCCATCAGCTCCTGTATCACTGCCTTCTTGTGCAACCTGTGACATCAGTAGCAGTTACTGGAGTTGGACTGGTGACCTCGGATGATCATCTCCATCTGGAACACATAGCCCTTGGACACACACGACTCCACCAGCTGCTGTAGCACTGCCTTCTTGTACAACCTGTGACATCAGTAACAGTTACTGGAGTTGGACTGGTGACCTCGGATGATCATCTCCATCTGGAACACATAGCCCTTGGACACACACGACTGCATCAGCTCCTGTATCACTGCCTTCTTGTACAACCTGTGACATCAGTAACAGTTACTGGAGTTGGACTGGTGACCTCGGATGATCATCTCCATCTGGAATACGTAGGCCTTGGACACACATGACTCCACCAGCTGCTGTAGCACTGCCTTCTTGTACAACCTGCGACATTTGTGACAGTTACTGCAGTTGACTGGTGCGCTCGGATGATCATCTCCACTGTAGACCCTCTATTAACCGACCCTCACGGGACCGGGCCTAGGTCGGATAACCTACAATTTCGGTTAAAATGGGCAATTATGTATACATGTAAAATACTATAGAAATAAATGTATTATTGATATTAGGCTATATGAATAAAAAACTCAGCTGCATATATTAAATCTTACATTTGCAATTTTTCTTATGAAATATTCTCAAATAAAATGAAAACTAGATAATAATAATAACACGCTGTTAATTATAAAAAACACTACTAAACTGTCATCACATGGTACAGTACTGTACTGTGATCCGGTAGGCTCGCATGACACGCGTGACGCACAATAAAAAAAGCTCTGTATTTTACTCCACGCAGAGTAGCAATATACTGACGTTGAGTGACGTTTCACAATATTGTGAGTTTCCCATGTGATTGATAATAAAACTTGACCTGAACGGATACGTTTATATTTTAGTAAAGCGATAAGGAAGTGAACGGAAGTCTCTCAATTCCTAGAAAAGGTCAGTTAAACTGACCAGATTTAAAATTCAGGGCGGATAAACCGACCTTTATTTTGTGCCCGGGCAGAGGCGGTGAATCCGACTGGCGGTTGATCCAGGGTCGGTTCAGAGGGGGTCTACTGTATCTGGAACAACTACTTGGTAAACCGCAGAGTGGTTGAAGAAGGAAACCTACAGAATGGTGGAAGTGGATTGAAATTAATGTTTGGCTCAAGGAACAAGGTAAGAATAATAATTTTAAAATTTTTCTTCCATACAAGCAATTTGTAATAACAAACACTCCAGAAAAGAAGAGCTCACTGTATTGTAAAATGTGTGGTTTGTTTACATTTCAACATGCCTAACTGGCAACTTTTGATTACATCCCAATGTTATCAAGACATCACAAAACTGAAGCTAGGAACTGCAGGCTCTACAAGCTCATATTTACAGATCAAAGAGTTATGCTACTGTTCGCATCAGCATACCAGCCATCTCAAGGCTACTGGTAATATGCCACTAAATCAATAGCTTAAGAGTAACCTATTACCGAGACAGAATATTACCAGGAACTATCTAGCTGAACTACCCTGTAATATCTGTATTTTTCCCCAAGTAAATTTTGGTACATCAGTCTAGACAACAGTGTTTAAGAGGCACTGAATCGCCTCAGATGGCGATGTTGCCAGTTCGAACGCCGCGGCCTTCTTTAAAGGTGGCTATGATGAGGCACGGTGAGATACCTGAAGCTGCCGGTGAGATCGGAGGCGCCGGGCCGCAGCAGCAGTTGGGTGATGAAGTTGGCGCCGCGGCTGATGAGCTTGCGCCGGAAGTCCCAGCCGTAGACGCCGCCAGCGCCGACGTAGCGAGTGCCTGACACCACATCGAGGTCATTCTGGCGCTGCAACGCGATCATCTCCAGGATGAACTTGGGCTGCGGGACATTACAAACTTGAATAGATATTTTAAACACTGTGGTTAATTACTTCCCACGCTTATTACTTTGTACTATAACTACATTAATGGGACTGATTGGGAGCCTGAAAAGGAAACAGGTTTATAATAATTACTGTGCTCCTCCTGTGCTACAACGCAAATTTAACAATACAATGTAACTCCGACGTTACCATCGCAAACATCAATAACAGTAGTTTATAACACAAAATAATTATTATTTTATGACTATGATTATTATGCGCCGTTTTGATATTAATAGGCTCATTTGAAAGACAATCGAGATTCAGCAGTCACTTACATGGTGGGACAGGTCGGCATCCATTATAACAATGAAGTCCCCAGTCGCATGTTTGATTCCATGGATGTAGGCTGTTCCCAAACCGAGTTTTTTCTCTCTTGGTCGTAATACCTGTTGATGTAAAAAATTGTTCTAATTATTGTTGCCCAATATATTAAACATTAGGCCTACAAATAACCAAAATTGTAAGTACCAATAATAGCCTACTTGATATTTTAAAAAGAGTGCCTCCATGTCCCGACTTAAGTCAAGACTTATTATATGCTTACTTTGAAAAAGCACCAATGGGTCTATAAAAAAAAACTGTAACGGTACAGCACTTCTTAGAGTGAATAACTTTTTCACCCTCAAACAATTCTAATTTTATGTTCTCTTCATCATTAGCCTACATTGATTGTACAACTTAAGTTTTGATTGTAATATATTTCTCTAACCTTTTACCTCGCCTAACAATAGAGTTGAGAACCTTATTAATAGTTGGCTTCTTTTCGCCTATCACGGTTTTAGCGAATTTCCCCTATAGGGAAGAAGCTATTACCGTAGGTCTCATGGTAAGACTTAAGCCCGAGACCATGATAAATTTTTGTTTTGAGGTCCCCAGATGCCAAAAACACTATTCGTTCAAATTTATATATATGTATATATATATATCTATATATATATATCTATATATATATATATCTATGTATATATATATATATATATATATATGTGTGTCCGTGAATGCGATAACTTGAGTAAAAAACGTCCGATTTCGATGAAATTTGGCTCAAATGTGTAAAGTGACATTCATGACTTTAAGTTCGAAAACCAGAAATATCGGACCACGGGAAGGGGGGTTTATGGGGGTTTTAAATTTTCCAAAAATCAGTTTTTTGCATTATTCACCCTAAAATTTTTAAAACACTTAATTTTGGTTTTTACCATGTTATAGAGCTTAAAAAAACAAATAATATGGTATTTTGAATTATTAACCTAGGTTAAGTGGTTGCGGATAAAATCCAAAAAAACCTGCTCATAAAATCTCCCATGTTAATCTTATGGGAAAAAGGTTTTTGGCTTTTCCTCAGTTCATTTCAATGTAAACTTCACATTTGCTTTTACCAATCAGTTTAGCTCTACAAAACAATCATTTTAGTGTTTAAATTATGATTCTACGTCCAACCGTTGCCGAGATATTCAAAGTGCTAAACACAGTACGTTGTCCAATGTTATCCTTATGGAGAATAAATAAAATTTGATATCTTGATTTTTTATGAATGTATATTAATGAAACTTGGTATGTGGCTTCACCTAGTACTGGTATATTGATATTTGCACAAAAAATTGATTTTTTGTTGATTATCTTCTTAGCAGCAAACCTGCATACTCATCCCTAATGTTATTCTTATGGAGAATACGTAAAGCTTTATATCTTCCTTAATTATGAACATAAATCATTAAAACTTGGTATGTAGCTTCACCTGGTTGAGTTATATTGATAATTGCAAAAAAACCATATTTTTATCGTCCTTGTTGCAGCAAACCTGCGTTCTCAGTCCTAATGTTATTCTTATGGAGAATAAATAAAATGCTATAGGCCTATATCAGTTATTTATTTAAGTATTTTTATGAAACTTAGTAAGTGGCTTTATGTGGTAGTAAGAAATATATTCATGCATAGGAAATTCGCTGAGTACGCAGGTTTGCTGCGACGGGGGTATTTAATGACTACCTTGGAAACCTTGTTAATACAGTAGTTGGATTCTCTTCGCCTATCACCGTTTTTAGTGACTACCTAGGGAACCTTGTTAATAGTTGGATTCTCTTTGCCTATCACTGTTTTTAGTGACTACCTTGGGAACCTTGTTATTAGTTGGTTTCTCTTCGCCTATCACGGTTAAATGACTACCTGATCTTACAAAACTATTGGATGGATGGTGTTTTAAAAAGTTAGACTATTTTAACCTTCTGTTGTGTTTAAATGGCCACTAAGGTTTGTGTTTGAACTTACAAACTGCTCTTGGATCCAACCAATTCAGATAATCAACTCTCTTCTATCTTATGCTTTTAATTTTGACCTGGAATCCTTTTAACTGTTCCATTCAAATTCTGTGCGGTGGTAGAGTGGAAACTTAAAACCTTCATACGTTTGGTTGGCGTTAGTTAGTTGATTAACGTTTTGAATAACTGATGATCAGAAGGTTCCAACCTACCTTTAGATTTAAACCATAACTAAAAAACCTAGGAAAAAATATTGACAGGGACTAATTCCAAAACTGGTATGAAAACTTGTAGAGAAAGTGCTAGAGAACTGCAGATCAAGAGTGCAGTCAATGTGACGTATACTATATTTTGCATTGCATTATACATTATATTTGTCATTAAAATTATATACCTAGGCCCATTCAACAAATAATATACGGTATTAGTTTTATTGTTAACATTTTATGTAAACATTTTAAGAATAGCCTAAGTATAAAAGTTAATACATTTAAAGCTAATTTTAAAAATTATCTCTTGAAAAGAGAGACGATTTTGCGGAGGTCAAGTTGAAAGTTTGTATGCCTTGGACATATTTCTAAAGAAGCATGTTAGCGAATTTCCCCTATAGGGAAGAAGCTATTACCGTAGGTCTCATGGTAAGATTTAAGCCCGAGACCATGACAAATTTTTGTTTAGGTCCCCAAATGACTAAAACACTATTCGTTCAAATTTATATATATGTATATCTATATATATATATATATATATATATATATATATATATATATATATATATATATATATATATATATATATATATATATATATGTGTGTCCGTGAATGCGATAACTTGAGTAAAAAACGTCCGATTTCGATGAAATTTGGCTCAAATATGTAACGTGACATTTATGACTTTAAGTTCGAAAACCAGAAAAATTTGGCCATGGGAAGGGGGGTTTATGGGGGTTTTAAATTTTCAAAAAATCAGTTTTTTGCATTTTTTACCCTAAAATTTTTAAAACACTTAATTTTGGTTTAGACCATGTTATAGAGCTTAAAAAAACAAATAATATGGTATTTTGAATTATTAAGCTAGGTTAAGTGGTTGCGGAGAAAATCCAAAAAAACCTGCTCATAAAATCTCCTATGTTAATCTTATGGGAAAAAGGTTTTTGGCTTTTCCTAAGTTAATTTTAATGTAAACTTCACATTTGCTTTTACCAATCAACTCAGCTCCACAAAAAAAATATTTTGGTGTTTAAATTGTGATTCTACGTCCAACCATTGCAGAGATATTCAAAGTGCTAAATACAGTACGTTGTCCAATGTTATCCTTATGGAGAATAAATAAAATTTGATATCTCCATTATTAATGAATGGAGAAATTGATGAAACTTGGCACGTGGGGTCATGTAGTACTGGTATATTGATATTTGCACAAAAATTGATTTTTTGTTGATTGTCCCCGTAGCAGCGAACCTGCGTACTCAGCCCCCATGTTATTCTTATGGTGAATAAGTAAAATGTAATGACTCCCTTAATTATGAACATAAATTAATAAAACTTGGTATGTGGCTTCACCTTGTTGAGTTATATTGATATTTGCATAAAAACCCATTTTTTTAGTTTCTTGTTGCAGCAAACCTGCTTACTCGTCTCCCATGTTATTCTTATGGAGAATAATTAAAATGTTATATAGTGCTTACTTATGATTGAATATTGATTAAACTTGGTATGTGGCTTCACCTAGTTAAATTATATCTATATTTGCATAAAAACCAATTGTTTGTGTTCCTTGTTTCAGCAAACCTATGTACTCATCACCAATGCTATTCTTATGGAGAATAATTAAAATTGTATAGGCTATATCGCTTATATATGAATATATTTTTATGAAACTTGGTATGCGGCTTTATATGGTATTAAGACATATATTATGCATTGGAAATTCGCTGAGTACGCAGGTTTGCTGCGACAGGGGTATTTATATTACTTTGTAACATAAAAAGTAAACAATAATCTTCCACTGTATATTCACTCTCAAACAATGGAAATATAACCACTCATTGAGAAAAGCAGTCATATAACGGCGAAAGACAACAGCAACTTTTTTCTATCATGGACGACAAATTCCCATGACGAACATTTAAACTCTCTCAACTCACAATTTCCATAAACAAAAAAGTTGTTAGAATGCCTGTCTTGGAACATTTTTGAAATTCAATCTCAAAAACCATAAGGTACTTAAAAGTGCTGAAATTTGAATGCTGATTATTTAAGAGTCGAATTTCAATTAAATCTGTTAACAGAAACAAATAAATTTGACTAAAATATTAAATTTAATAGAAACGATTATGTTTACGTACAATTATTACCACTAGACATAAAACATTTTAAACTAAAGGATGCCACTGAGAAATATTGAATGTTAAATATACTAAAGTTAAGATTTCAAAAATTAAGAATATAGCCTATTAATCTTACAATTTTCTTAGATCCATACATTTTTTCAAGTTGTTTAGCTGCTTCTAAAGTGCCATCAGGGCTTCCGTCGTCTATCACAATGATCTCATATTCACACCCACTGCAACCAAAGACAATTATGGGGACATAATCTAAAAAACTTAGTTATTAAAAAAAAGAACGTAACTCACTTAAGGTCAAGTGGGGTAAGAGTACGCCCCAAATCACATAGTACCTACCACTTTAATTAATTGCAGATTAAAAAACACATGCACGTGCTATAAAAATCAAATTTGCTGTGCTTATTCTTTGGAATGTTTTGTACATGTGTTTTATTTTTATTTTGTTAAAAATATTAATTTTGTGTTTTTGAGAATTTTTTTGTAAAGTGATGACTGGGGCGTGCACTTTCCCCTGGATCTGGGGTAAGTATACACCCCTCCCCCAATGTAGATTTGCATTGCATATTTCTTGATTTTGGGGCAAGTGGACTATAGAAGAAAAAATGAGCTTACTGTACTTTTGATTTTTTATTTATCAAAATATCTCAAAGGGTTTTTCGTGAACCTCCGCCACGGCAAAACAGAAAACCCAGTTTTATTAGAAATTCTAAAGTAAATTAAAATCTTAAGATTCCACTATTTCATTGAATTAACAACCACTAGGTCTCAAAGAGCAGAAAATGAGCTTTATTTTGGTTATTTATTTATCAAAATATCTTGAACATTACGGCAATTAGGAAATTTTCTGTAAACCTCCGCTCGGTGAAGTAACTTAAAACCTTAATATTTTACTTTGTAATTGACTTAGGCCCTGAATTTTCCTATATTAAACCTTAAAAATGTATTAAGACAAGTTAATTTATCCAAGACTTACCTTTAATTTTTCTTCTAGTCACATTTTTACATCTTATATAGGTAAACTTTCTTATTCATCAAAATAATATAAGTACAAATCTAAGAGGGGAGGGGGACACTTGCCCCATGGGAAAGTACACTTGCCCCATCAGAGTTTTAACACAGTAAGGTAAGTGTACGCCCCCTCCTAACTCCCCCAAATTGGCTTTTTAGGGCAATAACAATGTTATTTTTGGATTTCCATTAAAAAAATAAGTAAGATCACCAATTTTGAAATAATTATCTTTATATTTAAATTTGTAGTAATTTTTTTTTAATTTTCCGAGCGTCACTTGCGTTTTGAGTATAAACGTAAGAGGTTTTTAAACACGTCTAAACTCATAGAAATAGTAACAAGAGAATTGTTTAGTTATTATAATTTGAAAGAGCATAGTTTGAAATATCTTTGGCTAAGTTTTAAAATTTGTTGGTTAATAAACAAATTTATTATTAGCTGGGAGACCACTTGCCCCGGGCGTACACTTACCCCACTTAACCTTACACGAATCAGTTTTCCAAGGTATCTAACTACAAAAACCACCGTGCAATTCCCTGACTTTAAAATTCAAACCTGTAGTTACTTTGAACACAACAAAAACCCTATTTGCTAGGCCTAGGCGCATGAGGCTAAGTCCTCCTTAAATGGCATGAGCTTAATAAAGCCTTGGGGGTACTTATGCATTATACTAACCACCAACTTTTAGGAGAATTTTCTAAGGAACAAAAAAAATACAAGGAACAAAAGTAAAGACGCTTTATTATTGAGCCTACCCAACAACTTACAAGCATTTAGGATGACTTGTAACATTTCTGAGACTACCAAAAGACAGCAACATTGTCGAGGAGGGATTGAAATGAATTTCTGCCATCAGCGGCTGCTACTCTCAATCGCCACTAGTATTCTGCGAGGTAAGAATCTAAATAAAGGCAACTTGTACATGTTTCTTGTTGTGCCATTTAGCTGAGCCCCATATACGTAACACGACAAGAGACAGTGTCACTGCACCAGCCTAAGAATAACCTTTCGCCTGACAGAGCGGATCGACATGCCCACACTGTTCTTTTACAATTTAATATCACAATGATTTGATTTCTTACAATTTAAAAAATGAAATTTAGCGTTCCCAAAGTGGAAAATTGATGACTACACCACTGGCCTAGGCATATCTAAAATAAACAGAGGATGATGTTGTTTTAACTAGAAAATTGTGTTGATTCTTTGTGATTGGACGTCAGACACCTTTCACCTGTATGTTGCGGTTGTCTTATCTTTGTTTTTACTGTGAAAGTTTCTACCAAAAATGCAATCGCGACTGTTCATTTAAGTATCCAAAATTAAATTAATCAACCTAAACTCGATAGTTGGGATTTAAAAGCCTGGGACTCCAAGGATTAAGTAATAATGCTTCAACAGCTAAGTAAAATTACCTTTCATCCATGTATTTTACAATAAGCCAAACAATAATTGGAAGGTTTTCTCTTTCATTGTAGGTGGGCAGCAAAATGGAATATTTACTTTTATTTGACGTGTCAGCCATTTCACCAAAGTATTCTGAAAAATAATACCTATTAATGTAATTTTTTACAAAAACTGAAACGAACACCAATAAAACATGCAGAAGTAAAGTTAATTGTATAATCTTTACAGCCAGTTCAAAACTCACTGTCAGCACAAAAGATAGGTTATGTTTTAATTTTGTGATGTGACGATGTGACTGTTGTACTGTTGACTGTTGACTCGTTGACTGTCGTCAGTTGTTGATTCGCATTTCGCAGTGTTGCCACCAGCACTCGACTCAGATCCACTGAGTAAATAGTACATCGACATACTATCATTGATGCTGTACATCATGTAATCATTGCATACATAATTAACATGACACGGGTCTAGTGGTTGTGGAATACTATATCTACGACAACCACACCCATGTATCTCGTTAGAGTAGCCAGGGAGATATTCTAAATTGTGATTTAACACTGGTTTAGGGTTATCTGGGTAAGTACATTTTAATAAGTTTGTCCTATTCTTAAATGTATAATGAGAGAAAAGCAATTATTTACATATGTAAAAAATAAAATCCTATATATGATTCTCGCGCGTTTTGGAGCAGCCGTCAAAATAATTTGAGAACATAGCCGAAGGAGTCTTACCGCCAGCGACCGACCGGAACAGAAATGTCAAACCAATGTCCAAGTCCCGGCCCCGGCCACCATAGGCGTAATTCAGCGGTGGCACGGGGGGGCAGTTGCCCCCCAATAATTTAGAGGAAGTTAAAAAAGTTAAAGTGTATGAAAAATACGATTACAATTAAGTATTCTGTAATTAATAAGACATAACTTTTAGCTATTTTTAGAAATAAGAGTTTGTTTTTATAATTTTGTAACGGGAACATTATTTATTGTAACCAGCGAGGTAGAAACCATGGAGAGCTCGCGCCCATGGTCGGGATAGACCAAAATTCGGTCCGGCCGGGCTCAAGGTCACATCTCAAAGTGCAAGACTCATCGCAGCGCTCAGTTCAGCGTAGAGATGGGAATTATCGTTGTTTTCCGGCAACGGTTGTACGACAACGCAGCTATCCAATAACGTGTTGCGGCAACCTGTTATTTGAATAACGATTGCCAATTCGTTGCCGCTAAAAACCCGTTGTCCGTCGGCTGGCGTTGCGGCGTTCAGTTGTCGACGTTGTCGTTGTCGGTTGTTCAATAATTGTAAGTAGGGCGTTATCCAGACAGGACGTTATTCTAAAACGTTGCATTACAGTGCTAGGTTATTGCAGCATGATTCACTGCATGGTGTTGGTGTTACCATTTACCTGATACAGTACTTAAATTAATTTGGTATTTAAAAACTATTTCGACACCGTCTGCTTAGAACCATCTCTAATTAATTACCCATAAATCAATTTAACTATTGCTAAATAATGAATAACAACTAACTGGTTATTAGTGTCAATAATTTGTAGCATATTTAAAAAATTTATAATACAGATCCATAACACTTCAAACCAAAATTTGATTACAATATCGAGGAATTCTCAGTAGCAGCCACTGAGAATTATCGAACAAAAATTGCAATTTAAAGCCCGTTTTGATAACAGTAATAATTATTCAGTTCGTTGCCGAAGTTATCGTTGCTCTGGTAGCGTTACGGAAACGGCATTGCCATTGCACGTTGTCCCGTTGTCCGTGCGGCTTTTCTGCAACGGGTGTAGAAACGTTATTAGAATAACAGGGAGTTCTCCGCAACGTGTTGCCGCGATAACGTTGCCAGGGCCGCAACACTGTTATTCATCCTGTTATGTTAAATAACGCCCATCTCTAGTTCAGCGTCTTATGGGCTATGCGCGACGCGTGCTCAGTTAAATAAGGTTTACGGTGCGAGGATTTTGTTATTAAGAAATTGTTTTCGGAATCGTGTTACTGAATAAATTCTTTATCTTTTGGTACTAAATTCGAATGTATTTAACATCTAACTAGGTGTACGCTCATTCTTCCCGTAAGAGGATGAACGAAGACTGAATTTTTAAATATATGTAGGCAGGTACTGGATTGGTAACACTCTTCTGTTATCCGTTTTAACTCCACAACAGCAAGAAAAGATAATTAATAAGCCAAATATTTTACTAATGGAATGGTAACACCATTCCCATATCCGTTTTAACTCCACAACGGCAAGAACAGATAATTTAGGACTAATGTAAATAAAAAATACTACTGACTACTGGAGTGGTAACACCCTTCTCATATCCGTTTTAACACGAGAGTACCTGGGGGGGCCCAGCTTTGCTCGGGGGAGGGCCAGTCAATCAGTTTGGATGACTTCCTCCAGTTTCATCACTTTCCCCTACTGATAATCAGATTTGTATAACTCATCTGCCTCTTTTCTACATTTTTAAGGTTCCTCCAGTTGTTATTTATAGCTCAAAGTCCCTTTCATTTATTTTATTACTCTATATATATATAATCTTCACTCAAATCTTTTAATCTCTGTTCTCAGGAAACCACATGTTAATAATCATAAAAAACATGAGTATTACTTTGACAATTCCCTGGTTGATTATGAACAGCTGATAAAATTCTTTTGTGTTGATTTAAAACTCCATAAGCCCAATATTAATTTTTTTAACCTATCATTTTAGTTTTTTACATTATTTGATATTTCCTGGGAATGAGGCCTGTCTAGAACTTATTTTTATCCCAGAAATTAGTTATTTTGAACATTTGAAGGAAATCGTTGGAGCCGTTTTTGAGATCAGTGTCGCAAGCAAGCAAACATACAAGCAAACCTTACTCATATTAGAGTATATGATACCTGGGTACCGAACTTTGCTCGGGGGAAGGCCAGTCAGTTTGTTTAGATGACTTGGAGCATATTTCACCACTTCCCCCTACTGATAATCAGATTTGTATAACTGATTTGCCTCTTTTCTACATTTTTAAGGTCACTCCAGTTGTTATTTATAGCTCAATATCCCTTTGATTTATTTTACTACTCTATATATGTAATCTTCTCTCAAATCTTTTAATCTCTGCTCTCAGGAAACCACATGTTAATAATCATAAACAACATGAGTTCCATGTGGTTCCATAAAATCAGATAATAAATCCTTTGAATGAAGATTACATGTAGAGTGGTCATATCCAGAATGACTCAAATGTGCATTATAATAACAACTGTTGTGACCTCAAAAATGCTCTTTAGTAGGGTACATAGTGAAAAACAACTCCAAGTCATAAACAAGATTGACCTTTCCCTAGAAAATCTCAGCCCCAGGTAGTACTTAAACTATATGAGTATAACTTTGAGAGTTCGCTGAAAGATTTTGAACAGCTGTTATGACTCTTTTGCTTTTATTTTAATCTCTAAAAGCCCAATGTGATTTTTTCAATTTTCCATAGCGGCTTTTACATTATTTGATTTTTTTGGGGATGGGACATGTCTAGAACTTATTTTTAACCCAGATATCAGGTTTTACAACACAAGTAGTTGGAAGGACACATTAGCTATTTTTCAAGAAAATCGTTGGAGCCGTTTTTGAGATCAGAGTTGCAAGCAATCAACCAAGCAAGCGAGCATGCAAACCTTACTCATATTATAGTGTAGGATAGGATTGAGTCAAAATAATTCAGCATTTGTATTGATTGACTATAACATATTTTTACTCTTAGGCACATAGAATGTACACGAGACAGGGTCAATGATTCTGGATTCTAGCATGCTTGAAGTTCTGCATACAGACGGCCAGGGCTGAATTTAGGTCTGTACAGGCTCTGGTCTACACCCTAAATGCAAGTGAGGGCCCTTACCAGCCCGGCCAACTTTCCTGTTTGATTTATATAATATAACCTAAACTTATATCAGGCTCTACAGATGGCGTTGTGCAATTACTTAAATTTCGAATTGCTAAAATCCGTATTTCTGCCTAGTGTATATTAACGTTGTCATGGCAAGATATTATTAAGTGATTTTCATTATCTAAATACATAAAACAAAGTCGGGATTGTATGTTAGTTATTTAGTTTCATCAAACAGCTGTTATAAGGATGATATCTAAACATACTTGAAAAGCATATAAACATATGTTTATTATAGAAATAATAAATCTATTTGAATAGCAACTCATTTTCAATACCGAAGCAAGCTCTATATAAACATAGGCAAGTGAGCGTAGCTAACGAGCTCATCATGAAAAAGAACGAGAATTTTTGACATAAAACAAATTCAGTGACATTAGGACAGAATAATGTCTGTTTGACCAGCTAGTAGTACTCAACCCGAACGCTGACCCGAACTCCCGAACGCTTACCCAAGGATCATCTTTCCTCTATAAATTTAACAAGGCAACTTTTAAAGCCAGCGAGGCGGAGCTCTAAGGTCGGAGTTAAAAGAAAATAACAATTTTTTGTATAATTGAAAATTTTCTAAAATTACTAATAAAGGCGTAAATAATAACATAGACAATTTTCCTGTGCGGTGGAGGTCTATGGTTGAGTAGGGTGGCGTATCAAACGTGGGGACATCTTTCAGGAGATGCTGCTTTAACAAAATAAATCCAACGAATCATACGTTAAAATTAAAAGTTGGGAGTGATAGTAAAGGCAGAGCCCTGAGGGAAGAACAAAGAGGTATCCATAATATTTTGGTACCCAACAACGTAGTATATAGGTCTGGAGCAGTTTTGAGGAGCCGCTTTCGAAATCTTTGGATTTTTTATTTGGTGGTTTATATTAGGTTTCTAATAAAATATACCACCTGATTTTTTAGAAAAATTTGGGTTCAGAAATTACAGGGCTTAAGAGATCCCAAACTTCAGTTTGTTTACCTTTCTTATAAACTTTAAATATTTTTAGCATATTTCAACAGTTTTATCTCATTGCCATAAAAAGCTCTAAAAGATTAAAAATTAGTACTCCAATCCACAGACGGTTAAATTAGTATTTCGTTAGTAGGCTATTCGGCTAATGGTTGTGGAGAATATTTAAATTTCCATTCAGCAGTAAACTAAGTATATTGTCCGATGTTATTCTTATAAGAAATAAAAAACATATATCTCTTGTATACTGATTAATTTTATTAAAACTTGGTGGGTTAGCATTGAACAATAGAGAATATTCGTCCTAGGACAACCTTAAAACTGGTCTATACCAGTTTGGATGCTGACATTGGGTACAGCAAATTAAATTGTCATTACATATGAAGTTTTTTGGATGTCCATTATGACAAACTTCCCTTTCACCTTTGGTCCCTCCACTTGCAGCGGCTCGAGGCGGAAACTCAGGGGTTGGTCCCCAACCTGAGAATGTATGGTCCCTGGCTGTTTTACATGGATACCCCATCCGTTGAGTTGGCCAGTTGGAGGGCAGAGCGGGTCCACATTGAGCCTGATCACAGTTGTCACAAGGCACGGGAGTTGGTACTCTGAAAGGCCAATTTGGCTGCCTGTCCCATCCTACCCTTTCCTTTCCTGCTATATCCTAACCTTCTGGTAACCTGCGCAAAATTCCTGCTTGTGGAAAACGTGCCTATACAGCTATGCTGGGGTTTCCTAATCTAGCAACAATGAATAGAGAATATGCGGAATACGTTTCCATCTAACCCTGGAGGGTGAGGTGGAGCAATTAACCTCTTAAAACCACTGTGTGTACCTAGCAAATTAGATTGAACTGATTGCGTTTATTTGGTCACAGGTCCTAGCTCCTGTTCACGCTTTTTTATGACTCGGCCAATGACTAATATATTTTTGACACCGGATGGTTTTCGACGAGTTTTAAATATATAACCTGAGGGAAAAGTTGGCAATTATTATTACACCTATTAATTTCCAGCTCCAAAATCAGGGGGTTAATAATACAGAAGTATACTTGTTTTAAACCCATTTAATGTAAACAAATGTATTCAATGATTTATTTATATAACAGTATCTTATAAAATTCATACCTTAAATTTAAAAATGTTTACATCATTAATATATGTTAGTTTGGATTTAAATACACAAGCTACTGAAATCGCAGCACGAGATATTTAAGAGCAAAATCCAACATCTACATTAATGACAATTTTTCAGGAGGGCAATCTGTCTACATCGTAATTAGTTGAACAATGTAGACGGTTGGGACTAAGGAGTTTTGGACATCTTGATTTTGTATGAAAATCAATATTAACCACAGAAAATGCAAACAAATATAAACTGTAACCAGACTATTTTACTGACCGGTAGATTACAAAACTTTAATCCCATGTCATTAGGTGACAGTGAGGCTTATTTGGTACATTACATGTAATAAAGATAGTTTGCACGTATGGTCGTTTAGTAAGTCTGCCATCAAGTAATTTGTTCACAATGTAAATAAACTACTATAGGTCTACAACACGCTTGATTATCAATCACAGTCAGTCGTGTTACAGAGTTATACTGTCCGAGTAATTCAAAAATTCCAAAACCTATTGTATTAATTTATCATCACTAGTCCAAACACTTAGCTTTTACATCGAAGTTTTCCAGTAAAAAATAAACTAATAATAAATCTAAATAGATATAGGCTATGTATTGTTTTAAACACGACAAAACACTACCAATTTACATAACACTCACATTTTAAATTATTTCAAAATAACAAAATGTATGGAACAAAACATAACCTAACTTCATAGTTGAAAACGTGTTTAAATTTTTTGTGATTTATAAACAAATATGCAGTGTTTCCACTCTACGGTAAAAATATGCCACGCACTGATACAAAAAATCCCACTTTATCCCAGACTCTCCCTTATAGTATCCCTCGTCATATCCCACACTTTCCCACTGATTTGTTAAACATTGCAACACAATTAATGTTAAATATTATATGATTATTGAATAATGTATTAGTACAATATTTATACCGTTAGATAGAGCTTATTTAGATCTACTAATTACCTATAGGTATTTTACATTTTAGTACCTCAAAGGATTTTGAGCAATGCGACATAGGTCAAATGATACGGTGAATTAACTAAATTAAATAATTTATTTACGTGAGAGGTACTAATATTTTTAATGGTAGTAATAAAGAGTACGAAGTAGGTACTAAATAATGGCAAATAGTGTTGTTAATTCCAACATGGCTCGGCCAGCGAAATTGACATGATTCAGTGTTCGTTCTGTGACGTTTATAAAATCATAATAGGTGCGGACAGCGAGGTTAAAAAATGGGAAACCCCGCAACTGCCAGTACGGCGAGAAAATCCACTAGAAGTGCTACTGCTAAGGTGCTCTGGTCGTAAGTTGTAAGCAAACTAGCAGACGTAATGCCGATTTCAAAAAAATCCCACTTTATCCCACAATCCCATTTTATCCCACAAGCAGTCAAAATATCCCATATAGGGGATAAAAATCCCTCAAGTGAAACACAGATAAATCACAGCTGACATTTTAAAGACAACCATAGTCAATAGCTTACTACGAAAACCAATTCAACTACTGAATATCAAACATTAAAATTAGGTTTAATAATTATTAATAATCCAAAATAAAATACAAATGCTGTGTTAAAACATCCCTTTGGTATCCCAAATGACTCCTTCAAAATTTCATTAAGAAATGTTTTACAGTTATTTAGTATTTCGATAACACACCCACACACACACACACACCCACCCACGGCCACTGAAACTTCTTCATCAATACAGTGATTCACTTCGTTCATCAATTATGACGTAAAAATTCGTGTAGTTTTCAATATTAGCATTAAAATTTCGATCTTCACGAACTTAACCTTGATTTTCATCGAAACAAATTACGACTTAAAGGCTTCCATATTTGTTATACTCGATACATTCCTCAATTTTTGACATGAAACCAAACTATGTAATAACAATTGTAAGGCTTTTGGAGAAGCTTAGTTTTAAGTTTTGATATAAAAACATATATTTCTCATTATTTTAATTACATTTTTAACTACAACAATTTATGTAAGGCTAAGAAGCCTTCACATATGGAGGGGGAAATGTTTAAGTAACAAATAGTTTAAAAGGAAGTAGGTTTTGTTTATATAAAAAGGCCACGTTATGTTTTCTTACTAAAGTATTTTATTTCGTTATTGATTAAAACAAGTTTTTTGTTTCACGAATCAAATATAATCACTGATCAGATATGTTTATCTTACCATATAATGTTTTAGCGAATTTCCCCCATAGGGAAGAAGCTATTACCGGAGGTGGCATGGTAAGACTTAAGCCCGAGACCATGATAACTTTTCGTTTTGAGGTCCCCAGATGCCAAAAACACTATTCGTTCAAATTTATATATATGTATATATATATAGGCCTATGTATATATATATGTGTGTGTGTGTGTGTGTGTGTGTCCGTTACCACGATAACTTTTGAAAGAAACACCCGATTTTGATGAAATTTGGCACAAATGTGGAGAGTAGCATTTATGACTTTAAGTTCGAAAACCAGATCAATCACACTATGGGAAGGGGGTCTTATGAGGGTTTAGAATTTTCCAAAAATCGGTTTTTTGCAAATTTGACCCCAAAATGTTAAAAACACTCAATTTTGGTTGTAGCCATTTTATAGAGCTTAAAAAACAAATAATTTAGTATTTTGAATCATTAACCTAGGTTAAGTGGTTGCGGAGAAAATCCAAAAAAACGTGTCCCATGTTAATCTTATGGGAAAAAGGTGTTTAGATTTTTCTCAGATAGTTTTATTAAAAACTTCACATTTCTGTTTATTAATGTGTTTAGCTCAACAAAACAAACATTTTGGTGTTTTAATCGTTGTTCTACGTCCAACCGTTACAGAGATATTCAAAGTGCTAAACACAGTACGTTGTCCAATGTTATCTTTATGGAGAATAAATATAATTCTATATCTCGATTATTATTGAATGTATATTGATGAAACTTGGTATGTGGCTTCAACTAGTTGTGGTATATAGATATTAGCACAAGAAACAAGTTTTTTGTTGATATTCCCCGTAGCAGCAAACCTGCATACTCGGCCCCATGTTATTCACATGGAAAATAAGTAAAGTTGTATTCATAAAACTTGGTATATAGCTTCACCTGGTTCAGTTATATTGATAATTGCAAAAAAAACATATTACTTATCTTCCTTTTTGCAGCAAACCTGCATTCTCAACCCTAATGCTATTCTTATGGAGAATAAATAAAATGCTATATATCACTTATTTATGGATGTATTTTTGTGAAACTTGGTAAGTAGCTCTATGTAGTAGTGAGTCACGTATATATGCATTGGAAATTCGCTGAGTAGCAGGTTTGCTGCGACGGGGGTATGATTCTTTCCAACAAATAAGTCTCTTGCTATTTACTGCCTAATTTACTCTACATATCAAATTATAAGATTCCTTGAGAGCCCTATTACATATCGATAACTGAATTTTCTATCAAAATTGAAAGCTATGTTAAAAGACAATAATCTCAATACAATATGGAGTAAAATGTACATAATTAATATTTTCTAGGTGAAGATTAAGTAAAATGAGGAGCATTTAACTATGCTGTATGTGGTAGAACAGCGTGGATCCGTGGTCCGCGACGGCGTGCGTAGAACTGAACATAGCTGTTATTTACACCGGATTATTGAACAAATGATAAGTTCCATCTTGACTGAAAATTTAAGATCATCTTACTAGCTACAACTTCCTCGCTGGAATTTTGTTTTTACCTCTAAAATAAAAAAGTTCTCGCTCACTGACTTTTTGAATGGGTTTTTAAGATTAGTTTGCCATTAAAAATAATAATTTAATAAATAACACTTATAGCTGAAATTACTATTTCGTATGTAAGCTTATTTATTTTAAAATTATAAACAATCGCCTGCAGTACAATTTGGAATTCACGTGTTCATGGAAGAGATATTTTTATCCGTTCGTTTATTCTGCATAGGAGGGGGGTAAGCGCTATAAAAATTTACTTGAAATATGCGTTCGGCAATTTAAAAAAAATATTCTATAGATTTTCGTTTTAAGACCAACTGTACTTTTTGATCGATGTTTATTTTATCTTTACTTATAGTTTTTAGATAATGCTACAACAGAGTATTTTTCAACACCGATATAGGAAAAGTCCCAGATCGTTATAAACAATACGTTCATCGCTCGGTTAATGTTATAAACTTTTACCGAGACTTTGGAGTGACGCCCGGCTTGCGCGAGATTGTTTTTTAGAAGTTAGTGTAAAACAAACAAAATAATATTATTCTAAACTAAAAATACAAAGTATATGAAGGGGGGTATAACATTTCGTATAATAGGAGGATGTGCCATTGACAACCCTGCCCCCCCCAATCAAAATGCTGAAATTACGCCTATGCCGGCCACCTTCCTCACTCCTCAGCCAGTTCTTGTGCCACGACCAGAACTCGTCCACCTTTTTCAGCGTCTGCCAAGCCTCTAGCCAGAGCCTCGCTCACGGTCGCCGAAGTGGAAGAATAGACGTACTCAACACAAGTGGTGCCGTCAACAAACCCATTGACAAACCCCAGAAACCAGAAACTTAATATCCGGTGATCTGAATTATATTGTGACATTCGCTAACAGGCATTTTTTCATTGCGTCGGTGTGGCAGAAGTGAAACCGAAGTAAAAACGCCCGCCTCACACAGGGCCTCAAGGGCTGAAGTGGAGGTCGTGGAGGAGGGAGTATCTGAAGGATGTGGACAGCCACCTTGAGTACTTTAACCAACTGAAGAAGAAAGCGCGAGCTTCAGCACCGAAACTGTACTTAAAAATCAGAACGTTTAATTTAATTTATTTACACCATTAGGTCAACATGGACAATAGGTTCATCAGTCAATATACAGATACAGTTCAATGGTGTTAAAGCAAATATAACTAAGGTATGCATATACAGGGTGAGTTTTAAATGAGTCCCCCCTTCTTTTTTCTAAATTTCTTAAGATAACAACTCCGGATCACCCCCGATCATTGTTGACCAACTTATACTTCATTTTGATTTAGTTAATATTTTTGGCCGCCATCTAGGATTCAACAATTTATTCTTAAATATAAAGTTGGGGTTGTGACCCATCATATAGAAGTACTTTTTAATGGTGAACACAGTAGTGTGGGAAGGGGACTTCTGGGCCAAGTGATTGACAGCTTCCGGTCACGTGACCGGAAGCGCTGAGTCATTAAATACGTCATCTGAGGCTGAGCCAGTGACGTAGGCGGTTTTGTGACGTAATGAGTGAAAGGTTAAAGTTCAAGGTCACGGGGAGGTAATTTTAAAAAAGTACTACCTCGCACGCGTAAAATCTGATTGTGATTCGATAGTTTTAATTCGATAAAATATCGAATGAAAATTATCGAATGAAGCAATCGAATGATACGAGTTCGAGGTAGTACTATTTCATTTATTACTTTTGTTTACTTTTCTTTTTATTTACAATAAGTTATGTTTACAATAATTCATGTTTACAATAGTTCCCCGTTGTTGGTTGTCATCGATGTAGTTGATCCGGACGAGTTGCGGCCATCACTTCGCTTTCTGAAGAAAGACGGTATATACTTCGATTCCTGCGCAGAGTCCATGTTGTTTTTTGATGCGTAAAGTTCCAAAGATAAATCGTAACCGGACGCAATGAGAAGTCTTAACTCTTCATTAAAAGCCTCGAGGTCTTGGAAAGTCGCCAGATGAATAGAGTCATAATGAATACACCTAATTTTGATGGACATTTCAACAGAGAGCTCGATGTACACTGGTCAAGAGCCGGAGGTGTACTGACTATTCGCTAGCTAGCGTTTTGGTATCAAACAAAATAGTGGGGGTAAAGGTGTGGTGGGGCGGAGCAGATGGCGGACGGCAGATGGCAGGCGGCAGATGGTAGGCGGCAGGTGGCAAGTGCGCGGCAGATGGTTGCTACTACATCCACCATCATTAGTCAAACCCTATTAGGGATGCCATTATTGCTTCTGCATCAGTAGATATTGTGCTAGAAACTTCATGTACTTGTATTTCATCATTTGTATTGTCAGCTTGCTCAATATTAAAAGAAGAACATGTGGAAGAAACAGTAGTGCCTTGTATTTGCGAATCCATGTGAACTATGCAAGAGCCGCAGGTATACTGAAGTGATACAAGCATGTAGGATAGACACTCGCCTTTACCCCCCACCACACCAGTTTCCCCCACCAAGTTTTCACATCGCACAATAACTACGGGACATGCATTAGTTAGGGTCTAGCTCTGACTCTGTGAGGATCGGAGCTCCGTAACTGAAAACATTAACAATTCTTGCTCGACACTGTTTTTACGCAATCATAACAGTCACTGTGATCTAATTTATTGCATGTACTCATATGATGCATCTTGCGTAGCAGACAACTTGCTAAGAATGTTTCAGCCTGGAGTATTCTACGGCGAAATCGCTCACAATCCACTAACAGCGTAGACCTTCTATCTTCACAGTCGGAGAAGTAGAAGGTGGTGGCAGGCGGACTGTTGAAGGACACCTTCGTCATATTTCTGTAAAACTGTGACATCTTTAGAATAACACAAACTCTATAGGTAGATGTTAATCCTGCAAGAGCTAAAAGTATAATGATATAGCGCTAGCGTGTATGATACCCACCCGACCTACCCGCACAACAACGTTACCTCGGTATACTTTAAACTATAAATAACTTGTCGTAGTTTAATCCATAAACAAAGTATTTATTAATGTCAGGCCTTGAAAGTGTTGTTTTCGCGCTGTTTCTTCCCTAATCTCAGTCGGATCTGAATTATATTCGCACCATCTTGTTCGTCTGATTAACCCGCGTAATTTGAGTACCCACTCGCTATACTTTAACCCAATAATAAAGAAGTTATTAGTATGTAACCTTGAAAACATTGTTTTTTTTCGCTATTTCTGCTATACCGTTGGTCGGATCTGAATTCTGTTTGCACCATCTTGTTCGTCTGATTAACCCGCGTAATTTGAGTACCCACTCGCTATACTTTAACCCAATAATAAAGAAGCTATTAGTATGTAACCTTGAAAACATTGGTTTTTTCGCTATTTCTGCTATACCGTTGGTCGGATCTGAATTCTGTTTGCACCATCTTGTTCGTCTGATCAATTCGCGTAATTTGAGTACCCACATGACATACTTTGGACAAACTTTGTAGTTTTTTCGCTTCTGCTACTATACCCTTGGCCGGATCAAAATTCTGTTTGCACCTCCTTGTTCGTCTGATCAATTCGCGTAATTTGAGTACCCACATGACATACTTTGGAAAAACTTTGTACCCCCCCCCCCAACATGGGTCATGTTCAAGGTCAAGGTCAAGTTCAAGGACTTTGGGACTTAGAAAATTTCACAAAGTGGGCTGCACAAACAAACTCTCCTGCCTATGTACAGGCCAAGTCCCTAACTTGAAATGCTTAGGGTGGTCCTGAAAAGGACCGTTTGCGTGCTGAAGGTTGGTCGGGATAAGGATCAGTTCAAACTTTATTCTTCAAAACCCACTTTACCCTCCCATCTTTTCTGGTTAAGAATAACTCCTGTGTATCAGGTATCAGAGGAGGTGGCGGTGGGAGAGACTGCGGCAGACGCACCTCGATGTAGTGGATGGTGTGTTGAAACAGGAACACGTGGTCCCCGTTGGTTGCCACATATTTATACTCCGTTATCCGCTTCAGATTTCGAAACTCGACCTTGGAGACTTCAAACGGCGTCACCAAGTCGTTCAGCCCCATCAACCTTGTCCGTTGCATCACCTCATCGACAGTCGGTGTTGGAGACGAAGGTTGAGCCGCCGATGTAGAAGGCCGAGGCTGAGCCGATGTAGAAGGTCGAGGCTGAGTCGAGGGTCGTTGTTCAAAATACAGCGGATGACCATGGAGATTCCGTTTGAGAGACTTCAAAGTTGAAGGTCTCTTAAACCCGCTCCTTCTTTCCGTCGACCTCTTCAAAGATTCCTTTAAGCGCTGGAGTTTTTCAGGAGTCAGAGGAGAAGACATGGTGTAAATAGGATGGAAGAGAAAATGGATAAGATAGAGTTGGATAGAGCACGTGTGTACTGGTTGCAATCCAAAGCCGGAATGAGGCGGCTGGCAGAGTGAAGCAGGTCGTAAAGTGAAACCTTGCCCTATCCATATATGGGTAGAAAGCTGAGGACTGGTTTAGAACCGGCCCCCCCCCCCCCGACGGAACCCCCCCCCCCTGACGGACCCCCCCCCCTGACGGAACCCCCCCCCCCTGACGGAACCCCCCCCCCCGACGGAACCCCCCCCCTGACGGAACCCCCCCCCTTTTGGGTCATGTTCAAGGTCAAGGTCAAGGTCGAGGGAAAATAGTTCTTGGAAGTGCGGGATAAAATCCCGCAACGAAGCAGGATTATCCCTTATCCCGCTTTCCCCTTAATATCCCGATTTCCCATTCTCCGTCTATATAACCCGAGATTTCGAGCGTCTCTTCGCAGTAGCCTGCCGCCCGTTGCGATGAACGTCCCACTGGGTTGCAGTGCCTGCTGCAGCGTAGGTCTGTTAAGTGTGCGTTGGGCCCGACGCGCAATTAAGAGATCCGCGCCCTTGCATGTTTAGTTAGTTTGTTTAAGCATGTTAGATAACGCTTGTAGTTTGCTGCTAGGTAATGTAGTTAGTTTAACTGTAGTTAGTTTGGTGTTGGTTTTAAAGTGTCTTTGAAGTGTTTTTATTTACTAATGAAATATGTACTTTTCTTTCACGCTCCCATTCAAAAAGGTATGGCACGAAAACCGACCTTATGTCTTTAAATATCTCAGGGGGATTATGTTTCTCAAATAAACACCTTTCCTAACCCCTTACAAAAAGGTACGGCACGAAAACCGACCTTGAGTCATTACGGCGCGCAAACCGGATGACTTTACCTATCTTAACCCTTACTCACGAGAAACAGATTCAGTCAGTTTGCTTATTTTTGGTTAAATTTAAGGGGACCTTGGTCAGGTAATTATTGTACTTCGGTTCGTAAAACTCTGACGC
Source organism: Allygus modestus (assembly GCA_963675035.1). NCBI lineage: Eukaryota > Metazoa > Arthropoda > Insecta > Hemiptera > Cicadellidae > Allygus > Allygus modestus. The sequence goes on from OY776114.1 coordinate 102,592,111, forward strand.
CTACACAGTGATGAACGTCCTTGCGGTTTCAGAGTGCACGACTGTTGTTAACTGACCATTTTGCTTATCTTGGGGGGATACATCTTCGGGGAAATAAACTTAAGGGGACCTTGGTCAGGTATTATTGTACTTCGGTTCGTAGTACTCTGACGCCTACACAGTGATGAACGTCCTTGCGGTTTCAGAATGCGCGACTGTTGTAAACTGACCATATCGTTTGTTTGTTGGGTGAATAATTTTTTCGGGGGAGAGGTTAGTGTTCCGTTATCAGGTTTATTGCCTATAATTGCGAGCTTTAAACTAGTCCTCTTCTCCTAATACAGAGCGGGGAATAGAGCAGTTTGTGGTCCAAGTGAGAATCACTTACTGCTCTATTCCCCGTTTTGGCAACATGTTCAGATGACCTTGACCCACTTCGGGACTTAGAGAAAATTATTGTTTGGTAAAAACATTTACTCTTACAATAATACCCCTTCCCTATCACTACCCCCCCCCCCTTTCTTCAATTTACCTCCCACCACGGATCGTCGGCTATAAAAGCGGGGGCTGACCGCAGAGGTCTCACAGTCTCAGGCTGACAGCCTAGCTAGCTGTTCGCCTTAGCTGTCTGTAATAGCATCTTTAGTATATAGGTGGTACCCCTGTATACTAAAGATTCTACCTTAGCATGTTTGTATGTTATGCATGTTAGTTTGTTTTTTAGATTATAGCTTGTAGTTTGCTGCTAGAAAATGTAGTTAGTGTTGGTGTTTGTAATTATTTGTGGTGTTGGTCTTTGAAGTGTTTTATTTACTAATGAAATATGTACTTTTCTTTCACGCTTCACGCTCCCATTCAAAAAGGTATGGCACGAAAACCAACCTTATGTCTTTAAATATCTTAGGGGGGATTATGTTTCTCAAATAAACACCTTTCCTAACCCCTTACAAAAAGGTACGGCACGAAAACCGACCTTGAGTCATTACGGCATGAAAACCGGATGACTTTTTTACCTATCTTAGCCCTCACTTACGAGAAACAGATTCAGTTAGTTTGCTTATCTTGGTTAAATCTAAGGGGATCTTGGTCAGGTGATTATTGTACTTCGGTTCGTAGTACTCTGGCGCCTACACAGTGATGAACGTCCTTGCGGTTTCAGAGTGCACGACTGTTGTTAACTGACCATTTTGCTTATCTTGGGGGGATACATCTTCGGGGAAATAAACTTAAGGGGACCTTGGTCAGGTATTATTGTACTTCGGTTCGTAGTACTCTGACGCCTACACAGTGATGAACGTCCTTGCGGTTTCAGAGTGCGCGACTGTTGTAAACTGACCATATCGTTTGTTTGTTGGGTGAATAATTTTTCGGGGGAGAGGTTAGTGTTCCGTTATCAGGTTTATTGCCTATAATTGCGAGCTTTAAACTAGTCCTCTTCTCCTAATACAGAGCGGGGAATAGAGCAGTTTGTGGTCCAAGTGAGAATCACTTACTGCTCTATTCCCCGTTTTGGCAACATGTTCAGATGACCTTGACCCACTTCGGGACTTAGAGAAAATTATTGTTTGGTAAAAACATTTACTCTTACAATAATACCCCTTCCCTATCACTACCCCCCCTTCCTTTCTTCAATTTACCTCCCACCACGGATCGTCGGCTATAAAAGCGGGGGCTGACCGCAGGTCTCACAGTCTCAGGCTGACAGCCTAGCTAGCTGTTCGCCTTAGCTGTCTGTAATAGCATCTTTAGTATATAGGTGGTACCCCTGTATACTAAAGATTCTACTTTAGCATGTTTGTATGTTATGCATGTTAGTTTGTTTTTTAGATTATAGCTTGTAGTTTGCTGCTAGAAAATGTAGTTAGTGTTGGTGTTTGTAATTATTTGTGGTGTTGGTCTTTGAAGTGTTTTATTTACTAATGAAATATGTACTTTTCTTTCACGCTTTAAAACTGATCTTGGTCAAAACTTTGGTTCGCAGTTGCCTGGCGCCCGTTACTGACCAACGTCCGACTGGGTTTCAGGATGTTGTTGACCTTTGTAAAACCGACCTTGGTTGGTATGTCCTTTTCTTACACGCTATAACTAACCTTGGTCAAAACTTTGGTTCACAGTTGCCTGGCGCCCGTTACTGACCAACGTCCGACTGGGTTTCAGGATGCTGTTGACCTTTGTAAAACCGACCTTGGTTGGTCTTTGTAAAATTAATTTTAACTGATCAGTATGTTTCTCATCCTTTTCCTAACCCCTTACAAAAAGGTATGGCGCGCAAACCGACCTTATGTCAATACGGCGCGCAAACCGGTTGACATTACCCATCTTACCCTTGAGAAACTTTTGCAAATACTCCCTGCAAACCATTTGTAACTTCCTTTTGTTTGGATAAATTAACAAAAGGTTCTGTTATCAGGTTTATTGTCTATAACTGTGACCTTTCTTCAAAATTCACTTCCCTAATACAGAGCGGGGAATAGAGCAGTTTGTGGTCCAAGTGGGAATCACTTACTGCTCTATTCCCCGTTTTGGCAACATGTTCAGATGACCTTGACCCACTTCGGGACTTAGAAAAAATCTTTGTTTGGTAAGATATTGGAAGATGTCTGAAGAACATCTTCAAGAATTTGGACTAACATCTGCTCCGAAGATTTATCGCGGTGAACAAGCAGTGAAACACTTTGTAGATGATTTGTATTACATTGCCTCTAAGGTGGAAGAACTCTACAAAATTAAAATACCGATGCAACCTATGGAAGAACACCAACTTCAACATCACAATTTGGCAACAACATGTTATCTGTGTAATAACCTATTTACACCAGATAACGTTAAAGTGCGCGATCACGACCATCTTACAGGAGCCTACAGAGGTGCAGCCTGTAACGCTTGCAACTTAAATTACAAAGTACCATCTTTTATACCCGTTGTTCTACATAACCTTAGCGGATATGACTCTCATTTCATAATCCCGGAGTTAGGAAGAGATGATGGGGCGATAGATGTTTTGGCAACAACAATGGAAAAATTTATAAGCTTCTCTAAAAAGGTTGACAAAATAAAACTTAGGTTTATTGATTCGTTTAGATTTATGCCTTCTAGTTACAAGACAGAAAATATTTACCAGTTTAAAATATATTAAATTTTCCTGTTGGAGAAAATTGTCCTTGTTAAATACAAAGCGGGGAATAGATCAGTTTATGGTTTAAAATGAAATCATTTTCCTGCTCTTCCTGGCAAATATGCTCAATGTCCTTGACCCAAATACAGAATTTTGTAGCCTCCAGCTAAAAACTTAAACTTAACCTAAAACGTACCCCCACCACTTTTTCTAGGGTATAAATAGGGGTGCATTTGCAGTGTTTTTCATTATTACGTTGACCCTTGTGAAGAGCACGCCTACATTATGATTCGCTGCGATATTTGTAAAGCTTCTTTCAGAGATGAATGGCTTTTAACCATTCATAAAGAATTGAAACATAACATCAATACAAATACAGAAGAACCAAATGAAGAAGAATTAGATTCAATCGACCAACAATTAGCAAAACATCAAGAAGAACAAAATGAAGAAGAGCACAACGAAGAAAAAGAAGAAAATGAAGAAAAGAAGAAAATGAAGTTTCAAGACCAAGTGTCATTCATTATGCGCCTGGACCATCAGTAAATGTGGAACTACACGCCCGAGCACTTCCGGGTAATGTTGTAACCCACTTTAAAATTGACAATACAAAATTGAAACTTGAAGAATTTTTAAATAACGCAAAAGGATTGGTTAGCAAAACTCTGAAAAATGAATTAAAAAGATTAAATTTTATTAAATTTGGACTATTACTGGATGCTTTATTTTCAAACATTCAAAATGAAACCTCACCGAGAGGTTTCTTAACAAAAAACCGAACTATTATGTTTTCGTCAGATATTGATTCAATCGTATCTGAATGTTTTGAAGAGCTAATGACAAAAATACAAGAACACGAAGGAAGAGGATCTGGATGGAGTTTGTTAAGCATCACAGGGCTAGACTTAAGAGTGCACAAACACGGTTATGGAATTCGTGGCAGTAGCTATATCCCTTTACCAAAAAAGATTAGTGATACCAAATCCTGTATTAATGTGCAAAATGAAGATAATGAATGTTTTAAATACGTTATGTTGGCTAAATATGTAAAAAACCATCCTGAAAGACCAAATCAAGCATATGAAGAAGTTCAACATAAGTATAATTTTCAGGGAATGACTTACCCTGTTGCAATTACTGATATATCAAAATTTGAAAAGCGAAATCCTTCAGCTTCTGTCAACATTTTCGGCTTAGATTCGTCAAACAATGCGTACCCCTTGCGCATAACACCTATTGAGCGCAGAGATCATACGGATTTGCTATTGATCACTAAAGGGGACATATCCCACTATGTCTATATAAAAAACTTTGGAGCTCTTGTATCTAAACAAATATCAAAAAAACACGGAGAGAAAACCATTTGTAAAAGATGTTTTTGTCATGTAGGCAAACCATTAAGAAGGGGAGGTTCAGAATGGTTAGTAGAACATCAAAGGTTATGTAATGGAAACTATAAGGTTAGAATTAAATTGCCACATTCCAGCAAGGCGCAGATAAAATTTGACAAAGTAATACAACAATACCGTGTACCTGTTGCTGTTTACGCTGATTTCGAGTCTTCTTTACATCCGCTTGAACAACAAGAAGAGGACGTTACAAGAAGAAGCAAATACCAACTTCATTCACCAAACAGTTATTGCATACTAATTAAATCCACGTTGACTGAAGACCATCTTCAAAAATATGGACTATCATCTTCTCCAAAGATTTATCGCGGTGAAGAAGCAGCCAAATACTTTGTCGATGATCTGTATGACATAGCTGCAAAGGTAGAAGAACTGTATGGAACAAAGGTGCCCATGTCACCTATGGAAGAAGAAGAGCTTCAACATTATGATTCAACAACAACGTGTTATCTGTGTAATAACACCTTTACACCGGATAACGTTAAAGTTCGTGACCACGATCATCTTACGGGAGCGTACAGAGGTGCAGCCTGTAACGCTTGCAACTTGAACTACAAACTACCATATTTCATCCCCGTAGTTCTGCACAATCTGAGTGGTTATGATTCGCACTTCATAATCCCCGAACTAGGAAGAGATAATGGAGCAATAGACGTTTTGGCTACTACAATGGAAAAATTTATAAGCTTTTCAAAAAAGGTGGGTAGAATTAAATTAAGGTTTGTTGATTCATTTAGATTTATGCCTTCAAGCCTCATGAAATTATCTGAAAATCTAAGAAGAACAGATTTGATAGAAACAAGCAAAATTGTACCTAATAGTAAAATGGATTTGGTTCTTCGAAAAGGAGTCTTCCCCTATGATTACATCGATGGACTGCATAGATTTGATGAAACATCACTACCTTCACCAGAACACTTCAAAAACAAACTTAATGATTCGGAAATATCACTTGAGGACTATCAACACGCACGTCGAGTATGGAACGAGTTAGATATGAAGACCTTAGGAGATTACTCGGACTTTTATGTCAAACTAGATGTAACTCTTCTTTGTGATGTAATGGAAGAATTCCGAAACACCTGTTTTGCTGCATACGATTTGGACCCTCTACATTCGTATACTTCACCAGGATTAGCTTGGCAAGCCATGTTAAAAGAAACAAAATGCAAACTCCAACTTTTAACAGACATTGACATGGTTTTAATGGTTGAAGCTGGAGTAAGAGGCGGATTGACCCAAAGTGTTACCAGACATGTCAAAGCCAACAACAAATACCTACCCGATTACGATGAAACCAAACCGTCAACCTATTTAGGATATTTCGATGCAAATAACCTGTACGGATGGGCAATGTCAAACCCACTTCCTTTTGATAACTTTAAATGGATTAATCCCGACTCTATTGGCGATATTTTACAAATTCCGAAACATGGTGACACTGGATATATTTTGGATTGCGATTTTGAATACCCAGAAAATTTACATGATCTTCATTATGACCTTCCACTTCTTGCTAAAACAGAAATTTCACCAATTGGAAAACACCCCAAATTAATGATGACATTAAATAATAAACAACGCTACGTGGCTCACTTTTGGGTGGTTCAACAAGCTATCGAATTAGGACTACGTCTAACAAAAATTAATAGAGTTTTGGAATTTTCTCAATCATGCTGGTTGAAACCCTACATTGATTCAAATACCATCAGAAGAGCAGCAGCTACATCAGACTTTCAAAAAGATTTCTTTAAATTAATGAATAATGCGATATTTGAAAAAACATTGGAAAACAAAAGAAGACACAAAAATGTTAAACTTGTTACCGACGCAAAAAAATTACAGAAACTAGTACAGAAGCCAAATTTTAGAACATCTATAATTATTAATGAAAAACTTGTAGCAGTGTCCATGAAGAAGACGAGTGTGAAGATGGATCGTCCTTTGTATATAGGCATGTCAATCTTGGACATCTCAAAAACACACATGTACGATTTTCACTACAACAAAATGGTGGCGTTCTACGGAAGAGAAAATATATCTATTACATATATGGACACTGACGCTTTTATATATCGCATAGTAACATTGGACATGTATAAAGATTTACGTACATTTATTTACAAGAACGACTTTGATTTCTCCGATTATCCAAAAGATCATCCAAACTACGACAATGACAGACACAAAAAAGTACTAGGCAAATTCAAGGATGAGGCTAATGGTGTTCTGCTTGAAGAGATTGTTGCACTGATGTCTAAACTATATTCTTTGAAACTCTATAATGAAAAAGAAGAAGAAGAAAAGAAGAATAGCTATATTAAGAAAGCTAAAGGTGTAAAGAGTTTATATTTAAAGAAGAAAGTGCATTTTGAACACTACAAGCAATGCTTATTTGAGGATAACATCATTACAGCTAAATTCAACACCATCAGAAGTTTTAACCATCAGCTGTACAGCGTGACTGAAGTTAAAAAGGCGCTATCCTGTAATGACGACAAAAGACAAACCCTTCCAGACAACATCCACACTTTACCATTCGGTCACTATTCCCTCAACCCTATTGACTAATAACCCTTTCATCGTCCTAGATCCTCTATCCTTTTCCTTTCCGTAAAAAAAGGGGAAACACAGCAATGTTAAGCTGTGTTTCCCCTTTTTTTACACAAGTTTTGAATGACCTTGAACTATATGTATATATATATAAGCAGATTTATACAAAAGAATATTTAATACCATATCAGCTGCCTTCGTGAAACCATCATGTCAGACCTGAAGGAGAAGATTATTAATGAACTACACAAACCTGCAAGAATAAAGTTTCCAAGAAGAAATACTGTTATAAAAGGGATAAATGATCTATATCAAGCGGATTTAATTGAAATGCGACCGCATAGCAGAATAAACAAAGGATTTAAATATATACTCACAATTATTAATTGTTTTACAAAAGTTGCAGACGCTTTGCCTCTAAAGGACAAGACTGGTAAAAGCGTAACAGAAGCCATGGAAATAGCCATAAAAAGAGATAAAAACAAAATTAAACATTTACAAACTGATGATGGAACAGAATACTTTAATACAAACTTTGCACAGTTAATGAATAAATATAAAATAAATCATTATTCTACAAATTCAGAGAAAAAAGCTGCTATTGTAGAAAGATTTAATAGAACCTTAAAAGGAGCACTGTATAAACAATTTTCAAAAAGAGGTTCTTACGTATGGTATGATGTTTTACCACAATTAATAAATGATTATAACAACAGATTTCATAGAACTATTGGTATGAAACCTAACAAAGTAAATAGAAGAAATGCAAAAGATGTATTAAAACGCATAAAGAAAAATACAAAGCCTAAAGTAGAAAAAATGCAGCCAAGAAAATTTAATGTAAGTGATAAAGTACGGATTAGTAAATATAAGGGAGTGTTTACCAAAAAATACCTTCCCAATTGGACGAATGAAGTTTTTACAGTGTATAAAGTGCAACCGACTGTACCTGAAACGTATATCCTAAAAGATAACAAAGGAGATTTGTTGCAAGGTGCATTTTATGGACATGAAATGTTAAAGTCAACAGTAGGTGATGTATATCTTGTTGAAAAAGTGTTACAAAGAAAAAAGGACGCAGTTAAAGTGCGGTGGTTAGGGTTTAACAAAACTGAGGATTCATGGATACCTATAAAGGATTTGGTTTAATACAAGCAACTCATTTCATCGTTAACCTTTGAGCAGGATGGAGATTATTCACCATAAAGATCGATTCAATATTAATAACATAGATGATTTAACTGTGGATAACGTTAAAATCAACAATGGTAAACACGGTAGTTTACTTCCAAACACTGTTCGATGTATAGTAAGTGGCCCCTCAAACTGTGGAAAGACCAATGTTGTCTTTAATTTGATCACTAATCCGCAGGGATTAAGGTTTAGTAACCTATATATTTTTTCAAAGTCTCTACATCAACCAAAGTATCAATTGCTGGATAAAATCCTATCTGATGTGTCTGATGTTAATTTTTACAAATTTAACGCTAGTGATAGCATTATGCAACCAAACGAAGCGAAACCGTATTCTGTATTTATATTTGACGATGTATCTTGTGAAAATCAGGATACTATTAGAAACTACTTTGCCATGGGAAGACATAATAACATCGACAGCATATATATAGGACAAACTTATAGCAAAATCCCAAAACAACTTATCAGAGATAATGCAAATATTCTAATTGTATTCAAACAAGATGATACTAACCTAAAACATATATATAACGATCATGTGAATGCGGATATGCCATTTGAAAAGTTTAAAGAGCTTTGCGGAAAAGCATGGGCGGAAAAGTATGGATTTTTGGTTATTATGAAAGATCAAGCTATAAAAGATGGTCGTTATAGAATAGGTTTTGATAAATTCGTTTTAATACACTGATTAGCGGTATTACTGTACAAGTCGTCAAGGTGTGAAGATGGTTAACCAGGAAAAGCTATTAAAGGAAATAAAATCACTTAGTGATTCTATTAGACAAAAAAACCGAGCTTTAAAATCAGGTATAAATGAAAGAGAGCAATTTTTAGAAACAACATTCAAACCTGTTACTGAACCTTTAAAGCGATTAGCACAAAATATGGAAAGACCTTCATTTCGCTTCGAAGGAGACAAAATGCTACCAATTTCCAAATATGAAGAAGAATTTCAGAATGATGAAAGTTCTGACCAGTTACAAACATCTGAAGAAAGCGACGAGTATGAAGAAAGCGGAGATATAGGAGATTTAAGGGAAAAGAACATTGCAGGAGATACAAGTACAGAAGATACAAGTGCGGAAGATACAAGAGCAGAAGAAGAGGATATCAACCCATCCAACTTAAGCAAATTAGGCACAGATATTATGTTTAAAGGAACACTTGGAAGAAAATATACATTAAAAATGTTACATGGCACACATGCTAATCGAAATTATCATACATATGGAGCTAGAATAGAGGATAAAGGATTAATGATTGGAGATAGAAAGTTAGATATAAACGAAAATGATGATATAGTTATTGGTGATAAGAAATATAAAGGTACAACAGGTTTGTTTGAACTCATCTTTAAAAATAATCCTGGTAAATTTACTAAAAAGGATTTACAATTGTTTAAAAATATACTAGAGTATACAAATGCACATAGAAAAAAATATTCCAAAGAACTACCTATTCATAGAAACAGGTCAATAAAATACACAAACATTATATCTAGTCTTTTCCCCTCGAAATCAAATAAAGCTCCAATTAAAAGAAGAGCTTTATCTTCTGCTGAATTTAAATGTTTTGCATAAAAAAAGAAAAACAACTGATCCTACTACATCTGGAAGGGGATTATTAAAAAATTTGTATAAAACCAATATAATATATTACAACGATATAAATAAGTTAGTTGATCGAATGAGGTTATTACATGAAGCTATGGAAGCCGGGCACACTGGTTTAGAAAACGAATGGGTAGCTTTGGTTGATGAACTGCGAAAACGAGAAATAATTGTTCAGTAGACGTATATATATATATATATATATATATATAGTAAGAACCTAAACGATAGCGATTCAGTTACATCATGAGTGTGGACAAGTTTGGACGGTATTCCGAGTTTGGAGTAAAATCTGGATATAGTGAAAAAAGAGCTGGGTTTCCGTTAACACCTGATGGTAATTATAATTTTGAAGGAAAAGTAATTCAAAATGTTGGTGATCCGCTTTTGTCTTCTGATGCGGTTACGGTACAATACATGGATAAAAGAACCCCGATTGTACACGAAGACCATTGGGGATTTTCCGGTAAAAGGTTAAGCAATATAAAACATCCCATTTATGATGGTGAAGCAGTAAATTTAGCGACTTTAAAATTGTTAACGATTTACAAAAAGAATGAAACTGATACAAGCTATGATGTAAAAAAATTAAAATTGTCAAATGTAGGTGATTGTGAGCAGGATGGAGACGCTGTAAATAAGAAAATATTTGATATAGTACACAAGAAATGGACTACAGAATATGAAAAACATATGGAAAGGTTTGGTGCAGCTTTATTTAATTATATCCATCGGGCTTCAGGAAGAGCTGTAGCTTCAGATGTTGACAGCCACAATTATTTAGACTGGAAAAAGATACACAATCCAGAAAAACCTAATCAATTAGATAAACCGTCTGAGCCTTCTAAAGTCAAGACATTAGGAAAGGGGGATAAAGTGAATGTGATTAATGAACCAACAGAAAACGATGAAGATTATATAAGAGAAAAAAGAATTTAAATACCCATGATAAGGGATAAAGCATCTACATTTAATTAATTAATCCATTTCTATATAATAAATGGATTTTAAACAGTATATATAATACAAGAAGCCAAGACTAATATTACATTCATTGTAAAACATTTATAGAGTGCACCTACTGATTGTAAGTTTGGCTATAAATAGTCATGCCGAGGGCTAAACGCATCAGTCATAATCGAGAGAGATTACAGAGAGGAAGGGGAATAGCATCAACAGCATTTTCTCTATTAAGTAAACCGGTTGGAGCTATAGTTAACAAGGCGATTGATTTATTACCTGTGGAATTACATTTACCTGGAGGATATCAATATTGTGGTCCTGGAACCAAATTAGAGAAACGGCTTGCTAGAGGAGATCCTGGAATAAATAAGCTTGATCAGGCTTGTAAACAGCACGATATAGCGTATTCCAAATTTGGTGATACAAAAAATAGATCAATAGCAGATAGAGCACTTTCTGAGAAAGCTTGGCAAAGAGTAAAATCTAGTGACGCGAGTATTGGTGAAAAAGCAGCGTCTTTAGCAGTAACAACAGCAATGAAAGCAAAAACTACGTTTGGAGGAGGAGGAAAGAGAAGAAGGCGTGGGAAAAGACCCGCTAAGAAACAAGGAGGTAATATCAGAAGAAAACGTCGATCTACTAGTGGTAAAGGTAAAAAGAAACCAACAATATGGTCAATGATAAAAAAGGGAGGAGGACTATACCTAAGACCGTATCGTGTGTATTAAATAAGAAAGAGCAATTAATAATTAAAAACAAAGAATTAACCAATGAAGAACTGATTACATATGCTTCTTGTTTGAAAATCCCATTTTTTAGAGGAGTATTTATGAAAGATGAATTACCGGTTAAAATGTGGAAAAATGAGACTGGTATAGTAAATTTGGATAATAGTGAAGGATTAGGCACTCATTGGGTGTGTTACAAGAAACTTGGTGAAACGATTTATTATTTCGACAGTTTTGGAAACCTTCCACCACCGAAAGAACTTCAACAATACTTTCGTGCGGCGGAAAATGTTTTTTACAATTATACAAGAAAACAACCTGATGATACATCCATTTGCGGTCATTTATGTTTAGACTTTTTAGCTAAAAGTGTTAGTCAACTTTAAGATGTCTTCGTATACAGTGTCATTAACCGGTAACTCATGTACTTTGCGCAGTATTCTGTTTCCAGCGCTACGTTTGCAAAAAGGAAGACTATGGGAAGCCGCATTATTGGATTTAACAACATATAACTCTATTCCAAACGTTAGTGAAGGAATTAATAACAAAATACATTATTACAAGACAAAAGATAATAAAGGAAAATATTCAGCTTTGGAAGAATTCAGTTTACCAACAGGAGCTTATGAAATTAATAATATAAATGAAGTTATACAAAAACATATGGGAAAAGAAAATATAACGATAAAAGGCAATAACAATACAATGAAAGCCGAAATTACTTCTAAGTATTATATTGATTTTGGTCAAGAACGTTCAATTGGTAGTTTATTAGGGTTTTCTAAGGAAACAAAGGTATTAGAACCTAATACAACTCATTCTGGGAATAGAACTGTGACGATCATCAAAGTAAACAGCATAGACATTACATGTAACATTATACAAGGATCCTACAGAGATGGAGAAAATCGGCATATATTACACACATTCTACCCATCAGTCGCACCGGGTTTCAAGATAGTAGAAAAGCCTCAAAACCTTGTGTACCTACCGTTAAACACCAGTTTCATTTCAGACATCGTGCTGAACATAGTGGATCAAGACGGAAACCTTATTGACTTTCGAGGAGAAGCTATTACTGTAAGAATACATATAAAATCATCCGCTTAGATAATGGGGTTATCATTTAAAAAGAGAGAGCCAACCAGCAAAGAGGTCAGTAGCTCATCAGCTGTAGAAGGATTAACAAGTGACAACATTCGTTTTCTAGAAGAAATTGGATTAAAGGTCATTAACAATGGATATACTGGATATAGCGCAGGGCCCAACATTCGACGAGACCTTATGGGAAAAGGAATATCACACGCACAACCCTTACGCTTCGTCCAAATTAAACAATAACGATGAAATTAGGATTCCTATACAACAACAAGACATTTATACTCTTCCATGCGAAAGTTATTTATATATTGAAGGAAAAGTAACAAAAGCTGACGGTACTGTTGGAACCACTGTTCCGTTCATAAATAATCCTATGGCATTTTTGTTTGACGAGATTAGATATGAAATTTCAGGAGTTACAGTCGATTCAACAAAAAAGGTTGGAATTTCCAGTACCTTAAAAGGATTAGCGTCTTTAACACCAAATGAGAAGAATCTGTTAGCTGTTGCAGGATGGGTTGCACCAGACAAAAGTATAATTACTCCTGACGCTTCGGGAAACTTTGATTTTTACGTACCTTTAAGATTACTTTTAGGATTTGCTGAAGATTACAGAAGAATAATAATAAATGTAAAACAAGAACTAGTTTTATTAAGGTCATCAAACGATAATGATATTATTAAAGCATCTGCTGGAACAACTGAAGCCAATTTAGACTGGAAACTAACATTAGACAAGATTGTTTGGAGAGTACCACATGTGCGACTAAATGATGAACACAGGATTACATTATTAAGAAAGTTAAAATCAGATCGAGACATTGTAATGCCATTCAGAAGCTGGGAGTTTCATGAATACCCCGTTTTACCTTCAACACAACGGCATACATGGACTGTAAAAACTTCTACTCATTTGGAAAAAGCGAGATATGTAATCTTTGGATTACAAACAAAGAAAAAAAGTATATTAACTGAAAATGCTGGTGAATTTGACCATTGTAAATTAACAAACTGTAAAGTGTTCCTGAATTCACAATTCTTTCCCTACGACAACTTTAATATCTCTTTTGATAAAAAAAGGTACAGTGTTTTATACGATATGTACGCTAGGTTCCAAAATTCATATTACGGCAAAACAAACACACCTCTACTATCTCCCGTACAGTTTGAATCGAAAGCTCCGATTGTTGTAATTGATTGCTCCAAACAAAACGAATCTGTAAAATCGTCTAGTGTTGATATAAAAATAGAAATGGAATTTCAAGAAAACGTACCTGCAAATACATCTGCGTATTGTTTAATTTTGCACGATAAAATTGTTACATACACACCGTTGACTGGTATCGTAAAGACGGTATTGTAAAACGTTGTACCACCACCGGCACCGCCACTGTCGCTAACCTATAAATAGCGGAGCAACAATGCAGGTCTTCAGTTGATCGTCTATCATCGCATGGGCAACATCTTCTACAAAATGAGTTCTCCATCTGTTGTACAAGGTGATGCAGAGGTAGCACCGTTATTGGAACGTGATAATACTAGTGAAGAAAAAATCATCAAGGAAATAACTGCATTTTTAAAGTTTGGTAAAAGAGATAGAGAGGAGGAAAGTAATGCAGACCCATCAAAGGTAGTACCAAAGAGGAAGAAGAAAGTTGAAGAAAATATTCCTCCTCACATTTTAACTGAAGTTTTTTTGCGAATCTTTTACCCCATCTCAGCATGCATCAGTAAAAGTGTATCAGTTGGATTGATGAAGTCATTGGATTATTCCCCTACAGTAATACTACACCATGGAACAAAAAAGGTTTTATTTTCGCAAAATGCTTGGGAGTCATTTTTGAAACATGTACATTTAATAGAATGTTATTTAACTAACAGTTTGTGTGGAAGGAAAACACATATTCGACTTTTGGATTGTGACAATGAAATCGATATTGTTAAACATCGTGGACAACTACAAGTGCGAATTAGAGACTTGACTCAACATGAAAATAAGATTCTACTGTCACATGAAGAATTCTACGTTTTAAACTACGCAACAGAACCTATTACAAGGTACATGAGACAGTTGGTATTTGCAAGCGCTATTATTAAAGAATATTTGGTCGATACCTTGGAAAAACAACCTGATAGCACCATCGTGTACGGACCTGTGGATACATCTATTTTTAATAGAATACCTCATGAAGTTTGCATGTGGAGAAAGTTAAAGGATTTTGAACCACTTGTAGAAATCGCTACAGAAGCTACAGAAGAAACAACACAGGAAGAAGAAACGGAGAAACAAGAAGAAGAAGAAAACGAAACACAAGAAGAAGAAGTTAAAAAAGACTAAAGTTTGACTTAGTAAAGAAGAACACACGTGGGGTAGGCCTATTGGGGACGGTGCCCACGTTAAATATACACCAACGCGCCTGCAACTGTACGGCCTGGTATTTAACCTACCGTGGTGTGGAAAACAGTTTAGTTGATCGCTAGGTGCCATGATGAGCGGAGGGGATGAAGAAGTGAGTGTAAAGCCTTGTGTAATAGAATTTCAAGCATTTCGAAATAATGATGATAGGTTTATTATCAAGGAATTAGTAATTTTAGACTTGCTTACATTTGTAGCCTACCCATTCACGTTTGATGCTCCTTTTTCTTTTAACAAACTTAACACCAAAGCAAAAAGTACAAACAAATGGATAACAAACTACTTTCATCACATACATTGGTATGAAGGATTTATAAGCTACAGTAATCTGCACAGTATTATGTTTAACTTTTGCAAACAATATTCACATATATACACAAGAGGATTAGAAAAAAAGAACTGGATACAAAAGTACACGCACGGTGATGTTTTCGATATAACTATCAGTAAGGACTTTAACATTAATCTCGGTAATATTTGTGTCGCTGCAAAAGATCTTAAACACGGCCAAACAAACTGTGCATTGTACAACGCGTATCGTTTGGCTGCTTACTTGAAACAAACGCAGGAATGTGGTGGGGGTAGCGGAGAACAGAAATGTGGTGGGGGTAGCGGGGCCTATAAATACGAGGAGACAGCACCGCTCCAGCACGAGTATTATTCGAGACTCCGAAGAGACAACATCACAGAAGACACCACTGACGAAGATGACATCACAACAGTTTCTACAAACACTGGTTGATCAATTCAACACTCATTCAAAATCCGACCTTCTGCTAACTAAAAAGTGTTCAGAACTAAAAGAACAAAAACACTACATTATTCATAACATCAAGAAAGTGGAAACCACACATGGAGAAGCAATTCTAGTTTCATTGAGCGAAGGACCTTTCTCTCCAGGAGATGAGCCGAAGTTTCAAGTATTTCTTCCAAAACGATTTGTTCAACTGCTACAAAATGAAGATTTGCGAGATATTCAACCGGGGACGTTGTATTTGGTATCACACGGTGTAAGCGGCAACAACTCGACGGAACTCACTCTGCACATCACGCATCCTTGTACATAATGTCTCTGTTTGTATTTTATTGTTTGTATTTCTAGTTATCAATGTTAAACTTAAGTTTATTGTATTGTAAGATGTTTGTTTAATAAAGAAAATAAAAAAAAAATAAATAAAATAAAAAAAAAATAAAAACAGCAACACAGCAGTATATTATTTTATATACTGCTGTGTTGCTTTTTTTTAAAATTCAAATGGATGACCTTGAACTTTCATTCAGGGTTAACTTATGAAGAGGTATAAAAGAGAGGGAGCAGTGAAGTTAGTCTCAGTCTTGTCTAACACACGCTGCAGCTAACATGTCGGTGTCACCTATGAAAAATTTATTTTTCGATAACAATTTGAAGACATATTGTTGCGAGTTACAATGTTTTAAAATACCAGGCGATCAAGTTGACGGGAAAGCTTGTCGTAAGTGCAAGTGTTTCAGCTATTGCATATGTAGATGTAAAACGTATCAAATGAACCGACAAGATAAAATACAAGAATTACGCCGAAGGATTGCATTACTGTGGCGGCGAATGTAGTAGCAACCAGCTGCCACCTGCCGCCTGCCATCTGCTGTCCGCCATCTTCTCCGCCCCACCATTTTGTTTGATACCAGAACGCTAGCTAGCGAATAGTCAGTACACCTCCGGCTCTCGACTGGTGAACATCGAGTGCTCTTCACAAACGTAAAACATTGTATTAAAATGTCCATTAAAATTAGGTGTATTCATTATGACTCTATTCATCTGGCGACTTTCCAAGACCTCGAGGTTTTTAATGAAGAGTTAAGACTTCTCATTGCGTCCGGTTACGATTTATCTTTGGAACTTTACGCATCAAAAAACAACATGGACTCTGCGCAGGAATCGAAGTATATACCGTCTTTCTTCAGAAAGCGAAGTGATGGCCGCAACTCGTCCGGATCAACAACATCGATGACAACCAACAACGGGGAACTATTGTAAACATGAATTATTGTAAACATAACTTATTGTAAATAAAAATAAAGTAATATTTGTATTAGTACTACCTCGCACTCGTATAATTCGATTGCTTCATTCGATAATTTTCATTCGATATTTTATCGAATTAAAACTATCGAATCACAATCAGATTTTACGCGTGCGAGGTAGTACTTTTTTAAAATTACCTCCCCGTGACCTTGAACTTTAACCTTTCACTCATTACGTCACAAAACCGCCTACGTCACTGGCTCAGCCTCAGATGACGTGTTTAATGACTCAGCGCTTCCGGTCACGTGACCGGAAGCTGTCAATCACTTGGCCCAGAAGTCCCCTTCCCACACTACTGAACACAATATCACTATCCGTTCTCAAGATATTGACCAATTAAATAAATGAATTTTGGAGAGAGTTTTAAAGGTCCCAACCTCAAACATGCCCGCATGTCATCATTACATCAAATAATGACCATGAACTACTACCAATCATATTTGAGTGGCATTTTCTTCCTTTTGAAAAAATTAAAATTTTCGCCCGCCATCTTTTAGAATAAGATTTTTTTTTCAAAAGTAAAAGTAGGGTTGTGACCCATCATTTCCAACAGTTTTTCCACACTGAAATCAATGCCGCAATCGGTTTTCAAATATCACCTTTCATTTTCATGATACGGAAAGATTTCTGTTTAACATTTCAAAAAGTGACAATACATATCATGAAAACGAAAAGTGATATTTGAAAATAGATTGCGGCATTGATATCAGCGTTGAAAAACACTTGGAAATTATAGGTCACAACACAATGCTACTTTTACATTTGAACAAAATGATCTTATCCCAAAATGGCGGATCGAAGATGGCGGCCAAAAATGTTAATTTTGTCACAATGAAGAAAATGCCACTCAACAATGATTGGTTCATGGCCATTATTTGATGTAATGATGGGAATGCATGTTTTAAGGTTGGGACCTTTAAAACTCCAAAATTCATTTATTTAATTGGCCAATATCTTGAGAACAGATAGTGATTTTCAAAAACGGATGTTCACCGTAAAAATTTACTTCTAATTGATGGGTCAAACCACACCTTGAATCTAAAAATAAATAGTTAACTCCAATATGGCGGCCAAAAATATTATCTAAGTCAAAATGAAGTATAACTTGGTCAACTATGATCGGGGGTGGTCCGTAGACAATATGTTAAGAAATGTAGAAAAAAGTAGGGGGGGACTCATTTAAAACTCACCCTGTATATACAACAAGTTACCTCAACCCTTAATCTAAATTACATCTAAAAAAATCATCAAGAGTGTAGGGGAGCATTATGTAAAAGAATAGTGGTCAAAGAAGATTTAAACTCTTTTAAAGGCAAGTCTTTTGTGCATTTTGACAGTTTTTTATAAAGCCTAATCTAGATAGCATTGTGAATCCTTAAGTCTAGTTGCAGGTAAATTCAAGTCCATTCAATGTCTTGTTTCATATGAATGACAATTACTGCGAAGATCATACTTACTTATTTATACTGAATGCTTTTTATTTAGTGTAGTCATTGGCTGGACGTGGTGGTGGAGGATCTGTAGACCAGATGTATATCTAGCTCATACTCGCGGCTTCTCTCGCAAAAAATTAAAATACATTTCAAGTGCTGTCCTGACTTGCACTATAAAATATTTATTTATATTTTATCCATATGACTTCCTTTGCAGTAACTGACAAACATTTTAACTACAGCTGGTAATTTTATAAATGGTATCTTCCCATAAGATTTGCATTGGATCTATCTTTCAGGGCCCGTGGGGTGGAGCCCTAATGCTGGATGTAGACATTATCAAGTCTGTGTGTTATTGTGATATGTAAGCTATGTTCATGCAAAATTCTAGCTTAATAGGTCCAGTAGTTTTTGCGTGATGGAACTCCAAATATCCATACATACATCCAAACTTTCACATTTATAATATTAGTAGGATAAATACGGTGCCTTTGTAGATACATTTAGTTATTATTACATCATCTGCCCACATAAGGAAGTTAAGGTTAACCCTAGCCGTGGCCATATGTTGTTAAACGATAGATTTTTGTGTTGCCTTAAAATGGCCACTATCGCAAAACGACAGTCCTGGTCGAAATTTTTTTAACGGTAAAAAAACATTAATAGTCAACTCAGAAGTGAACAATATTTATACCATTCGAAAGATCACATTCTGAACTTTCATTTTATTACATAAATGAACCGTTTACAAGTTGTATAACAATGTCACGACGATTATAATTACAATGAAATTTTGCCGCTACGCCATTCCTGCAGTCGACGCTCGGAAAATGTAAAAACACGACTACTTTGGAATTACCCTGCTCGGGTAATTTTTGTCTTAGGATGTTGCGGGTGGTACCACTGCATAGCCAAAGAGTTTAGTTTCACTGTGGTATTGATTGTTAGAACGAAATATTGATTGCACAACAGTTACGATTTTATGAACACAGCTGTTTTCTGACTTTTTAACAGTTGGCCATCTGACGTTATGCGACAGATTTTAAAATACGAATTACATCCAGTGCAAGTTATAAATACTAGTCATATAATATTTCATTTTGAAGAGGAAGAAATTTAGCTTTTGACATTGGCAGCCTTGCGCATCATCATTTCCGCCTGCGCTGTGGGAGAAGAAGGAAATACGTCACTCTTCTGACATATAATGCGTCGTAGAAGTCGCCATCACATGATTCTTTCGCCGTGCTATGTGAGTTCGCGCTCGCTTGTTATCCGCGAATTATTGCTAAATCCTTTATTATTTCGGAGTGTTAGTGTTAGTGAAGTGTATGTGTGTATATAACAGTAATCTTTATGCATTTTATTATGCATAAATATTACTGAAGTGTGTGAAATAGTGTTTCTAAAAAGTTGTTTTTCTTACAATGTCTCGAATGTTCGATTGTGATAATAAACCAACAGGATAACATAATAATGGGACGGGGGTGAGTAATTATATTTATTTTTATTACTTTTACAATTGTAAGGTAGGATATATTTCATTTATTGAGTAGGCCTAATATAAAAAATAACAACTCGCTTCGCTCGCTGGGGGCTCCGCCCCCAGACCCCAGACCGGACCTACAATCACACGTTATCTCTTATATAATATGCCACTACCCTGTGTATATGTATATTTATATATTTTATTGTTTCTAAATACCTGCAGGAATAATATATAGATATAATATACTAAATGTATATATAGTATTTGGAGGAATAAATTTCTAAAAAAAGTTATATACTAAATACCGTAGAATTTTTTTTCCGAATACCCTAAAATTTCCAAAATTCATCTAATCATAAGTGATATCAATTTTTTACCTTCAACTTTATGACTTTTTTACATTTCTTATTTCATTATCTTTACAAATATATACATATTATTATTAGCATATACATATTTACATTACCTATTTACAGTACTAACTAACACTGTACAATTTTCACGTTTTGCGGTTTTCCGTATATACTTACATAATACTTACAAATAAAATTCTTTCCCCAACATATTATACATTTCTATGTAGGGCATTGAATGTCCTACTAAATGTATATATAGTATTTGGAGGAATAAATTTCAAAAAAAAGTTATATACTAAATACCGTAGAATCTTTTTTTTCCGAATACGCTAAAATTGTCAATATTCATCTAATCATAAGTGATAACAATTTTTTACCATAAACTTTATGACTTTTTTACATTCCCTATTTCATTATCTTTACAAATATATACATATTATTATTAGCATATACATATTTACATTACCTTTTTACAGTACTAACTAACACTGTACAAATTTCACATTTTGCGGTTTTCCGTATATACGTACATAATACCTACAAATAAAATTTTTTCCCCAACATATTATACATTTCTATGTAGGGAATTGAATTGTCTACAAAATGTATATAATGAATTTTCCATAAAAAATCGGACAAAAAAGTTTTACCGAGGCTGCTTTTGAAATTTCAAAAATAAATTTCAATTTTTTTATATTTTTTTTACTTCGCTGAAAAGATTATCTCTTAGATCTTTTTTATTTGACTATTACATGATGCCCCTGTTCTTTCTGAACAAAAAGAATATGTGGTTGGCTATGTTTAGTTCTCATTTCAATTTTATACGAATTTTCAAAAAAAGGTCTGCAAAATCGCCAAAAATGGTTGGCCATTCTACAGTTTTTTGGCTGGCCACTGCTAGGGTTAAGGACAATAATAAAATGAACTGGTTTAGTCAGGAGCTAAAAAAAACTCAAGTTAATTTCTATGAAGGCCTATCATAGATGGAAGGATCGTAAGACTGGAAAAAATAAGGCTGATATGAAATCAGCCCAAAAGCGCCTTAGTGACAGAGTCAAAAGTACGAAAACAGAGTGGTACATTAACAGGTTGGACAAAGCAGAAAACAAGCCTAAAGAATCTTGGAACGTAATTAACAATCATAGGGGAGCAAAGAAAAATCTATTCATAAGAATAGATAATAAGATGATAGAAAATCCAGATTTAGTATGCAATAAATAGTATAAATAAATGTGACAAATGAATTAACAGGCACTATTTCAAGAACACAATCGAATAGCAATCCATTAGATAGTAACAATACAAGCATAACAGGAAATCAGTTTTTTTTTCCTTATACTTAATAGACGGTGAGCCCGTGAAATAATCGGATAATCGTATGAATACTGAATTTAATCGAGTTGTTTTTATGGTAAAGTCTAAACGTATTCATGAGTGATAAATGATAGCATTCTAAAGAAGAAAATATCAATAAAAAGACAATTGTCAATAGAATCGTACTGAAAAATTAAAAATGAACAAATATAATGCAACCACATAGGACTGTAAGCAGCCACTTTTCAGAGAATTTCTCCCCCTGTAGGAAAGAAGCTATTACCAAAATAAACCACGTAATTTATTTTATTTACCATCTAGCCATATAATTAGTTTTAGTAGAGTTTTATCATGCCCGACACCATGATATGTTTTATGTTTATGTGTTGTTGAGGGGACGGATTCAGTAATTCTCACACGTCAACCGAAGCTTGTTGTGTATCACCTATAGATGGATTTATGAATGGCACATGATAACTTTTCATGGTTCAAGTCACAAACTGGCCATCATTTTCCCTCTGCATAAGCAAAACATGTGATCAGAGAAAGCAGTAGAATTGGTTACCATGGAGGCCAACCAATAGCTTAAAATATATCCAAAATTTACTATTTTATTCTTAGATCTATATTAATTTTAGCAATAATTTAGAATACAAATTATGTAATATTTTGTAAATATGTATTTTTTCAGAAATTTATTTGTCAACTTTACCACATGATATTAATTAGCACAGTTGTCACAGCTGTCATTGGAGCACGGGAGCCTCTGAAAGGTCAATTTGGCTGCCATCCCATCTGACCCTTTCTTTTCCTGCTATATCCTATCCTTCCAGTAACCTGCACAAAATGTACACTTGTGGAAGACGTGCCTAGCAACTTAGCTGGAGTTTCCTAATCCAGATGAACAACAACCATGGAAAACATACTAAAGTTACAGGATCAATAAACAATGAGTCAGATGTTATTCCTTTATTGAACAACAATAACAACACCATCCAGGGAGGCCGTTACCTGAGCACGGCCATGACAGCCACCCCCACCCCCACCACCACCGCCGCCGCGACGGCCAGCCAATAGCGGGCCAGCAGTGAAGACTCGGGAGCGTCGTCCACCACCCTTCGCTCTCTGTGCTTCTTCTTCCCTGACATCTTCTTCTCAAACTTCTCCAGTTCCTCTTTGTTACGAAGTTCTTCTTGACGTTTTTTCTCCTCCTCTTCTTTCAAACGTTTCTGAACAAAGTGTAAGAAAAAATACTGTCAATAGCGCTGTATACAGCTGTCAATACAGCGTTCACGAAGACCAACTGTGGCTGCTGAGTACCTGGATTCAAAATTGAATAAATTTAACAGAACTTGGATTAAACTGGGTACCTCTAAGCGATTTATAAAATCAAAACCTTACCCCTTACCATTTTTGCTTTTTTCAATTCTCCATTGATGAATGATTTCTATAATGTTTGCTAAAACGTTTTGTGTTAGTTTGTCCTATAGCTATGTTTGCTAAAACGGTTTGTGTTAGAGTTTGTCCTATAAATATTAGTTGGAAAAATACAATTTGACCATAATTTAATACGAGCAATGTCTGTAAAAAGAATAGGATCACAAAGTCTCGCCAAAGTATTTTGCTTAAACTCTAAAAATTGAGGGTTTTGGGCCTTAGAAAACAATTCATTGGCAAAATCCTTTACCACAGAAAAAATAACATTTTGATGGAAAACTCAAAACGAAAATTTGAAATCTGTAATCTTTGGGCTTATGGTGTTTCAAATCATAACCAAATAATCATAAAAGCTTGATTAAAAACAACAATGCGCAGTCACAGTAACTCTTGTGTGATAAGGTCTACATCCAGGTACAAACAAAATTATTAGAACAGAATATAATCCTAACAAATGACCAAGTCCATTCATTAGCCTACCAGCTGCCCTGGATAAGGAGGCTGGGTCTGCAGCTACAGAGTCTGCCATCTCACTCCAGCATAAGCCTAGACCACTAAAATCTATTGCCCATTTTCTTAGTTTTCTTAGTGTTGTGGACTATTAATAAATGATCATAATCCGTCATAACAACTTTAAAAATACTGATAAAAAGATTTGTTGACAATACAACATTTCTCTATGATTTTTACACTAAAGATTTTATCCTAACACTTTCACTGCGGCAAACATGTTTTTTTTAAACATGGAAATTCCATGTTTTAATGTTGAGCCATGTGGTACATTCACCAGCATGGAATGAGTTAAAAATGTCTTCCCTTATACTGGAATAATATGTAGACTATACCAAAACATGTCATAGCCTCCCAGATTTCCTGGCCCACTGACTGGCATCCTGTTGGGGACACCCCATAAATTGTGTCATTGCCAATTTCTATCTATAATAATCCTGCCATTATACACCGGCTCCACCTCTCTCCAGGCTTGACAAAAACATCACTTGTTTGTTTTGTGGAGAACCCGAGGCACGTGGTCGAATGACAATATTTGTATTCAACCGATGTTCACCTGTAGCTCCAGCGCCTCCCTCTCGTGGCAGACTTCATCACACTCTATGACGGCCTGGCCCGCCCTCACGGTGGCGCACTGCACGTCGCGCCGGATCCTGCGACACGGGCACGACACCTTCACCTTGCGACGGCACAGCTCGGCGTCGGCGCACGGCCCGGCGTGGCAGTTGTGGCTGCAGCGGTGGCCGCACTCGTACTGCCAACACGACAACCGCACACATCAACACTCGCTATACGATACAATCTGGATGGTAAATGTAAGATTACTGATAGTCCACGGATTAGGAGGCTTAGGGTAAAGTAAGGAATGCTACTGTGGAATAATGAATACTGAAGTCGCATCTTAAAAGATATATTTCAGAATCAGTAAACATAGACTGGTAGAGGTACCTAGAATGAATATGGAATATCCTCTTTAAAATCTTATTTTTTGTATTCAACTTTGAACAGTGGCCTTCCATACTTCAAAGTAAGCCCGTTATCCTATCCAAGCCTAAAGGTAACTCGGCATAGATCCTTTATTCCAAAATGGCTCTATATTTTGGTGGAATTATAACCAATTTCATATAGGAAACACATATTTCAACTGTCCAATATACACATAAGTAAGAGTAAATCAAGAGTAATGTCCCACGGTTAATCATTTGATTAATAATTCAGTTTTATCCACAACCTCTAGGGTCTAGAACCGACATGATAACAATTCTTTGTTTAAAATTCATTGTTGGTGATGGGGTAAATAACAAGTAACAAGAACACAACTTGACTCAAAGCTAGGCCCAGAAATGATAACCAAGAATAATCATTCAACGATTTCACAAAACAGAAAATAATACTTCCTTTCACATATTTCTCCCTACAGGGGACTGTCTCTACCTCTGTCAGGGAGGTGGAATGTGTCAGTGTGGTTTCAGTCAGCTGTTGCGAGACGGTGTTATAGGAAACTGTTCAGCCCAGCTCTCGTGTACCACAAGTCTCGAGGAGACGGTGGTCATGACTCCACAGCAGTGGTGCAGGACAAAATTGTTATGGTGGAGGAGTTGGAATATATTTTAACCCTTTTAGGGCTAAGCTTCTAAAAATGAGTAGTTAAATTTGTGATGTATTGTTGATTTGTTAAATGTCTTAAATGCCTGAACAGTTAAAAAAAACATACTTCCGGTGAACATACACACAATAAGGATAGGTAAAACAGTTGCAAAACACCTGATCAGATGTGCAACTCTCAAATAATTCACCCATCCTGACAGCTTACACCCGAGTTGTCCACTGTTTGTTTAAGGTCCGCCCTCCTTCAACTCTGCCACAGACAGGTGAACTCACAGACATGGATGCAATGAAAATGATTTACTATTCAAACATCCATTCTCATTTAGCTTATGGAATTGCCATTTATGGTTCAACCACAAAAAATAACTTAGATAAAATCTTGAAACTACAGAAATCAGCAGTTCGTATTATGTTAAATTTAAGTCCTGAGACTTCTTGCAGAGAGCATTTTGCTACTCTGGGAATAATTACAGTTTATGGTTTATATATACTTGAAACGGTTTCACATGTAAAGAAAAACTTGGAAACATTTTTTAAACATAGTCAAATCCACAATTATAATACAAGGAACAAAAATGATTTATTGACAATGGCACACAGGACAAAACTTTTCACAAAAACTCCAACCTTTAATGGAATAAAATTCTTTAATTCACTACCTCAACAAATAAAAAACATAAATAAGTTTGACATTTTTCTAAACAAAGTGAAACAATTGGTCACTGCTAAAGTTTTATACTCCCTTGATGAATTCTGATTATTCAGGAATTCTGAAATTGAAAGGGTTTTGAGACTGGGAGATAAATGTTATTTTGAAGGTGTTATTATTATTTTAACATTACTGAGTAATTAAGATAAATTTGTTTTGTACCTTTGACACCATTCTTTGTACTAATTGTACTGGTTGAATAAAGAGTTTTTTGATTTGATTTGAACTCTCCAAAGTTGCACTTAAAAACCACCAGCTGGGACAGGATTCGAACCCTCGATCCAAATGTTACCCCCCGACTGCACAGACTAGCAGTTGCAGCAAACCAGGTGGTGTTAGAGCCTAGGCGCTGGACGAAGTAGTTCAGTTTGTATCTACCAGGTTACACCACATGTCAGACACAGACTTCACACTGAGCTCGTAACGGTGCAATCGCTTATGCAGCACTAATAATGTTTATTGGTGGCAGATTCAAAAGGCGATATATTCGTCCATAGCACTGAAAGGATTAAAAATCCATGGAGGCCATGTGGTACATGAGAAGAATTTACATTTCCACTTTTAATATCTAGTACAAAGATAACTGGCAATGTTTGTGTGTTTTATCCATTATCACATCTACAAATGTACTGAAAATAAAATAGGATTGTATTATTTTAGCCGCTTACGTTCTTGGGGCACTGGTTGCCGCAAGAGAGCATGGCGTCTCTCTCCGTGTCTGAGGCTGAGGTCCACTCCCCACACCGGAGGAACAGCTGGTTGATGGCGCAGTGGCAGCGGTGGCGCACGAGGGCCTGGCAGGGGGCGCAGGGCGGGGGGTGACATCCCGCGGCGCACGGGTGGGGGCAGCCCTCGGGCCGGGGCAGCGTGCACTGACTGGCGCACGGCTCACAGTTACTGCCGGCCTCCTGCAACCGAGTACCGAGTACTGAGTATACCAACTGTGGTCTGGCAATCTGATAACCATTACAACAAAGAACACAGTGTTTGATAGTTAGACATAAGTTCTTTTACACTCTGACTCGTTGAATCACATTTTTAAAATGTTCAATGCGGCGCACAGGATTTCCTGTCATCATTACCAACAAGTAATCAAATGCAATTACCATTACTAAAAATAATAAATGCAGTAAATACGTTACATAATTAAATGTAACGTAATTTAATTGGGCTAAAAGTTTTTAGCCCAATGTTGCATGACATCAATGCCACAATACTGATGAAATCAGAGTCATATACTGTACTGCTGTTAGTTATGGCTGATTTAATTATAAAGTTTCAAAAGAAGCAGATCAAATATTACATTCTTTCTGTTGCAATAACATGGCAATAATTGGTGTAAAAGGAGTATCCTGTCCAATAATGCTGAAAATGATGCATAAAACAATTTTTCATCGTCTTTTTTTGCAGTTCCATTGTGTCACCACTTTCACTGTGTCTACAACATCTGCAATGTCTTCTGTTGGTGCTAAATCATATGTACTGTGACATCGGGCTATTTTATTCTTGGCATTTTTTTACTTTTTTGAATTCCTAGACTTTTCAGTAAAATTAGAATAGAATATTCTTTTTTATTTGAAGCGTTTTTACTACAAATTACTGTTTTTCAAAACAACTCGAGTCAATATTTACAGAACATATTCAATAAACTTAAAACTACATGTACAACATTTTTACCTTCTTTTTAAATGTCTTAGAACTAGATTTTTTTACATTATCGGGCAACTTATTATATCTGTGAGGACCAAAATAATATCAATTCAGCTTGTTTTCTGTGGTGTGATACATGATCTTATTTCCTCAGATTGTAAACAAACCTTAACGCATTGTTCTGCAAGCGGTTAAGAACATTAACCTTTTCCACCGTCAAGCTGAAACCAAAGACAGGCAGTATGTAATTTATAATTGGCATAATCAGAGTCCTCACCATTTGCAGTTTTGCATCGTCGGGCAACATGTGCCTCGGGCAGGGTGTGGGTTTGACACCCTGAGCAGTGAGCCAACACACCATACAATTGGTTTTATGTGTTTAGGAAACTTCAACTTTGAGTCAATCGTGACGCTAAGAACCTTAACCTGTGGCCTTTAATATCTCATTATATATATTATAATATATTAAACTATATTAAACTTCCCTAACTCGCCGTTTCCCAGATTACCTGCAGGCTGGGAGCGTGGTCGACTCGGTGGCAAGGAGCGCCACAGCTGTGGTTGCCGCAGGGCAGCAGTCGACCGCAGCTGCGACCGCAGGGGTACGGCACGGCGCGGTAGCACGGCACATTGGTCAACTGCAACCACAACATTGATAGCTTAGGTTTGACTCCACTGCAGGTTAAGGTTGGACTTTCCCTTAAAGCGTGAGTGATTTCTGCAAAAAGAAGCTCCTAACCTCATAGAACGCAATACTACACTTATCATCTTTCAACTTTTTATGTAATCTTGAAATACAGTAGAACCCTGCTAATCCTACCTCAAATGGTCTGACTCCTCACTTAGTCCGACCGTGCCAATGTCGGTGTTTGTTATTGTTTTTTTTTTTTTTATAACAAAAACCTCAATTGCTCGTTGCCATAAGCCAATAGGCCTGTGTGGTGATCTGAAGACAGCGAGGTACCGTAACAACATTAGTCACATGGGCAAGCCAGTGGTGACCACCCGTGAAAAATTATCGTGACAGTCAGCCGGGATCGAACCTGCGCTTAACCACGTCTGACTTGCAAGGCCAGCGCTCTACCTCTGAGCTACCTCGTATGGTTTACGTATCCGGTCATCGCTCCTACCGATGAATCATCATTCATAAAAGTAAATAAATAGACCGATGACAGTATTATAACAGGATACTTTATTTATGATTCACAGTACTAATATTACATCCGTAAAACTGTACAGATACTTCATAATTTTCAGTTTAAAACTACAAATTTATCACGTCTTTAGTAAATAAATAAATGCGTTTCTCTGATAATTTGACCTTTCTGTGTTCCGACCATGCTATTAGTCCTGTGGGTGACGCATTAGCGAGATTCTACTGTATTTGAAACTCAGACTGCTACTGTGCTTTGGAAAGCTCACTAAACTGTTGGTCCTGGCTACTTAAGTAGTCGAAAGGTAATGTCAGAAGCACTAGTGCAACCTGGAAACTCTGACAACAGACCTTGGCCAGAAGGTTACACAAACTTTACTTTTTGGTGTATAATACGTCAAGTCGAATATTTATACAGGCAAATTTTGTAAACTTCAACTAAGTACAGTAGGACCTCGCTTAACCGAGTTGATTGGGACCGAGGCCACCTCGGATACGTCAAATCTCGGATAACACGGAATGTAACCTAAAAATCGTAATTGGGGTTATAAATAGCTCAAGATATGTTTAAACCATGAAATAAAACAATGATTTGAGTTTTGTTCAGTTTATTAGTACATACAAGAAATATCGTAAGATTGCCATTATTATCCTTAAAACATTATTTCTACCAAAAACGTAAAGAGGCAACGCTATAGCCTAAATTGCTAAAGGTTTGGTACGGTTAACGGTAATTTACGAAACATTGATTTGGTATACTATAACTAAACATACTGTAATACCTAACTGAACACACAATTCTTAGCTAAATTAATTTTATTTGGCAAAGAAGTCTTTGATTGTTTTTTGGGTAAGGTTAGAGCTTCTTCTGCTAGCAGCCTTGTTACGCCAGCGCCGCAGCCAGACTAAATCATTGGTTGTAGCGTCGTCTTGTTGTTCAATATAGGCCAGTGACCCCTCGATCATGCGTAGTCCCTCCGTATGTGAGATGCGATCACTCGGCCCATCACATTCGTCACTGTAAACATGATATTGTTTTTACTGAACCACGCTGTATAGACCGTAGTTATAAGTGTATAAAATAAGTTTTAGATTGGTTAATGAATAAAATTTAACTCAACAAGTGTGTAAACAAACGCTTAAAACACGTAGGCTGCGGCCCACCAATGGCGGGCGTGCGCCGAGTGCGGCAGCGAACCAGATTGGCACAGACGAATTCAATTATTTCGGTCTGACGAATCACAAAACAGCGGTGCGGTATGTGCTGCGTTACCACGAGACTGGACGTAGTTCACTGAAACGCCCACAGGTAGCAGCACTGCCTGGGTACTAGCCATTTCCCTTGTACAGGGAGAATATCCCAGAAATATGGGACAAAAACTGGTTTTTTGTCCCGTATGAACGGGAATTTTACGGGGAAATTTACTACCAACCTACACCAAAATAAAGCCCGCATTCTAAGCTACACGCTGGCAACAAATTGTTTACCCCTCGCGCCACACAGGTGCACACAGAAGCCTGTAAAGTTTGCATGGCAACTGTACGGGCATACCTGTAGCGCGCTCCGGCGAAAAGCCGCAACTATGGGTATACCCGTACTGCGCAGCGAACGTGTTAAAAAATAGTTGTAGGATTATTACTTATGGTTGAACATGGTAAACAATAAAAACAAAATCTTACTTGTCATCATCTTCGGGCGAATTCAGGATTTCAATAATTGCATCGTCAGTCAGGGCCTGCTCCTCATCTCCGTTGATCCATTCCGTGATGTCCTCTGCGTTGATGGGCTCAGCTACTGGGAGGTGGTTACCAGGAACCACAAGCTCTTCAATTTCGGGATTCGGTGGATTTTCTGGAGTAGCTGCATCTTTGTGGACTGCCTTTTCAATTCCGAAAAGTTTGCGCCATGACCTTCTGATCGTGTCTTCTCTTACGTTATCCCAGGCCTCTGACACCCAGTAAACAACATCTTTCAACGTGATGAGTTTTAGAGCGTTAGTGACACCCATCCCGTCCTCGATCTTCTCCAATAGGGTTCTAAGCAGCCTTTTTTTGTAGTTCCGTTTAAGAGTTTCGAGTACTCCTTGATCCAGAGGCTGGATAAGAGGGGTAACATTCGGTGGCAAAAACAAGGCTCTGATACCATTGCTCACTAACTCATCAGCATCTGGATGCGATGGAGCGTTGTCAAGAATGAGAAGGGCCACGCGAGGGAGTTTTTTTTTCTTCAGGAAAGCCTCAACGATTGGGACAAACTCTTCGTAAAACCAATTTTTGAAAAGATACGAGTCCATCCATCCATTTCTCTGATTGCGATATGTGCTGGGGAAGGTGTCCACATTACAGTTTTTAAAAGCACGAGGTTTTTTCGGCTTTCCTATTACGACTGGTTTTAGTTTCAAACTTCCTGCAGCATTAGCACATCCTAAAACTGTAACTCGATCCTTAGCTTTCTTATATCCAGGAGCAGATATTTCTTGCTGAGCAGCTAAGGTTTTAGTCGGCTACATCCTGAAATTAAGGCCCGTTTCGTCGCAGTTGAATATTTGGTCCGATGTAAGGCCCTCACTCAAAATCAAACTGCAAATCTTTTCTTTAAAAACAGTCGCCTCATTGTCATTTGCTGAAAGTTTTTCGCCAGATATATTAAGCTGTCGGACTCCATAACGGTTCTTCCATCGCATTAACCACCCAGCGCTAGCGGTAAAGGGTTCTTCGCCATCACCAAAAGATTTGTGGAAATCTAGCGCTTTTGCTTGCAAAATAGGCCCACTTATTGGACTGCCCTTAGCTCTCATTTCCGAAAACCATAAGAATAAAGCCTCGGATGTTTTTTCGTACTCACACTTCTTAAATGTTTTTCGCTCCGGATTGCAGTTAGCGTTTAACCTTTGAGCACCCCATTTTTCCAACTCGGCCCTTTTTCTCCTCCAGTCACCTACGGTAACCTCACCAACACCCAAGTCCTTAGCTACAGTTTTAATCGACTCACCCTTGTCAAGACGATGAATCGCATTTAGTTTTGAGTCTAAAGACACAACGACACGTTTGCGCTTAGCACTCATCTCTCTAATTAACACGCACAAGCTAAGTTAACAGCGATAAACAGAACTGAGTAAACAAATCAGTGTCAACACGAAATGGCGGCTTCGGCAGACTAACGACGACGGTCCCGAATTGCACCGTCTGCTACGCACGAACTTTGCCGAACCACCCCGACAACTGCCGACGTTTTCAAACGCAATACAGTTCAGCGCGCGTATTGCGGTTGCGTTAAGTGAAGGCGCGCGCTGTCAATTGCTCGTTTATTTGAGCGTGTTACTTTCTCTTTGAAATTTATAATACTGTACACATATTAGGACCGCCTCGGTTAACCCGGAATCTCGGATAAGCGAGGCTCGGTTAACAGAGGTTCTACTGTACTGTCAATCAGTAAATTCAACCACTATAAACTGGTTATAAAAGAATATTCATTAACAACCGTTAAATGTTTGAAAGTAAGCTGGACACAGACCGTGTGTGACTAATTTTTCATCTTCGATTGGACAAGTTGAGAAGATACTTACAAGTTTGTAGATCCAACGTTTTTATTAAGAATTTGCAATAAAAACTAAAAGATTTGTGTGCCAGTCTCACAGAGCACTGACTCCACTGAATGTTGATAACAGTCAATAAGCTGCTAGGCCTGTTGGTGGGCGCCTCGCTAGCGTAACGAACAGCGTCTTGGATTTCAGTGTGAAAGGTCACGGGTTCGATTCCCGGGGTGTCCTACTGACTGAGAGGTTTTGAAATCTAAATATGAAATCATACTGTGCCAAAAGTAGCTGTTTTAGATTTATGTTGTGATAAATGTTACTGAGCAAACCTGATAAAAATGTCTGAAACAGATTTTTCATTATTAATATTATTTACAGTGTGATGAAAATACTGTTCATAACTCGCACCTAAAGTGTTTTTCCGTAACTTGATCGAATTTTGAAAACGAAAATCGAATCCAAAACACGATCGCATGCCGGAAAAGAGCACTTTCGATACTAGTGATGAAATATACTATTCTGTAAGACTGCCTCGGTTACCTCGTGGTTGCCCAGACACGAGACGGCCACTGGCTCCCAGCAGTCGCCACACGGCAGCGCTCGTAGCTCTAGTTGGGGCTGCACCTGCAACAACCGTGTCACTGTCACTGTCACTGTGTCACTGCAACCTACACGTACTGATTAATGACACGATCATCGTGTTGAACACAAAGAACTGAGAGGGAAATCAAACTGCTGTTACTACTTGGAAGTGGTAGTCAGTTAATTTATTTTCCATAATGGAAGACATAATACATCTTGGAAGTAAATAAGATAATATTATTTTATCACAAGTTTTAAAATGAAAGATTTTTTTACTCCAAACTTTTGTTTGAATGTTGATTATGGAAAAGAGTTTTCAAAGTGTGGAAAAACGAATACTACAGTAAATAAGAAAAATAAGTGTGCTGGTAAATCTTAAGATTTTTTTTCAATAGAATTTAATACACAAAAAAGTAGAAGTGAATAAATTAACATGAAAATCTGCCAAGTGTCACATAAAGGCTAAACTTAATAAATAATGTAACTTTCTTGCCCGTGCATGCTACGCCTAGCACGCGGACTTGTAAAGTTTTCTGGAAATAAGTTTTCATCACACTGTGCCGAAAGTAGCTATTTTCAATATCAGCTGTGAGTACAGAAAGTGGTACTTTTCCACCTAGTGCCACCAAAACAGCTGGTGATTTTTGCTGCACTGTTATTAGTTGTTCTAACACCAGTAGTGCTAGTAGCTTGCAATGTCTACCAATAGCAGTGTTGCATTTCAAATCAGCTGTTCTTATTAATCTGGTTAGCAGTTAAACGAAAAAACAAAGTAAACACTATTATGTTGTGATAAATATTACCCAGCAAAGCTGATAAAAATGTCTGAAAAATATGTTTCATTATTGTTATTATTGACAGTGTGATGAAAAATATCGTTCATAGCTCGTCGATATGGAAAACAGGATCCGTGCCAGAAAAGACCACTTTCGGCACTAGTAATGAAATATACTACTTTGTGAACTGAGGTTTCCTTATTGCCATTATCGGATGGCGTGTGGCGTTACTCACAATCTCCCAGGGGCCGGCGGGCCTCACGTTGTCCGCCACGTTGACCAGCACAGCCGAGTGGCACAGCTTGGGACACAGGTGGGGGCACGAGTCCCGCGGGAGGTCGCAGATCTGGCGGCACACCGGACACGAGCCGAAGTGGCAGTAGTGGGCGTCTCTCTCCGCGTGGTGGCAGTCCGGGGGGATCCTGCCAGCGACACGGGAACAATGAGCAGGTTGTGATGCAGATGGTGTTACAATTAAACAGGATGAAATAAACACTTCTCACAACATTACAAAATATATTTATAATTATACTGTACTTACTTACAAGACGGTAAATATTCAACAAAGATGGTAAGAGGTGATCAATTTCTACCTGTCACACCGGTCATCATCAGATTCTCAGATTTGGGCCTGATGATGACCAGTGTGACTGGTTGAAATCGATCGCCTTGTACTAACCTTTTTATATATTTACTGTCAGCACAGTGTACAGTGTAAGTGTAAATATATTTTGTACTATTGTGAGATGTAGTTTATTTTACCGTGTTTACACAAACACTAAAGTTTTATCTCGCAAGTCAAAGAGTTTGTGTCTTGGAAATCGCTTCAAGGAGCTAAAGGTTTGATTGCCAGGGTGTTCAAACAACATGTCTCGTTTTGTGTTTCCTTAAACACTTCTAGCATTGAATTAATAAAAAATACTTGGATTTTCAATTTGTAGGAAGTATAAATAAGAATAAATTAGTGATATGTAATGGAGCAGTTCAAATAAACATATAGTGTCTCAATGCAATATAGCCTCATCCTAATATGTGATTGTCGTTATGATAATTAAAAGCTCTCATTGGTATAATA
The DNA here is from genome assembly GCA_963675035.1 of Allygus modestus. Taxonomy (NCBI): domain Eukaryota; kingdom Metazoa; phylum Arthropoda; class Insecta; order Hemiptera; family Cicadellidae; genus Allygus; species Allygus modestus. The sequence goes on from OY776114.1 coordinate 102,626,869, forward strand.
CCTAGTTTCCTTTCTATCCAATTTGAATGACTTAAACTAATAGGATGTCATACCTGTTATTTACTCAGTTTATGCACTAACCATACTTATCACTTTTGATACAAATTTGAGATACTACGAAAGTGCTTTAACTTATTAAAACCAAACGGACTGTCACCTGCAGGGCTTGAGGCAGCGCGGGGGGCGGGTCCTCTTCTCTCGGCCACAGGGCACCGTCTTGGCAGTGCTGCCACAACGACATCTGACCTGCACGGTGACGGCACACGGGTAGCACTGGCCGCGGTGGCACACAGAGCCGCACTTGTGGTGGCCGCAGCCCAGCGTCCGACCGCACGGCTTCTCACACCCGCCGCAGTTCCCGTCACAACACTGCGACAGACACACGAGCGTCACCTTGCTCCTTCCGTGGGATCTATCCCGTTATACCTATACCACTACTTAAAGTCATATGCTTCCGTTATAAATATACCAAATATTTAAGAAGGTCACCTGTTTAGGTCGATGAAGATGGCCGATACTTGGCAATATTTCCTCGAATAGTTCCTTTTCTTTGGAGTAAGGTTAGGTTAGGTTATCATAAATAAAGACAAATTATTCACCAGATACAGATAATATGCATTGATTTAAGGTAAGCTAACCTAACTCCGCAGAGCACTGTCTAGCGATAAATTGCAATTTATTAATGTATTAAATTATATAATTTGCTCACTTATCGTATAGACAGAGATAATGATAAGATATTAAAACCCCTTCTAAGATATTCAGACGAGGAAATCCTATTGTAAAATGACTAATCACAGTTATTTGACTAGTATTTTGAGAAAACCAATGGTAACAGCCTAGAAAGTGCAATTGGAATGGTGGTATACATATAAGGAAAAGGTCCCTTCCGTGTCACCTTTCCAACCCTACTACAGTGGAACCTCTATTAACTGTCACCTTCGGGACCGGCTCTGTGAGGGAAAACTGAATAGACGGATAATCATCACTGATTCTCCAACTTCCCGGCATGCTATAGTGGTGATAGTTGGTACACTGATTATTCAGGTCTAAAGTAGGAAAGAATTTTCATACCGATTCAACTATAGGGCTTCACCCCACGGGCTTTCAAAGTTACCATGTATTCCTTATGGACATTCTGAAAATTCAAACAGCTGATCTTGATTCGTAGTAGTTCCACGGGCTAACTACAGAATGCAGCACACAAAATCAAAAATCAAAATCAAAATCATTTTATTGCCATTAGACTATATACATAGCATAGACAACAAGTCACAATTTGTTACATTGTGTATCAGCTAAAAATAAAATCAATAACCAAACAGAAATAATAACTAAAAACATTTTAAATTAAATTACAGAATTGTCATTGAAAAAATCATGGACACTGTAATATTCCTTATTTATGAGAAAAATCTTTGTCTGACGTCTAAATTTAGTAACATCTGATTCCTGTTTTAGGTATATGGGCAAAGAGTTGAACAGTTTTATAGATGAGAAGTATGTTTGTTTTTCAAAATGAGCTGTGTTATGGCGTGGAATGGAAAGGGAAAGATTGTTTCTGAAGCTATAACATGTATTTTGATTACAAGACTGAAATAACTCCTTGTTTTTTACCAAAAATGTTACACATTCCAAGATATACAAGCAAGGGAAAGTCAGCATATTGTTATAAGAAAAAACTCCCCTGCATGATTCAGACATTTTCATTTCAAAAATCAACCGAAGCGCCTTCTTTTGACAACGAAACACTTGCTTATGCTTCACCGTTTCGAATCCCCAAATAGCCACCCCGTAGGCCATATGGGGGAGAAAACAGCCATAATAAAGTGACAAAGAGCCACAACCGTCTAGTTTACGCAGGTGAAGCCGCAACAGGTCTGCTAGCATATATATATATATATATATATATATATATTAGTGATGTGTCAAAACCAAAACTTGAATCTCAAAACCACCAAAACTTTGGAAAAGTTTCGAGATTCGATCGGTGAGTTTCGAGAATCAAAACTCGAAACTGCTGAGATTTTTTGTGTCTTTATTGTTGTTTTTTAACAGAAATCACGCCCGTGTTTCGATCAATAATGCAAAGGTCAAAAGCCTACTGTCATCGGTCATCTATCTTCACCTTTTTTGGATTATTGATTTTTTATTTCTGAAAGAACAACTCTAACCAAAATACATAATTAGTTTTAATTAATTTTTCTGGATTTATTTTTCACAACTATACCCAGGCAAGTAAATAGGGTTTCGCGATTTGAGTTTCGAGATTCGAGATTCGATTTTGTAAGTTTTGGTTTCGGTTTCGAGATTCAAAATTTCTAGTTTTGACCATCACTAATATATATATATATATACACAAATAATTAATTTATAATTTTGAATAAATAATGTTTTTGGCATCTGGGGATTTCAAAAAAGTTATCATGGTTCCGGGCCTAGGTCTTACCATGCCAACTACAGTAATAGCTTCTTCCCATAGAGGAAATTCGCTAAAAAGGCATTCATCAGACAATCTTGTTAGTGAATTCCATTGGAAAAGTGAACTATTAGCATGAATCACATGGTGAAACTTAAGCCCAGGACCACCATAAGCCCCGAGTTCCTGACGTCCTAATCATGTTTTGACGGGTAGCTAACAACTTTATATGTATGAGTGTTTGCACTCCAATCACAATGTTTGTCTGATTTACTTAAAATTTGGTAGGAACCTTCCCTTCTATAAACGGTTGGATAAGTTCATTGGGTAAAACAATCGGATAACTCTAAACCCCCGTTTTGGGGATTTTAATTTTTCAAATCATGAGTTTATGGGCCTAAAAAGTGCCAGAAAAGCCCCAAATGTAAACTTATTGAATATTACATTATAGGACGTGAAAAGCTGACAATTGTAAACCCTCCCTCATCATTCTAGCACAAATCTTTACCAATTTATTAAAAAAAATGTCAATTGACTAAACTCAGTATGTAGTCTTACAGGATTTTACATTGGAAAAAGGCTGTTTTTTACATCCTGATATAGTTTTATCATCTCCAATACCCCTATACTAGGGGTGTGCGAGTACTCGAAACTTTGAGTTTTTGGCCGAGTATTTTAATACTCGAACTCGAATTGAAGTTTTGAAAACTACTCGAAAGTTCGAGCGAGTATTTCCGGACGACCGCGAACGATTGCGACCGGCCAAAACGCGTAGTAACGGCCGCAAAAGGCAATTATATCACGTTAAATCGGCCGAAAATGACGACCGCGAATGATTTCGACCGGCCAAAATGCGTAGTAACGGCCGCAAAAGGCGATAACATCACGTTAAATCGACCGAAAATGACGATCGGACCACGTAATTTCGCCGTGACTAACGATTTCGTCATTTAATATTGATTATAAGTCATTTAATATTGATTGTCTGGACCAGGTGAAATAGGGTGGTATCCAAATCCCATTACACTATTTTAAACTACCAACTGATGGCAAATACTCGCTCGAAAATACTCAAAACTCGAAAATAATTGGCACTACTTGACTCGACTCGATTACAAAAATCACTACTCGCACACCCCTACCCTATACCAACTTTTGATCCTGACGAGACCTCCTCCTAACCTTATAATGTACAACATTACCATCCTAAGAGCCCAGAGCATCAGAAGAGCCATAAATTAAAATTTTTCCATTTTCAATAACCATTAACATGGCATGCAAACTAATTAACTATATTAAAGCTTCAGTCGCGCCCACCTTTCGGTTGCAGGGGTGCCGCTTGCAGTCCTTGATCCTCTTGCACTTGGTCTCGCACAGATACTCCTTCTGGCAGGGCACCTCCTTGGAGTGCAAGCCGCAGCGACACCTCTTCTCCACACGCTCCAGACACTGCCAACAACAATAGTAATTAAGAATTTGGAAAACCCCAGATTAAATCAATTCATAAGGTTGGACAACAGTGAAATCACTCACATAACTTTGGATTCTGTTGTTAGGTCACGACGTATAAATTGATTTAAATAACCTTTCATTTCTAGTTCGAATTCTCCTTTTAATCTAGCTTTCTGTTCTTATAACACTTTTATGTCTCTTGTGGAATCTCACACACAGTCTCTGATGTGGGATAGAAAGGTGTTAACAACTTCTTAAATGGTTGTAATTGAATTAGAGTTAAGATATTTACATGGTGTTATATTCTAGAATGGAACACTACTTGTTGAGGTCTGAGTGGTAAGTGAAGAGTAAGAACAAATATTCCAATAATACTTTTAACTTGGTAGTAGTGATTACCGAATTGCAATAAGGACGTTCACACTGTACGACGTTCCGTGAGTCCAAGGAAGACTGTCTCCAAATATGACAGAGACATAGACATATTTTATTTGCACAAAACATTCCTTACATGTGAGAACAAACAGAATGTATGTTGGAACATACCGACTGCATGTATGTATCCTCCACAACTAATACGAGGAGTAGAAAAGAAGCTTTAAGAAATAAAATATAAGACATCCACAGTATAACATAACTGCCATTCATTACTAATAATTCCGTCATTAAGTGACCTACTTTTCATAATATAATTCCAGAAAAAATTGCCCATGGAGAATAATTTTGATTTCACCTTTATTTTTCCTTTAATATGACCTTAAAGTACAAACAACTATTAACAAATAAAAAATGAACAAATAATCAGCTTTGATTTTGTATAATATTGTGATTTAAGGTTCTGTTTTGTTTGTGTAATAATATGTGTTCATACTTTCAGACTGATTAATTTTCCTTAGCATGTCATAAGTAAATAGAAACATCCACACACACACAAATATTAGGGGGCTATAGCCGCTACAAGCCACTAGTAACTGACCGCTCCGCACTTGTCGCGGTGGCAGCGCTGGGAACAGTGGTGCACGCCGCAGTCCAGCAGGCGGCCGCAGGTGTCGCCGCAGGTGGGCGGGTCGGCCGTGCAGGGGAGCTGGTAGGAGGTCTTGCCGCAGGGGCAGGTGCGGGGCAGTGAGCCGGGGCAGTCCCCGCAGGCCCCGCCGTGGCACACACGCTCGCACACGTGGGCCCCGCACGGGAACCGCTTGCCACACACCTGCGACAACCGTAGGCTAACGTTAGAGTAACTTGTTAACACAGACAACCCCGGGATTTAGTAGGCATTGCAATACCAGTACAGAATTATAATTGACATTATTTTTACTTTGTACTAAATCATAGTATATCATTTCAAATTTACTATCTTTTTCAACTGACAATGAATGTTGTTATATAATGTTATAAAACAGTATGATCATTAAGTTTATCCTTTACTCCAATATGAGCAATGTCTGTCTGCGAACATCATCTCGGAATGCAGCGGAACGATTTTGTTAAAACGATTGGTAAAAACCTAAACCCCAGGAAATTTTGTATTAAAAATAAACCCCAAGAAATTTTGTATTAAAAATAATCTCATTTGAAATTTTAACATTCGGCTTATGGAGTTTCAAATCAAAATAAAGAATCATAATAGCTGAGAATAAATTAACACCAGGTAAAGATTCAACACGTGATTTCTTGAAAACAACTAGATGCATTGAATAAAGATTGCATATAGACATGTTTTTCACCCCCGAAACGAATCAAATATCACCGAGCATGGGTCGGTCTCCCCAATACTTTATGTAAATAAAGCCTAATTATAACATTTTTCATTTATAAGCAGCAACAGAACATGAAATTACAAAGAACTCAAAGAATCTATAATGGCTAAAACCATGAGTACAACATGAGACGGATGAAAACAGAGGCATTTAGGCTGCTAATAAAAGTTTAGTTAACTACACTGCGTAGCCACCTTGTAAGAAAAACCTCAACATTTAATATAAATTATAAAAGTCTATAATATTCCTGACAACTTGGAAATTACACAGAAAATAATAACTAGTTTTTCTTTAGGTCAAATATTACTGAATGATTCTTTTCCCACTAACAGAGCCTAAAGTTTTTCAAATGAACTATTAAAACTAAAATCATATTTATATGTTATTTTAATTATATTTTATCAGTTTAGAGTCATTCACAATATGTAGGCCTAACGCTATAGTCATTAAAAAGCTAGGATATTTTTGTTATTACAGTGGAACCTCTGTTAACTGTCACCTTCGAGACCGGGACTGTGACGGATAACTGGATAGACGGATAGTAGAAGTGTCATTATAGAAATGTGTACAGTGTACAGTACAGACACTAAATTTAAAATGATTGGGAGAGAAATGAAAATAATGCCTGGTACAAAAGAATAATACTTTACAGTAGGCTTACATAAATATTTATATTGTTATAGCTCGTACAGTCGCTCGGACACTGAATTCTGGAGCAAATTCTGACGCTAATAAAATTATGTAACATTCAAATAGACAGGCGACGGATAACAGAGAGTGACGGTTGATCGAGGTTTTACTGCATTAGTTGTTAACCGACAATCTTGGAGGCAGCTTGTTGGCAAGGGCAAATACCATTTGAAGTACATGGCCATGGGAGTAAGAGTAGTAAGGAAGTGTTAGTTGTTAATTTAATTTTGAAACATGTTCATTGTATAACCATAATGTTATGTTAACTATACAGGATGTCTGAACTTGTTATCTATTGAAATAAACTCTTGATTCTAGAGAACTTTCAAGTTTAACAACATTTATAGATGAAAACTTAAAAATACTGTAGACCATCAGCGAGGTCACCACTGACCCGCTGGCACTGCCAGGAGGGGCTGGCGCACTCCCGCTCCACGGTCTCCCTACCGCACTGGCACTGTTGGAGGGAGCGGCGCGGGCACGGCGCACACGGCCCGGCATGGCACGGCGCGGCGCAGGAGTGGCGGCCACAGCCCAGGAGGCGAGAACACGGCCCCCCGCACGACCACTGGGGGCGACTGCAGCGCTGGGGGCGCAGCTCACTCCGACCGCAGTGGCACGGCGTCCTCACTGTCTTGGGGCAAGGCGGACAGGGGCCTGCGGATTGGTTGCTGTCGATGTAATTAACGTTTTTCTTCAACGTGAAAGTTGGGAGTTTTTTTACATACCGAATAAATTCATATATGTGCTCCATCACATATACATATATATGCACATATATATGTGCACAGCAGACATCAAGTTGGGAATCTACTTCTACCCACTTACACTGGACAGTACACTGAACTATTGGTCCATCATTTTCATTGACATTACAGGGACGTTTATCTAGATATGCTTCGGTTGCTAGTGTCCAGACCTCACACCAATAGACTACATTGATGATACATTGAAACATTGTGTATAGTGAACTACATTCGTGACTTAGTGCATTTAGATAAAGGATTATTACTGATGTCGCAACTGAAGCTCCAGCATACTTTGGCAGGAATAGATTATCAAACTGATGTCTGCCGTGCAACTAATGGTGCACATGTAAAAAAAACCCCAACGTTCACTTGCACTTTAAGACCCCAACTAACTCTATATGTCTGTTGACGTAGTACGTTGAAGTAGTGATCTATTAAAATAAGGGGATTCTTTTTTGATGACTGTATGTTTCTTTGTCGGTGCTTTACTGAAAATTTATAACCTTAAAACACCATTTTTGAAGCCAGTTGTGAACAGACACTGTGCCACCATGTGCACTTTTATATATATATGTGCGTGAATCTTCTGATTACGCTGGCCGCTTAATATCCAGTCGTCAATTCCCTCTTCGCTTAGCGAACCCAGCTCAACTTCAAGCGTCACCGGCACTAAACCTATTCTTGTATCTCAGCTAAGTTTAGATTTTAAGTAGCATATTTAGATACCACCATGGAATAAAAAATACTATGTAGGGGCCTCGAGGGGATTTTCTATGCCCCAAGATACCATTCCTTAAGCAGTCCACAACTTTTTAATGTAAGTAAAGTTAATTTTCTGACCCCTCAGGCTCAGACCATGTTCCACGAGATGGGCATTTTGAGTAGATAATTGTTAGTTCGTGATTTCAATAGCTCAGCTCTCCCATTTAGTAAATTACAGAGTAAACGTCAGATTTCAGGTGTATTCTCAGTTAATTGTAGACCGTTATTTAGTTGTAGGTATTTTCCTGATTACTACAGGAAAATTGTTTGTCGAATCATGATTCTAGGTAGGGTAGGGTTCAGCTCAATAAAGCTGGCTAGAGGTTTAATATTGCTCTGGGTTAAGTACGATTCGACCTTTGGGTAACTACAACACCTTCCTACACATGTTTTGGTAGCAGTTAACTATTTCATATTCCCAGTCAACTTGTTATTCACATTGTTCCAAATATAGTCAACCCCCTATTACTATTCACCCCCAATATGCTACAACACAAGTTGCCCCACCTGGGTGACACAGCAGCAGGCAGCGGTGGCCGCAGTCCGCGGACAGAGGCTTGTTGCAGGTCTCGCCACAGGAGTGCGGCACCAGCCACGGGTGGTGGACCGGGTCCTCCGCGCGGCCGCAGAAGCAGAAGTAGCGGAACGGGATGTCCTCCTGCTGGTAGCTCTCCCGGCACTTGGGGCTGCGGACACCAACAACTCTCCACAGTGAAATTATAAGTACATTTACAAGTCAGTCTGATCCACATCAAACTAATAATTTTTCTCTTTCCTTAGTAACTGTAAAGTTGTCCATACAGCCGCCGCCCCAGTTTTGGAGTCTGTCGCCGTCTGTTAAGGCAACGACACATCCCATCATTTCGATATCGCTGCATATTTTTATTTACTAAAAAATCAATTAACATCGATCAATTAAGAAAGCCAATGAAAGAAATGCCTCATTTATGGACACTAGCCAATCCCAGCTCAAACCTAATTTCAATGGTTAGATAGTTGGATTAGGAAACCTTTGAAGACCCGCTAGGCACGTTGTCCACAAGGGAATATTGGGCAGGTCACCAATGGGTAGAGCAAATGAAGTTGTCATTACATATGGTAAGTCTTTTGGCTGTCCATTATGGCAAGCTTTCCTTTCACCTTTGGTCCCTCCCTTTGCAGCGACTGAGGACTGAAACCCGGGGTTTGACCCCAACTTGAGAATGTATGGTCCCTGGCTGCTGTAAATGGATACCCTGTCAGTTGAGATGGCCAGCTGGAGGGCAGAGCGGGGTTCGCCTGTTTGAGCCTGATCACAGCTGTGACAGGAGCACAGGAGTCGGCCCTCTGATAGGTCAATTTGGCCGCCTGTCCTATCCCACCCTTTACTTTCCTGCTATATCCTATCCTTCCGGGTATCCTGCACAAAATTCCCGCTTGTGGAAAACATGCCTAGCAGCTAAGCTGGGGTTCCTAATCCAGCAATAAGCAGGTCACCAGAAGAAGAGAAACTAGCAGGGATTGAAAAGGTGGGACTGGATGGAATTGCTGAACAACCTTTTATAGGGCCCTCCCACAACTCCTGTGACAGCAGCATTATCAGCTGTCAAGCAGGTGGTCTCCTCCGCCCTTCTAGGCTGACTGAGGATATATCCATGTTTATCAGCTAAGGACCACACCTTGGGTAACAGTTCCCGTACACGGAGGGACCGAGGTGAAAGGGAAGGTTGTCATAACGGGTAGCCAGAGGACTTCACCGCATGTTGTGATGCCACACCAGGGTTGCTACTGACCAGGCCCAGGTGATGTGCTGTGTGTGGCGGTGTGGTTGGTCGTCCTGGGCCAGCCGCTGGTGGGCCACCGAGTCCTTGGCCCAGCGCTGGACACACGTCAGGTGGAAGAAGCCCCAGCAACTGCCGCAGCTCCAGATCTGCAACACACAATCACCTCATTACCTCCTCCTTCGCTTGAAACCTGAGGACTTCTGGATTGGCTGTGTCAATTTAAAGTACTAAAATACTTGAGAGAAAATAACTAACATTTACAACTATTTACACGGAACTTCCGTGGATCAAAATAACTATTTGGCAACAGCGGTTCTCGCTAGGCTCACACAGTCATCTTCAAGGTACTTAAGAGGTGAGTAGAACGGTTCGGTCTTTAGCCGACAGCAGCAAACTTACCACTGTGACTTAACCTTGTCAGGAAGTCAATAGTAAAGTTTTAGAGCCACGATTAGAAAATAATCTTTAGTTTTGCTAAGCCTGCAATAGAGGATGTCCATGTCAAGTTTCTGCTCAAAGTTATGTCAATTGACACGTTCCCTGGTTGTCACAATAATAATCCGAACAATCTCAGACAATTTCGACCACTTCCGTTAAATAACCACACCATTGAGGTAGGTGGCTGAGAGGTCACAAGCAGTTTTGTGTAACAAGAGAGGCTAACATCAGTGAATCATCTGTGTTACCGTTTTGATTTTTATCTCCGCTTATTGAAAAGGTTGAATGAAAATGTAAAAATAGTAAACAAGATTATGTCACTGGTTCACAACCAATAACTTGCCAGCTTCGACAGTGCAGAATTTACTTACTGAGGTTGGGGGCAGGATAACAGGCTTACCTGCAAGTATCAGGGTCCACTTTGACTAGTGATACACAAAACATTTTAAACATTTTAAGACCTTTAGACTATAAGTTAAGCTTTCTGTTTTATTACAATCTCAAAATAAAGTAACCAAAGCCCTAAAACCATGTCATGTAATAATTCAGTGGGATAAGGGAATTTGTTGTTGCATTCCTGGTCACCAGTTGTCTACTTTTTGTGTATCCACTACAATAATGACTTTGAAACCAGCAAAAAGTCTAACCCTTTGAGCGCCAGCAGCGGATATATCGGCTTTTGCCGTAGACGCAAATAAGGCCAACTGCTGGTTAATCAGCATTCAGTCACAGGTGAAAAGTCAAAATAGCAACCTAATGAGTACTCGGGTAGTTTAAACCCTTATATAAACATTGAGTGAAAATGGAAAACAGAGTATTTTTAATGGAAAATCAACCGAAACAGGTCTGGCACTTCAGAGATGCACAAGTGTGCACAGTCGGCGCTTTGGGGTTCAATAAAATAATCGTCTGTGGCACTCAAAAGGGTTAAAGAATTCTTAAAAATCATAGACAATAACATAAAGGACAAACTAAAATACAAGTAACTAAATGGACATTTGAGAAAAATATCATTAGTTATCTAAAAGTATCACTATTTCCTATGTGAACACTAAATATTAGTGTGTCCCTGTATGATTTGACAGGATGGCTGTTACGTACGGCGTCGGTCCTCCTGACAGTGGCGATGCAGACCAGACAGATCGCCGCACCTGACTGGAATGCATCTTCGAGGAAGTTCTGCGTGCGACCGAGGTCTTCGTGGGAGCCTCCCAGTGAGGCGTACGACTTGAGGACCGACCCTGCAACACGGAGAACACGCTAGACAACTCCAAGGCTGACTGTACCCCAGGCCAGAGGGTAGGGGTGGTAGGAATGAGGTTTCTTATTTCAGCCCCCAGATTTATAATAGTATCCCACACAGTTTTAAGTGATGGTAGTTATGTTTAAGCTATGCCACTTTTAAAAATAAGTTAACACGTTCGCTACTACCATGCAAGAAAATTTTCGTTACCACAGACTATCGGTGCCGGTGGGCGTGTTCTACTCCTAGCCCGATGCCGCAGATCTGAGGCGGCTGGGCTCATTAAAATAGACTGCCACCGCAAATCTGCAGCGTTGGTTTCTTGATATCATATGAGAAATTTCTACGCAACGGTCTATTTTAAAGGTTAGATTGTCTAGGCCCAGTCTACAGGATAGTCCGCCGCACATATGCAGCACTTGGTCTGTAGGCCTGGTCTATAGAGAGCTTCATGATTATTTGTGTGAGTTGTGTGGGTGACCCAGCCGCGCAGATACACGGTGGCCGGTAGCGAATGTGTTACGGTGGAAGATGATTATTATAACTACTAGTGATGGTCAAAACCAGAAATTTCGAATCTCGAAACCGAAACCGAAACTTACAAAATCGAATCTCGAATCTCGAAACTCAAATCGCGAAACCCTATTTACTTGCCTGGGTATGGTTATGAAAAATAAATCCAGAAAAATTAATTAAAACTAATTATATATTTTGGTTAGAGTTGTTCTTTCAGAAATAAAAAATCAATAATCCAAAAGAGGTGAAGGTAGACGACCGATGACAGTAGGCTTTTGACCTTTGCATTGTTGATCGAAACACGGGCGTGATTTCTGTTAAAAAACAACAATAAAGACACTCAGCAGTTTCGAGTTTTGATTCTCGAAACTCACCGATCGAATCTCGAAACCGAAACTTTTCCAAAGTTTTGGTGGTTTTGAGATTCAAGTTTTGGTTTTGACACATCACTAATAACTACAAATATGATAAGAGTTTTTTTGACTTTTTTATATGGAAAACACAAACAACCAACACACCCAAGTGTGTATTTATTTTTTGTTATTCTATAGTAGTCAGTTTTTTGGTTTTTCCTGCCCTATTTCTCTTGTTTTATGTTAATCCTTCCTGGACCAAAGGTGAATCCGTTATATTTAGTAGTTAGCAGGTGGTAACTTAGGCGATATCTGTCTACAATACCCATGTGAGTCATGGTGTCATGGGCGTAGTGGTCAAGCGATGGGCTCCGGAGCCATGGCAACGGCCCTGTCGTGGGTTCCAATCCCAGTCCTGAGCAGTCCTGTACACTCTTACTGTGACGGCTCTTCCCTTGCTTTGCTGCTTATCCTACGCACTGATCTGTAATCTATGTGGACAGGCAAAGTAGAGGCTGCCAACCTCTTAAAATATAATCACGGATGGTAGGCCGATATATCCGCCAACTTTAAAAAAAATTACAGTACGGTAATGTAAATGCCGTAACATTTAGCCTGTTGTACGAAAGAAAAAATACATTAAAATTTTGTTTATAAATGAACTATGTGAGTAGGACTACTTATTTATTAACAAGAAAGGACAAAATAAATAGGCTTATAGGCTAGTTTGTACATTTTTCGCTACAATTTAAAAAACAACTTTTTTTAAGCAAAATTATTATTTATTACAAATATTAATGTGCATTATAATTAACCTATTACTGATGTGTCCATGAGAGATTACTAGTTCCGTAACGTCCAGGAAGGTTTAAAACTATCTTTTTGTCTTCATATTATATAAAATTTCACTGCTACTAAAATGTTACATCACCAAATTGATTTTACTTCATATTGAACGACAATATCACCCTTCCTCTTCACCTTAGTCGGAATCTGGTAGTAATATGCCTCGTATAATATTCTGAATTATAACAAACAATTCTTCATTTAAAATTAATTTAAGATAGAAAATACTAGCTGATAATAGTGTAAACACAGTGGTAGCTCTTTCTTGGCCCACATACAAAATATCCGGGGAAAAGTGTATTGAAGGCTATTTTTTGTTATTCAATAGTAGAAAACAGACTACTACAAGGCTGAAATCTATTCATAGAACATCCCTAATGTGAAAAAAACCATAACTCTACTTTAATTAGTTAAATAATGGAACCCTTCATCCTAGCATGATACGATTTGGCATTCGATAGGACAGATTTTAACCAACCCGAATCACTGGTGCAGCTGCATTTGCGCACGTCGAGAATCGTGCGAAAAACGCCGACGTGCGTGTATGCGCACGTCACTAATTGTGCGAGAATCGCCGACGTGCGCAATAAAGCACGTCTAATATTTCTAACTTATTGGCCTTAAATGTTTACCAAATGCCACGAAACTTGAGATACTCGATGTCAAGACTATGAGGAACATAGAAAAGTACAATTTATACTCTATGACTTGTATAACCTATAAAGTTATACTCATTGATTCCCCCTAACGTCTGTGCATAGTCGACAGTTGCTCTGTGTAGGGAGTGTTGTCTGCCGTCCGTCTTTCAATTGTTGTTTATGTTTACTGGTGTTGGTTTGTTGGTTATGTTTGTGGATTTATTCGTGGTTTAGTGAGTAAAGTTTTGATGTCATTACAAAAATGGACAAGCGGAGTAGATCGCCAGTAAGTGAAAATACCATCGTAAATAGGTGTTCTCCCTACCTGTTTCGGTGAGCACATGTGTTGAAGGGTTTTTTGTGAAATTTTCTCAAATATTCTAAATATTTTTGTCGTTGTTAGTTTAATTATTTTAGTATGTTTTTAGTGTTATGTGTGTTTATGTTCCTTACAACATTTTTCAATTTAGAAGCCAAATGTACATGTTTTTATAAAAAAAATATTGTCAATTGTATATGCAACTATGTTCAATTTTGAAAATATGAATAAATGTTGAAAAAAAAACAGAATTCCTGCATTTATCAAGGTAATGGCATGAAAATTTGGGTATATGTTTACTAATACCTGTTTTACAACATGTATAAATAAAATTGGTTGAGGTATAAGTTTTAGAGGTAGTTTTTATAGTCCAAACTAAAAATTGTATATATATTTTTTTATTTGTATATATGTATATATATATATATATATATATATATTTTAACTAAAAAACTATTACATACACCAAAGTATATATTTTATTTGAAACAAACAACTCAATACAAATAAAACAAGACCTAACTTATAAATTTCTGATGAAAAATAAAAAAGTTACACATTTTTTAATGTGAGCGTGAAATTTGGTTTAATTGAACCTGGCAGTCTTGGCAAGTAAATCTTAATAGTGGTCTGGCATTTTTGATGACGTCAAAAAAAAAAACGGTCGGCAGTAAAAGGGTTAAATAACTCAGCAAAGCTCCGAGTGCACTTTAAAAAAGCATCAAATCAAATGAAAACAGTACGGGTGGTACACGTCGGAGTTTAGAAAGTTTGCCGTGCGCCACCGGTGGCGCACGTGGGGATTTTTGGGAGGTTCAAAAACTGACTACACATAATTTTCCATCGGGCTGAACGTGTTAAACCAGATGACACAAAACCAAACTTTAAAAAATATATACTTCTATCAGTGTTAACAGCCTTTGCCTTGCTTCGGGACAATCCTGGCCAATTAGGCAGATTTTCCATGAGCTAAGTTATGTACTGTAACATTTTATATCAAAATAATCCAGTCTAAAATTAAATTTTCATCAACTGGATGTTTAAGTATAGACTCTAGCGTTTGGAAGCCTTGATAAGAAATGTTATCTAAATGCCCCTTATCAGATCATTTATATGGGTTGCACAATACTACAAATGAAGCTGGAAAACAATGGCTCACTGCTTCTACATACAATTTGTTTAGTTACTAAAATAATTATATAAAATAAAAATATGCACTGTATTTTTGAAACTCATAATAGCGATGGATTTGAATTTATTTTTTGATTTATTTGGATTTTACCTATCGCTTTGAGTGTTTAAAACTACACTACGTTTCGGGAGGTAAGGAAACTCCTTCCTTTATCAAGTGAACCCTACTTACATCTAAATATCAAGTTCTTACACCTAACTAACCTACATTTTTTTTGGATTTTCTTAAAGAAAATATATGGGTATCTTAAGAAAATCCAAAAAAATGTAGGTTAGTTAGGTGTAAGAACTTGATATTTATATTTAAGTAGGGTTCACTTGATAATGGGAGGAGTTTCCTTACCTCCCGAAACGTAATGTATTTTTAAACACTAGAAGCGATAGGTAAAGTCCAAATAAATCAAGAAATGAAAATATTCAAATAGACCTGTTATTATTATTTTTTTAATTTTAAAGAATGACCTAGATACAAGATTTCAAAAAACTTATTGAATAAATATGTTCAATCTTTTAGCATCTTGTAAAAATACAAACCTAAAATATTTTCGCTTTCCAGTTCTTCTTCTTCTGATGACGATTCATAACCTGTTGACTTATGTTTGTCCGCAGCTTCCTGCATTTCCATCTTGGCTTTCTTAAACTTATCCTCAGCGGCGGCCACCGCATTGCTGTCACCTCGACCCTGGTTGCGGTTGTTGCGGTTGTGTGGCTGCGGTTGGCGACCCTGCGGCTGGGCGACTCCTCGCCCTCTGTTCCACGGGTTGCCCCTCCCGCGGCCATCTCTCGAGCTCATCGTCTAAAGCCATCACAAATATCAATAAGGCTGAGATTGAAACCAATTGTGAATAGAATAGAATATTTTAGGAGCAAGCAGTACTACATTCTAATACATTTGCACATCAACAAGAAAGAACTGGCTTAATTTCTAAGTACAAAACAGTTAATTTTCATAGTAGGTACTCTTCCAAGAAACAAAATACCTTTCTCTGTAGGAAGTCTTCAAGTTTTTAATATGCAAATCTTGTCACTTAATTGTCTGAGGGCTTGAGGAGTCTTATTGTACATTTTGGATACTATAATCAATGGGCCCTTTGTTGTCTTGTTTAACCTACCCTGAGGCAGATTTACATTATGGCTAAACCTGGTATCATGGCTTCTCAGTATTGAAATTTTTCCTGATAACAAACCAATTTGAATTTTGTAAGGAAAAAGAATCTCAGACTTAGTATGGAGATGATTCTTCACTTCAGGTCAAGGGTCGTCTGATGACGTGATGAGATGGTGGCACAAACTTAAAGAAATTGGGCCAAAATGTGGATGTGTTCCACAGGTCAATAAAACCAATTAATTTGGAATCACAATCTTAAAATATTGAAATCAGACTTAATAAAGGTAGGCCTATCAGGAATGAAAGTAGTTAAAGTTTGTAGTTTCTTATGAGGCTATAATGGTAGTGGAGATGAACAGAAGTTATCTGTAACAGAAAAAATAACTAATTGGAAACAAAATATTGACAATCTGGCAATGGTGGCCTAAATTACCCGCAGTCCCACATTACCGGTATGAAAAAAGTTCTATAAAATGTTGAGAAATAAACAAGTATATACATCTTGCAGCTTGCGAATCCCCCCCTTATTACTTCAGTTGATGGTATACCGTATTAGGGAAATAATTTGAAACACTGATAAGAGGAATTGCAGAAAGATTAACAGACCAATGGGATAAACCCTACAGCTTGGTTATAAACTGGATAAGGACTACGCTGACCTGCTAAATGTTACGGTAAGGGCAACAAGCATCTGCTTGAGAAGTAGAAAAAGATGTCGGTCAACAAGGGAAGCCTGGAGTTACAATTTATTTTAAATCAATTGTAATTTTGAAAACTTACTGTAGCCTAAGTTAAAATAATTATCGGTTCAAATAATTTAAAATACACGTTTGACTTGAAATATTAAAAATGATGTAGACCATGCCCCCTTAGAGTCAACTGAGGAACCCCACTTCAATGATACCCCAAAACGAGCATGATTATGTTACAATAACAATTTTTATTGAATTCCATAATCTTGATGCAGTAACTTAAATGAATTACTACCAAGTTATAACTTAGATGAAGGAACGTTACGAAAAAATGTACCATTTTGAAGTGCAACTCATAGACAGTTCACCTCTTTGGTAGAGTTGTAGGGAAGAACGGACCTTAAACAGTGGGCAGCTTTGGGTCAAAGCTGATGGGGTGGGTGAACTTTTAGTGAGAAGACATCAGTGATCAGACGTTTAGCTACTTTTTAAGTTACTTATTCTTACTGTGTGCATGTCTACCAGAAGCACGTTTTTTATAATTTTAAATGTTCAGGCAATCAATATATTAAAATAATGAATAAAACACATACTCAACTAGGCCTACTCTGTTCGTAAGCTTAGCACTCCAAGGGGTTAAGTACATTTGTGCATTTGTGCAGTGAAGCAACATTGTCAATGTTCTGCACAACTTTCACCCAAATTAATAAGAATTCTATGGGCTAGTTAAAACGGTTGACATTTCACATCACTAGTGAGGTCCCCCAAACAAACTAGTGTTACAGTGTGGCCTATTAGGGGAGGTGTCGGGATAATGAAACTCACAGTCCACAAGTGGGCGATGAAAGGTCGGACTTTATTAATTTAGAAACTTACTGCTATTACATTATGGCAGGAGGCTACATGCCTGTTAAGCTACAAACTGTCGTTTAACCAAGTTAATACACTATTAGTGATTTACAGGTAAATCAGGTTCCCTTTGGCAATTTACTCAATAAGCTATAAGATTCCCAAAACAATTCTAGTTATGTTTAACTACATTAGCAATCCTACTGAGCCAGACGTACGATCCCTAGGGAAGCTAACACAGTTTCCAACTTACAGTACAAGACCGTGAAGAGCAACATCGTGGTGGCAGAGGGATGACCCAGCACGCGACCTGGCGATGGACTGTTACTGTTATCTCTGGGACTCTCTGCCGCGCTTCCCCGAAACTAAGGTTTTATACTCAGCTTATTGTCACCGCTTCCTGGCCTAATCCAGCCAATAGGAGAGCTGGATCCTTACCTATTACCAAATATGGTATCACGACGCTAGTCGGCTATCTCCCTCTACCTCCGGATTCCTTGCCAAACTTTTGGGTGTTGCCAGCCCCGAGAACCAATGTCCTGAACTAAATAATAAATTTTGTCTTTACTTTTATTTCTTGATTTATTTGGACTTTACCTATCGCTTCTAGTGTTTAAAACTACACTATGTTTCGGGAGGTTTGTCTTTACACTAAATAATAAATTCCATGGCCCGCTGGCAACCTTCCTAAGGTGGTTGAGAGCCTCTGCCTCTATAATTTAGAATTAAAACCTCTTTTATACTTCATCCGGTTTCCTTTTGTGAACTGGCCCTATCGGCCAAGAAATACGTTTATGCCAACGCCCTCTTCTGGCTTACAACACTAGGTTGGTTCTCCGTGTAAACATAACAGTACCTAATTAATCAAGAAGGATTAAGTTAGGCCTAATTAAGAAAATGTTTAAAATTATTAGTTTTAATTTTTTTACATTAAACAGTCAGTTGATCCTTAAGTAGGGTTTGCATTAGAAGGCCAGATCCTAACGATAGTAATTTTGGTATAAATAGATCAATAATTTACTATTGATCCCCCCCTATCAAGACTCCCCTGACCAACTTTCGAAATATGTCTTAGCATTTTCGCTTTATAAATAAGCATGCGTGCACAATTATTGTATATTTACTATGTAAAACATTATTTTCTATATCATGGATTTCATAAATGTAAATAAAACAAAATTAAATTAATTCATCTCAATAAAAACTCAATAATTGAGGATTACAAGATGTTAAGAATAAACTCCTTAGGAATCCTTAGATCATCAGCCAACCATTGGGACTTCACCTGAAAAATACTGCTACAACAGATTGTATACAACCTGGAGCAAAGCATCCCCTCAGTTTTTTTTATCAGATAGAATAATAAAGCATTGAATTGTCATGTAAATTGTATATGATGTCTCACAGGAAGTTATTCTTGTTGTGATAATGCCTCTCACAACCTATTTTGAGACTTAACAAAGATTACAAATATTAAAAATTAATTTTGTGAAGTACAGTAGACGCTCTTTTATCCGGCATGTTCGGGACCATGCCCATGCCGGTAAATCGATTTTTCCGGATAATAGAACTTCTTAGTTATTAATGGGAATACAGTAATCTGAGAGTCTGTCATCTCGCTACAGTAATGAGCTGTGGTCGCATGCGTTGGTTGGCCTTGGTACTGCTCCGGAACACCTGCATTTGTGGACGGATAGATAGACAGACAGACAGCCAGGTGGAAGTTGGCATCTAAAAATAGGTTGAATACAGTAGTGTACTGAGCAAAGTTTACGAACATCACTGAACGTTACTGCTTGAGACTTAAACAAACAACAGGTGACTAAGAAAAAGGCGGGAACAGTCCAGCGCAGTCGCAGTACGAAACGGAAACGACCGAAAATACCTGGAAAAACCCGGGTCGCCTGGTGCCGGTTAATAGAATGTGCCGGTTCATAGAATGCCGGATAAAAGAGCGTCTACTGTAGCGTTAAGGTGGAATAGTAATCTATATTGTCAATAAGCTACAAATTTATTTTCATATTTTTAGTTTGTGGGGTCAAAACGTAACAAAATAAGCTTTATCTCTAGGTTCCCTGACTTTCTCTGACCGAATTTTCATTCCCTGACTTTCCCTGACCGTAGAAAGCCTGCTATTTCAGCGACCAAAGAATAACATAGACTGGCAATTGCACGCTGGGTTTGAAGCCGGGCAGCCTCTGAGTGGTGGGTCCACGTGAATCATCCACTACCGAGCGTAGCTGGCTTTGTCCCGGCAATCTCTGTGCCAAAAGATTTAATTTAGTTCTTATTATTTACCTCATTACCCTCAGTAAATAACATGTTAAAAGCGATTAAAAAGAATCCTAAAAATAAAGAACTATTGGGGTACTTTAGATCATTCAGAAATAAATTAAAGATGGACATAAAGAACCTCAAAAATAATTATTACAGCAATCTGTTTGACAAACATCAGGGAAATTCTAAGGAAACTTGGAATGTTTTAAGAGAAGTAACCGGACAGAAATCAAAATATAATTTGCCTATTTCTTTGAAAGTCGAAGATGGTGTTATAAGTAATGCTATGGACGTTGCTGAAGAATTTAATACATATTTCCTTTGCATCTCTGAAAAATTAGTCAGTCACATTCAAAAACCTACAAATTTAGATTTAATAAACTTCAAGGATTGCTTTACTAATCAGTCTTTAGCAAAATCAATGTTTCTGGCCCCTGTGGGCGAAAATGATTTGCAAAAAGCAGTTTTAAAGAATGGAACATCACCTGGTCTTGATGGAGTTAATTCTAGTTTAATCAAAAGACATTTTAAGGAAATTATCAATTTACTACTATACATCATTAATTTGAGTTTTGAAACTGGTGTTTTTCCAGAAAGACTGAAGAATGCTATGGTTATACCAATTTTTAAGAAGGGCATGAGGGACGTTTGTAATAACTATAGACCAATATCTTTGCTATCTACCTTTGCCAAAATTATTGAAAGAGTTATGAAACAAAAGCTAGTTGATTTTCTTGAAAAAAATAAAATTTGTAGTAAAAAACAATTTGGTTTCAGGGCAGGAATTAATACAGAAGCTGCATTATTAGAATTCATGGATAGGTTGACGAATGGGTTAAACAATGGCAAAAAAGTTAGTGGACTATTTTTAGATATAACAAAAGCTTTTGACACCGTAGATCGTAGAATTTTGTTGGATAAATTATTTAAATATGGAATAAGGGGGGTTGCGTATAATTGGTTTAGAAGTTATTTGAAAAAGAGAATGCAGTGTGTAAAAGTTAATGGAGTTGTAAGTGGGATGGGAGAAATTAAGCACGGGGTTCCTCAAGGATCAGTTTTGGGAGCAACTTTATTTTTAGTATATATCAATGACCTTTGCAACGCCACTCTAAATGGAAGTATAACCTCTTTTGCCGATGACACCGCTTTGTCTTATACTGGAGACTCTTGGAATGAAGTCTCTAGAAAAACAACGACTTGATGTCAATTAAATGGTGGTTCTGTAGAAATAATATGGTTTTAAGTGCAGAAAAAAATAAACTCATCAACTTTACCCTTAGAGAAAATTTTAAGCATGAAGATAAAATAATTTTAAAATGTATTAAATGTCTATGTAATGGTGATAAATGTAGTGACTATTGTGTTGAAGTAAAAGGTGTACCTAGCATAAAATATTTAGGAGTCACTTTGGATGAAAGTTTAAATTGGAAGGAACACATATCACATCTCAAACAAAAAATTTGCAACGCTGTAAGATTGTTTTATTTTATTCGAGGTATGTGTAGAGACAATTTATTGAGATCATTGTATCTTTCATTAGTTCATAGCAGGTTAGAATATGGTATTGTGTGTTGGGGGGGTACATATGTCACAAATCTAAAATCGATATATACAATTCAAAAACATTTCATTAGACTAATAACAAAAAGCAATCGTTTTGAAAGATCTTTTCCAATATTTTGTTCCTTGAAAGTACTTCCTTTAAGGTATATATATGTATACAAGGTACTGAAGATTTTTTGTGTGAGAAGTAGAAGTTGTAGGGAAATTGGTGGTTATAAGAAAAGACTGCGGAATTGTAGAAATGTGCTTGTACCAAAACCATCTAATACATATTTTACCAAAATCTACTGTTTTTTAGCACCTAGGATTTACAATAAACTACCAAACTATATAAAAGAATTAAATAATGTAAACGTTTTTCTTAGACATCTAAGGGTATGGCTTTTTACAATTCAGGATATTGAAGATTTGTTATTTCATATTATTATATAATAATCTATGCACAACATAGGCTGTAAGAATATTCATATATAGTTCATTAGTTGTTTTTTACATTATTTGTAGAGTAATATAATTTTATTATGTATATGGATTGTTTTATAAGGATTTCCTATTAAAGGAAGCTTACCTGTAATGTATTGTACTCAAATTTGTTATTTTTGTTTGTCTTTATTGCTGTTTTTTGGAAGATAAGTTGTTAATTAATTTATTTTATAAAACACTTAGTTTATTATGTTTGTTATTCTTGTGACGATTTAGTTAGATATAGTTAGTTATAGCTGCCATCTAAATATTTAATGAATTGTTACGTTTTAATAAAGCCTCCAAACAGGCTAAGCCTTGGAGGAATTTGATATTTCTCTGTTATACAGAAAAAAGGTCAGCTTGGTATCTTATAGTAAAACGTGACAATCATTGTTATATGCCTTTTGTAAATTTGTATATGTATATGCTAGTTTGTAATGTGTGTAATTTGAGAAATAAATTCTTTCTTTCTTTGTTTTCAATAACTTATAAGCTTTTGTCAAATGAAAAACATTACTCATAAGAAATATACGAGAGTGAGGTTTGATTGAGAAGATTAATGAACGTCAACTGAGTCTCACGTTAAAAATAGAAGTACGATTTTTTATAAGCAAATATATATTTTTACTACATCAATCAAACAGGATATATGAAAAACAGGCCTATTCATGCTTTGAACGAACAATTTTGTGTAGGTAGGCCTAGTTATGTTATTAGTTTGGAAGCATTATCATTAACAGTAAAAGCCCGCTAATCTGGCATCCGATAGTCCGGCACTTTCAATAATCCGGCATCAGTCAAAGGGTTCTAAACATTTTGTTTGTACACTATATAAGGCTTTCGGGCGTGGTAGGCAGAGTTCAGGCTCGATCAGCAGAGTACGCGGGCAATCGGTAGAAGTAACTGTATTGTTTCTTTTAAAATATAATACTGTAGGTCCTAAATTTTTTCTGGTTGAAATATTCTTTTGTTTTTAACTTTTTCCATCACTACCGAACTTAGATAAAGCACAATAAAACACGGGATAATAGCTCACTAACAAATTATTTCTTTTTGCCTCTCTATTTTTAGCTGTATTTCCGCCATTCTTGCAATAACGGCTATTTTTAGACGGCACCGGCGCTCAGATGTCCGGCGTTTTCCATAATCTGGCACTGCCAAAGTCCCGAACGTATCGGATTAGCGAGTGTCTACTGTATTCCTATTTATATTTTTATATTATACTGAAAATGCCTACATGGTACAGTTCTTAATAATTAGAGAATCACAAGCATAAACACGTAAAGTGTTGAGGAGTGGCAATGTATACAGTCAGTGTGCCAAACCATTCGGCCAAAGCTGACGGATAACTTCTAACTTTAAAGCTGCCTTCAGACTAAACTAAGCAATTTGAGAGATCATATGAAGAATACAAGTTTTTAATCATGTCTTTTCCAAAAACTTTATCGCTGACAAAACTCGCCTGACCAAGTAAAAAAAATCCTCACACATCAACATTTAATGTCTAAGTTAAATTCAAAACTAATTTTGTCAAGTCGTTAACCCTAGCAGTGGCCAGTCAGTAGTGTAAGTGGGAAATGGCCAGTGGCCAGTGATGTAAGTGGGAAATGACCAAGCAGATTTGGCGAATCTGCAGACCTTTTTTGAAAATTCGTATAAATTCAACCGTAGAAGTAAACCTAGCTAACCTTATATTCATTTTGATTAGAAAAAAACAGGAGAATCTAGAAATAATAAAATAATATTGATCTAGAAAGGTAGGTTTTTTTCGGTAGTATTTTTTTATATAAAAAATAGATACTATTTTTGAAATTTCAAAAATAGCCTTGGTGAGATTTGTTCTACAGATTTGTTATGGAAAATTCATTATATACATTTTGTAGACAATCTAATTCCCTACATAGAAATATATAAACATGTTGGGGAAAGAATTATATTTTGTAAGTTTTAGGGGCATAATATAATAACAAACGGAAAACCGATAAAAGTGAAAACTGTACAGTGTTAGTTTGTTTTATAAAAGTTATTTAATATATGTATGTACTAATAATGATATATACATAGGGGGCCTATTTGTAAAGCTAATGAAGTAAGGAATCTAAAAAAGTCATTAAGTTGATGGTAAAAATTATTATTAGGCCTATAAACACTTAGAATGTTTTTATATTTTAACGTATTTGTGAAAAAATAAATTGCACAGTATTTATTATATAACCTTTTAAAAATTTTTCTTTACACCAAACCAATATAAACATGTTGTAGTATATTCAATTACCTACATAAAAATGTATAATACCTAGGGTAAATTATTTTGTTTAGGCCTATATGTATTATGTAACAAAGTAACCAATGTGGTATGTAAACAATGTTAGGTAAACAAAACACAACACTTTTAATAAACACTATTTACCACATTTCAGTAATATTTATGCAAAACTAAATTACTCTACATTTCTTCCACTACAAAATGAAATATTATTTGACTAGTAACTATAACTTACTCAGCATATAAATCAGATTTTCCGAACAATCCGATTCAGATAAACTTAGTTGGCCATTCGTTAAAGAAAAAAATACCCCTGTAGGAGCAAACCTGCGTACTCAGCGAATTTCCAATGCATATATATGTATCTTAATACCACATAAAGCCACATACCAAGTTTCATCAATATACATTCATAAATAAACGATTTATGACATTTTAATTATTCTCCGTAAGAATAACATGGCGGCTGAGTATGCAGGTTTGCTGAAGGAAGGAAAACAAAAAATGGGGTTTTATACAAATATTAATATAACTCATTTAGGTAAAGCCACATACCCAATTTCATTAATTTATTTTCATAATTAAGGGAGATAACACGTTACTTATTCTCCATAAGAATAACATGGGGCTGAGTATGCAGGTTTTCTGCTACGGGAGCCTTTGGCAAAAAATTGTTTTTTTTGAGCAAATATCAATGGTCCACAACAAGATGAAGCCGTATACCAAGTTTTGTCAGTATACGTTCATAAATAAGCGAGACATAAAATTTTTCTTTTCCTCCATAAGAATAACATTAGACAACGTACTGTGTTTAGCACTTTCAATACCTCGGTAACCAATTGACGTAGAGAAATGATCAAAATACCAAATTGTGTGTTTTTTTAAGCTGAATCTAATGGTAAAAACTAAAATTTGACTATTTCCAAAATTATATGTACAAAATTCAAAAGACCCAATTTTGGGGTACAAAACCCCCCCAAAATACCCTTTTGGATAAAGCAATCTGGCTGGTTTTCGAACTTAGTCATAAATGTTGCTTTACACGTTTATACCAAATTTCATCAAAATCGGATAATTTTTACGAGAGTTATCGTGCTCACGGACATTATATATATATATATATATACAGTTTCGAACGAATGGTGTTTTTGGGGTCTGGGGACCTCAAAACGAAAAGTTATCATGGTCCCGGGCCTAGGTCTTACCATACTGACTACGGTAATAGCTTCTTCCCTATAGGGAAAATTTGCTAAAAACACCTGTTTTCATAAAATCATATTATCTGTCCAATAAATATTTCATCCTAAAAATCAATACCAAAATGAAGCACAACTGTTTAGCAGTGCATTGTTACTAACCGCAACTTCCTGCAACAAAAATTACCCAAACTGGGTAATTTTAACCCTAGCAGTGGCCTAATGTTGAAGTGGGAAATGGCCAAGCAGATTTGGCGATTTTGCAGACCTTCTTTTGAAAATTTGTATAAATTCAACCGTACAAGTAAACCTAGCCAACCTCATATTCATTTTGACCAGAAAGAGCAGGAGAATCTAGAAATACTAAAATAATAAAGATTCAGGAAAATAATTTTTCGATGAAGTGAAAAAATAAATAAATAAATAAATTTTTTTTTATAAATTTCAAAAACAGCCTCGGTGAAATTTTTTCTACGGATTTTTTATGTAAAATTCATTATATACATTTTGTAGACAATCTAATTCCCTACATAAAAATATATAACATGTTGGGAAAAGAATTTTTTTTTCTAAGTATTAGGGGCATAATATAATAATAAACGGAAAACCGAAAAAAGCATAAACTGTACAGTGTTATATTGTGTTGTAAATAAGTCATGTAATATATGTATATACTAATATATATATACACATATTTGTAAAGCTAATGAAATAAGGAATTCAAAAAAGTTATATAGTTGATGGTAAAAAATTATTATCACTTATAAATACATGTAAATAAAAGAATGTTTCGCTATTTTTACGTTTTTTGTAAACAAATATTTCACAATATTTAGTATATAACTCTTTTACCAAATTTTTTACCCCTAAACCATTATAAACATGTTGTAGTACATTCAATTCCCTAAATATAAATGTATAATACCTAGGGTAAAGTATTATTTGTATATGTGTTATGTAGCAACAAACAAATAGTCGCGGACTTGGCAAATTTGTGAAAAGTAGTATTTTTCAATGAGATCTTTGTAATTTGTATAAACATAAATAATGTCATATTATATCTATTTATTATTACTACAGGTATTTATAAACAATCAAATATATATATATATATATATATATATTTACATATACATAGGGTAGTGGCGTGTTATATACGAGATAACGTGCAGTCAATAGGCCTATGTAGGGGTTTACGAAATAGTTGTTCTAAATTATATTAGGCCTACCCAATAATGAAAAAGAGCCAACATTACAATTATAAACATTTATTATAAACATAAAAATCAAACATTTATTATACATAAAAACAAACATAAAACTCACCCTCCCCCCCCCAAGTCCTCATGTCGATGACTAAGTTAGTTGCGGCGCAGGGGCCGCCCTTGACCAATCTGGAGGGCGCAAGGAATGGAGCTCAACATCCTACATCTGCAGGTGGCGTGGACCCCTTTTTGGCATTCAGTGCAATGGTACTCCCCTTTGTAAATTGTTTTGTCCCTCAGCCTTGCACACAGTACACACTCGCTTAGAGTTCTTGGGCAGCAGAACGATGTTGTGACGATGTTGAATAGGCCTAGGGTTGTCCCCACCTGGACCGACACTGGGCAGAAGGGGACGAGGCGCACTGGAGGTTGACAGTTGTTCAATTATACTGATATTGAATTTAGACCTGATGTTGGTGGGGGGGAATCAGGCCTATGGCTAGGCCCGGGGACCGCATCAAGTGAAAAAATTGTTTGGGGACTGTCTCTGTAGTAGAGGGGGATTTTTCATTTTGATCAATAACAGGATTAGGCTCCTCTACAGCTTCAGGCTCGTCTACAGCCTCCTCATTCTCACTAAAAGGTTCTAAATCCAATGTCGGAAGAACTCAAGTCCATCTCCAATAAGTTCTGGATGTAGTCATCCTTATCTCAAGACAAAGGAAACACAACACTATATAACACAAATTTCTCACACTTCAGTAATATTTATGCATAATATAATGCATAAAGATACACACAAACACTTCACTAACACTAAAATTCCGAAATAATACCTAATTCATAAATGATTCACAGATAAAAATCATCTAATGCTTAGAAATGCATATACCAATACTGCAATGGCGAACAACTGATCAAAACATATGACGAATTGTTGAGTATCTGACAGGGTGAGCACTTTTTCGTCTACAACATTTAGAGGTTGTGACGTCACGACCAGAACCACCGAATCATCAACCGATTGTTTGTTTGTTTTATCGAATGAACTTTCAACTACGATTGTTATTGTTTTGTGGTGGAAAAGCATAAATGGTGATTCGATTAAAATTCAAGCAGATATAAGGTAAATCAAAAGTTGTGGATACAGTGTTAAATTGGATCTAAAAATTGATGTACGTGAACAAACAACTAGGTTGCAGTTCACGACAAAATTATAGTAACCTAACTTAACCTAACTCCGCAGAGCGCTGTATGGTGGCTGTTCGTTGTGCAACATAATTACAAATAAAGGGATTAGTATAAGTAAATAAAAGTCAAACCTAAAAAAGTTAACAAAAAAGTGAGATTTAACCCCGAACAAATTAAAGTAATCTTTAAAACACATTTCAGATTTCAAAAAGTAAACATCAAAAGTAAGATTTGAACACGGGACCGCACGATCGTGGATCTGACGCCGTATCCACTGGGCTACCGAGGCCTGCCGCTTTATCCGAAAGTTTCAATACATCAGGCAGTGAGCAACGATTCATTCGATAAAACAATCGGTTGGTCGGTTGGTGATTCGGTGGTTCTGGTCGTTCCGTTTCATATTGTCGTGACGTCACAGCCTCTAAATGTTGTAGACGAAAAAGTGATCACCATCTGACAGGTGTTCTGCTAGGAGCAGTGCCACCAACGGCAAAACTAAATTACTCTACATTTATTCCTCTTCAAAATAACATATTATTTGACTAGTAACTATAACATACAATGCATATTAACACGATTTTATAGTTCGACCAATTTGGTTGAATTGGCCATAACACAAAAAAACCAAAAACACCTGTTTTCAGAAAATCATATAACCTGTCCAATCAATATTTAATTCTAAAAATTAATACCAAGATAAAGCGCAACTCTTCAGCTGTGCATTGGTACCAACCGCATCTTCCTGCGAGAAAAATTACCCGATCTGGGTAATTTCAAAAATATCGTGTTTTGCCATTGTCAGAGCGTCGGCTGCAGCAATTGCGTTGTGCCAAAACTTCATTCAATTTCTAATCGTCGTAACATTGTTATGCAGCTGCTACGCGGTTCATTTATGTAATAAAATGAAAGTTCAGAATGCGACCTTTTGAATGATATATATATTGATGACTTTTGAGTTTATTATTATTTGTTTATTAACGTTACAAAAATTTCTGTAGAGTTCGACCAATTTGGTCGATGGCCACAACAGGCGACATAAAAGTTCGACCAAATTGGTTGAATGGCCACTGCTAGGGTTAAAAAAGTCGTGTTTTGGCGTTTCCTAGCATCGGCTGCAGGAATCGCGTTGCGCCAAAAATTCATTCGATTTCTGCAGTTATTATATTCGATATAATAGGTGTGACATTGATATATAGCTGCTAACTTACTGGGTTTGTTTATGTAATAAAATTAAAGTTCAGAGTATGATCTTTCGAAAGATATATATATATATATATATTGTTTACTTTTGAAATCGTTATTGCAGGTAGTGGTTGTTTAACGATGCAAAATTTTCGGTCAAAAACTGTCAGATTCGGACGGCTGCTCTCTAAGGCGACAGATCAATCAGTCCGAATCGGAAGGTTGGCCTCGGCTAGGGTTAAAATATGATATTTGTTATTCCAATTTTACCCATTGCCATTGGCATGGGGCCTACTGTTTTATTCAATTTCACAAAAAAAAAATTTTAAGTATCTTCCTCTAACTGTACGTTTAGATAAGTTAGTTGTACTGAAACTCGGCGAATACAAATTTGTACTAGTAGCGGCCAGTGGCTGACGCGTTTAAGCCTCTGAGTGGTGAGGGGCCAGCTTCTACTACAAACTACAGTAATGTGCCAGTCTAAGTTATTCTTTGGTCGCTTGGCTATTCCATACTCACTAGGTTAACACATTTAATTCATAATTATGTAGCAACAAACGTTTCATACTAATAAGATACGTCTATTGAAGTACAAACTAGAGGAAGAATTATTCAATGCAGATAATCTTTTATACAGTGACAGAACAACTTTTTTTTCAAAATTAGTTATTAAGATACACCCTATAACCTAAAATTCAGGATACTTTATTTTCATGAATATGTTATATATCCATCTAAATAGAAAAAAAACTCAATTTACTTACTGTAATACTACATCAGAGTATAACTTTAAAATATATAAAAAGGATGATAATATTTTCGAACACTCGCCTTGTAAAAGGAATAAACAAACACTCGAGGAATAAATGAGTCAGCCCTTACCTTGAAATCTGGAAATTGGAATTGGCCACTTGGAACCAGGGTTGCCACCAGATAGATGAAATTTTACCCTAAACGTGTTATGAAATTACCATAAATTACCCTAAACTTTTTGAAATTACCCTAAGAGTGGATTTTCTTCTCTAAAAGCTGAAAAATACACCCGAGATTGGTTTTAAATCATGATTAAGGCATATAAAGTAGGGTAACATAGCACTTCACACTCGTCTTTGGCCCTGTATCTCACATAAAACGAAACATGTTCTAAACAATTCAAATAAATATTCTGTAGTAATATATTTTACTTAATGTGCTGGTGTCGCCGATAATAGAGACTGGCTGATACATGTTAATTATTAACAGTTGTTGGGGGTACTTCATTGTTTTATAAACTTATTTCAGTTGTAAAAATTTGTTAAGAATCAAACTTAACCTTTGAAAATCAAAATTTCATATGCATCTTACATTAAACTGTCTAAATTTTCACCCAAGTCCCTTTTATGAATGAAATAAAGAATAGTTTGCTACACACATAACAGTAGTTTTAAGGAAGAGAATTTGGAGAAATTTTAATTTTCTAAAGTTGTTTAGCTGTTGTATAAGTATATAGTACATAGATCCAGTGCTTTTCGTCGCTCCAATGGTCATATTTTCACTATATATAACATAACAACTTTTTGAGGCCACAGGGGTTGAATCATAAAGTCAGAAAAAGTTTCCATATTAATAACGCAGTATGGTCCAGGAGTACGTTATAGGGGTCACTTTCGAGCCTTTTAGGTAACGCATTTCCTCCATTTATTTATTTTCTACCAACGGATTACACCATTATACAATACTTTCAAATACTACTAAGAGAAATTTCCAAGATGGTAGTAGCAAGAATACATGCACTAGGATAACTTGTAACACTTTTGAGGCCATCAGGACGGAGCCCAAAGAACCATTACACGTCAAAACTGGATACTGGGAAGTGATAGACGACAAACGAAGTCAGTGGGGTGGAGCCCTTATGTCGGGGAAAAAGTATTAGACGTATTTTAGTCTCCTAACAACGTGGTATGGTCCAGGAGCAAATTTTAGGAGTAGTTTTCAAGCCATTTAGTAAACATTTTTTCTCCATAAGAATAACATGGCAGCTTCTGATGCCATTGGGGCAGAGTCCTGAGGTCTGGGGGGTTAACACTATCAAAAGTTGTTGGTCCTCTACTTGGTACGGTCCGGGAGCAGTTTTGAGAAGCCGTTTTCGAAACCACCTGGGATACAGACACAATACAGATACTTTATTAGTATAGATTACCCTTCAAAATAAATAAATCAAATAAATTGAAAAATGTCTAGAAGACCGTGGTTTAGTACAAATATACCAAATATTAGTCATAAGTGTGGTCTCTAGGTCTGAACACATTCATACGAACTAACAGACACCTCATTATCCTTGTTTGTGCGTTCTAAGGAAACGTAAATTCCCACCGACAGCTCAAATTTTCACGAAAACAATACTTTTTCCATAAGCTTAAAAGGGAAAACAATGTTTTTCTAAGAACGAGTTGGCATTACCCTGAAAAATATCACATACGTTATAAATTACCCTGAAGGGGGGAAAATTGCTCAAATGTTGGCGAGACTGACTGGTAGTGGCTAACACGACACGAACCTTCAACTGTTCAAGCGTGGCGTCTGCCAACTAATCGCTTCATCACGCGCGATGATCAAACGATCACACGTAAGTTCGGGACACGGGACACATATGTATACAGATGAGCACGGAGACTACTGTGCAGATGAGTAGCAATTACATATTTACGACTTTTTTTCAGGAATGGACTGACAGAGTTGGGAAAACAAGAATAAAATCCCTTTGATAAACTAAAAAAAGTATTCAGGTCGCTGGCTCTCAAGAAACTGACAGGTGATCAGCTGATCGTTCAGTAACACCATAGATTAAGCATACCCCTAAGGAGTATGCTTAATCTATGGTAACACGATCTGCCTGCCCTTCAATGTTGTTGACGTTGACGTTGGCGTTGGCACTTCACATTTCACCATTTCACAACAGAAGCACCTTCACTGCGTCTTGTGATTCTATAAAACTAGGCCTATGTTAACTTGTAGATAAATATCTTAGTATTCATATCCGAGCCATTCGTAACTACTGTTAACAGTATTGATTACAGTAAAGTCAATACAGTACAAAGGAGGTGCTCCAGGTAAAATCTTTTTAACCTACTGCCGGAAACCTACAATCACTTACAAAAATTCATTCCATAACAAACTCAAGCAATAATACTTAACCACCAGACCATATTATACAGAGTACCGTAACATAATTCATTGAAGAACACCGGACACCAACATTTGAAATAGGCTTAACTCAAAAAAGCTCACTTCGCCAAGCCCCTCTTAAGGGAAGAAGATTTGACGATTTCCCGTGGAGACCCCGGATGTAAGACAGCAAATTGCTTCAAGTAAAGTAGCTTTTTATCCATCAGTGTTCCAGAGTGAAATTAAATGCTCCTGTATTATATCATATTACCATAATGGAGACCAGGCCTCAAACTTAACTTACCTTAGCCCTTCGGCTCTAGAACTTAATAAATTGTAACAAAAAAGGTTTATTTTACATGTGCGTCAATTGATCCTTTGTAGATCAAATATAACTACAGCTGTTTAGTGCTCGTTGAGCACATCTTCAGGTTGTGATCGTCAAAAACTCACACATCCTTTCTAGATGAGTTTATCATAATATTTAAAAACATTAACAACACAAAACATGCACAAATACGACACATTAAAATTTAATTTTAAAAACTTGGCCAAGTGAACAAATTCCGTCCACGCGGTGTGGCGCCGTTAGATGGCAGGTCATGACTCTTGACATTCGCAGCCTGAAGATGTGCTTAATATGCATGAAACAGCTGCAGTTATTTTTGAGCTACAAAGGGTCAATTAACGCACAAGTAAAATAAACCTTTTTTACTGCTTATTTTTGATCCAGAGGTTAATCCATCATAATAAATTGTGTTGCCCTTCCAATACTTTTACATATTCATTTGGCTACAACATTAGTTCTTCCTGTTGAACTGTGTTTTGTTGCTCCCATGCTTATACTATGTTATGTGTTTAATTTGCAATCAATTAAAATTCATCTTTATGGATATTTATATTATGGTGAAAACAAAATAAAAATTTGAACGTCTTTGTGACTACCCTAGGCAAAGCAATTTTACTATCTTTCCCATGTAAATTTGTTTAGAAGTAACGCAGGTTCTTTGAACAAAGATCTACTTCATTAACTAAGTTAATTCAATTTTGATTGAAACTAGATAATTTGCCTTAAAGGAGCGGTTTTAAAATTTCTAGTAATCTTTGAAAACTTTGTAAAAATTGTTCCAAATACATTTTGTGTCCAAAATTGTATAAATTATTTTTATTGCCTTTAGTCTGCCAATTTTTCATAAATGTAATTGCTAATTATTTTAGTACATATTGAATATGTGCTGTTCAGCCACTTTTGCTCTGGTGCCATATAGGCTATATACCTTATCCCATATGATGCTTGGTGTTCCAGCCATTACCGCTCCCCACTAAACCCGATGATTCTCAAGTTGATAACGTTCGATGTGACGGGAACACTGCTGCAGCTCAGAGAAGGTGTCGGGAGCCAGTACGCCAAGACCGCATCAAACTACAATGTGAATGCCTCACCGGACTTGCTGACTAAAAACTTTTTTTTAGTTTTTAAAACATTGCTGGCCGAACACCCTAATTTCGGAGCGTACAACGGCATCGGTTGGCAAGAGTGGTGGCGGCGGCTGATGTCCCGGGTGTTCCAGGAGTCTATGCCCGCGGGTGCTTCCGTAGAACCGTCGACTTTCCACAACATATCCTCAGACCTCATTGAGGTTTACTCGACAAGAGAGTGCTGGAGGTTGGCGGACGGAGCTCAGAGTCTCCTGGACAAGTTGAGGAGCAGAAACATTCGCTTGGGAGTGATCTCCAACTACGATCCGAGACTTGTGAATATTTTAAAAGATTTAAACATTCATCACTATTTTAGTTTTGTTATAAATTCTTTCTCAGTAAATTGTGAAAAACCGGACAGAGCTATTTTTAAACTGGTAGAAGACATGAATTTGGGTGTTAAAAAGGAAGAGATGTTGCACATCGGTGACAGTCCTAGGCTGGACTTCCTCGGCGCGAGGGACATCGGCTGGAACGCTCTCCTCATCGCCAGGGACCCGACGGTCGTGGACAGCTTCCCCTCCATCGAAAGAGAGTGGGTCGTAGGGAGTGTCAGTGAAGTTTATCAAGCACTTCAAGATAAGAAACTGGTTTGACTATAAATTTATAACTAACCTGGGGGTTGTTCTTCCAATTCAAAAGGAATACATAATCACGGTCGATACCGACATATTGCTAGCATTAACTTGAGTAGCCTTTAATCCTAGAAAAGTAAGGAAGCTTGTGTGGTATTATTTTACAAAATGTATTAGGTTAATTCAATTTTATGAATAAACGATACTTTTTCCATATTTTAAAACTGTGTTCTTTATTGTCAATCACACGTTATGCAGCTTTACCATTATAGCCTAACCACCGTTTCTGTGTGAATAATGTCGAGTTAAGAATCTTTCAGTCAATTAAATTTTTGCAAGAATAAATTTTTTCCAGCAATACGTATTCTATATCACTTATTTCTGACATCTAAAAACGTAATTTTTATAGAGTTCCCACTATGTTAGCACAAATGATTAACACTTAAGAAAAAACTACTCAACCAGTTTTTATTGTATTTCGAAACTCATAATAGCAATGGATTTGAATTTATTTTTTGATTTATTTGGACTTTACCTATTGCTTCTAGTGTTTAAAACTACACTACGTTTCGGGAGGTAAGGAAACTCCTCCCGTTATCAAGTGAACCCTACTTACATCTAAATATCAAGTTCTTACACCTA
This sequence comes from Allygus modestus, assembly GCA_963675035.1. Classification (NCBI taxonomy): domain Eukaryota; kingdom Metazoa; phylum Arthropoda; class Insecta; order Hemiptera; family Cicadellidae; genus Allygus; species Allygus modestus. Next base: position 102,661,842 of record OY776114.1, read on the forward strand.
ACTAACCTACATTTTGTTGGATTTTCTTAATCTTTTCCTTTACACTAACACAAAAATAAGAAATACATATATACAAAATCAAATACAATACACTAACACAACATTTATATATACGAACAAATGGAAAACTGACAATTACCTGATCTGCATCGTTGCCTCCAAGCTAGCGGCAAAAACGGGAAACTTCACTCTCACATCAGCTCACTACCGGACCGCGCACTCGACTAGTGGCTAGCGGTAGTGGAGGGGGGAGAGCCGTTACCCCCACCTACTGCCAGGGGCACGTGACAACACAGCTGTGGCTACCCACTCATCTGTGTCGACGGGAACATGACACGGAAACAACATGCACGATTCCTCCTAGAATGCTACACGGGCACCCGTACGATATCCTAAGAGATTACCGCATGCCTCCAAGGTAAGCATTGGAAACTAGTCATGCAATCAGATGGCCGTGTTTCCTCCAAGGGCGATCACGGACGAATGTGTCGTAGCCGCACTGGATGGACTCTAGACGCGGGAGCAACTAGAACACAAGGAACTGGCGTGTGTTTGTGGGGTGATTTTTGACTGAAATGGTTTTTAATTAAGGGAACCCATAGTGGCCTGACATCAATACAGGCCAATATTCTTTGGTTGTTATCACCTAATACATAACTGCATTAACATTACTGAAATGCAGTTATGTGTTATGCATTTAAATATATTCTACTGTAGATAATAAATCTGGGCATTTCTTCTGTCACCATCTCCTTTACACAATTGCACGAAAACAAGTCAATTGACCTAGAAGGTAAAAACCAGAACACTAGAATCTGATTGTGGTAGGAGCAATTTTCACCCCTAGGCACGTGCCAATTTAGCTCAGTGGAAGTTGTGGTACTGAAAATCAGCACCATTAAAAGTTGTGGACTGATTGTGAGTCCACTTCGTTTGCAAACAAATTTTGAAGTAAATTATAAAGAAATATTTTAAATAGGCCTACTATTTTTAAACTTAAAAAAGGATTTCTAGAAACAGTATTACCACACTGAATAAAAACCATGTGAATTCAGAATAATTAGCAGTTACGCTCAGCCTACACACTGCATGTAATTAGAATTTGGGGTAAACATTAAAAAAGGTTATAAAATAATCATCCACAATTTGTACTCTACAGTTTGTTTATTTTCAGTTGTTTGTGATTTCTAATGTAGGTTATAATATATCTTAGCAACAGTAGGCATAACAACAGTAGCAAGTAACAATAGTACCGTGGATTCTGATGTCAATAACAAGTTAACGAGACTAATCCCTAATATTATACAACCCTAGGAGCGTGTGACACATCACTAGTGATTTGGCACAAACTACTCGGACCGCTCTCTGGACCTACGGTGAGGTTTACTTGGGTTCACACTAACATAAAAAAGAAACCGAAAATTGAAAAATATTTTAAATATTCTTCCAACTTTCTAAAGCATTTGACTTGTCATCAAGAACAACATATTTTTGGGGGACTTGCAAAATAAAGTAAACTTACAAACGCATAACTAATCAGAATTCTCAACCATGTTTATTTAAAACTAAACCACTTTACAATTCACAAGAGTTTTTGTGTCACAAGACATTTCTAGATGGTCCCATGCTTAAGGAACAAACCAAAATTGGAAAAGTCAAACTTTAAGTCATTTTGTTAGTGTTGTGAATAATTTGATTGAGGCCTTCAACCACACAATAACATTTGACTTGCTGATGGTTTTATCATGACTACTTCACATGTGAAGTGATAGAGGTAAAAATCAAAATTTCAGTGTGAACCCAAACAAAGTCTAAATCTAATTATTTCAAATAAAAACTAGCAGAGAACATAGAAATATTGATGACCTGTTTGAATCCTCTGTTGGCGGCATTGTTTGAAAGAAGAAACTATTATCATGTCTGTACAAGTAGGTCTGGTGACTATAAAACTATAAAAAATGTCACACTTTCCAACAAATTTATATTGGTAAGATAATTTGTATATGTTTATATAAAAGATATGAGCGAGTCAAACTTATGTTATAAAAAATAAACAATTAAATGCTGACCTCTGTATCAAAGCAGACTAGGTATAACTCGACTAGTTCTAAACAGTCTAAATGCGTTAAAGAGTCTAAAAATGCTTAGTAATTATATCTCAAAAGACATTTCGTTGTGAGGGTATAAATTTGTTTATCAAACATGTTTTTGAAAATTAAAACTGAGTTTCCTTGAATACATTAAACTTGTGTTCGTTACTAACAATTCGTGAAATTTCAAAACTTTCATCAAACTGACGGCTATTGCATTGAATATCTTGAAATTTAGGTTAAATTACTCATGTCATACATAGCCTATATAAAATTTACAACCTCACACGGAAAGATCAATTCTATTAAAATCTCTAAAAAGTATAAAAACACGGTGCATTCATCACTTGATGTAATTATTAAGTGTTAAAACTATGAATAACAGTACTGTGATAGTGTCATATAGAAACATCTACCATGTTATATGTAGTGTAAACTGTGCAAAATCATGCAATATCAATGGTTACGAGTTGTAGAAGCAGAAAGTTTCTTTTCCATACCCTCAAGCACACCTTATGATTATTTGTTTAGCACCTCCGAACAATTTTAACCTTGCCATTTATATTTGTATTTGAACATTCAGCACAACTTGAACTATCCAAATTAATTTAAAATTATATTTAAATATATATATATACATTGTGTATACATATGATTATAAAATAAGTGGCCTGTCTACAGTCAGCAGTAGTCTGATTGTTGATTGATAAGGTCTGTTTGCAGTCAGTAGTGATCTAACTGTGGAGTGATATCTGTGTGTCTGTAGTTAGCAGTGATCTGACTGTGGTGATATCTGTGTGTCTGCAGTCAGCAGTGATGTAACTGTGGAGTGATCTATCTGTGTGTCTGCAGTCAGCTATGATCTGACTGTCGTGATATCTGTGTGTCTGCAGTCAGCAGTGATCTAACTGTGGAGTGATATCTGTGTGTCTGCAGTCAGCTATGATCTGACTGTGGTGACATCTGTGTGTCTGCAGTCAGCAGTGATCTGACTGTCGTGACATCTGTGTGTCTGCAGTCAGCAGTGATCTAACTGTGGAGTGATATCTGTGTGTCTGTAGTTAGCAGTGATCTGACTGTGGAGTGATATCTGTGTGTCAGCAGTTAGCCATGATCTGACTGTGGAGTGATATCTATCTGTCTGCAGTCAGCACTGACCTGACTGTGGTGATATCTGTGTGTCTGTAGTTAGCAGTGATCTGACTATGGAGTGATATCTGTGTGTCAGCAGTTAGCCATGATCTGACTGTGGAGTGATATCTATCTGTCTGCAGTAAACACTGACCTGACTGTGGTGATATCTGTGTGTCTGTAGTTAGCAGTGATCTGACTATGGAGTGATATCTGTGTGTCTGCAGTTAGCCATGATCTGACTGTGGAGTGATATCTATCTGTCTGCAGTCAACACTGACCTGACTGTGGTGATATCTGTGTGTCTGTAGTTAGCAGTGATCTGACTATGGAGTGATATCTGTGTGTCAGCAGTTAGCCATGATCTGACTGTGGAGTGATATCTATCTGTCTGCAGTCATCACTGACCTGACTGTGGTGATATCTGTGTGTCTGTAGTTAGCAGTGATCTGACTATGGAGTGATATCTGTGTGTCAGCAGTTAGCCATGATCTGACTGTGGAGTGATATCTATCTGTCTGCAGTCAACACTGACCTGACTGTGGTGATATCTGTGTGTCTGTAGTTAGCAGTGATCTGACTATGGAGTGATATCTGTGTGTCTGCAGTTAGCCATGATCTGACTGTGGTGGAGTGATATCTATGTCTGCAGTAAGCAGTGGTCTGACTGTGGAGTGATATATGTCTGTCTGCAGTCAACAGTTACCTGACTGTGGTGATATTTGTGTGTCTGCAGTCAGCCGTGATCTGACTGTGGAGTGATATCTACAGAAAACTCCCGATTAACCGGGGTTAATGATCGGTTGGAGGGTCACGGATAACCCAAAACCACGGTTAAAACAAAGGGATTCAATAAATTGAATATTACGAATATAATAAAGGTTTAACATTTGTATACTACAATATTGTGTTTTAATGTTATTTAAGATATATTTATGTAGATTAAATACTTTTGAAATTCTTTAAATTGTGATAACATCTACAAAAAATCAAGATAATAATAGTTAATACTGGCAATGGTTGATAGCAGTAAATACTATCCAAAACGCCGAATGATATTTAATAGGTTAAACATCTCTAAACACCGAACTCTCTAAACTACACCGAACAGTATACTAATTAATTCCGCACTGGGGAAAAACCCAATGAGGGTAAACAACGGCGGGAAGGGTGATTGTTTTGAGATGTTTCTATTTTTAGACGTCCGCGTCCGACCGTCCGTGCAGTGTCAAGGTCATCGCTACCCATCATGCGCCCACGGCTCATTAGCGAAATGACAGACTCTCAGATTATGTTGTGGTTACTAAATTGTTTGTATAGTATTTATTCTGATAAAAAAGTAAATTAAATACGATCCTGGAAATAATTTAGCAAAATAAATTGTTATTATTGCTCTATTTATGTTTAGAAGGGGATGAATAAAAATAAACCTTTCGTGACCCCGATTAAACCACAACCCGATTAATCCGCTCCCGGATAATCGGGAGTTGACTGTATCTGTTCTATCTGTCTGCAGTCAGCAGTGATCTGACGGTAGAGTGGTATGTCTGTATGTCCTCTGCTGCTCATTCATGAGAATCTGCTGGACCAAGTGAGTTGAATTTAGGATAAAATAACAGAAATCGTAGCAGAACATTACGTACACTGCTTTTGTCTCTCTATTACATTACACAGTTGGAGGACGAGAGTACGCCAAACCTCACTGTGGCGTCTGGTCCCTCCTGACAGGTGGTGTAACTAACTATGTTATCGCTCACACTATCGCAAAGTTTACACCTAGCCAAACTCCAATATAGTCTTCTTACTTGATTATTGTTTATAGTACCTGGTCAAATAAAGTCTTCATGGTCTCATGGCCTTTTTTTTTGTATTCCATCAACTACTTCAGCATTGCCAAAAAAAACAGAGTAGGCCTAGTTACTTTAGGAAAATGTACAATTTTTTTCTTTTGGTCTTATGAATGGTTTGATATGAGTGGTGTTGCCCAATAGGTGAGACGCTATGACCACTGTCTAATGCTTAATAGCCTGCTGCAGTTTTAAGTAAAAATTTGCCAACTGTATAATGATTATTCATATAGCCTTAAAGTAAATTAAAGATAACTAGTGGACATGTTACTCTAAATTGAGCAAAACAAACTTTTATTGTTTATATGAGTTATCAGCTGTTTTTACTGTTTACCTTTATTTTAACGTATCATCACCAGTTTTAGAATACAATTGAATTCAAACTACTCCCTGTGTTATATTTATGGAAAAAATTGAACTTTGAGGACGCCCTATGCCCTTCAGAAAAACAGTATTGGAAACTGAAAACCACTTTGCACAACTACGAATCTGGGCCATTTTTTGACACCTTAATCGTCAAAATCGGTCCAGGAATAACGGACGAGTTCTGTTTACAAAAATCGGCTCAGCGTATTATAGATGTAGAAGCTTCATAAATGAGCTGTAGCAAGACTATACAAACACAAACATAACCTAATCCACTGTTTCAATAATTTGGATAGTCCAAGTTTGGACACTCATTTGACATACTCTGTAAGCCACCTCCTGGCCCTGACATACTCTTTTAGCTAATATAAATTATTGTTAAGTACAAATGAAGATTATAACAGATTAAATGTAACTAACCGTATTACCTAGTTTAAAAATGTTCTTTATCCACTTATTCCTCGATTGACTAGAAAAATATATTTGCTTTAGCAAAACAACCTCGATGAAACAACCGTTGGCGAGTTAAAAACAACAAGGAACCAAATATAAATATACATAAAAGTTGCAACAAATAACTAATAAAACATATTTAAGGTAACATTATTAAGTAGCCTAAATCATAAAACATTTCTAGACTACAGTTATTTAAAGTTTTACTTAAACTATAACCATTTTAGAAGTATGCGGGACTATACATCCTACACAAATGTTGTATTTACTGACATAGTTATTTGATTTAAGCTACTGTATGCAAAATTACATCAGAAATACAATGTCATACAGTAACCATAAGTTTACTCGACTTATTACAAATAGGCTTTTGAACAAATTGTCAAAGGTTGACCTACAACATACGATTGCTTGTAGTGAACTCACAGTTGTATAAACCAATGGTAGGTATAGTTTTTTTGCGCAACAAAGAGTATTTTGCCCACAGAACCACTGACTTAACCACACGACTGTGAGAACTACTCCCTACAGAGTTCCGCAAACCCCAGGCAAGATGTACGAAAACCCCAACCTCCTGAATGCCTGTCACGATTCCAACCGGCTCAAAAATCCCGAGCCAAGTACCCTCGGAAGTTTGAAAAACTACTTGGTTTATGTGCCTTTCTTATTTCTGGTTATGTTCTTTTAAAAGTGGCATTTGAGAATTTGTTAGGTTTCTTTAGATAGCCAGTTTGACATCGGAGGCGACTGTCGCCACCTTGGCCCCCCACCTGATTGCACTCAGTAACATTCGTACGGAGCACAGCAGCAACAGCAGCATCACAGCTGGGCGCCAGTAGCTCTGCTCGTTCATTAGGTTTCGCTAGTCAAATCAAATTGAATAGCACAGCTACTCAGTTCAATTGTTTAACTCAATTTTACAGTTTTATTTTTAGTTTTCTTATGAACTTGGGAAGTATTTTATTAGAAGACTGTTATTGTTCCTCACATTGTCACACCGATATCTTCCATTCAGTCATGGGATTGATGGGTTGATGGGAACCTTATGGTTCTCTCAAAAGTTCCTGGTACGTTTTAACATCTACATTTAATGCTAATTTTGGAATGCATGTAATCAAATGGTAAATCCGCTGTGCCAAATTTAAAGTTGTTTTCGTGACAAAACCCTTACATAATGCATGCCAAAATGTCAGTTAGGATTCTTACACGTGGCAAAATTCAGGAAATGACCGAGATTCCCTATTGGCCTTAAAACTTTCCATTTTTTCTACAGCAGACGATGATTTTATTTGATCTTGTGATTATATAAACATGTTAGTCGAAAAATTTCATCTGATTCTTTACAGAATGCAGCACAAACAAAGATGGTTTTTGTTCTTCATGAATCTTCCTTGTGTAACTGGGGTTGTCAGGCCAAACAGACATAAACATATGTAAACAAACAATGTACAAAACAACATGTGACAGCAAACAATGTACAAAATTTAACACGTAAAAATGAGCAAAATTAAATCAAGTTTAAAATATGTATTGTACAGTTGATTTTCATGGTAAAAACAAAATAAAATTGTGTTTACTAAAAGACAATCTTTTCTTGAGTTCAAACTGTTGTGTGCGGTTCTTGCTGTGATATAACATTTAACCGATACCAAGAACTTTAGAGGAAATCAGAAGTCTAACATCCGACAAGCCCTTATTAGCATAGAAGGTCTCGGAGGGGAAATATTGCCTTTTTGAACAAACCACTCCTAAGGAATAAATTAAATAGTAACAGATTTGAAAACTGTGCATCATGTTCTTTACAGTGATGTTTAATTATTCAAATACTAAAATCAGATTAACGAGCTAAGCTTTTTTGGGCCTTGCTGGTTAGTGAACAGAGTTGCACTTTGAGCAATTTTCGAAGGTATTTCACAGTGTAAGACATTTAAATAAGGATGTGTGCACACTATTGACAAATGTACGCTAAGAACTCAGTAGAGTAAACAGGCCTGCGAGGAACCCACCAATTAGTGTTTATAAATGTGTATATGCTCGATTAGTATTTATTCCAACATCGAATATTAAATAAGCGTTATTTCAATGATTGTAAAGTAGTGTTATAAACTTACTGGAAGACTGATCAGAAAACACAACCTTGCCCACTCTCAGCGGCTAACAAGAAGGTCGGAAGACATTTGTCAACAGTGCAGACACACCTGCACGTCACAAGCGTTCCTCCTGAGCTGTCTACTCTAAACCAAATTAAATGAGACAGAACGATCAAATGAATCGAAACCACAAATTGAACTTGAAATATATAAAATTCCAATAAATATAGCTGTATGTCCACTGTTTAAAATTTTACTAATATAAAATACAAGTAAATCAAACAAACAAAACAGTCTCTTTGCGATCGGTGACGCGTGAGTATTGTTTTGTTTTTTAGTTAACCTAGAACTAAAATGCACGGAGATACATTGGACTCATCGTTTAACTTTAAAACTAATTATTAATCTAATTGATACAAAAATAATATGCTATTTGCTTGGTGTCGACTGCCTGGAGACAAGAGAATCTGCAACACAACAACAAGATGGTTACGTCTCGGTAGCTGCAGGAGAGGAGGAAAAATGCATCTACACACACAGGTGGCCATTCTATAGTGCGGGACTCCTACAAAAAAATTAGACTACCCACTAAAACCCCCTCAACTCTTTAGGGAGGGACCTGGGATTGTTTGTCACATTACTTCAGGGTAGGCTTAAATTTGACTTAAACCAGCAGGGCTCGCTCTGTTTCCAGCCTTTGGATCATTCGATCTAGTCCGCTTCCCAGACTTTATCAATCTTTTTTCTGCGGAGGATGCCTTTGACAAAATGTGACAATCAATCTCAATTGTCCTCGCCCTCCATCATCTTTCCACAGCCTCGTCCACCGAAAATGGAGTGAACGTGTGGCCTGCAGGAGGGGCTTTTCCCAACTCGGACAGGGGAAGAAAGTGTGTTCCACGTCGTCGGGATCGCCCCGGCAGTAGATGCAATCCGGTGAAACGGCTTTGCCCACCAGGTGCAGGTACAGCCGTCAGCTGTAATGTTACATCACTGCCCCCCCCAGAGGTAGCGGCTGAGGCCAGCAGTCCTCTGCCAACCCACCAGATCTCATTCATCGCGTCAGAAGAAGGGAGTATTCGATCTGCATGAACTTTAACTACCGTTGTTAAACCAGGGGTCTACTGATACTGGAATAACACTGTAATTTCATACTGTGTACTGGAATTTTACAGGACGAGTTTTTAAAGTAAGTACCGTTTTTGAATTTTGCTGTTGTAGCGCTGCACTTGGCATTCCTGCATGTTCCGCTTTGTACCTGCATATATTGGCAAGCCTGTGATGTAACTATGGAAAAAATTGAATGGGTTTTCATTTGTTTGTGAGCATTCAAAATGGTGCCGCCAATTGAAGATACCGCCGACTGTGAAGTCACGCAGTGATTCAATTTCTAAGTGTTAACGGTGTGAAAGCGGCTGACAATTTCTAAAGCAAATTTTGTTGTTGGTAGTTTTTATTTTAAAACTGCTACTAGCACTCAGAATTGTCTGCTATCTGACATCGGCAAGGTCTTGATTTCGTCGTTCCCTAAAGTATGGATATTCTAGGATAGCCAAATCATAATGGTGCATTTTTACGTCACTTGAGGAGAACAAAATGATCCTTTTCTCCATTTGATAATGATTTTTATGATATATTATAATTATAAGAAATGAGGTGGGAAGAGCGAATCATTCCCGACCATGGTGGTCTATTGGTAATACTGCAGACAACACTGCTGAACAATATGCATCCAAAAAGCAAACTGGTGATGTTATCACGGTGTTACACTGATGAGGCAAATTTATCATTCTATGAACTGCAGTAACGGGTAACGGGTTGTTCGACTCTTTTAAGTGAATCTATTCATTCAAATCACTGGAATAAAAGTAATCAAAGTGCCACACCTCTAAATTAGGCCCTGGTCATATGGTAAAACAAAGACTTGATAGTGGTGGTCAGGTTAATATATTTTGTGTTTTAATAATTTGTCGCGAGCGAAGCCGCGGGCAACAGCTAGATATGAATAAGGAATCATTAACTTGACTTGCATCGTTGTGGTACAGAGTATATACTGTTTGTAGGGATCACCGTTCAGATATTTGGGCCATATCTTAATTTTGAGGTTGTTTTGTTCAATTTTTTACAGAGTCATTTGAAACATGTAAACGTTAATGAAGGATAAATGAGCGAAAGTGGGGGTTTCCAATGGAGCTTTGCGAATTCCAGTCCGAAAATAGTCATCTTTTCCAGAGAAATTTCTGCCAGAAAAACGAGGTGAAGATAATTTCTACCTGTGCGCAACGGTGAGTGCTACAGTTAGACAGAGGTGCACGAGAGCAGTGGCGTGTTAGCGTTGGACAAGCGTATCAGCTCACTGCCGGGAGCAGACCTTGGCTGCTAGGACGGCGTCACCTCCTCCTTCTCCTCCAGCCAGTTGTAGAGCGGATACTCGAAACACAGGAGGAACTTGAGGAAGTACGGGACCTCCATGTAGATGCCGGGCGGGATGGGGATCAGCGGAGAGGTGGACTGCTTGTACAACCGGTACTTGGGGTTGCTGCAACATCAAACAACACCTTGAGGAACACTGATGTAGTTGCCGGGCGGGATGGGGATCAGCAGAGAGGTGGACTGCTTGTACAACCGGTACTTGGGGTTGCTACAACAACAAACAACAACTTGAGGACCACAGATGTAGTTGCCGGGAGGGTTGGGGATCAGCGGAGAGGTGGACTGCTTGTACAACCGGTACTTGGGGTTGCTGCATCAACAAACAACAACTTGAGGACCACTGATGTAGTTGCCAGGCGGGATGGGGATCAGCAGAGAGGTGGACTGCTTGTACAACCGGTACTTGGGGTTGCTACAACAACAAACAACAACTTGAGGACCACAGATGTAGTTGCCGGGAGGGTTGGGGATCAGCGGAGAGGTGGACTGCTTGTACAACCGGTACTTGGGGTTGCTGCATCAACAAACCCAAGAGAAAAATGTAATTATAGACCAATATCTTTATTATCTTATTTTTCCAAAATTTTTGAGAGGGCAATGCATATACAACTGTGTAACTTCTTAAACGAAAATAATTTATTAGATAAACAACAATTTGGTTTTAGAGCGGGTAAATCTGTAACGGATGCAGGGGTGGATTTCTGTGGTTTTAGAGCGGGTAAATCTGTAACGGATGCAGGGGTGGATTTCTATGAGTCTGTCATTAGATCAATCGATGCAAAAGAAAAAGTAGTTGGAATTTTTCTAGATTTAACTTAAGCGTTTGATAGTGTCTCTTATGATTTAATGCTTAAAAAACTACATTGTATTGGTGTCCAAGGGAGAGCTTGGCGCTGGTTTGAATCATACCTTGTTGGAAGACAGCAGTATGTTGCAATTGAGCACATAAATAGTCTTAACCAAGTGATTACCTTTAATTCTTCAACGAATATTATAAATTACGGTGTCCCTCAAGGATCTATTTTGGGACCTCTATTGTTTTTAATATATTTGAATGGTTTCCCATCAATGATAGAACAGCCTAACAGTGTTTGTCTCTTTGCTGATGATATAAACATAAAAATATCTGGTAAATCAAATGCTGATATGGAAATTTCATCTTTTGTTCATCTTTCTAGTGTCATTCAACATTTACATGATATGAATTTGTTACCAAATCCGGAAAAAACAAAAAATATTAATTTCTCATTTTCAAGGCAAAGCTCAGCTAACACAAATATTTTCATGAATGAAATTTTATTAAGTGAAGTTAAAACAGTAAAGTTTCTTGGACTGAATATTGATGATAGATTTAATTGGGATTGCCATGTTAATTATGTTTGTAAAAAGGTATCTTCAGGCCTGTATGTGTTGAGGCAAATGTATAAATTTATCAGTTTCAAAACTTTAAAAGTAATTTACCATGCACTGATTGAATTGCATATTTCTTTTGGGTTATGCCTTTATGGGAGTGCATCAGGTAATGAATTGAATAGTATATTGATATTGCAGAAAAAAGCACTTCGTATTATGTTAAAATTAAAACCAAAATAATCTGTAAAAGAACACTTTAAAAAAACAGGAATTATGACTGTGCATAGTTTACATATATTTTTCAATTAATTCTTCACGTTAAATCAAAATTAGGAACAATGCCAACATTGAATTCTTTTCATAACTATTCAACCAGGAAAGGTAATCAGCTGGCTTACAATAGGCATAATTTGTCAATGTACAAGAAAATACCCTCTTATAATGGAGTTCAATTTTTTAACAAATTACCCTCAGGTATTAAAAATATTGCTGGCTTTAATTTATTTAAAAAACATCTGAAAACATTTCTTATCAATAGACCACTGTATAAGACAGAAGAATTTTTTACTTATCTTTAGAACATTGATCAAATGGAATGAGTTTGTAAGTTAGTTTTGAGGTAAAAATTATGTTTTGGTTAGTTGGGTAGTTGTTTATAGGTACTGTATTACTGTATATTGTTGACGCCATTCTGTACTATTATGTGCATTAATGGAATAAAGTTATTTTGATTGATTGATTGAAACAACAACTTGAGGACCACTGATGTAGTTGCCGGGCGGGATGGGGATCAGCAGAGAGGTGGACTGCTTGTACAACCGGTACTTGGGGTTGCTGCAACAACAAACAACTTGGGGACCACTGATGTAGTTGCCGGGAGGGTTGGGGATCAGCGGAGAGGTGGACTGCTTGTACAACCGGTACTTGGGGTTGCTGCAACAACAAACAACTTGAGGACCACTGATGTAGTTGCCAGGCGGAATGGGGATCAGCAGAGAGGTGAACTGCTTGTACAACCGGTACTTGGGGTTGCTGCAACAACAAACAACAACTTGAGGACCACTGATGTAGTTGCTGGGCGGAATGGGGATCAGCAGAGAGGTGGACTGCTTGTACAACCGGTACTTGGGGTTGCTGCAACAACAAACAACTTGAAGACCACTGATGTAGTTGCCGGGCGGAATGGGGATCAGCAGAGAGGTGGACTGCTTGTACAACCGGTACTTGGGGTTGCTGCAACAACAAACAACAACTTGAGGACCACTGATGTAGTTGCCGGGCGGGATGGGGATCAGCAGAGAGGTGGACTGCTTGTACAACCGGTACTTGGGGTTGCTGCAACAACAACAACTTGAGGACCACTGATGTAGTTGCCGGGCGGAATGGGGATTAGCAGAGAGGTGGACTGCTTGTACAACCGGTACTTGGGGTTGCTGCAACAACAAACAACAACTTGAGGACCACTGATGTAGTTGCCGGGCGGGATGGGGATCAGCAGAGAGGTGGACTGCTTCTACAACCGGTACTTGGGGTTGCTGCAACAACAAACAACTTGAGGACCACTGATGTAGTTGCCGGGCGGGATGGGGATCAGCAGAGAGGTGGACTGCTTGTACAACCGGTACTTGGGGTTGCTGCAACAACAAACAACTTGACGACCACTGATGTAGTTGCCGGGCGGGATGGGGATCAGCAGAGAGGTGGACTGCTTGTACAACCGGTACTTGGGGTTGCTGCAACAACAAACAACTTGAGGACCACTGATGTAGTTGCCGGGCGGAATGGGGATCAGCAGAGAGGTGGACTGCTTGTACAACCGGTACTTGGGGTTGCTGCAACAACAAACAACAACTTGAGGACCACTGATGTAGTTGCCGGGCGGGATGGGGATCAGCAGAGAGGTGGACTGCTTGTACAACCGGTACTTGGGGTTGCTGCAACAACAAACAACAACTTGAGGACCACTGATGTAGTTGCCGGGCGGGATGGGGATCAGCAGAGAGGTGGACTGCTTGTACAACCGGTACTTGGGGTTGCTGCAACAACAAACAACAACTTGAGGACCACTGATGTAGTTGCCGGGAGGGTTGGAGACAGCGGAGAGGTGGACTGCTTGTACAACCGGTACTTGGGGTTGCTGCAACAACAAACAACTTGAAGACCACTGATGTAGTTGCCGGGCGGGATGGGGATCAGCGGAGAGGTGAACTGCTTGTATAACCGCTTCTTGGCTGCAACAACAAACAATAATTTTTAAATCCTAACTACATGTATATAATTTAAAATTTCTAATTCAAAGTTTTCTCATGGATCGTAGCATTTTCCAATAAAATAAATTTGTAAAATCAAGTTTAATTCAATCTATATTTCTGATAATTCAAACTTTTTATTGCCTGTTTTGCAGCTGTCACAACTTAGAATGCCTGAGAGGACAGATGTAGTATAGTTGGCATAGAGCCAAGGTTTCATATCTTTAACTTCCTGCGACTCGCACTTTCAGTCCATCCTTGTTGTTATGCAGTTGTTCGTGTCTTTATCACTCCTGTCCATTATTGCAAGTTCTAGATTCTTTGGGTGCCCATTTATTGAATTAAGCTGCAAAAATAATACTTTAAATATTTTGGGTGAAATTCGGTTGTGCCTATGGGAACATAACACTTTGGAACTTACTGTCGATATTTCTGATCGGAGGAACGTTCCAAGAGGGGAATCCCGGACACGAAGAGGATGATAAAGGTGGTGAATATCGGACTGGCGATCCCGGCCCACTCGGGGCCCTCAATGACGTTGATCGAGATAACGAAGATCCCCCACCACAGCAGGATCTCTCCGAAGTAGTTGGGGTGCCGCGACATCGACCACAGCCCTGAAACATTTCATTCGTTTAGCACCATTGTACACATTTTAGTAACACTTCCTATAGCTGAATCCACAACCAAACTGATAAAAGCCAGCAAAGTATTCTTCACTATGTGATGAATAAAGTGTAATACAAATATTAATTTTGTTCAAGTGCATATCAGATTAGCTCACCAGTTTCATATACTGCATATCAGATAGCTTACCAGTTTCATATACTACATATAAATATTCTTTGATCAGATGGAGGCTTAATCCAAATTATTCATAAATTATTTATCGGATAGTTACGATGTTTTAAATGGCCTTCCGATATAATAACCATATTTTCTGTGTATTTTTACTCTTCTGTACCGCTGCACAACTTGGGAGCTCCGCTACATGTTGTTGTTTCTTTGCTGTAGAAGTTTATGTTTTGCCGCCAGAAGCAGCAAAATCCTGATTACTAGTGCTGCTATCTGTGGAGGCTGCAAGGAACTTCTTCCAAGTGACATTTAGAGACAGTAAAGTTTTTTTTTTTATATTATCGGTTATTTATTGATAATCATTAAAATGAATATGACAATTTGTATTTTAGATGGAAAAATGTACAAGTACTAACTGATTAAAAATTACCATAAATTAACCTAATGTGTAATTGGCGGTAGTCAGTTCAAGCGGGCATGGTCAGGCACTGCAAAACGTCTACTGAGCAACTTTCAGCTGTGAACATGATAACACACATTGTTGACACTGGGAAATATAGTTATGTTAGTACTTTAAGTGCATCTATCAACCCAGCGATGAGAATTTCAGTATTATTTTGTGTATCTACTCCAATGACATTTTTTAACATTTTGAACGGCAACGGTCCAAACCCTATTATTTTGTGAAAATAAAACTCCTAATAAGTTTGGCGTAATTTAGCTGTTATTTAAATAATGTTTGTAAACAAATTATGACCCTAGTAATTGCAGACTTGTTCCCACCCCTTCTCCCTTCGGCACTGACATAAATCTCAGTATTGAACTGTCCCATCTTGGACCAGACAATTTACGGTCATCTCATTGATTCAGCAACATTACGGTAGTCTATGAAGGGAGTCTAAGGTTTCGATAGAAGCTTGTTGGGTTCCTAAGACACTCGAGTTGGAAATGAATAACAAGCAAAATAAACTACTCGATGAAGAATATCTTATAAACCTACACAAAATAGCTATCTCGCCTAGCTTAAGGTCGAGCCATCGTGAAAGGGTGACCTAGATTAATCACAGTTAAAGATGCAACGATTAATGAAAGTGATAGTAATGAAGATGACGTTAGTCCTGTCAAAGCGAGAGTAACAACAATAATTTAAATTTGAGAAAGTCGGAGACGTACCGTCGTTGCACCATTTGCCTTTGTTGGCCGGATCTTGCCGAAAAGAGAACTTCTGGAGATCGGCGTACGTTTCGATGAGGAGTCCGGTGAAGAACATACCAGTCCCGGTCGAGTCTAGAGTGGTCATGGTCTTGGGAGATCCTCGGGCGTAGGAGTTGTGGGGGGCGTTGATGAAAATCACTGGCAAACTGACCACAAACACCCACACGGCCTGTGAACAGGTGAAGCAATCACTGGCAAACTGACCACAAACACCCAAACAGCCTGTGAACAGGTGAAGCAATAACTGGCAAACTGACCACAAACACCCAAACGGCCTGTGAACAGGTGAAGCAATCACTGGCAAACTGACCACAAACACCCACACGGCCTGTGAACAGGTGAAGCAATCACTGGCAAACTGACCACAAACACCCAAACGGCCTATGAACAGGTGAAGCAATCACTGGCAAACTGACCACAAACACCCACACGGCCTGTGAACAGGTGAAGCAATCACTGGAAAACTGACCACAAACACCCAAACGGCCTGTGAACAGGTGAAGCAATCACTCGACTTTTCATTATAATTGTACGTTTAAAGTACATACAAGGGCTGCCCAGAAAGTAAAGAGCGATTGTGCAGTCTGCTCCCCTTCCTACCTCAGTGTCAGCCGGGAGCAGACTGCCGCACACCAAGTCGCGGTGGTGGGGGAGCTGTGCACATAGCTCATTCATAGTGAATTTCATAGCAAATTCACAGTGAATTTTACTGCACCACGGATTGTCAATTATTATACAACATTTTTACTTACATCTAACAATCTTCTTTCTTATTCTGGCGTATACGTATTTCAGCATTCATGCCATCTTCAGAAAAAACCAAGGCGCTGAACTGTAATTTTGTTTAGTATGATACCTTAAGGAGTTTATAAAATTATATATGGTTAATTATTTAATAAGATTTGTTTAACAGTGTGAACTGTGGACGTTATGTGGACTCTATCACATTCATGTACATACAATCTATTGGAAGAGACAAATACCTCAATAATATTATAACTCGACTCAAAAATACTCATTTACTATGACGCTTTCGAGTTCTAACATCGATTAATGCTGCAGAGCAACACAGGTACTCTAGTTTTTGTTAAATAATTTCAGAGGTCAATCGAAGGGACATGTTCTAGTCAACAGCTCCTACATGTCACCATGTTAGGTTTAAAAAAAATTGTAAACGATCAAAACATTTATAAAAATCTAACGGTCAGGAAAGGCAAACATTTCTGTTGTAATTTATGTTAAACACTAATATATACACAAAATGTGTCCAACCTCTTTCAAGGATTCGCCTAACTCATTATGCAGTTGACATAATCCATAAACAGTAAAGTGTTACTAATTACTTAAACACAACATCAAATATTTACCTGGAAAGTCCAAAATACTGCAAATCTGATGATGTTACTCCGCCTGTCGTCGAACCTGGCGTCTCTCCCAATCTGCATGATCCGGTAGAACAGGTAGCCGGAGAGGCGCACACCCCAGAGGCAGACAAAGGCCGTCACCATCAACTGGCGGCTGTCATAGTGCTGGCAACGGACTGAGGTTAGTGGTATATGACTATTGAAATCACTTGACGAACAAATTATATTGAGCGTTACGAAACACCCATGAGGGTATCTTGTCCCATGCTCTGCACGGCAACGTCTGCATGTCTCAAGCTACTTTAAGTTTGTTTCTTCCACTGAGCTGATGAATTTTACTTTTTTACTTATGACCTATCACCCAAAAGATCTAGGTTCAATTCCCGGTGAAATCCATATGACTTTTGAAACTCAAACTGTCACTGTGCCTCGGAAGGCACATCAACCCGTCGGTCCAGGCTACAGAAGTAGTCGTAAGTTCGTGTTAAAGGCACTAGTGAGACCTGAAAACTCTGACAACAGACCTTGGCCAGAACGTTACACGAACTTCACTCTCCTTTTACTTATGACTTCTTTATTTAAGGCTTATGTTCTACCCTAGCCATACCAAATTGCAAATTGTTTATTACCATAATAAGCCTACTCAAGTAAAATATTATTCTGTAAATGTTTGTGCTAGTACAGTTTCTCATCTCACTAAGGCAAATATCGGAATGGTTCCCAATAGGGCCGTAACCTGCCAGGAAGAGGACGATAGGACTCAGGCCTGTCACATTTACCTTAGGCCTACCTGGTAAAAATTAAAAGCAATGTTTATAAATTCCATTAGATTGTAAGGAGAGTTTAAGGAATAATATTATTTTTATATTTAAGATTTATTTTCAGTTAAGCTTATTAAGTTGGTCTATATAGATTCGATCCTTGTTTTTTGAGATTATGAATTTTAAATAGCCTATTTATTTATACTCCGAACGATTTTTTACAGTTTAAACATTAGAAATGTACTCATAACTTCTATTTATAAATTATGTTGGTCTAATTTGATTTGTTCTCTGAGTTGAATAGTACCGCTTATCAGTAAAAAAATATAAAGCTATAATTGAAGGTTATAAGAGAAACAATAAGTTCTTATTGACAGAATAACTACGCATATTATAACGTATCAGGTTTTCAACATTCTTGCATCTATTCTGTAATCAAAGATATGCACAATCGTGTGTCAGAGTCTTGTAATAGTGATCAGTTGACAGTGATAAATTAGTTTTTAGACATTTGATTCCCATGCAATGTTGTCACTATTTAATTCTATCTTTCCTATGGCTTTTAATGCACTCCAAGTAGCAAGACGCTTAAATATCACAAATTAGAAGTAGTTACACAAATTCTTCCCTGTCTTTTTTCCCATTCAACATTTTCCCCACACTTTTTATGGAACTGACAAAATAAAATGATTTGATACAAATTCTTTTGTGGGAATTGCACACAATCGGAAAATAATTAAAAACACCAAACCAGATGAACACTCAACATTTAGACCCTAAGCTGGATTGGAATAGTCATGTACCATAGCCTCTGTGTGTAGCAAGCTTTCCAGAGTAATCAACCTGCTCAGAAAACTACTAAAAGTTTGTGTTCCCAATGGCCTGGCTGAAGACTGCTTAGGCCTATCTGCCTTTTTTTCAGAGCATTATTCTTCATGGGTTCAGGCTCTGGGGGGCGCTGCTGGAGTCAAGAGGGTCCTTCCAGGGCCGCCACGAGGGGGGGCAACCGGGTACTTTGCCCCAGGCCCTAAATTCCAGGGCGCCCCCGACCAAAAGGAAATTACCAATACAGTAAAATAGAGGTCTCTGGGGGCCCCCACATAATTTTCGTCCCAGGCCCCCAATCGCCTCGAGTCAGCCTGAGTCCTACTCCTTCAAAAGAAGGCAGTGCAAATCGTTGCTGGTGCTAAATATCTGGAACACTGCAAGCCACTTTTGATTGCTGAACCCCTCATGACAGTGTATAGTTTGTATATATTTCAATCACTCCTTAAAACCAAGAAGGAGCTGAATACTCTCGAGCTCAGACGTATCATCCACTCGCACAATACCAGGAGGAGGAATGATGTAAATTTGCCTTTTGTTAGGTTACAGAAAGTTCAACTTAGTAACAATGTAGGTACATAGTAATAAGATGTTTAATGAACTTCGCTGAACAGCTCGGAAATTGTCAGAAGCTACATTCAAAAAGGGGGTGGAAAGACTGCTATTGGCAAATCCCATGTACTCAGTTCATGAGTTTGTTGAACTTTCAAAGGTAAATGTAAGTACATATTTTATTTTATGTGTGACCAGGGTGTTGTTTAGTTTTTGTTTTCTTCTCTTTGTATGGCTCGTTACAGGTTTAGATCTAGACCATGTTTTGAATTAGAATTTAAGCATTGACGTTTTCCTTGTGCAAGTATCACATTTACCTCCTTGCTGGAAATAAAATATTCTCATTCTGTCACTTCGGTTGTTTTGACACTCAGCAGACTACTAAGACTAGGAAGTACAGTGGAGGCTCTCTTAACCGACCTCGGATCAACCGACCGTCTTCCAAGGATAGACAAACTACCGCCGCGGCAGCCGATGTCCCGATATTGGTCCACAAATAACTTGCAGGTTACAATAGGTCGATAATATATTTCAATGGAAAGTCAAATTTAGTCAGTTTCTCTCAATACCATAGGCCTACTTTACATGTGTGATTGTTTTTAGCGAATTTCCCCTATAGGGAAGAAGCTATTACCGTAGGTCTCATGGTAAGACTTAAGCCCGAGACCATGATAACTTTTTGTTTTGAGGTCCCCAGATGCCAAAAACACCATTCGTTCAAATTTTTATATATATATATATGTCCATAAGCACGATAACTCTCGTAAAAAAAGTCCGATCTTAATAAAATTTGGTACAAATATGTGAAGTACCATTTATTTGAACGAGTTCGAAAACCAGACAAATCGCACCATCTGAAGGGGGGGTTTTGGGGGGCTTTTGTACCCCAAAAATGGGTTTTTTGGGGTTTTCACATGTAATTTTTATGTAAATCAAATTTTAATTTATACCATTGAATTAAGCTTAAAAAAACAAACAATTTGGTATTTTGATCATTGCTCTACGTCAATTGGTTACTGAGATATTACAAATGCTAAACACAGTACGCTGTCTAATGTTATTCTTATGGAGAAAAAGACAAATTTTATATCTCGGTTATTTATGAACATAAACTGACGAAACTTGGTATATCGCTTCATCTGGTTGTGGTTTGTTGATGTTTGAACAAAAAATCAATTTTTTGCCTATGGTTCCCGAAGCAGCAAACCTAGGTACTCGGTCCCCATGTTATTCTTATGGAGAATAATAAAAATGTTATATATCGCTTATTTATGAATGTATATGGATGAAACTTGGTATGTGACTTGACTTAGATGAGTTCTATTGATATTTGTATAAAAAACCATTTTTTTTGGTTCCTTTTTGCAGCAAACCTGCGTACTCATCCCTAATGTTATTCTTATGGAGAATAATGAATATTTTAAATATCGCTTATTCATGATTATATTTCTTATGAATTCTGGTAAGAGGCTTAATGTAATATTAAGACATATATATTCATTGGAAATTCGCTGAGTACGCAGGTTTGCTGCGACGGGGGTATTGACACTTATTGTGTGACTGTTTCCGGCATTATTCGGTTTAACTGACCTTTTTCGTTATCTGACCATTTCGTTATCTGACCATGGCCCATTCCCATAGGGGTCGGTTAAGAGAGATTCTACTGTACCGGTAGGCCTATATGGAGTGGTCCGCCCTTTAACATGGCTATATTAGCTAGCCGTTATTTAATAACCATGGTTACTGCAACTAAAATTGCTTCATGTTACACATTATATGTCGTATGGTACAATTTTTTCAGCATAACTCAGCGATTAGGCTAAGTTAGTTTATCATAAATGTGGCAGTCGCCATAATTTACTTGAGTTCCGCTTGTCCCGCTTCCATAACTTATATCATTTGAGATTATTTATGAAAAACTAACCTAGCTCAATCGCCAAAGCACACTGTAAAGAATTGTGGCCTACATTATGAATTACAAAAGTTCTCACCTCTTCCTAAATCTCCATGGATGGAAAAATCAAGCAATTATTAAAAAATAACAGTTAGGCCTACGAAGTAATAATACATAAGAAAATAAAAAGTAGGTTTAAGTTACTCATCACTAGGGGGCTAAAAAACATATATAGAACAAAAAGAAAATTATGATAAATAATAATTATTAGCTAGTGAATAAACGTGACCAAAAAACACACATTTTTATCTAATTGCAACTAAGCAATAACAGTGATAGGTTAACTTCCCCTCCAAGTATTGCTGGAGTGGGCAGCCGTCCCATCCAAAAAAATCTGTGGCTTTTTCACTAGTAAAAAGGTAACCATAAAAAAACACATTCAACTGTAGACCTAGATGGCCTGACTACTAGTCCGAATAAATAAAGTAAAAGGTTTAAAGTAAGTAATGGCAGGAGTTCAAACTTACCGGTTTAAAATGGGCCTGTCCAAAAAAGAAAGACAGCAAAGCAACAATTATAAAATTTGTACCTCCAGCAAAATCAGTTAATTTATCGAACTGAAAATAAGCTGCTACAGAGAAAAATATTAGCTGCATCAAAACCACTACAATAGCACAAATTCCGAGATGCCATTTATCAAGAATTTCGACAACCATTTTCTTTATTTTTCCTAAGTGAATTTATTTGCAATATTCTAACAGATAAATCATAGGACGTTTGGAGATTTTTATTTCTGTAATTTCTAGGCCAAGAGGAATACTGACACTTGAGTTTTAACCTTCTGACATATCAAAGACGGTCTTGAAGAAAGTGACATGTCCACACTAAATACCCAAGTGAATCTAAAAATGTCTATAAACAATCTCTGTTTCAGCACTCATTACAAAAAAGACTGAATGTTGTTTTAAACGTAAAATAACTGTTGTTGTAACCAATAATAGTCTTTTTGTTATTTCCAACCAACACTATACAACACAACACAAGCAGAAGACAAAATATTGAAGCAGAAGCAGACAACCAGACGGCAATTCCCACCCAGTTTTATTTTGTAGAGTAATAGACAGGTGATCTTAAGTTGGCAGGAATAATTATGTTATACCTCTCTATGGTTACACTATGTAATATGTTGGTTGCTATGGTACAAATTGCTTTTTATTTTTTTATAACATTATTAAATAATTGCTATGGAAAAGTGAAATAAGAACACTTAGGTACAATACCAGAGGGAAAAGAAGCTTTTCAGTGGCCAATAACCTCAAAATGTATAAACAACAACATGTATATATAGGGGGAAAATCATGCAAAAGCTATCCCCTGAGATAAAAAAAAATCCAAAGCAGAGGAGGATCTGCTTGGCAAAGCTCTGTATAAGGTAGAGAGGATAAATTAGATTAGAAATAAATAACCAAGGGTCTTTATGCAGCAGAATTTGTCACTGCATAGTCAACCTACTTGTCTTGTCTTGTCACACCCTATGCTCACATCGAGTCAACGGGAAGAGGATCAGCACGTTAGCACGTACATAATATTAGTAACCAGGGCCAGATTTAGGAGCTGTAGGCCCCTAGATGCATAGGCGCAACCAGTGGTGCGGCCCCATACCGCCCAGGGCAGCAACGTGGCGACCCTTATTTTTTATTTTTTGAGCCATTTGTATATGGTAATTGTGTGGTACAGGCCCCTAGGCACACATCTATGTAGCATATTATTATATCCGACTCTGTCAGTAACGTTTTACATTTTATACAAACTTCATTAACTAATTAACTTCATTCATTTCATAAATTTTTGTTTGCTAATAAGAAAATTAATACACCTACTTATTGCACTTTTTAAAATTGCTGCATTCTTTCCTCGTCATTTTGAAGAAGTTTGCGGTAGTTAATTTTTGTTTCAGGAGCAACTTCACTAAATTGGTCAGGCAATACTCGCCATTTTGCCCTCAACAAGGACCAAGGAGCCAAGGACCTTCTTGCAGTGAGCCCAGGTGTGGGGATTTCCCCCCATATTATGGATTTGTAAAGCTAAACAATAGAGGTAGGGTAGGGATATTTGTTAATTGGAGAAAATGTGGGGAATTTTCACTTTTTTTGTATATCATGCGTCATTGCGTCAACGCGGTCAGCCGTCAGCCGGTCAGGGCTTGAATTTCTGTAATTTATTATATATTATAGTAGCAGCTGTTACCCGGCTGACGTTCTCATGCCTTTGACCAACTAAAACCGATATCACCAAGATCACCTGTTCAAGTAAACATGTCATTAGCTTTTATGTAAACAACAATATCTTTCCATAAGGTTTATGTGGAAACCCTTTTGGGCCTCTTGGGAGGAACCCAAATTAAGTTATTGGATTGCTTAAAAACTTCTCCGTGAAATTTTACATATATATACCAAGTTTCAAGGCAAACGGTCCATCGGTATCCGAGTCCATAAACTTCAAATATGTATACAAACAAACAAACCAACATCTTTTTAATAAGTATAGACTAGCTGTTCCCGCAGTCTTCGCCCTGCAAATAATCTTAATATATAAAAACTGACAGTTGTGTGTACTGCATTCTGTGGTTACCCCGTGGAACTACTACGATCGAGCCCCCGTCATAGAAGCTACCAACCCAATCCCCGAGCGACGGCTCCTGCCTCATGAAAGCACTGCCCACACATTCAAATCACCGGCTGCAGACAGCCGAAATTCAGCACCGGGTAGGAGAGACGCTATCCCTGTCAAGCAACTTATCGTCTGGCTGACGAAGGTCATTCCTGTATTGATTTCAGCGAGAGAGAAAAGCGCACCGGAGCTCCTTCCGAGTTGATAATCAGCCTCCTCACCCTTCTTGATGATGCGTAGACACTTCTGAGCCGTCGCGTGGAACGCCAATGGGCTGAAGGATCGAAGGAATGAATTATATTTCTTCCTTACAGATATGAACGCTGACGTTGTGCTAATCAGTGAGACACACCAGACACAACGCGACATCTTCAGGATTCCCTCCTACGAAGTCTACGGAATGGACCACCCTGCGAGGCCACATGGGCGCAACCCTGGAGGAGGCACGGCCATTCCTGTTCGCCAACGGGTGGTTCAAAAGAGCAGCGCAACGGCTACAGGCACGTTGGAAACCACGGGCGTCATCACTCAAGTAGGCAGCTTGGAGCTCCCTCTAGTTGCTGATTACTATCCTCCTGACCACGTACTCGACAGACAAACTCTAAGTTCTGTCATAGATTAAGCATACCCCTTAGTAGATTTTCCATCGACATGCAACGAGAGGAATACGGGTGAACAGTGGCGCGCTCTTGTGGGATTTTATAGTACTAGCATAGAATCAGTGCCGAAGGTAACGGTGCAGTGGCGCAGCTTGTGGCCATGTGAGGAAGCAACGAGTCGCGGGCTAGAAGGGAAAGTGGCATCCGTGTGCGAGAGAGAGCGGGAGTACTTGTGCGAGAGAGAGAAATAATAGAGAGGGAGTGAGAGAGAACGGTGCCGCCGACGACACTGCCGTAGTGCCTTGGCTCACGCCGTGGATTTCTCGCAGGGCGTCCGCTAGCCGCCAGCTCCAGTGCCTTCCTTTCGTCAAATGATAGCGGCTTCTCCTTTGATAAATGTTTTAGATTCGCTCGCGAAAATGGTCTTACTTTTGTAATTACAACTTAGTGTAAAAGCAGGTGTATATGATATGTTAAACCGATATTTCATTACCTATGATTCAGATAATCACAACCAATATTTCCATATTAAAATCCCATTTAATACTTTTTCAACATTTATTTTTTGTTCCTTTTGATTAAATCGGCCGAAGATGAAATCCTCATGGACACTCAAAAATCCGTATTCGAGAATAGTGCCGGACTATGACTGTATTGAATTCATTGGTCAAAATCATCAGTTTTTTCGGATTAAAAGTGGCAATTTTACCTCAATTCATGGTCGCCGTAATTTTTAGACCGGACATGACAAGTAAACGAAGTTTATCGGCAAAAAAATCCGCAATAGTTTATACCTAACCCGAAGTTAAAGGCCAACACGCCAGCCGGGAGAGGTGTCAAAGTATGTTATCGTCGAAAACAAAGGTTTTTTCGAAACTAAGATCAAACCAATTTTAACGGCCGAGATACGGCGATTTTAAACTATTTTAAAAGGCACCCGAGATACATATATCGGCCTAAAATACCAATATATTCTAATTTTGCCGTCTTAAACGTCAATCGGGCCACATTTTTAGCCTGAAAACGGACAAACTGTGTTTTAGGCAAATTTACCGATCGGACGTGAGTTATCAGCCAAAATCGGTAATTTTACCGGTAATTTTACGAAATTTTACTAGCTAAAAACTACGACCGCAAAGTTTGTTATCGGCCAAAAATTGAGTACAAACCGTATTTTATGCCAGAAATGTGCTTAATCACTCAAAAACGGCAATTGGACCGCATTTCTCGGCAATAAATAAAGCTGGGTCGTGTTTTATAACCAAATACCCCCGTAGCAGTAAACCTGCGTACTCAGCAAATTTCCAATGCATATATATGTATCTTAATACCACATAAAGCCACATACCAAGTTTCATCAATATACATTCATAAACAAACGATTTATGACATTTTAATTATTCTCCATAAGAATAACATGGCGGCTGAGTATGCAGGTTTGCTGAAGCAAGGAACACAAAAAATGGGGTTTTATACAAATATCAATATAACTCATGTAGGTAAAGCCACATACCAAATTTCATTAATTTATTTTCATAATTAAGGGAGATAACACGTTACTTATTCTCCATAAGAATAACATGAGGCTGAGTACGCAGGTTTGCTGCTACGGGAGCCTTTGGAAAAAATTGATTTTTTGAGCAAATATCAATGGTCCACAACCAGATGAATCCGTATACCAAGTTTCATCAGTATACGTTCATAAATAAGCAAGATAAAATTTTTTTCTTTTCCTCCATAAGAATAACATTAGACAACGTACTGTGTTTAGCACTTTCAATATCTCGGTAACCAATTGACGTAGAGAAATGATCAAAATACCAAATTGTGTGTTTTTTAAGCTGAATCCTATGGAAAAAAATAAAATTTGACTGTTTCCAAAATTATATGTACAAAATTCGAAAAACCCATTTTTGGGGTACAAAACCCCTCAAAAATACCCCTTTGGATGGAGCGATCTGGCTGGTTTTCGAATTTAAAGTCATAAATGTTGCTTTACACGTTTATACCAAATTTCACCAAAATCGGATAATTTTTACGAGTGTTTTCGTGCTCACGGATACACATATATATATATATATATATATATATATATATATATATATATATATATATATATATATATATATATATATATCAGTTTCAAACGAATGGTGCTTTTGGGGTCTGGGGACCTCAAAACGAAAGGGTATCATGGTCCCGGGCCTAGGTTTTACCATGCCGACTACGGCAATAGCTTCCTCCCTATAGGGGAAATTCGCTAAAACATAAATTTTGCCTCGATTTGGTGGTCAAAAAGACCGAAATGACTGAATTTTAGGTATAATAGACTGGACTGCGTTTTATTGACGAAGCGGCAAGCGAGCCGCATATTTTCCTGTAAATAGAAATACAACCTCGTTTTAGCGTCCGAAAAAGGCAACTGACCTAAAAACCCATACTGCGATTTGTAGGACAAAAACATCGACTATAAATCTAATAAAATTTAAGGCCGCATTTTACCGGGCAATAAAGGCTGCCAGACTACGTTTTACAGACAAGGTTTACTAACTAAAACATAAATTTTATAAAACAAAATAGGCAACTGCACAGCTTTCTATTCGCCGAAAACAACCGTTCCTCGCATTTTAATGTCCGAAATCGATGACCGCAACGTGATTTATCGGCCGAAAATGACGACTGAGCCTTAATATAGCCTATGCCTAAAATCGCAATCTAACCGTGATTGGATTAATCATACAAAATTGGCAATCGGAGTACATTTTCTCAGCAAAAAATAAAGCCGCATCGCGTTTTAAAGGCCCGAACGGCAACCGGAACATACTTTTACGAATACAACTGGCGATTCAACCCCGTTCTATCGCTAATGAACGCCTATTTTTCCGCGTCAAGTCAGTTGAGTTGAGTAGGGGTCCCCCCACTTGAGCCGTGGCCAATCAGAAGCCAGCATTTTGGTCACGTGACATTAGGCCCCGCCCCCAAGATGGCGGCGCCCATGTTTCCCGCCAAATTTCCCCGCCAGATTTTCCCGCCAGATTTTCCCGCCAAATTCCCTAACCTCACTTTTCTCCCTCCAGTGTTGCCAACCTATGGTTATTATATGCAGTATTTTATATATATATATATATATGCTCTATGCTATTATACTCTATAGGGCTACCAACCTAGCAGAGCTAAATAAGGTAAGTAAAAAGTCAGTTTGTTATACAATAAGTTTAATATATGAAAAATAATATATAATAAGAACAAGTTAAAAAACAAAGAGTATATAAAAATTTAATAATATAAAAACAATATATAATAAGAACAAGTTAAAAAACAAAGAGTATATAAAAATTTAATAATATAAAAACAATATATAATAAGAACAAGTTAAAAAAACAAAGAGTATATAAAAATTTAATAATATAAAAAGAATATATATAAAAAGTTATTAATATAAAAAACTAGCCGTCAAAGAAAATCCGCTTGCGGCCGACGACTGTTGAGCGGCAGAACGGGCACACGTGGAGGCGAACTGCACACGCGGGACAGAGGGTGTGTTGACACGGCGACAACACCACCGTAGGGAGCGTATCAAGGCAGACCCTGCACATCAGGGCCCTAGGAGGTTCTGTAGCAGGCGGTGGACGTCCCCGGAAGATTTCCTGGTCCATATGGCTCCCCGTCTGAGTGAGGATGCGCTCCAGCGTAGTCTGGATCTCGGTCCAGACGACTGGGGCGACTTCCAGCATCTCCTGACGGGTTGCATTCACCAGGACGGTCTCGGACAGGTGGAGAACCTCCCGGAGCTCTGACCTAGCGGTGGTAAGGTGGCATACAGCCCGCCAAGACGCACGGTCAACACCCTCCTGTCGTGCCTCGATCTGAAATCATAAACAAGTCTTAAAATCATAAAATATACTTATATAAACCCTGAAATCATAAACACAGTTTAATTTATAAATCACATTAAGTTATTATTATTATATGCTCACCATCCCAAAAGCGTCATGCCTCAGCTCATGCAGCCTTTCCTCACGACGGCAGTGGGGACAGGGCTGCTGTGGTGGTGGTGGTGGCGGATTCTCGGGCTGAGGTGGCGGCGGATTCTCGGGCTGTGGTGGCAGCGGTGGTGGACTAGGTGGAGGCAGGTTCTCGAGCTGTGGTGCAGGCGGGTTCTCGGGCTGTGGTGGCAGCGGTGGTGGGCTAAGTGGAGGCGAGTTCTCGGGCTGTGGTGCAGGCGGGTTCTCGGGCTGTGGTGGCAGCGGTGGTGGGCTAGGTGGAGGCAGGTTCTCGGCCCCCTGTGCCTGCGACGGATCATCATACACACGCTGGAACACAATACACTGGTTAATTGCATATACTCATTAAAAAACAATAGCCCTAAGGGTTGTATTCAACTTACCACAGGTTCAACTCTCCTGGAAGGCCCCGCGGAGGTGTTTGCACTCGTTATTGGATGACGTGACATCCTCAGCCCTAGTAAATCGTCTTCAAGCTAAAATAAAGAAAACCGACTGTTACTGTCTGAAAACAAAAAATTACTATTTAATTTTGAAACATGATTTATATAAATTTAAAAAAACAGAATAATAATATAATTACCCCTAGACGCGTACGAAGTCCCGTGGCTTGTCGGTGGACGTAATATACGCCAGCACAAACCCGACGAGCCCCGAGGGTACACCTTTCTAGCGGCTGGTCTTCCCTCTGCAAAAGATTTGTGAGTAAGTATCTGTACCCTGGTGAGAAAGTGAAAGTTCGTTAGCAAATTGACCTACGTACCCTCAACTGAATTAAAGTCCAGCGATCCCTGGCCCAGTAGGTAGATTCAGTGAGGACGTACACACGGGACTGCCTCGAAGGCCACGCAAGCGCCTCCATCTCCCTCAAACGGGTTTCAACACTCGCCTGTAAACGTTTAAATCAGTAAGTAAGAATAAAACAGTCTAGTAATGTACGTTAGTTATTATTATATTATACTACGTTACTTACAAAGCTAACTCGGCGAAATCCTCTAGGAGCTGATGGGGCAGGATTCTCTTCATAAATGAGGATGTCCTCCTCATCATTCATGAAATGAATGTCATCCTCCATGACATACGCTGGCTGAAAAACAAACAATTATTAGATTCTTCAAAGTATTACCGGCTTTTAAAACGTTTATTCGATCGATATCTTACCACAAGAGCTTGGAGCTGTCTGAGCTGCACAGCATCGCGGAGGGATTCGGAATTCTCTCTCGCATACCGGGTTCCATTGCGCGTTCTACAGCAAGTGGGTAGTGACCGTAGGTCCATTTCATAGCCCCACGGAACGCGTTCAATACCCCTCTGAAAATTAAAAACGATAAGTACAAGCCACGCCATTACCTCAATTCTTAATCTAATGTTATATATAATCCTAAAAAACTACTAACCATCCAAGAAGAACGTATCCATAAAATACCGTCGACTACACAGGTCTCCTCATAGATATATGCTCCAGTCTCCACGGTAGGGCTTGAAAATAGTCTCCAATCCGATAAGCGATCGTAAGCA
Organism: Allygus modestus; assembly: GCA_963675035.1. Classification (NCBI taxonomy): domain Eukaryota; kingdom Metazoa; phylum Arthropoda; class Insecta; order Hemiptera; family Cicadellidae; genus Allygus; species Allygus modestus. Next base: position 102,692,051 of record OY776114.1, read on the forward strand.
TCATCCTTAAAAAAAACAAAAAGAATATAAATATATTTCAGCAGAATATATAAGCAAGTGATCAATTTTACACTTTTGTTATTTTACTTACCCAATGTATCGGGTGAAACCCTTCAAGAGGCGCCAGGGTCATGTCAGTATCTCCATCGGGCATGGAGTATGAGAGGATGTCCCTGTGCCGATTTATGAAGAACACATCACCTGTGTCGCTCCGGCTATACTCGTCAAATAGACAATCAGTTCCCCACTAAAACAAAAATATTATTATAAGGACGGTAGTAAGTCGACTAAATTAATTATTTACATTATTAAAAATTATTAAATTTTCACAATTATTAAAAATACTTACACTAGCCATTATCTCAGTTATTCGTATATTTGTCGCTCGGGTCCGCCGCCGATATCCGTTAAGAGGTTGATCTAAGTCAGTCGAATCACTCTGAAAATATAAAAAATTACATTACTATAAGAAAACGTAATAATATTAATTTTAAAATGTTGGAATTAATTACTCTATACACTTACATCAGAGTCTTCATCGGCAAAAATGTCAGGGCTCGAAGGTCTGGGACCCTGTAAATAAATTAACAAAACGTTACATTTAAGAAACTATTTAATTAGCAGCAGTGACTAAATTAACAACACTGAATTAACTACATACCCCGGGTTGAAGTGGTGGGTTCTCGCCGTCACTGTCCCCAAAGGACAAGCGAAGAATCGTCACAATAATCAGTAGACGGAACATTACTACAGAATGCATGGAATACTGTAATCGAGAGACAGCAAACGCTCATATTTATACTCTATCCCCACCCGCAACCTTAGTCACCAGGGACCTTATCACAGTAGCTTTCCCTATCTCCTTGAGCTGAATCATCAGGCAGTACGCGATGGCCTCGTCTCTCGTACAGATTTGTCTGGAGGCCGTCTGCGCTAATAACCCGCGCTTAGACCAAATTTTAAACTTACCGTTACCACAACCTACGCGCCTTCAACTCGTTAATGAGCATAAAAGGTGTTGTAAAACCCTCGAGAGTTTTTGGTTCGAGTTTGAAGACGACTTGGTCTCGTGTGTCTTCTGCACTCTTGAAAGTACACTTAAATTAAGTACACTTAAATCAAGTACACTGTTAAAAAGGGTTGTTGCATTGTAATTTATGTTTTTATAACAAATGTTTTAGGAAGCCATCATCCTGAGTGGAGGCAACATACCTCCATACAGGTCGAAGGAGGCAAGAGAGACCTGTGGCTACACGGATTTTATACCGCAGGAGAGGATGCGGCTCTGCGATATATGCGACTTTGAAATTAGCAGAGCCGTTAGCAGATGTTCCTGCGTAATATAGTAAGTACAATATTTTACAACACACAGTGTAACCATTAGACAAATAGACTGTAATTTTCGTGAGCTCAATCACCTTGAGCGATACTTGGATTTAACGAGCGTCTGGGCCGGCTCGTAATCGATGGTAATTTTCGGCCGCTCAATCATCTTGAGCGGTACTTTGTTTTAACGAGCTTCTGGACCCTGTTATTAGCGGCTATGATTTAGCCTCTCAATCATCATAAGCTATTATGATTTTTACTCACGTTTTAGTTTTCTATTTTATTATCCATTTGAAACGCTTGAAGTTCTAATCAGAGGAAACTCTTATCAGTACCGCGCAGGCGTGAAACCGCTGCGACACATGCATTCACTCATTCGCATCTCACCATGGAGCACCTCCATTACAGCCACTGCGAGGCCTGCGGCAAGCTGACCTCATGTAATATGTTGTGGTTTACCCCTTCTGGGGTAGGCTACGACATATGTTGTAGGTGCGAGGAGCTGTCCCCAGAGGAGTGGGGAAACCATCCACCTATCGAGTCCTGTGAGCACGATGCCGTTCAGTAAGTAATTATATTAATTATTGTTCTTATTTTTGAACAGGGTAGCAAGCGTTAGACAGTGGTGGAAACTTGTTTTCAAAAACGGGTCTAGCATTGCTTGCTACACTAGTCATCCGCGCTATCACAGGAAGTGATAGCGATTAGGGCGCGAGCCACACTCGCCGCTTCAGTTACAGTCATGGAGCCGTTGTGTATAGAGTTCTCGGTCTATTCCAGCTACTTATGGCCGTTGTACTTGGGGGGTGTATGCTGTCGGAGCAGCCGGGTACTGATCTATCCACACCTGGAGATCAGGTTCCATTACTGCCTCCATCCCCAGCTTTTCTCATGGCTGGTGGTTGAGTGGGCAGTATGGTATTCCTGCCCCACGTGCGGAATGTGTTTCCGTTCTGGATGGACGGAATACGTCTTATAAGGTATGTTATTATTTTTATTCGGTTTTTAGAGTCCAAGTTAAGTATTTGTATGACCCATATTTCCACACCACCCAGGGGGTAGGGTCTCGGCGCGTTTTTTATTAAAGTGAGTATCCCCAGTAGGCCTATTCTCACTGTTTTTAACCACTGCCCCAACCAACGCAGTGATTCGTGGCAGCCACTCCATTACAAAAATGCTGCCTCCGATAAATATTTTTTGTTCTCTGTTTCTAGGCTATTTACTAAGACTGTGTCCGTTCAGTTTAGCCTAGAAAATAGACAGAGAATTTTACTTTTATATTTTTTTTATTTGGTTTTCATTTTTATTTTTTTTTTGTTGCGCCTTTTAATTCGCATTTCCCTGACAGTCGGAGGATTACAACAAACGGTTTCACAGTTTTTTAGGCCAACCTCCCCACACCCCTGGACTTACAAAGGGTTTAGCCCTGCCTTGGGTGAGCGACTGCCGGGCCTTATTTTTATTAGGCCCCACTCGAAAATATTTTTCGAGCGTAGTACTGTGCGGACCTCAAGGCGCAAGTTTCGTTTTTATTTTTATGTATAATGCAAGCTACTGTAAAATCATCATCATCTATATACAAACTTTCATTTATTTCTTTAACATTAGAATGAAATGCCCGAAGGAATTGAGCCTTCTCCAGGCCTTTTGTGTGTATGACCTCGAAGGGTTTACACAGTGAGCGCAAAAGCTCTTCACTGTAATGTACCTCACCTTCATCCCACTTTATATGGTGAAAGTGACGAGTCAGCCAGCGGGCTGTTCTTTTCATCTTGCTATTCAAAAAATTAAAACAGTAAGGAGGCCGGAATACCAGCTGAGTTCTGTAAGACTTTCCGACTATAGCAAACTCCTTTATAATAAATTTATTATTATTGTCTTTGAACCCGTGAAACTCGACTACAGCTTCCATAATGAGATTTCGCTAAAAAGACGGTCAGCTACTTGAGGCGGTAATTGTTCTGTACAAGCTTCAGCGTCCGATAAAACCTGATCAATAAAAACTTTAATAATATCCTCCAAATAAAACAATTCTAATAGAGAGCGACCGATCAAAGGAATGTTAATTACAAGCTGATTCCACTCGTGTCGATTGAGAGCCAAGGAGTGTTCTCCGTCAGAGACACAAGCGTACTGCTGACCAAAAATACTGTTAACTTTAATATCAGCTCCCGTATCGGTCTTTACAAAGCATTGATACTTGCCTTCAAAAGCTAAAGTAATTTCATTGAACCTGTCAACCAGCTGACAGTAAGAATCGTAAGACCAAAACACAACACCTTTCCTCCCCTTAATTAATACTCCGAGGCTGTTGTCCCTGTTTTTAAAAATACCCGATACTACGCACTTGGTGAGTTCAGGGTCCAAGAAGTGGACTGACTTTAGAAATACTCCGGTCATTAAATTTATAGGCTCTTTCCCCTTAGGGATGGGTATAGCTCCCGTACTCACCTCCGTCTCGGCCGATGGCATCTCTGTTACTAATCGGTACGCCCCGTTAATAAACGTCCACACCCAACCTCATCTACCCCCTCCCCTCCACCCTCCTTCTCCTCAGGATCTGAAGAGGGTTCTGAGGATTCACTGTTGTCAAAATCTGTACGCCATTTAACTATAATGCTATCGATCCCGCGCATTAATTTAAACTCCTTTTCAACACTAGCAAACTTGTAACTGTCTACGTAATCTGTTTTCATCAAAACCTTCTTGTAGTAATATTCAATTTTAATCCAACCGTAGTAACCCATGTTTACTCACTGACTGCTCACCTCAGACTAACAAAATCTCTTAACCCACAACATCTATACCCTCCTCATCATCATCACTGCTAAAGTCTCCATCGTCTCTGAGTTTAACAACTACGGTGGCTGTACCCTCAGGAATATCAGATATTTCCTTCTCACAGTATATCTTGTAACAATCCATTTTTGCTGTACCTATTAAAATATTATCGGCGTTATAAAACTGAATAATAACCCACTCGCCCATGTTTACTCGCTGAGTGCTAGCAGGAGACTAACACTCTGAAAATTAGATGTATCTTTTACCCCTTCCCCACCCAACCCCAAGGGGGGCGAATCGCCCCCCTTGTACATACATTCCAAGTGTTGGACCCGGAGGGTCCACTGTTTAGAAATTACATTGGAGATTTTCTCTTCTGTTAATTTGATACGTCTCAAAAACCTGGCCCTATCCCTTGCTAACTGTTCCCAATCTGATTTTCTATCTTCAGCGGGCAAACTGTATATTTTTGTAACTACCGGGCTGGGGAAACTAACTCGATATTTTCCTGACATCTCCCGTGATCGGTGTGTATGTGTAGTGACAGTCGTGAATTATGAGACAGTACGCCCAAGTATTAGCCGGGATTGCTGTTTTAGTTTGAATCTCAAGCCTTACATCTACGGGACCGGTCTTAATAGTATCGTCCTGCTTTGAACAGTCAATTACATACAGAGGACACTTTGTTTTAAAATCATCAAAGTTTAATATCGGTGAGCCGATTCTACCGTAATAAGAGTTTTGAAAGTTCGCATACATATCATAAAACAGGCAAGTGTTCCCGCGAAGGTTGTCATACGGGTAGAAATTTGAGTTTAAATACAGTTTAACATCAAGCAAATCACTGGCGTCGAACCGTGACATGTCCTTTGTTAAGTCATTCTTTCTGCCTGTCTGAAAGGCTAGAACAATATACCGAGGTTTTTCTGTTTGGTTAGATGTTTTAAGTGTCCAAGATAACGTGTCTGTACTCGGCAGGTTCGGGTATTCAATCATTTCCCACTGACGGAAGGGAACATGTATTGCGGGGTCTTTCTCAATAAACTTGTACAATTTTAACTTCTGAGCGTCGTTCACTGTTATGTGAGGTATTCGCCAGTAGATTTTGTCAATTGTTAATGTTAAAGTCCCGGCCTCCATCAATTTTACAGCGTTTGTATCTGTAGCCGAACGTAAGAGTATCAGTTCCTGTTTAACATTTACCAGCATTCGTCTGTAGTCTTCAGCGAAACCTAGCAAGAGTTTTAGAGGGATTGAATATACAAAATCTGTCACTTTTTCAGTACTACCAGGACCGTTCCAACAGGCATTCTTTAAAGTATTTTTCTCCTCCTCGCGAATAGATAGAATATGTTTTAAAGTAGTAGTTATACCGACATTTTTTGTCCTGTCAATTTCCTTGCCACAAATCTCGTAGCGGATTTCTTCAAACAAGAAAGATATAGCATTATTAATAAAGGAAACATCCTGAGGAGTCCCGTCGGCCTTTGTAGCGTTGGTCTTGCCGTGTATCACAATAAAACTTTCAAAAGGCGCGGTTATTATGTCCTGCTGTAATATCGGTATTCTTATTTCATCGTTATTATTGTAAGTTGTACTTGCATACGGCTGATGTGAGTGCAACTCCATCCCTGTTATCAAGTCAGCATACTCTGCCTGGTTGTCTATCGCTAATAGCGCCATTCCTTATTACTTTAAAACCGAGAGAGCGAAGAAACGTTATGCTTTTACAAGTTAACTCCTTGGCTTTCTGAACACTACTGACTTGCTGCCCTCCTGGTATATGCCTAAATAGTAGCCCCATTACTGCGTCTAAGATTTAGTCTAACAGAAATTCTTTCTCCGCGAAAGTTAACAAGATTACCGTCCTGGTCTTTTAGAGACACTGTCAAGTTGTTGATCCTCTGGCTGATCACGGGTAAATAAATGACATTCCTCGGTAATTCCATTATTTTATAGCCCGGTGGTTCAGCCGGGTAGAACTCGTGTATGACATGGCCCTCAACCCCATTCAAGTATGACCCGCGTGTGACATTACATTCCACCCTTATGGAGTTAACTTTTATTATATCTACAGGCAGTTCCGATACATGTTCATCTTTAGCCCCGTATATTTGTTTTTTGTAGCCCAAGAGTGTTCCCAATGAATGTTCTTTAGTAAAGTCAATTTTCTCAGAACAACATATCGTAGCTTTTAAAGTGTTATTATTAGGTTTCAAAGTAAATTGTACTTCTTTTGGTAGTTGCGACTGTATATACTTTTCAATGTCCTCAATTTCGTAAGACCCTTCAGGGATCGTAATACTTTTATCATCACCGTAGTAAAACGTATCATTTATGTTTTTTTCAATGTTCGGTATAGAGTTATAAGTGGTCAGTTCAATTAAACCAAGTTCCCATGTACCCTCGCTAACATCAATAGGAAACGCTAGCTCGTGGGATAGAACACTAGTTACCCCTGTTAGACAGAACATTACTACAGAGAAACTTTAAACACAAATGTCCACAAACAACTGAGTCAAAATTCTGTTGTCTCTCGTAGTTATAGTACATCTCACATTCACCCAAGTACTTAGAAATTTCCGGTGGTGGTCTTAGGTTTCCAAAACTGTCATAATAATAGGCCTTTTTATCAATCTTCCTGTAACATACCCAGTGCGTGCCTGGACCGGTTGTACTGTCCAAGTTAACTATAGCAGATTCACATTTTCTCGGGGTTTTCGGTAGACTGTTCCTCATATAAACCCCTCTGAAATTAGGAATTTTCAATAACCTCGCGTATTTGATCAAATCGTAATTTGTAAGTGGCTTTATTGGTATTGAGATGCTTTTTTTTCTTGCGGCCTCCCCTTTTCTTTCTTTTACAGCCGGCGCCTTCCTTTCTATAGGGCCTAAGATACAACCCTCTACCCTTCGGACGTTTAGCAGGGCGTTTCTTCTTACGACCTCCTCCCAATTTTGTTTTTGCTTTCATGGCTGTTGTGACTGCCCAAGCAGCGGATTTCTCACCAACACTGGCGTTACTAGACTTGAATCTCTGCCAGGCGCGTTCCGCCAACTCTTTGTCAGCTTGCCTTCGCCGCTCGCTGTCGGAATACCGGGAGTATGCTATGTCGTGGACCTTACAGGCCGCGTCTAGCCCGTTTATTCCTTTGTCACCTCTAGCCAATCTCTCTTTTAACTTCGTGCCAGGTCCGCAATACTGATAACCAGGAATATGCAGTTCAACAGGTAGTAAATCTATAGCTTTGTTCAGCACCGATGAAACAATACCTCCACCTCGTACAAGCGCTAGCTTGCGTCTGAGAGGTTTCCTTCTAGTCTTAGCCATTTTATTGTAAGTATTTAATCACCTCGTACAGTCTATTCAGTAGAGTCTCACGTATAGACGGAATTTTTAAAACTTCAAAAATGTCAGGCACCGTACGAGACACAGCGTTTGTGAACTCGTTGTACTCCAACACACCACTGTCAATTGCAATATAAATCATGCCATTTATATATCTAAATGCACCGTGACTGTGAGCAGGAACCCCGTACAGTGTAGACGAAACCATTCCCATAAAAGTGCCAGTAAAGTCGCACTCGTTAATTTCAATCAGATACCAGCCGTTAATAACCATGTAACTCTTCCCCGTGTTAGTGGCAAAGGCCGAATTAACTTTATATACCTGTCTACCGGCTATGGTGTCAGCACTACTCTTTGTTACCAAAGACAGTGAAGGGTATCTAAATAAGTATACATCATTGCCAACAAAAAGGGCAATTTCCCTGTTAGGTCTCTGGTAGATGGCAGATATTTCAGTAAAGTTTCGCGGTAAAAAGTTAAGCCAGTGAGAGATTCTCCTTGGCCTTGTTAAATCCTCAGGAGTCCTGTCTGCAGGGTCCAAACTTATAATCCATACGTAGTCTCTAAAGAAAGCAAATATCCTCTTGTTTACAATAACGTACTTATCAATTTGACCTTTTAACTCGCATATATCGCGTTTTTCAGTTATCTCGGGTGGTGTCTCAGGTGTTGTACTGCTTGGTGTGGTAGCGGTTGTTGTTGTAGTTGTTGTCATGGTAGTGGGTGGTGTATAGTTTGGAATGGTTGCAAATGTCTTAGTGGGCCTGCCGTATAGAAACTCCATAGCGCGTTGGTCATCTTTGCTTAGCTCGTATTCGTTCATGTCCACAATCCCCATTGGACTCCTATGGAAAGGGAACATTACTGATTTATCGTCGCCTGAATGGTCCAGGCCTAGGGCGTGACCAATTTCATGTACTAATGTTTGAAAAAATGAAATGTTTCCATATCGTGGTAAATTCATAGTGAAATCCCAGTTTTCTTCCGAATCAAAGTGTATGTCCGTTTGGTTATACCCCATATGAGGTAAATAGGCGTGAGCTAGGAGGTAGCCGGGGCCATCAAAGTCATATGGACAAGTCTCCCGTCTAGAATAAAATATATGCTGTCTATTAGTTGAGAAGGATATAATTATAGTGGGGTTATTTATATCTTTTTTAAAAGTTAAGTTTGCATGTTTGGCCCATACATCGAAAGCTTTTTGAATTAAGTTGGGGTACTGTGGTGTTCCGTATTGGTACCAAGTTATTACTGATTTATTCCACTTTCTATTGGGTAGAGCTGAGAAGGGTAATATATTGTCTTTATAGCCACACCGAGGAGTGCTCATAAGCGCTAAGGTATCATTGTCAAAAAACCCCGTTGGCTCAAGACGAAAATTCTCTTGAAATTGTTTTACTGCAGAAGTAATGTCCTCTGTAAAAGCGTTTTTTTCCAGATAGCCGTAATATGTAAGATACTCTATTGACTTGTTGCACGAGGCAAGAGGTAGCATAAACAGTAAGAGAACCAACATCCTCGACGGTTCGGAGTAGACTAATCGGTATTTCCCGGTTTAAGTGACATTATATATTCAGCTTCTGTCCTGAGGAGATTGGGGAAAAGAACAGTATTATTAAATATCCCCGTTGGTTCAAGACGAAAATTCTCTTTAATTTGTATCAAAAGAAGCTCCACTCAGTCCCTCTTCAGTCATAAAGAGATCATAAGTATCAGGCGGAAGTGGTTTGACGTCTTCTTTAGGCTCTTCACCACCTTCTAACCCGTCAGCAAACAAAACTTCCCAGTCTAAGTAATCGTTTTCACCCGGCGTGGGTAGAATGGCAGACCTCCCAGTTTGTTTTCTGTTAATATAATTAAAGACCATGGTACCGAATTTCCTCAACCGTTTCTCGTGAAAATCTTTATTAGTAGTTATTAGACCTTCGCATTTTGACAGTCTGGTCTTGAGACCGGTTAAGTCAAGCTGTTGATTAGCGAGATTAGTGGTTATAGGCAATATCTCTTTTTCCACGTACGACTTGGTAACTGCATCGCTGGGGTCTGTTGGTAGAGCTAAATTAGTTATTTGTTTATTATTAGCGTCATATTTATCGTTGGAGATAGTCATACTCAGTTTTTTTAGTGTGCCCAAGTTTACTGCGTCCGAGGAATCTACAGGGTCAGCTACACTCCATAATCTTCTGTTTTGCATATTGAACCTCTGAAAGTCAGAAGGTATAGATTTATGGTCAACATAATTCTTTGTAGCAGCGTCGAGTGGCTGTAACGGTGTAGCCAATTTACATAACCGTTTATTTTGCATATCATAGTCACCCTGGGGCGTTAAATTGAAACCCTCTCCCTTGGGGCCCTTGACGGCCTCACCTCGGGATTTCCGGCTACTACGTCCGAACTTGTCAATGGTCATTTTAATAATGCTTTAAATCTACTGTTACCAGCTCCTTTTATGTAACCAGCCTCCCTTAGTTCCTCCACGATACTCAGTATTTCACTGCCATGGACTCTGTTTCCAGTCTCTGTTGACATGGCAATGTGTCGCAACCGATCCACTAATTCATTGGCGTCATCCCAATGTATTATATCACGAGATCGTGCATTCTTCCACGCTAAACCTTTGCCCGCTTTAACCGGGAACAAATCTTTTATAATTCTTCTGTACTTTAGATTGTTGTCCCTTCTAATTTGATTGTGGAATTTGTAGCCTCTCTTGTGAGCGTTGGTGGCGATAATAATACTCTTATAGGTATTAAGATCGTCTTTATTGTATATATCTTCGTCAGGGGTTCTCTTAAATATGAGCTCATACAAACCTTCGGTAGGTCTATATCTTGTGTTGTTTATTAGAATAGTTCCATCGTTGTCAAAGTCTAACACCTTGTCTCCCATCATTAACGTACTGCCTTCGTATCTAGGGCCGTAGTCATGATCAATAACTCGGACCTTACCGCTAGCATCTTTTAAAAGTAGTGTCATATACCTCACCGTCATGGGGTTACTAAACTGACTTTCCATATATTGAGACGCTGTTTCCAGTCCCGAAGGGGTCGATACAATTTGCTTTAACCCGCTGGTTTCAGGTGTTGATACACTCTGCGGAATAAATTCAGCTTCTCCTTCATCATCATCTGTCGTATCGTATTCCATTGGCTCTTCTTTAAAGGTTTCGGGTTCAGTTTTTATGTCGGCTGTGTTTGTTGTCGTTTTTCTAAGTTCTTGAATAATTGGTTTATACTGCTTCTCAAGCAAAATATCACTTTCCTCGGATCCTTCCTTAAACATTTTATATTTCCGTTTAATAGCATTACGCAGCTATATGAGCCGGTTTGTCAGTTGCTGTTTACTGCTCCGCTTCATAGTCATAAATGATAGATTTCAACCAGCGCATCTAGATTTAAGGCATTTCGACTTGCCTGAAAAACAAGGCACGCCTCTTATGCCTCCGTATGAACTCGATAATATCCAACAGTGAAACACCAGCGCTAAAGTCCATACCTCTGTAGTACCTCTGTTCTCTAGCATCGAACCGGGGAATCACATAACGACCGGTAAAACTCCTGAATACAAAAGTACGTTTCCACCCGTCTCTCCATTGAGGTATTTCTGCTACGGTGTATTTATCACTTTCAATTGTGTTTTGCATGAATCGTCTGAGTAACGCCATAGGCCTAGGTTCGTTGAGGTGTTCCAGTAAATAAGAATTTAAAAGCCAGAATTCGCTCGGGTTCGCGCCTGTGAACGCTCTCCACTGGTCAAATAACACTCTGTTTGTTACACTGTACACGCCATTGTTTAGACTTATACCGAATCTCTCGCACTGTACTGGTAGTGTGGGCAGGGCCAGTTTGAGAAACTCTGTAGTATACAATCCCTGGCATAAATTATTAACACCGTTAAACGGTTTATTCCTGTTGTATCTAGGGACACTAGGAGGTACGTTCGTGTATCCGATATTATAACTAATATCGATGTGACATTTTAAGCTTGAAGCTTTTTTATAGACTGTCATCGGTGATCTTATAGGAATACTGCGTTCTGTCAGAAGTATACACCGTGAAGCAAATGGGATCTTACATCCGTATTGCAGCATTTCATTACAGATTTGTGTAAAATTAACACTTCCGTGCAGGTTACGTAAAGGCAAAACTTGCCCAAAGAACTCGGGGAACGGCCTGAATCTAGATATCATATTTTGTGGGTCTCGCACGGTACAGTTGTACATATCTTCGTGATATATTACAAGTTCCAAAGGTACGTTTTTTTCTTCGCATTTGTTCATAAAACTAAGCCATGTATCTCGGTTATAGGTTCTCTCACTCGCAGATATAATTAATAAAACTACAGGCGGTATCACAGCGGATCTTTTTAGTTTTTTATGTCTCCAGCATCTTTTGTTAAGCTGGTACCCATGAGGGGGTTTCTTACTGCAGTAGTTTCCACAGAATTTCTTCTTGTCCTTGTAATAAAAAGAGCACAAGTTTGACTTGACATTATGGAGTTTAGCGTTAAAGCCTCTTAAATCGTTGTACGTGTAGATGCGTACCATTACACTTCTGTTATAAAACTGTCCATCCCTACTCTGTACCTTCCCTTATAAGGGTCTAGAGTCTTGTCAATCACAAGGAATCCAAAGTTATCTCGCCAAGCCCGAGCGCACAACTCTTTAAATTTGTCAAAGGACATGTCGGTAGTGACATGATCGTTGTACACATGTCTTAGGTTCCTTTCGTCCTGTTTGAATAAAATAACAAAGTTACAGTTGTCCCTCACCAGTTGCTTGGGTATAGCACTGTATGTTTGCCCTAAATAAAATGTATCTATATTTTGATGTCTACCCATAGTGAAATAACTGCGTATATTGTCATGTTTTTCGCAGGAAATATCGTCAAAGATCATTATAGAGTTTGGTTTAGCTTCGTTTGGGTGTACAACTAGACTGTTGTCATCATACGCGAAATAACCGACCTCCTTAGGCATTACCTTCTTTAGAAATTCATACTTTGGCTGATGGAGGGACTTTGAAAAAACATAGACATTTTCAAATCTTAAACCGTTTGGGTCAAACAATAAATTAAATAAAACGTTGGTCTTCCCAGAGGAACTTGGTCCGCATATAATACAGCGAATTGAATAAGGTAATAAAATACCGTGTTTATTCTTTTTAACCATGCCCGACCCGATATATTGGTCAAAGTTTTGAACGGGAAGCTCGACTTCCTGCTTCTCAACCCGCATCCTGACTGATTACTCACTACTGATTACAGATGATATATACTTCCCGGACGTGGTCTTGATAAGCACATACCGAGCGGATGAAGCGATCAATCGTTATCACACCAAGTCCTTGGAGTCAATCCAACTGTCATGGCTGCTATCATACCCCTTCCAGCGTACAAAGAGTCTGTCTCCTTTCCTTTTTAAAACTCTTTCAACTAAATAAATGTCACCGGTTTTTGACTTGCTAATTTCTTCTGCATAAAACCCACCTTTAAGTATTTCCCCTCTGTTGTCTTGTAATATGTATGTTACTGGTCTTGTTGGTTTAATCGCATATACTGTAAACGTCTCATTTGTCCAATTTGGCAAATAGCCTTTTTTAAACACTCTTTTAGCTTTACTGATTCTAACACTATCACCTAGTTTTAATTTTTGTTTAAGGATTTTATGTTTGGGTTTTTTAACTTTATTTATTTTATTTAGAATGTCTTTGACATGTTTCTGTCTCACATCCTTGGGTTTCATACCTATAGTCCTGTGCTTCGTGTTGTTGTAAGATTTTATGATTTCTGGCAATAGACTTACCCACTCATAACTACCTCTGGCAGTAAATAACTTGTACATTTTTGTCTTAAGCGTTCTGTTCAGTCTTTCTACTATACTAGCCTTAAGTTCGGAAAATGTGTGGTAATGGTTGATTTTGTATTTCTTCATTAACGCGTTTACATGTTTATTGAAAAAGTCGGTACCCTGGTCTGTGTGAAAGTTTTTCATTTTATATTTAGCTAAGATAGGAGCGAGTGCCTTTGCCACTTCTGGCCCTGACTTGTCTTTTAGAGGTACGGCAAAAGCTAGTTTTGACAAACAGTTAATCATGGTAAGAATATATTTGTAGCCTTTGTTAGTTTTCGCATAAGGCTTCATTTCAACGAGATCAGCCTGATAAAGGTCCCTTAAACCCTTAAGGGTGACTTTACGCCTGGAATAGTTTCTCCTGGCAGGTCTGTGCAGCTCCTCAGCTATAGCTGTCTTACCGTCCATTTTACTAATGATACGATTATTCTGAGGACACTAGTTTTATACTAACATCGGTGATTCTCATTATATAAATAAATACAAGGCTCGTAACAAATATAGCAAAGACAAATAATTTGTCCGCTAAAGAGCTTATCAGGCACCACGCCATATTCGTTATCAAAACCTCAGCGTCCTGCTTGATAACCCTCACCACAGTAACGCTCGGTCAGTACTGATCAAAATGTCCTGCTTACTGGTGTGCTTCGGGTATGTAGTGTCCTGTCAGAAGAAGAAGCCACCCCCTGCTCCGACACCTAGGGTTGTCTTTCGTAGAGTGGTAGAGGACATCTACTCCGAGATAGAGCCACGAGCTTTAGAGCCACCACCGCTACCGCCTAGAAACCCGGTGTACGCCGTGATGAACCCCCTATACTCGGAATAAGTAAGTATCTGTTTGCTTGAGTGGGGTTTGAGACCACCCGTGCATGTGCACCCAGGTTAAACATTATTCCGTGCGTGAGCCAATCCAGATTACCTGGTTGACGCTCAGTACGAACTAATGCCCTCTCCCTTTTTAGCAAACAAAGGATAGAGTATTTTTTAAAAGATAAACCATGGCTCCTCCACCGCCATGGCCCGTGGAGGCCTTCCGAAAGTAAACTAACTGCCTCCCCCGTTTTTCTTTTTGTATTTTACTTTTTAATTTTACAAGTCCCCACCGTACGGACTCAAGGAGTAGTCTAGACTACACGATTTACAAAGTCCTTCATTCACCCGAGGTCTGTAAGACCCCTCATTCATACATAGACCGTTCGAAGGAGTAGCCTGGGTGTTAGCCAGGCGCCTCAATCTACTAAACCCTTCATCACATTCAGGTTTACGGGGCTTTTCGTCACCCACGCCAGTGACCTTCATACACACACACACACACATACATACAGTGGGAACTTATGCATTGTCCAAGACATGCTCAACTATATTTACAAAATTGTGAGAAGTTAGGATGTTGTTGTATGCAGAGTCAAAGTGCATACCATAACTCTGCATTACTTCTTTTGCTTTGTTAAGTACATTAATCCCATTAGGAACAGGAGACTTGATGAAACAAGGTACGAAACCTTCATTTTTGGCTTTAATGAGAGCTTCGTTAAATTTTCTTTTTTGTATGCGAATACATTTGTACTCGCAGACTCCGTACAGCTCCAGAAGGGTTTCTTTAATAAGGACACATAAAACATGTTTAAGTCCATCGTCGTCTGACATCACAGCAATCTTCGGTACCTGTTCAGTCAACAACTCATTCAGTGACTGGTTTTCTTTACACATTATGTCGTTTGCAGTTTTAAATTCTGAGTTAATTTGAGCTAGCTGTTGGTTAATTTCCAGTGATTTTGTAAGTGATTGTAACAACTCATTATTTTTTTGTTGGATTTTATACATTCCATACTTTCTAATGGAAGGCAGGACTTCTTCAAAAACCCAGTCTTGGAATTTCTCAGCAATGGGCAATTTGGATTTTAAAATTAGCGAATAAAGACCTGGCTCGCTAAGAAAGATTGTATGTTTCTCATTATGGGTTAGGGGGGGCGTTTCGCCCCCTCGTACTTCCAGTAAATTTTTGCGGTGTTTTTCTCTTACATGGGTACGGATTGCGTGCTTTGTATCTTGATAGTTTAGGATTTGAGCAACATCTTTTGCTTTGAACCAAGGATTATTTTCTCTGTCAAACAGGACAGCAACGGCCTGGTTATTAAATATATAAGAAGTTAAGTGAGACATTTTATATCAAGTATTGTGCAATAGTACAGATCAGAGCAACGTAAGGACACGTCTTACCTCGGCAGGAGCAGCGGCAAAAGTGACCGAGGTAGAGCGATCCGCGGAAGGGGAAAGTATGACTCATTACGGGTTAGGGGGGGGCGAAACGCCCCCCCTTAAACTTCCGGTGTTGTTTTACTCAAGTCTTTGAATTTTGTAGCCGTAAGGCAGGGTGTCGTACTCTCCCTCAAACTTCCTCTTTGGTCCAGTAATTTTGAAAACTTTAGTTTCGCTTACAGTTACAATATCGCGGTCTTTAGTCCTCCTAATTCTGTTCTCTTCAATTTCTAGTATTTCAGCTGTTTCACTAAGGACCATCTTTTTCAGAGCTTCAAAGTTTAACGTTTCGGAAGTCTTCATATTGAGGGTGAGGCCCTTGATTTTGCACACAGTTTGTAGTTTTTGTTTTTTGGTTGACCAGACAAGGTACGCGTAAGTTTTTGGCCCCCCAGAAACGAATTCAACGATGAAAGATCCAGGCCCGTAATCACCTACCAATTCATCTGTCATTTCCCCGAGGTAATCTCCCGTAGGGACTCTATACAAACCTCCCCTGTAGAAATAGATACAGCTGTCCGTGTCGTAGTAGAGCACCTGACCGCCCAAGGCCTCCAGATGTTCATAGAGTTTCAACCTAGCCTGTGCTGTAGTGTAGGCAGCGATCACTACATTGACATTTCTCAAGGGCTCGCCGACTTCCTCCAGGTACTCCCAGCTAACTACCACAACCTCCTCATTAACAGTCTGAATTCGATTTACTTGTACGTCGGGACTTGTCAGCATTTCAAAGAGTGTTTTGGGATCTCTGACAATCATTGCCTTGGTTTGGTTCTCCCTCTGCCCGAACTTTCCCCAGAATGAATTTAACATTAATTTAGCCAATTGTCTTAAACCCCCGTTCTTAACAATTTTGTTTTTCTCTAATCTGATCCCCTCATGAGTGAAGTAGTCCGCGATGTACTTGTCTTTGTCCTGTTCAGTCTCACACCAGCTAGGATAGCCTGAGGCTTCCTGCTTCATTTTCAAGAATTTATTGATAAAGTCAGTGAAAAGCCCCCCTTTCTCGTATGTTGCCATTTTATATTCCCACAGTTCGTAGATGTCGAGGACAACGTAGCCTTTCTCTACAGCCTTCCTCACCTCATCCATAGTCCAAGTCCCTACCAACGCCCTTTCCTCACTCTCATGAAAACATTCCCCTTGGTTTTGAGTTTCCCCGCAAGTCCTACACAGGGCAAACATGAGTTTCTTGTTCATTTTGGCTGGAAGTACCGGGTGGTAGAGATCCCGAGGCGGCAGGACTTTACATTTCATCAAACCATCTACGCCGAGCCCTCTCTGTCTGCACTCCCTGTCACCCACGTAAATCGTAGGATGACCAAGGGGATACTTACCGTACTTACACACATACGGATAGAGAGAGCACACGTCCACATACTGGATTGTTTCTTCCCCTTCACATTTGTGGTAAGTCTTGGAGTTGCCTGTTCTGCCCCCAAAGAAAGCGTTTCTAGGATCAAGTGGGAGTGTGTTTAGTATGGGGAGAGAGTCCAAGTGTGTGAGCTTTTGTACTTTCTTTACTTTTCGAAACTCACATTCCCACATTTCGACTACTTCGTAGTCATTAAACTTAGATATTTTGGACTTGGTTCTCTCGTGTCTCAAGTGAAGTGAGTCCGAGGGATCCTCCTTCAGAGGAGCCTCTCGATTGTACGGGAAGCATTTGGGGCAACCGTGCCAGTAGCACCCGTGAAACTCGTAGATGTTTTCCCCGTCAAACCCATCTACTTTTAGCCCGTTAATCTTTACTTCTTTACCCCGCCCCGCATGCTCGATCCTCACTTCACGCTGCTCTTCTTCCCAGCTGAGCCACTGAATGGCGATAGCTGAATGGTTATCCACTAAACGGTAGCCGTTCTTTGGGATGAGGCCGATCGTGTTTGGTTTTAAAAAGTTGCGGCGGAAGGCCAAGTTGCAGGCGCTAGCGATCGTTACAGCCTCTAGGAAAGGATCGACATTACACTCTTTGAGGAATATCGATCTGAACTTAAGACAGGCCTGAGCTAGGATCTCTACATCAGAGATGCAGTACTCTAAGATTTCCTTTTTAAAGTCAAAGACATAGTTTTCAGCCACTCTCGCATCGTACCATTCTTCAAAGGCCTCGTGGGACTTTTCAAACATTGACCCCGGGCAGTAGTACTGCTTGTCGGGCATAGGACCTACATAATCTTGGTTTGCCAGAGTGTTAAACAAGTGGGGAAAGTAGCCCTTCTTTCTCTCGGGAGGCAGATCGAAGGCGTTAGGGAGCGCAGCGAGGGCCATGGGGAAATAGTTGAGTGAGTCCACAAACCTCACGTTGTCCATTTCCATGAGAATAATTTTGGTTCCCCTCATGACCAGATCTGGTGTGAATTTAGTTTGTTCCAACACATACTTTAACAAAAACTGAAAATCAAAGCCTTGGCCGTTGTGGGCGATCACACAGACATTTTTGAACTGTTTCCTGACTTCCATGACATATTCCATGAATTGGTGAACCGGGTTAGAGTTGAAGACTCTCGTACGGTTTCTACATGTCATACAAAATCTAGACTCTATACAATTAAAGCAAAACTGTTGAGAAACGCACAAGTTTACTTTATGTACTTTTTGCTCGGGGTCAGAGGGGAGAGACTCGTCTTGGCGCGTCTCCAGATCAAAGAAAATGAATAGGTAGTCCTTGTTTTTAGGCTTACCCTCGTCTCGCTGCATGAAACATTTATGATTAGGATCTTGGAAGGATCCGCAAGGTTTGCAATAGACTTCACCGCACTTGTGGGGTGTGGATGTGTCTCTAATCCAAATTAATTTACCACAGTCAAGGCACTTTTTAACAGCTTTACACCTATCGACTTGGTGAGCAGTGAAACACCGCTGATTTCTCAAAGTCATGTTACATTTTGGACAAACTATTCCCCCATGCTCCTCTTTACAGGGAGGTGAGATGGTCTGACACTGAGAACAGATGTTTGAGCATCGGTGCTCGCCCTTGTGATCGTAGGGGACGTGGCACGCTTCGCAAAAATATTTACAAACAAACGCAGCGGTCAAACTGTTGATTACGTTATAGTGGCCGTTATTAAAGAGCAAGTTAATTTTGAATTTTGGATTTTCAACACGTCCCTCAAAATAAACGTCACGGCCTTTATTGTCATAATTGAACACGGTAATTTTGAACTCTTTAAGCAAGTCTTGAAACTTCTCAAGTTCAGGGATTCCAGCGCCATCCTCGGGCATCTCTACTCTAGCCCGCCGAATAAGTTCCTGAGCCCCTACGGTTTGTCTTTTGTTGTCGTCTTGCCGAATCCTTTTGTATAGAGGGTCTTTTGTAATATGAGCAATACCTACAACCAAGGCCCTGGGGAGACACAGATTGTCTTTATTTTTAATTACAACAATTCCTCTTCTCGCCTTACACTCCTCATCAAAGCTGTTGTATAGGCCGGGTCTTACCCTCCCGGAACCTACAGGGAGATTAACTCGGGTACATTCTACTTTAAAAGTGTCAGTGGACTTGATTGATTCAGAATTTGACTGTACTATTCCCCCAAAAATTTGCCAAAGGATGTCTTCCTCAATTTCACCAGCGGGCCGAAAAGCAACAAACCCCGGATCTCTTCCTTTTAGGTTAAGACTCTGCAAAGTAAAGCCGAGCTGATCATTTTCACGGGCTTGGCCTTTCATCTCATTCACAATTTTGGCGAAACCTTGTCTGAGCCAATCTATCTCACTAGTATTGGGAGGAGGGTTAGAAAATTTGAAAATAGTTTTAGTGCCGTACAAGCGAAATTTCTTTACATACGCCTGCTCGTCACTCAGGACTTCAACAGGCTCAACAACACCAGCCATTACTACTTAAGTCAAAACAAAATCAAAACAATAAAGTGAGGTTAGGAAAAAGTGAGGTTATATAAAACCTCGACTTGAGTAAATACAACACTAGGGCTAGAAAATTAAAATAATAAAGTGAGGTTATGTTATACACGCAAAGTAGGGTTATGTTATGCAATAAATTTGAGGTTAGGTCTCAAATATAATACGCGTTAAATACTAACGGTAAATTATAGCTAGCACTTACTGCGATTGCACAATACTATCACTATACCACAATATCAAAGAACTGAGCAGCGCAGAGACCTCTGACTACCACAAAAGCAGGGAACAGAGTGAACGAGGTAAGCCGCCAACGGTACAGGTGTATGAATGGACCAATCAGCTATCAGATCGCCTAAGACGACCAATGGGGTGCGAGCTTATTCCGACCAATCACAGAGCTGTATTTTAACAGGTTACAACTGGATTTTCAAACGACTAACGGTGTTTTTGTTTGTTTTTGGGGGGAGGCCACAGAGGATGAAGCGAGCCGCTAGTTTTGTATATATAATCATGTATTTTTATTATTATATTATTCAATTTTTATATATACTCTTTTTATATTAATAACTTTTTATATATATTCTTTTTATATTATTAAATTTTTATATACTCTTTGTTTTTTAACTTGTTCTTATTATATATTGTTTTTATATTATTAAATTTTTATATACTCTTTGTTTTTTAACTTGTTCTTATTATATATTGTTTTTATATTATTAAATTTTTATATACTCTTTGTTTTTTAACTTGTTCTTATTATATATTATTTTTCATATATTAAACTTATTGTATAACAAACTGACTTTTTACTTACCTTATTTAGCTCTGCTAGGTTGGTAGCCCTATAGAGTATAATAGCATAGAGCATATATATATATATATAATACTGCATATAATAACCATAGGTTGGCAACACTGGAGGGAGAAAAGTGAGGTTAGGGAATTTGGCGGGAAACATGGGCGCCGCCATCTTGGGGGCGGGGCCTAATGTCACGTGACCAAAATGCTGGCTTCTGATTGGCCACGGCTCAAGTGGGGGGACCCCTACTGAGTTGGGTCAAAACAGGAATTTAGTTGCATTTAATGACCCGAAAATGACGAGCAACGTTTCTTATTGGCTTAAAATAACAACCAAAACATGTTTTATTGACTGGTAACGACAACCGAGCCGCATTAATGAGATCGACAGACGATTTTTGCCGAAATTCCCGTATATTCCTCGCATCTTCCTAGCAAAAGATATTCCGAATAATTATCCGATTTTCCTGGAAATCACAGTCTGTGGACACCCTGTAGTACAGTTTTACAGGCATTTAGGCCTAAGTCTGACTGACGACGCATGCAGGGCAGACGTAGTGCTGGTGCGAGGGTTCGCGCGCAACTCCAGCCTTTTGCCTTGGGGGGTGAGGGAGGGGGATTTCCCTCATTTCCCCCCATGGATCCGCTCCTGCTGCGACAGGGGTATTTTTCAATTGTTTATACGATCTTAAAAGTAAAGTTTTTATGAGCTGGTATGTTTATATTATAGATTGGTAATTTACATATACAATAAACGCCGGCTGGTTCGGCCAATTTTGTAATCCGGCCGAGGGCCCGGTCCCGAAGTGGCCGGACTAGAGGGAGTCTACTGTGTTGGAACGTAATTTACTCATCAATATATTTCAAAGCATGGTTTGAATCGCAACAAATTTGTACTCCTATAGACTTTACTCATATTGATTTTGTGGGTATACCGGGAAAGCGCCAACACTACTCCAGGTAGCCATGTAGCCCGGGTAATTGGGCGGAAGTTGGAAAGCAAAGAATTAATAAACGCTCTACGGATTCTAATGATCATTTGGGTTCTAAACTCGTCGGACCTTAAGCGGACCACAAACGCCTGTGAAAGTTTTCATACCAAGTTAAAAAATCGTTCCGCTTCCCCACCTGATAAACATTTTCATCGTTCGTGACACCCTGAAGAACAACGCAACTTCAACATAACAAAAATGTCAGTTCAATGTAGGTTCCAGATAGATACCAACATTGGTATATGAATACCGGCAAACCAGAGGACCTACGCAACGAGGGTAGAAAACCCTGGTTCATCAACAGTTCGTTGATAGACAACTTTTGCTGCTAACAACGGGGAAATTGAAGTACAGGCAAATTTGCATTATCTATACCTATAAAAGGCAAAGCCCTCACTGACTCACTCATCAAGAATTCTCCACCTTCCCATGTAGGTAGAGAGCTGAAATTTTGTACACTGATTCCTTAGGTTTTAAATAGGACAACTAAGCAGTTTAAACGCCGGTATCTCCATAGGGCTCCGCCCCACAGACCTTCAAAGTTACCATGTTATTCTTATGGAAGAAAGATTTGTTTTGATGATATCAGATGACTAATTTAAAATATTGTAAACAGCTGTTACTATTCTACACAAAGAGTAAAACCACGGTAGAACGTTGATTTATAATTCTTTTGAACTGGAGTAAGCCAATAATGTTAAAAATGGGCGAGTGTCTTGCAAACTCTACATTACCACCTGTTTCTTTAACATTTTTTACAAACAGCTGTTATTATTCATTGGTTTGTTTATGTTTATGATCTTTATTTTGTGTTGTGGTGTGACAGGTTAAAAGCTAATTTATTGAATTTTATGATATTTTAGTTTTTTTTTTTTTTTTTTGTCATGAATACACAATTTTATTAATATTTTAATTTTTATTGGTTTCTTTTATATATTTTTTTTTTTGAATTTTTGATATGGATACAAAATTAACACTATTTGGACAAACAGACTCACAGTTTAGAGTTATTCACATGCCTCCAGATGGTTCGTGCCTCTTTCATTCTATATGCTATTCAGTTTACGGAAATAATTTCTACAGCGATCAAGTAAGAGAGGAAATTGTTAACTATGTTTCGAATAATTGGGCAAAATTCCAAATTTTAACTCATGATGTTAAAGGGGATAATTACATCTCCCCTGAACACTACCGTCGCGATATGTTGAAACCATCAACTTACGGATCAGCATGTGAGTTGATTGCCGCATCTGAGCGTTGATTGCACTGCATATTCAGAGTGTACCATGATGGTCATTTACTCCAGAGCTTTGATGTAGAGGGAACAGCATCTGATCGTATAAATTCAAACGGGGTGAAGCCTGCGGGTAACTGCTAGTGCCTTTATAAAAGTAAAGATAACCCGATAATTAAGGAAGAAACTAAATTAAGTACGAGAATGTAGGTTTTACATGTGAATTAGAACTGTACACCACTATTTGCTCACTTTTGTCGTACTTTGACCGTAAATTATAACCTTATAGGCCTACTAGAGGAAGTTAATAAAGTTTTGCCAAATCGCTCTGGTCTAATAAATCATATGGTAAAGTATATCTGTCGACTGTTTTGAAATCTATTCCTATCTTACACAACAAAAACAAGCAGACGGAATCACTGTTTATGAAATTCTTATGGCAACAGTGTTGGACGAAAGGGGGTGAGGGGGGAATCATATGGGCAATCAACCATCGGACAATTTTCATGCGGTCTAGTCTAATTTGTCTAATTTTAATGTAAAGAGTTTTATTGGATGCAAAACGAAATGGGCTTTAAAAATACCATACCTTAAAAAAATCAACCTACACAATACATAACACAAATCCTTATTGGACAAATCGGCAAGTACTTCTTAATAGAAATCCAACTACACCTTATTTAATAAAATCAGCCTATAAATAAAGGAGTTGTGATTGTAAAGTTTATCATTTTTAACAAAAGATTACCGGTAGGGCTACACTTAAAAGTGCTAATAAAGATAACCCCTTAAATATTTGAATACGTTAATACATATCAATTGTTATGTTACAAAAATTAGTTTTAATTTTTATATTTTTTAAATTTGGAATAAATAATCGTACTGTAGTTTTAATATCCTTAATGTCATAGAGACGGTTACAATCCATTTTTACCTGCATGAACTATACAGACAAAAATAAAGGACAGTAAAATTATTTATAAATAATTATTTATAAATTTATGGGTCGTAAAAATAAAAATAAAACTAAATAAAAGTCATTAACCTAAATTGATTGGGAAAACTAAATAATTAAACATAAATATTATATATATTGCATTTTCAAACATATTTTTCTTAGTCTTCACCTGTTAATTATGAACATAATATTGTTGTATTGAGAACGAATCATGAAATTCCTATAGAACTCTTATGATCGAAAGACGCATGCGTCTGTCAGCTTCAGACCGTAGTCCAGCTCGGCGAGGCGTCACGCCGCGGCCGGTGGCGGTGACAAAACGTAGTGTTGTGGTCTTCAATGCCCTCAGTCAGCGAGCCAGCCCGTCAGCCAGCGCAGTGTGTGTGTGTTGGGAGCTGGGAGATGGGAGATCAAGAGGGGGCAGCGGAGGGACTGATGGGATGGGCGAGCGTCAAAGGGGGGAGGGAAAAGATAGCGACGGCAGCGCGGCGACGTAGGCGTTCCGAACTAGCTCTGCCGTCGTCTTGGACGTACAAGCAGACCGTGTACGCTTGTCCCATTAAGATGGGTGATTTACTAAGGAGTATGCTTAATCTATGGTTCTGTACTGACTGGCCCTGGGCCAATTGTTGTTTCAGGTGACTTGAACGCCAAACATCTACCCTGGAACCCTCGCCGGACAAATATGAGAGGAACAGATCTTCGAAACTTCCTGAACCAACACGGAGACATTGACGTCACTGCCCCGCTAGACCCGACGTTCTTTCCATCAAATCTTCTGCATCTGTCTGACGTGCTTGACTTTGCCCTACATAGAAACGTTCCTTTCCCGGTTGTCACCAGCAATGTGAATGATCTGACATTGGACCACTCGTCTGTGCTTCTGACCTTTGATGCAGCCGTGACTTCCATATTCCCACAAAACAGCGGCCTTCAGGAAGGACGGGGGAAAATTCCACCAACTGGTCGCGGAACGGCAACCCCCGCTACAGGAACCCACGAATGTTGCGGAACTTGATGACTGTGTCTCTGAACTGCACGCACTCCTGTCCTCTTCCCTTGCAGATGCCTCCAGCCCAGAACCACCACGGCCACCCAGGCCGGGGCTACCTCGCGAGGTGAGAACATATGCCATGAGGTGAGACGCAGAAACCCAGCTGCGAAACCAGTGGAGAGTGCCAGACACCATGAAGCCAAACGCCGGCTCAACCGCTAAGACAGACTTATCAAGTCACTCGTTGATGATTACAGGGATCGATTCCTCCGATCTCTTGACTGCCGAGGTGGCAGTGTTTAGCGGCCTGCGAAGCAGATCAGAGGAGTCAAGGAAACAATGCACCCTCTCCTTGGACAGCACGAGTTCATTTATGCAGTAGAGGACAAAGCAGAAACATTTGCCAACACAATGCATGCCCAATTTCAGAAAAACCACTAAATAAATGCCGAATGCCACGAGGAGATGGTTGATCGCTTCATGGAGACATTCTTCATGGAACCACCGAAGGACAGCATTGATCCCTTTACCCTGCCGGAGGTGCGGGATGAGGTCCGGAGGCTAAGACCGCGGAAAGCCCCAGGGTTTGATGGAATTAGATCGAAGGCTCTGCAATCTGCTCCACCTGTCACTGTCAACTGCTTACTGATAATATTCAACGCTGTTCTTTGGTTCTGTCACTTTCCTGCCTCTTGTAAGTCCGCCAAACTCATTATGATACCCAACCCCGGAAAAGATCACCTCTTTCCACAAAACCATCGCCCTATATCCATCCTCCCAGTAATCTCCAAACTCTTCGAACGGCTTTTCCTCTCCCAGATAACCCCTTCCTGGACGGTTTCATTAGGCCGGAACAGTTCGGGTTTCGCCACGACCATTCGACGACGAAGCAACTTGTCCGCATGCTGAACAAACTGATTGACAATCACAACCTCAACCTGTGCTTTGTTGCAGTGCTTCTGGACGTTAGCAACGTGTTTGACAAGGTCTGGCACGAGGGTCTCCTCTTCAAACTGAGTGAATGACCGCTCCCGGTAGCCGATGTTCATCTGCTGAAATCCTACTTGAAGGACCGTTCGTTTCAAACATGCATCATGGGAAAGCTGTCCACAGTACGACTGGTGGGAGCTGGAGTGCCCCAAGGCAGCGTCCTGGGACCGGTCCTCTATCTTGTGTACACAAATAACATGCCCACTGTTCCAGGTATATGACACAATCTCTCTACGCAGATGATGCACTTCTGCATTGCAGGAGCGCGGAGCCAGCCCAGGCAGCGAGGGTGATGCAATCCCAATTAGACATATTGTCTCCCTGGCTCAAGAAAAGGCGCGTCAAAGGATCACCCGCCAGCCCTGGTTCGTCTGGAATTCTACGATCCGGAACTCGACTGGAGTCCCGACCCTCGAGGATTTCACGAAAGTAAAAACTTGCCGTCTCTCAGAGAGCGGATGAGTCACACCACGACCACATAAGGGAGCTCTGCAGGTGATTTGGAATCGCAGAAAACTGGAGGCCCCGCTCACTCCCCATCCTTGATGACCTACCGTAGAAGAACTTCGACACTGAGCAGCCGCGCGGTTGACGGGGGACTGTCACGTAATTTTTAACTAATAGCCATGTTTTTTCTGTATTATATTAACCAACACCTAATCGTCAATCCAGCAGGATCAACCGCGCTTGCTGTGGTCGCCCTCCTATCTCATCTATTTTGGAGGGGGGTGGTGGGTTAAGTGGGTAGTCTTCTCTTGAAGGAGTCCCACATACCCCCGCGGGAGCGGAGGTGTGCGAAAAGCATTCCCACCTTCGAAAATAAAAAAATAAATAAATATTAGCATGGTCAATTTTTGTTAACAAATTGAAAGAGGTCGAAAATAAAATTCCGCTAGGTTGCAGTAATGTCTGTAATTTTTAATGACGGATACTAGAAAATAAACGGAAAGGACATTTGTTTATGTTTACAACCCTTACAATTTTTTTCTGGTTACCGAGGTTTTAACTTTAACCACACAATAATTGACGGAAATAGAATATTGGCATTACTATCACCATTGACTATAGTCAATGCTATCACTATCACCTGTCTTAGTCTACCTAAACCTGATATAGATATAATGAAAGATAGACAGCATTATCAGTTTTATATTGATTTGTCTTTTAATGGCTGTAAACAACATTTATTCAGCTATTAGTGATTGTTATAAAGTGGTTTTCTAATTAGTGAAAGAAATTCTGAGAAATATCCGTCAGATCTTGCATAAAAATAGGGGATAAAAACTGGCTAGAGTGCAACTTTGATTTTCATTGTTTATTCATATACAAAGATGTTTTATAACAGTCAAAATTGGGTTAAAATACGCTGGTTTATTTTCGGGTTTATACTATAGTTAATGGTTTATACACTGTGGTGTTATGTGGGGAAATTCTACGCTGCCTAGTGGGGAATTTTATATTTTTGACCTCAGCAGTGAGCATACTGCTTCTCCTTCTTATCTTAAACATTTCCTTTCTCTCCTGTCCTCGTCCTGTCGTCTCCTGCTCTTGTTCCTGCTTCTGCCTGACTTGTGATAGTAAAGTTCTGAAAGGTACAAAACCAGTGTTGATAATCTTGAAGTGCTGAAGTGGATTCTGGATCTATGTTTAATCTTTCAGGCCTTAATAATCTCTCCATGAATTTGTTTGCTCAATAAATTGATATGAATAAAAGAAAAGAATGATACCTCAAACCAAGGTTTTATTGAGCAGAACAAGACATTACTGAAGCATAATAAACAAATACAATATGTTTATAAAACTAAATAAAACATGATAACTTAAACAGCTGTTAGTAAAATTCTATGACACTGGTACCGTACATGTCTTTAGGCCTGTGCCAATTTGTTTTCATAGATTTAAAAACAAAAGTAATTACTGTAATTAGATTTAAAGTAAATTAAGGTGATCCAAGATGTTCAGATAGGATTAGTTTTAAATATCATAGAAGTGTGATGTGATCTATCCATATATATTTTTAACTAGAAGATATTATTTCTAAGGATTACTACTACCATAGAATAAATTATTTATTCTATGCTACTACCATGTGCTGCCTGATATGAGGGCAGCTTAGTGTGTAGTAACAAACTGCTCTGCTATTACAGACCATGATTTACAACATCCTGCATCATTTAGAACCAGTTTTGCGAATTTCCCCTATAGGGAAGAAGCTATTACCGTAGGTCTCATGGTAAGACTTAAGCCCGAGACCATGATAACTTTTTGTTTTGAGGTCCCCAGATGTCCAAAACACTATTCGTTCAAATTTATATATATATGTATATATATATATATATATATATATATATATATATATATATATATATGTGTCCGTGAATGCGATAACTTGAGTAAAAAACGTCCGATTTCGATGAAATTTGGCTCAAATGTGTAAACTGACATTTATGACTTTAAGTTCGAAAACCAGAAAAATCGGACTATGGGAAGGGGGGTTTATGGGGGTTTTAAATTTTCCAAAAATCAGTTTTTTGCATTTTTTACCCTAAAATTTTTAAAACACTTAATTTAGGTTTAGACCATGTTATAGAGCTTAAAAAAACAAATAATATGGTATTTTGAATTATTAACCTAGGTTAAGTGGTTGCGGAAAAAATCCAAAAAACATGCTCATAAAATCTCCCATGTTAATCTTATGGGAAAAAGGTTTTTGGCTTTTCCTCAGTTAATTTTACTTTAAACTTCACATTTTCTTTTACCAATCACTTCAGCTCCACAAAACAATCATTTTGGTGTTTAAATTGTGATTCTACGTCAAACCGTTGCAGAGATATTCAAAGTGCTAAACACAGTACGTTGTCCAATGTTATCCTTATGGAGAATAAATAAAATTTGATATCTTGATTATTTATGAATGTATATTGATGAAATTTGGTATGTGGCTTCATGTTGTACTGGTATATTGATAATTGCACAAAAAATAAATGTTTTGTTGACTGTCCCCGTAGCAGCTAACCTGCATACTCAGCCCTAATGTTATTCTTATGGAGAATAAGTAAAGTTTTATATCTCCCTTAATTATGAACATAAATTAATAAAACATGGTAAGTAGCTTCACCTGGTTCAGTTATATTGATAATTGCATAAAAACTCATTTCTTGTCTTCCTCGTTGCAGCAAACCTGCGTACTCAGTCCTAATGTTATTCTTATGGGCAATAAATAAAATGTAATAAATCACTTATTTATGAATGTATTTTTGTCAAACTTGGTGAGTGGCTTTATGTACTAGTGAGAAACATATCAATGCATTGGAAATTCGCTGAGTACGCAGGTTTGCTGCGACGGGGGTATTTGGTCCTAGTGTTAAGATCTAAAATAATATTAGTGAGAAGTGTGTTGAAAGTTGAAAGCATTGTCCCTGAGGATAAACCCTGTAACCACATTCAGTTTTGGGAAATTCCTTTGTAACTTTTAATTATGTTTAATGAAACAAACATGTATCAGTTAGTAAGTTGATGAATAATTAAGATCGGCCTAATCAGGAACTTTCCCTTCCTCTGACCTTATCTGACATCGAAGAAAGGGAAAGAGTTTAGGATCATGAGCACAAGTTATACCCATAACTCATGCTCCCACAGTGTATGCTGCGCGCGTATATATGCCACGGGCCAGCTGGTATTGACACACAGATGATTGACAGTTAAGTTGTTAAACTGAAGGTGAACACTTAGTCAAGGCTAAAAGATCGTAGGGCCTATAGATGCATTACATTTTCTTTTTTTCAGGATTGGGCTGATCTATTACAAAACATGGCCAGTAATTACAAAGAAACAATATTGAAATTGTTGTCTGCAACTAATTATAGCTTGGATGATTTAACAACAGACGAGATAAGCTCCTTTGAGAATTTACCACATTTAAAACCTATGTTCGAATGGCTAAGTCAGAATTTATCCGAAGCTAACTGCATTACCCCTGAGGAGTTGGAACAGTAAGTAAATTATGTAGTCTGTTTAATATTCACACATCATAAACTCCATTTTAGCGAATTTCCCCTATTGGGAAGAAGCTATTACCGTAGGTCTCATGGTAACACTTAAGTCCGAGACTATGATAACTTTTCATTTTTAGGCCTCCAGATGCCAAAAACACCATTCGTTCAAATGTTGTATAAATATAAATATATATTTATTTATAATTTCTTTATTAGCATAATACGTGTTGTTACAATTAAACAGGATAAATAAAATATGTCTTTCAACACTATAAAGTATTTTTACACTTATACTGTACTTAAATACAAGATGGTAAAATATAATCAATAGATTCTCTGATTGGGCCTGGAGATGACTGGTGTAACTTGTTGAAATCGATCGCCTTGTACCATCTTTTGTGTATATTTTACCGTCTTGTATATAAGTAAAGTATAAGTGTAAATATACTTTATAGTGTTGTAAGACTATTTTATCTATCCTGATGAAATTTGGTACAGACATGTAAAGTAGCATTTATTTGAACGAGTTCGAAAACCAGACAAATCGCACCATCCGAATGGGGGGTTTTAAGGAGGGTTTTGTACCCCAAAAATGTTTTTTTTTGGGGTTTTCACATGTAATTTGTATTTAAATAAAAATATTTAGCTATACCATTGAATTCAGCTTAAAAAAATTTGGTATTTTGATCATTGCTCTACGTCAATTGGTTACTGAGATATTGCAAGTGCTAAACACAGTACGTTGTCTAATGCTATTCTTATGGAGAAAAATCAATTTTATATCTTGCTTATTTATGAATATAAACTGACGAAACTTGGTATATGGCTTCATCTGGTTGTGGTTTGTTGTTGTTTGCACAAAAAACAAAATGTTCACTTATGGTTCCCGTAGCAGCAAACCTAGGTACATGGTCTCCATGTTATTCTTATAGAGAATAATAAAATTTGTGTATCGCTTATTTATAAATGTATATGAATGAAACTTGGTATGTGACTTTATTTTTTACTTAGATGAGTTCTATTGATATTTGCATGAAAACTCATTATTTTGTATTCCTTGTTGCAGCAAACCTGCGTACTCATCCCTAATGTTATTCTTATGGAGAATAATTAAAATTGTATTTATCGCTTATTTGCGAATATATTTTTATGAAACTCGGTATGCAGCTTTATATGGCATTAATACATTGGAAATTTTCTGAGTACGCAGGTTTTCTGCGACGGGGGTATTAAGTTTGCCAAACCATTTACAGTAGGTATATCTCATCAGCATTATTAATAAATCGATATTAAAGTGAAGCAGCGTAAGTTACGTTTACAATTTAAAACACATCAATCAATAAAAATGAATTATAGTTTATTTAAAATTTTGAACTCATAAAAAGAGCTAAAGATGGTGAACACACAATGTGAACATTCATTATACGTTCATTCCACCCATACAAAATGACTATTGTCCAGCAGTTAAAGCCTAATAACTATGCAAATCAGGAAGCATTGACTTTATTTTACTGATGACACAATTTTCATGATGAGTGACTAGGCACATTTCCATCTTGACGGTTGTGTAAACAAACAGAACTTTCGTTATTGGTCGACTACAAATCCTGAAGAACTGCATAACGTCCTCTGCATAGTCCTAAGGTTACTGTCTGGTGTGGCGTAGCGAAAAGTTGTGTCATATTGGGCCATACTTTTTGAAGAGGGTGGCCGAACCGTACAGTCAATTCCCAATGCACCTGTTGATGTTGAAAAAGTGCATGTTCCCTGAGAAATCGTATAGTGCACAGGAGGCTATGGTTCCTGCAAGATGGCACAACTGCCCATACAGCCAATGAGGTGGTCGACCATTTAGGCTTTACTTTTTTTACACGAGATTTCTAAATAAATTAGATAAATTCAACCTCGTTGGTAGATTAATGTATTGTGATTGCGTCTGAGACCTAGAAGGCGCTAACGCGGGAGAAAAATTGTGTATAAGAAATGTGTTTTTATACAATTATGTATGTATGAAATGTGGTTTTATGCAATTATGTGTATAAGAAATGTGTTTTTATGCAATTATAGATATGACTCAACCAGGTGAAGCTACATACCAATTTTTTTGTATTTTATGTTCATAATTAAAGGAGATATAAAACTTTACTTATTCTGCAGAAGAATAACTTTAGGGCTGAGTTTGCAGGTTTGCTGCTCCGAGGAAAATCATAAAAAAATTTGGTGCAAATATCAATATACCAGTACTAGGTGAAGCCACATGCCTAGTTGCATCAAGATACAGTCATAAATAATCAAAATAAATAAATTTCATTTATTCTCTGAAAGGATAGCATTAGACAAAGTTCTGTGTCTAGCACTTTGAATATCGTAGAATCATAATTTAAATACCACAATGATTGTTTAGTAAAGCTGAACTTATTGGTAAAAACAAATGTGAAGTTTTCAGTAAAATTAACTGAGAAAAAGCTAAAAACCTTTTTCCCATATGATTAACGTGGGAAATTTTATAAACACTTTTTTATTTTCTCCGCAACAACTTAACACGTTCACTGCGCAGTACGGGTATACCCGTAGTTGCGGGTTTCCCCCGGAGTGCGCTACGGGTATGCCCGTACAGTTGCCATGCAAACTTTACAGGCTTCAGTGTGCACCAGTGTGGCGCGAGGGGTAAACAATTTGTTGCCAGCGTGTAGCTTAGAATGCAAGCTTTATTTTGGTGTAGGTTGGTAGTAAATTTCCCCGTAAAATTCCCGTTCATAAGGGACAAAAAACCAGTTTTTGCCCCATATTTCTGGGATATTCTCCCTGTAATTGACATTACAAGGGAAATGGCTAGTACCCAGGCAGTGCTGCTACCTGTGGGTGTTTCAGCGAACTACGTCCAGTCTCGTGGAAATGCAGCACATCACCGAACCGCTGTTTTGTGATTCGTCAGACCGAAATAATTGAATTCGTCTGTGCCAGTCTGGTTCGCTGCCGTGCTCGGCGTACGCCCGCCATTGGTGGGTCGCAGCGAACGTGTTAACCTAGGTTAATCATTCAAAATACTTTATATATATATATTTTTAAATTCCTATAAAATGGTCAAAACCAAAATTAAGTGCTACAAAAATGTTTGGGTTGAAAATACAAGAAACCGATTTTTGGAAGATTTGAGGAGAGAAAAATCATGATTATTGATTTAAATATTTACCCCAGCATACATACACATTTTAGCAAATTTCCTCTATAGGGAAGAAGCTATTACCGTAGTCGGCATGGTAAGACCTAGGCCTGGGACCATGATAACTTTTCGTTTTGAGGTCCCCAGACCCCAAAAACACTATTCGTTCGAAACTGTATATATATATATATATATATATATATATATATATATATATATATATATATATATATATATATATATATATATATATATATATACACTATATATGTACTATATATATAGTACATATATGTACTATATATATATATAGTATATGTATATATATACACATATATATATATATATAAAACTTTTCGTTTTGAGGTCCCCAGACCCCAAAAACACTATTCGTTCGAAACTGTATATATATATATATATATATATATATATATACAGTTTCGAACGAATAGTGTTTTTGGGGTCTGGGGACCTCAAAACGAAAAGTTTTTTATATATATATATATATATATATGTGCCCGTAGGTGCGATAACTCTCGTTAAAAATGGTCCGATTTGGATGAAATTTGGTACAAACGTGTAAGTTCAAAAACCAGGCAGATCGCCCCATCCAAAGTGTTATTTTTTTGGGGGGGGGTTTGAACCCCAAAAATGGGTTTTTGAAGTTTTTACATGTATTATTTAAAAAAGTATAATTTTAGTTTTCACCATTATATTCAGCTTAAAAAACACAATTTGGTGTTTTGATAATTTCTCTACGTCAAATGGTTACAGAGATATTGAAAGTGCTAAACACAGTACATTGTCCCAATGTTATTCTTATGGAGAATAAGAACAATTTTATATCTTGCTTATTTATGAACGGATACTAATGAAACTTGGTATACGTCTTCGTCTGGTTGTGGTCTATTGTTATTTGCACAAAACAACAATTTTTACCAATTATTCCCGTAGCAGCAAACCTGCGTACTCAGCCCCCATGTTATTCTTATAGAGAATAAGTAAAATGTAATTTCTCCCTTAGTTATGAACATAATTTAATAAAACTTGGTATGTGGCTTCACCTTGTTGAGTTCTGTTAATATTTATAAAAAAACGACCATTTTTGGTGTTCCTTGTTGCAGCAAACCTGCACTCATCCCCCATGTTATTCTTATAAAGAAAAATCAAAATGGTAAATATCGCTTATTTATGATTGTATGGTGATGAAACTTGGGATGTGGTTTCACCTAGGTGTTTTATATTGATATTTGCATGAAAACCCATATTTTGTGTTCCTTGTTGCAGCAAACCTACGTATTCATCCCCAATGTTATGCTTATGGAGAATAATTAAAATTATATATATCGCTTATTTGTGAATATATGTTTATGAAACTTACTATCCAGATTTATGTGGTATTAAGATATTATTATGCATTGGAAATTCGCTGAGTACGCAGGTTTGCTGCGACGGGGGTATTTTATGAATAGTATAACAAAATTATGAGATGTAGCTTAAATAACAAATAAAATAATATGTAACATTTTTTTGTGAAATAACACTTTCATTTAGATTGTAAGTCGTTATATGTGCCGCATAA
This sequence comes from Allygus modestus, assembly GCA_963675035.1. Taxonomy (NCBI): domain Eukaryota; kingdom Metazoa; phylum Arthropoda; class Insecta; order Hemiptera; family Cicadellidae; genus Allygus; species Allygus modestus. Next base: position 102,726,183 of record OY776114.1, read on the forward strand.
AAACAAAAAATGCTGTGTGAGTTTACCTAGAATTTTGAGATTTTTCCCTGGAAAACCTGGAATTATGCATGAATTTTGAAATGCAACTTTGGTGGCAACCCTGTCTATTGATATTTGCACAAAAACCCAATTCGTTGGCGATGGTTCCCTTGCAGCAAACCTGCATACTCATTCCCCATGTTATTCATACGGATAATCCTTAATTATGAACATAAATTAATACAACTTGGTATGTGGCTTCATCTAGTTGAGTTGTTCTGATATTTGAATAACAACCCATATTTTGTATTCCGTATTGCAGCAAACCTTCATACTCATCCCTAATGTCATTCTTATGGAGATTAAGTAAATTTGTATGGCTTCCTTAATTATGAACATATATTAATAAAACTTGCTTTGTGGTTTCACCTATCAATCAATTTGTGTACCTTGTTGCAGCAAACCTGTGTGCTCAGCCCCAATGTTATTCTTTTAGAGAATAGTTACAAAGTTACAGTATATATCGCTTATGTGTTAAAATATTTGTATGGAACTTGTCATGTAGCCTTGGTATTATGTGGTATTATGTGGTATGTGGTATTACATTAATATGCTGTATTATTTATTTATGTAGTTGTGGGTGTAATTTATGGTATGTTTGAAAATGTCGATTCAACATCCCTTTGGTTTATGACACAAGATTTTTTAAGGTTTAAGAAACTGCAATTGGAAGGCAAAGTAAAATACGGAGAGGAGTTAGAAGAAGCTATTCAAGCTCATTCAAGTAAAGACGGGGACTCGTCGGTTCCTTTCAAGGAGTCGTTGAACGATGCAGAACAAGAACTGACATTGCTTAAAGAACAACTTCATTACAAACAAGCCTTACATCAATCTCTGTGGTAAGTGTTCCTCATACAGTTAAACTGTAAATTTGAGAAAGAGTGTAAAGGTCCAAAAACTTGTAGCTTTTATCCTCAAACATATCGCTACGGAAGTTTTGTACATTTAAATACAAATAACTTAGGAATTGTGATTTGTTAAAATAGTAATTTGTTATTTAGCTTTGAAAAACAAACAGTCTCCATCTTTAACCCTTTGAGTGCTAAGCTTCTGACAGGATTAGTTGAATCCATGATGTTTTGTTGGTTTTTAGTGAATTTCCTATGGAAAGTGAACTATTAGCATGACCCGCACGGTGAAACTTAAGCCCGGGACCACCATAGAAGTTCCTAACGTGACCCCCTGAACACGTTTTGGGGGTTCGTTCAAAATTAAATATATATATATGTGTGCAGGCACTCTAGCGGTCACATTTTTTGTCCGATTTACTTCAAATTTGGTAGGGACATTCCTTTCTATAATCAGTTGGACAAGTTCGTTGGGCAAAACAATCGGAAAAGTCTAAACCCCTTTTTTGGGGATTAATCTTTCAAATTTCGAGTTTTTGGGCCCAAAAAGGGTCAGAAAAGACCCTGATGTGAAATTAACGAATGTAAAAAGATGGGAATTAGTGTGGCGAAACTTTTAAGCCCTCTCTCGTCATTATAGCATATATATTTACCGAGTTATTAAAGGAAATGTGTATTGACCAAACACAGTACGTTGTCTTATGGGGGTTTTACATTAGAAAAGCCTGTTAATCATTTTTGGTGTACTTTTATCATCCCCAACAACCTCATGCCTACTTTAAAGCCTGACTGGACCTTCTCCTTACCTTATAATGCGCAAAACTGTATTCCCAGCATTGCAGGTAAATAGAACCAGGAGTATCAGAACAGCCAAAAAATCAATATTTTCAGATTTGAATACAAATTGGAATAATTGTATGTTTTTAACTGATTTTGAGTTTTTATAGTTTTTTATGTGAAAATTCACTTCCCTCACGTCAGCGTGCTGCGTGCAAACTCGTTTAAATATATTGAACGCCTGAACAGTTAAAATTAATAAAAACGTGCTTCCGCTGGACAAACACAGTAAATGATAGGTAAAAAGTAGCAAAACACCTAATCAGATGTGCAACTCACAAAGAATCCACCCATCCCGTCAGCTTGGACCCGAGCCGTCCACCGTTTGCTTAAGGTCCGCCCTCCCCTTCAACTCTGCCACAGACAGGTGAACTCTCCATGAGTTGCAGATAAAAACCCTCGAACCCTCGATCCAAGTGTTACCCCCGGCCGGGAAGGTAACGCCTTAGACCGCACAGCCACTGATCAGACTAGCAGCTGCAGTGGATCAGTTGGTATTATAGAGACTAGGCGCTGGACAAGGTAGTTCAGTTCGTGTCTACCAGGTTTCACCACATGTCAGACTCAGACTGCAGACTGAGCGCCTAACGGTACAATCTCTTATGAAGCCATAACAGTGTTTATTGATAACAGATTCAAAAGACGATATATCAGTCCATAGCACTGAAAGGGTTAAATAAAAGTGAAGGCTAGAAACTTCACATTCAGTATCAAAATATCATTTAACCCTCTAGGTGCCATGTCATAATTGTCTAAATGCCACGTGGTTTTTAGCTCTCTTACAGGGTTTTATTTGAAAATTAACAAAAAATTTAAATTATCACTAAATGGTATACTGTTATACATTTTTGTAAACTAGATAAAATTGACTATCTTACAGTACATACCTTTATGTCCTTATTTTATATACAAAAAAATCCGGTATAGGGCCAAATCCAGAAATTGCAAAATAAAATTTACTTTCCTTATGTATCCACATATGTACGAAAAAGGTTGTGCACCAGGTAAAAAATTCAAGATATACATTTTGTTCAAAATGTAATTGGAGACAAGAATATATATACTCATTATTAGTAAAATACATAAAATAAATATCTATGACGATAAAACCAAATATGATCACCATGGTACTAACCTAAATCCCATAAAGATACATGTAAAACCAACCAAGACACACAATATCACTTATCGCTTATGTTTTTACTAATAACCTTGTTCAAATACTTTATTTGGCAATAATAAATGCACTTTAATGATAATAAACAACATTTTCAATTGAATATAACCTAAAAAGCAATAATAAATGATGAAAACGTAAACAAAACAGAAGGCAGAAAACAACAGTGACGTAACAGATCTTGGCGCAGATGTTTTCTTTCCAACATAGAGTAGAACCTCTCGAGACAGAAATTGGAGTAAAGCTTGAAATCTGCCGTTTACAGTGATACCAAATTCAATGCAGTTCAGTACAACTAGAGTGTATTCAGACCGTTGTAACTGAACGTCTGCAAAGTCGCCCGAATTCGGGCGGGTGGCATTTGTACGTAAAAAAAGCCCGCCCGAATTCGGGCGGGCGGCACCTAGAGGGTTAATGTCAGTATAATGTATGGCAAATTTCAAAAGAGTATCTGTATGGTGGAGTGATATCATATTTGGAGCTAATCAAGTTCAGAGCTAACAAATATATATTAATAGAAATAAATGAAAATTGATCTTGAGGTGAACACTTTGTATAATTTTATAAGAACAATGAATAAACACAAAAACAATAATATTGACATATACATAACGTATGTTAAATATAACATATGAAAGATAGAACAGTGAATTAGAAATGTCTATCTATATCAGGTGAGTTCACTGAACAGTATTTTTTGGGGCGGAGATATAATTTTTTGTGAAAAAAGCAGTTTGTTAGTGCAAATAAATGCAAATTCTGCATTTTATGTTCCATTTTAGGTGTAGCATCTGTGCACCAATGCTTCTTGTATATACAAGACACCATGTATATGTGCAAAGCTTCTAAGTCAGCCCAAAGGTGTTCTTAATATACAAATTATTTATAGCAAAAAATGAATAAAGACAGAGAAGAATCAGAAGCGATTTAGAAGAAGTTTACAGTATTTGGAATTTGTTGTTATTTTCAATGTTTTTATGCCGTTCCGTTGTCAGCTCGTTTTCTCATGAATTACCCTGTTTATTTTTATTGTATCTATCAGTTTTTGTTTTTGTTTTTGTGTTTATTACTAATTTCGTAATACTCTTGACCAATCTGTGTTCCCAGCTCCTCAAATGCAGCTGCAGCTAATGATATCCAGGAATTAAAAAATAAACAGCAGAAAGCCGAAGTTAAAAAGAAACAAGTGATTAAAGAAATCTTTTCTGCAAATAAAATGTTGAAAGACAACATTGCCGAATTCCAAGCCGTTGTTAATGAGATTCACGATGATGTTATCGGATTGGTGAGTAGTGTAACTCAGATTAATGCAGTTTTAGTATGTAATTTACACATATCGGTTCAACAGTATCTTACACAGACTCACAATCTGGCCTCTGTAATATTCAACCCATCATTGATTCTGTACACATACGGTTCCATGATACAAATTATTTTCAAAAATGCAAAGTCTGCATGTTTCTCAAAAGACCTTAAAGGTTCTACCCTAATGTTGATATGAAATCATGAGTTATATGCTTGTCATTTTTAAGGTACTCTACGTTGCAGTTAACTCTGTTAACAGTTACAGTTACAGTTAACTCTGAGATTCACAATGAAAATGCTTTTTCCACAATACATTTAAAAACTGGGTTAAAATAGGAAAATTCTTGGTTTAAGTAGCAGTCTAGAAATTGTAAACACTGAATATCTCTTTCTTCCCTATTCAGATTTCTCTATCATCGTATCTTAATATCGTACAAACCTCCCTTTCTCAAGCTTCATGCTTGAAATTAATCATTATATTAAAAGAATAAGGCGATTTTTGTGCAAAAGATTATGGCCAAACTACTTGGTCGATTTTGATGATTTACGTGTCGTTTGAAAGCCCTTAACGTCTAGATGTGCCTTTTGGGGGTCTCAAGTCAGTGCGTGGAACCAGAAACCCTTGGAAAGCCCTCAAAGTACGGTTTTGGCCCATTTAAATAACATCGGACAGCAAATAAAAACAAAAGAAGCAGAACAGCTGGGATTAAAGTTACAAACATATGGTTTGCTAGTACATATTACTCTTGTAAAATCTAATTTTATTTATTTAGTTTCATGTAAAGACTTAAGTCCTGTTTCTCTGTGCAGTATTGATTTCACCTTGACAATTGTTTGGCTTTGTTTGACCAGGCTCAGAACAATGGTAGTCCTGACGTTTCGTCAGACGAAGGCCTGACTTCTGAAAACATCAACCTCAACAAGTCCCTGTCGACCTCGGTGTGGTCCTCTGCATCGACCATCTGGGGCAATGTAAGTTGTTCATTTTTACCAAGAGGGTGGTTTACTAAAAGTCGTCCAGAAAATATGCAGAGTAAGTCTTCCAGATGTTAATACTGTGATATGTTGGTTCCCTTTACGCCATTAAAAAGTAGTTTAAACGCTTTTAGACCAAACTCTCAAATCTCTTACTTGCTGTGAATACCCCAGGAGTTGAGCGTATAACTTTTTGAACTGTTCAGTTTTTATGAAATCACATTGATTTTGTTTCTTCTAAAATTGTTCAGTGATATAATGTTTTGTTGTCTATGTTTCTGTTTCAGGATTCAAACATTAATTACATGTGTCAGCTGTCTTTTGACAGATATCAACGAATGCACAAGCAGTTCTCAAAGCGTTTAACTAAACTTCTGGAGAATTTATCAAAGGTTGGTGCTGATGTTATAACTTGCCAGTACAACTTGCCTTGCTAATTGAGATAAATTTGTAGTTGAATTCAGGACTTTTTATCCAAAATGTGTCATCACTTTTTCATTCAATTGCAAAAAGAAACATATTGTAATAAATTAATCTGTCATGACTGCTTGGAAGAAGATTATACTTCTTTGAGAAGTACCGGTAGTTATTATATTTAAAACAAAATATTGTGGCCTAAAAATTATACATTCAACTAAACAGATTTCTGTTAAGAATGTGAAGTAATATATACCAGTGACGCTTATTTTTATTTAACAAATTCCTTATGACCTCACGGATCTTCAAGGTTCTAATGTTATTTTTATAGACATCTGCTGTTTTTGATCCGATGAAAAAAACAGATTTGTGGGTTTGTGATCTATATTCGGTTGAATAAAATTCATCTGTTTAGTTTTTAGCGAATTTCCCCTATAGGGAAGAAGCTATTACCGTAGGTCTCATGGTAAGACATAAGCCCGAGACCATGACAACTTTTTTTTAGGTCCCCAGATGACTAAAACACTATTCGTTCAAATTTATATATATGTATATATATATCTATATATATGTGTGTGTGTGTCCGTGAATGCGATAACTTGAGTAAAAAACGTCCGATTTCGATGAAATTTAGCTCAAATGTGTAAAGTGACATTTGTGACTTTGTTCGAAAACCAGAAAAATTGGACTGGGAAGGGGGGTTTAAGGGGGTTTTAAATTTTCCAAAAATCAGTTTTTGCATTTTTTACCCTAAAATTTTTAAAACACTTAATTTTGGTTTGGACCATGTTATAGAGCTTAAAAAAACAAATGATATGGTATTTTGAATTATTAAGCTAGGTTAAGTGGTTGCGGAGAAAATCCAATAAAACCTGCTCAAAAAATCTCCTATGTTAATCTTATGGGAAAAAGGTTTTTGGCTTTTCCTAAGTTAACTTTAATGTAAACTTCACATTTGCTTTCACCAATCATTTCAGCTCCACAAAACAATCATTTTGGTGTTTAAATTTTGATTCTACGTCCAACCATTGCAGAGATATTCAAAGTGCTAAACACAGTACGTTGTCCAATGTTATCCTTATGGAGAATAAATAAAATTTGATATCTCCATTATTAATGAATGTATATTGATGAAACTTGGCATGTGGCGTCACGTAGTACTGGTATATTGATATTTGCACAAAAAATTGTTTTTTTTTTTATAATCCCCATAGCAGCGAACCTGCATACTCAGCCCCCATGTTATTCTTATGGAGAATAAGTAAGATGTAATGACTCCTTTAATTATGAACATCAATTAATAAAACTTGGTATGTGGCTTCACCTTGTTGAGTTATATTGATATTTGCATAAAAACCCATTTTTTAGTTCCTTGTTGCAGCAAACCTGCTTACTCAGCTCCCATGTTATTCTTATGGAGAATAATTAAAATGTTATATAGTGCTTTCTTATGATTGAATACTGATGACATTTGGTATGTGGCTTCACCTAGTTAAATACTATTTATATTTGCATAAAAAACAATTGTTTGTGTTCCTTGTTTCAGCAAACCTACGTACTCATCACCAATGTTACTCTTATGGAGAATAATTAAAATTGTATATATCGCTTATATGTGAATATATTTTTATGAAACTTGGTATGTCGCTTTATATGGTATTAAGACATATATTATGCATTTGAAATTCGCTGAGTACGCAGGTTTGCTGCGACGGGGGTATTTTTTTTATTTTCACTATGGTACACAAATAAGTGTTTTTATAAGGGCCAGATTTAAGTAATGACTGAACCGATTTTTATGCTTCATGTTTTTCAGTTAAGGCAGGTCGAGCCGTAGATTTGACAAAATCTCTTGAAGTTATATCTGTCATTAGGTCTCACAGGCCTTCGAAACTCTAATGGGATTCTTATAGAGGAAAATCCTTGTAGGGTCGACATATTTAATAGATCTTAACATTTTGTAAATACAGCAGAACCTCACTAATCCGTAACCACAGGACTGAGAGCATGGTCGGAACACATAAAAGTTGGATTATGAGAGGAACTAATTTATCATAAGATCATTTATCATTTACATGAAAATGCGATAAAACTGTAACTGTGAAGATATTAAAGTGTCTGTAGAGTTTTACAGATTTAATATTACTATAAGTGTGAATCATAAATACTGTATCAACTGGCACCAGTCTACTGATTTGCATCGTCAATGATGAGTCGTCGACAGGAGTATTTTAAATAGATTTTGTTACTATGTACGCTATTTATGGATCAATTTTTTTTTTTTTGGTTAATTTGCCAAAGTTATACCACTGGCCAAATAAGCATTTTCTCATGTATTATTTGTATTTTCGCAATCTTGTACTAAAGGAGAAGACCTGAACGGAGTGGCGCACTACGTTATTCGTAAACAAAAACAAACAATGATAACAACGGCTCGGTCAAACTAAGCGAGGAGTCGGACTATCCGAGGTCGGATTAGTGGGGTTCTACTGTAAAGTATAATAGGAAAACGGATGTTCCATTAAATAACACGACTAGAGTGACACGCAGTATGCAAAATTACATATGAGGGTTGTATTCAGTTCTAAGTTTGAGAAAAACATGTAACCAAGTTTGAATAGGAGGTCTTTTAATCTAAGGAATTTGGGAAAAAAACATGTACAGTAGTTAAACAAGACAAACCTACGAGCGCTGAGAAACTATTTTGTTATCCGTAAACACTAATTAACCTTCATAATTTCATTATCGATACTACATTTAAAGCTTTCCTGTAACCTTTTAGAGTAACTTCGACCAGTTTTAAATACTCTAGTATTTTTTATGACATTTCATATTTGTTTAAAAATTGTTTACCATCCTAAATTTCAAATCATGCTGAAATTGAATTTCTTCTTTTAGATTGGAAGATTTCAGAGCAACAACTCGGATTACATGGATTTAATTCTTATTAAAGAAACGTATGTATATAAATATGTTATTTATTAATGTATAAATAGAAAGTGTTTGAATTAAGAATAAATATTAAATAATCTTCAATCAAGAAAATTATTATGGGATTATCAAATGGTCATGGTAACACATATAATGTGGGCTTTTTTAAGAGTCTTCATCACCAGAAGTGGCTAGACGCCATCTTGGAGTTTTTTCCATAAGACCAATGTAACTTTGTGCCTCCGTTACGCCTCACCTGATAGTCACAAAACATTAGTTTAGGTGTCAAAATAAAGGTGTAACCAAGTGGTTTTCGAGGGAATTTTAATTTGGATTTCCTTAGTTTGGGTGTTATTATTTTATAATCAATTGTTTAATTTTCAATTGTATTACTGTAGAGTTTCTCATTAATTTGTAAAATAATTCAAAATTCGAAATGGTCTTTCACTAGAGGACGACAAAACCTTTAAGTAGACACCAAAATGAATTGTGTGGGACGATCAGGTGAGTAACAGAGGCACAACGTCAACATTACTCTTATGGAACAACACTCAAAGATGGCGTCTGGTGATGAAGACTCGACTTATTACAGTACATTTTTAAGATTGAAAGATCAACATTTTTTCCTCAGGGTTTGGTTATAGGAAAAAAAATTGCAGGAGTGAGTGGTACGTATATACATACATACGTATTATACTGTTTGTATATCTATAATATTGATGGGCTCACTTATAAGTTTCCGATAGGAAAACAACAATGTCCATTGCTAGATTGTACAAATTATTACTTCACTGTGATGGTGGTGGTATGCCTTTACATCCTTAACCCATTAAGGTAGTAATTTTATTATATTCGCAATAGCCTATGACGGGATTTGTTTGGTGCTGCATTCTAGTAGCAAAATATATAACTAATGACCGCGGGCGGATACGGTTCTATCAGCTAGGGGCGCGGACTGACTGAAAAACCTTAATATCGCTGCTAGGCCCTTGGTCGTGTTAGCTGAGTTGGCTACATCGTGGAAACACCTTGGCCAGGTGTGGATGCGATGTTTGTGGGTTCGATTCCCGCACACGCTAAAACTGACCAGTCGTGCAACTCACAATGAGTTAACCCTTTGAGTGCCACAGCATCGCTCACAGCGACGCGATGTGTTTACACATAAATTGCCAAGCGTCGCTGACAGCGACTCTCGGTATTTTACATAGTACTTCATATCAAAACAAGGTACTGGCTTTCAAAGTATTTTGTTTTGATCCAGAAGCTTCCAGCTATCAGATCTATAGCAATTTCGTTGCCTTTGGTCTGTTAGCAGACCCTAATTTAGTCATCTCTGTCGCAGATGTCGTCTGTATTTGTTGTTGTGTAACGTTATATGTTTGTTGTTGTGTAATGTTATATGTTTGTTGTTGACGTAAATATCACTTATATTATTGTTATTGAAGTTATATTTTAGTGTTTTTTAATTCCTATTTATGTATGAAATAAAAATAAGTAGCAGAATAGATAGAAACAACTTGAGTAACAACTTGAGTAATAAACTTAGCACAAATCAAAGATGGGGTTCAAAGCACTAATTTGGATGAAATGAACGCCTTGCATAATATTGATGTGACCAGCTCAGGTAGTTATAGTATACGGAAATTGTTTTACTTAACCCTTTCAGTGCTATGGTCCGATATATCGGATTTTGAATCTGTTATCAATAAACACTGTTACTGCTTCATAAGCGATTGTACCGTTAGGCGCTCAGTCTGCAGTCTGAGTCTGACATGTGGTGAAACCTGGTTGACACGAATTGAACTACCTCGTCCAGCGCCTAGTCTCTATAATACCAACTGATCCACTGCAGCTGCTAGCCTGACCAGTGGCTGTGCGGTCTAAGGCGTTACCTTCCCGGCCGGGGGTAACACTTGGATCGAGGGTTCGAATCCCGTCACAGTCGGTGGTTTTTATGTGCAACTCATGGAGAGTTCACCTGTCTGTGGCAGAGTTGAAGGGGAGGGCGGACCTTAAGCAAACGGTGGACGGCTCGGGTCCAAGCTGACGGGATGGGTGGATTCTTTGTGAGTTGCACATCTGATCAGGTGTTTTGCTACATTTTACCTATCCTTTACTGTGTGTGTCCAGCAGAAGCACGTTTTTATTAATTTTAACTGTTCAGGCGTTCAATATATTAAAAAAATCAACAAAACATCACATATTCAACTACTCCTTTCAGAAGCTTAGCACTGAAAGGGTTAACAGAAACTAATGAAAAAGTGGTGATAAAAATCATCAGCTCTTTAAAAAATAAATCTTCCTGCGGGTATGACGACATACCAATAACCATAATTAAAGAATTTAAACATTACATTAGTAAAGTCCTAGTTCATTTAATAAATTCTTCTTTAATTTTTGGGGAATTTCCCAGCAAATTAAAAATTGCTAAAATTATTGCAATTCCTAAGAAAAAGTCTCCCACTAACATTACAAATTATCGGCCAGTTTCACTGTTGCCTTCAATATCAAAAGTTTTTGAAAAAATTGTATACAATAGGTTGGAATATTTTCTAGAAAGTAACAAAATTTTACATGACGTTCAACATGGCTTTAGAAAACAAAAATCAACGATTACAGCAGCTGTAACGTTTATTGAATCAATCATAGATTCATTAGATAAAGGAGATAAAGTTATTGGAGTCTTTATGGATCTGTCAAAAGCTTTTGACAGTGTTAATCATTCCTTGTTATTATCAAAATTGGAAGCAATTGGTATTAAAAAGAACTCACTAAACTGGTTTAAATCTTATTTGACGAATAGACAACAATTTGTACAGGTAAGTAATATTTCAGCCGAAAATTATGTAGTTAAGTACAACTCAGATTTAAAACCAATTGAATTTGGAGTGCCACAAGGATCAATTCTTGGGCCTCTTCTTTTTCTTTGCTACCTAAATAACATGGAAAAAAGTCTAAATTTTTTTCCGGCTTCAGCTCTGTGTCTCTATGCTGACGATTCAAATTTAAAGATATCAGGCAACACGTTAGAAGACATCGAAATTTTAAGTTCAATTGAACTAGCTAATTTAGATAAATTCTTGAACAATCAAAACTTAAAATTAAACTCTGAGAAAACTAAATTTATAAATTTTAGGACAAAACAATGTAAGCAAATTGTAAATCCAATTATTGAAATTGACAACAAAAATATTGAAATAATAGACCAAATGAAGTTTTTAGGTCTGATGGTTGACAGCAACCTGTCATGGGACAACCATGTGGTTTCTGTTTTGGGTAGAATAAACTCCGGTTTATTTGCAATTAGAAAAATGTCTTCTTTATGTAGTCTTGACAGTTTAAAACTTATATACTATTCTCACATACAATCCCATATTGCATATGGAATCTGTTTGTATGGTGCTACAAAAAAAGAAAATTTAAAAGATATTTTAACTGTGCAGAAAAAGGCCATCAGAGCTATTTTAAAGCTTAATTTTGACGAGTCTGTAAAAAAGTATTTTAAAGAGTTAAATTTCCTAACTGTTTATGGTCTCTACGCATTAGAAACAATTATGTTTACTAAATATAATAAGTCAAATGAGTCTCAGTTTAGCCTTGTTCATCATAAATATAATACGAGAAATAAAAACATTTTTGCTTCTGAGCGTCACCGTTTGGAGCTGTTCAAGAAAAAAACAACATATGCAGGGAAAAAACTGTTTGAAAAACTCCCAAAAAATATAAAAAGTGAAGAAGATTGTATGAATTTTAAAACTAAATTGAAAGAATATTTGATTAATATAATACCGTATTCACTCGAGGAACTTCATGTTTGACTCTATTAAATGACTGATAGATAATGTATAGAATGGATTTTTTTTGTATTAGATTTAGGTATTAGAGAAATGGCACTATTCACTGTACCAATGTACAAACAAAAACATGAATAAAGAATTATTGTCTATTGTCTATTGTCTAACCTTCGGGAATTAGTTTACAATGATCTTGGAAACAGTGTCATTGTCGTAGATACTAAGTTTTTGTGAAAGTAAAAGGTACACATACATCTTTTGTTTTTCTAGTTTATTGTGCATTTAATTTACTTTGGTAGGCCTAATGCTTATACTAGTAATAATAAACATGTTTACTGACAACAAACTAAAAAATAATATTTGTTTATATTACAAAATTGTACTTAACGTTGCTTAGTAACCACATAGCCTAGGCCTAGGGCTTTTTTTGAATTGTAACATATTTTCATTTATTTTTTTGCAAACATTAACTGATATTGATGATTTATACATCAGTTTTGATCAGCATTTTCTGCTCTTTCTGCCTATTGGGTTGAAAAATGTCAAATGAAATTTTTTAGCATAATTTATGTAAGTCAAAGTTTAAAAAAAACAAATTTTTAATTTGCTTTATATAAAACAATTTTTTAAGCTCCAATTTATTTTCTGATTATAGTTACTTTATACTATTTCATAGAGAATTTATTCATAAACAAAATAAATAAAAAATTATATGGATACCTCTAAAATTGTATTTTATATGATATTTTATGTAAACTACTACATTTACTACTACATTTTCCATTGAAATTAGCCCGGCAATTTATGCATAAGAAATGGCCATGATGCCGTGGCACTCAAAGGGTTAACTGGTCTGTGGCAACGTTGGTGGGAGGGCCCAAGTAAAACAAACGGTGGCAGGCTTGCTTGGAAGTTGACGGGATCGGTTAATTCTTTGCGAGTTACACATGGTCAACACTGATTTTGCTACTTTTTACTTATGTCTACTGTGCCAATGTGACTCTAAATGAAAACAGTAATTTAACACGTTCGCTGCGGCAACCCATTGGCGGGCGTTCGCAATGTGCGGCGCAGCCCTGGCGCGCCAGCGAATCAGCGAACGCAATTGGCAGCCAAATATTTCGGTCTGACAAATCGCAAAAAAGCGGCGGTGATGGTACTGCGTTACCTCGAGAGTGGACGTAGTTCACTGAAACACCCACAGGTAGCAGCACTGCCTGGACCCGTAGCCAGTCCCTTTGTATTTTCACTCGGAGGGAGGAAATCCCCGAACTGGGACAAAATGTGGTGCCAGACGGGATTTTACGGGAAATTTTAGTACCAACCTACACCAAATTAAAGCTTGCATTCTAACCTACACGCTGGCAACGATAATAACGTTCCCGGCCGAGTGCTGGGCTCACACTGAAGCAATAGTTGGGAGGGGAGCGCGGCACTGCTATAGCAGCTGTCAGCAAGGCGCGCCAGTAGCGGAGCACTGCTATAGCAGTGCCCCGCAGCGAACGTGTTAATGAAAATAAACCATTAATCCATTTAAAAACACAAATTTCTATTCCAATTCATAGGTTTAAAAAATTACAAGTAAGGAATGGGACGAGCTCGTATGCCAATGGGTTAAGGACTCTTTTTGAGACACTTCTGCCTTTTTTCTGCCATTTTGTGCTTGTTAGCGGAAAGGAGCAGATGCGTATCCAATACTCTTCCAGATGGCTGTAATGTTTCTTTCTGGGGTTAACTTTTGGTATAGGGAGAGCGATGTTGAGGATGAATAAGGTAAGGAGGATAGGTTTGTCGGGGATGCGTAGTAAATGCATCTTAGCCGACTGGAGGCCAAGATTATAGTTGTACCGGCATGGCTAGCCTGACAGCAGAGCCTCGCCCATCCTTCCATCAAGAGTGACTCCCATGGCGAGGACACAGTACAACTATTGTCCTCTACCCAGTACCGGTACACTGGTCAGTACCATTTGAGATCCCACCGAAATCTGTTTAAAGTTATTTATTGTAATTTTATTGTTTCCTTTTACAGCCTGGAAAAACAAATGTTTACCCTTATCGAGAAGGAAGCAGAGTTAGAGGGAATCTGGGCTGCACGAGATAAAGTCAAGGAGTTGCACAAAGCAGTACAAACTGGGGAATGTCTAGTATCAAGACTAGAGTAAGCTTTATATCTAATTAATTAAAGCATCCTTCACTAATATTAATGTTAGAAATTAAGAAGAAAAACAAATCTAATCTCGGTTTAGATTTGTTGGAATATAATGTGGCTTCTTAAACAAATCTATTTGATTTTTGTCTCATGTTGTTGAGACCTAAAAGTGCAGTAAAATGATAAATGATTTTTATTGAGCTATTCAGTACATTCGGTACGATAAGCCATGCTAACTAACTAAAATTGAGACTAACCATGCAGGCACTCCCGAACAAACACTTTATGCTTTGTGCAGTACAAACTTACATACCTTATATAAGCCTAAAAAACAGTAGTAGTGATTGGGATGGCAAAATCCCAATAGTTTGAAATCTGTTTAAATCCAAGGAAATCATTATGCAGTAAAGAATTCCAGATTAACTCAAATCAGTCAGTAAGTGGCTAAACTCAACCAATAATAGACAGTAGACAAATTATGAAACACATGCGATATGCTTAATGCTTGTAAGACTAAACACTCTTAGCCTATTTTTCAAACTAAATATTTTATAAAACTTGGAGACAATACACAGTAGAAACTGCACCATAATTACTAAGTAATTATTAAAGATTAATGTGGTTGCTGTTTAACACTGCATGAGCAATAGACCTGATGATCCCAGTTAAACTGAGGACATTCACATACATTCAACGTTGAGTTAATGGAGAACTTGTAACAGTTGTTTGTGCTGCATTTCAGGGTGAACCTGACTCGGTTTATGTCATACAATAAAACATCACCTTCAAATAAAATTGTCATAATCTTTAGACAAACATTGATTCTTGTCCCGAAAACCAATGGGTAGAACCAAAAGAATATTAAAATATTTTATTATGAATTTTGATAGGCTTATGGGAATTTTACATGTCGGAGTTTTGTCACAAGTGAAACTTTTCAATTTAGTTCCAAGGATAAAACTATGCGATTTTGTGTAGTTCATAGTTTTTATACCACATTCACATTTATTAGTGAAAGTAAGGATGGCCTACTTGGGAATCCCAGTCTAAAGCCTTGCGATAAGGAAAGAGGTGATACAAATTCAAGAAGCAATCCTTAGGTGCGTAACAGTAGCAGACCCCAGAGCAGCGAAAACAATGCGGTGAATGACCTTGGGAACCCAGTCTAAAGTCTCTGGCGCACTAGGGCGGTTGGACACTGACAGGCGGACGTCACAGGCGGCATTTGAAAATAATTATATCAGGTCCACTAGCGCTGTCGAGTTTTACAGGATGTCGAATTTTCGAGTGTTGAGTTTGAGAGTTTCTACTGTATTTCAAAATCGGTCTGTAATGAAAGAAATTCATACACATATTACGTAACACGCTTAAGTGGGGGGAGGGGGTATGGCGTAGCGTTATGTGGGGGAGGGGGGGGTTTGGATCAATGTTACGTAACTCACACATATTAACCCTAACAGTTGGCACACTCCTGTATCTATTGATACTATTACTATTATAAATCTTTCAAAATTAAAACATAATCAAATTGATATCCAAATCAAGGTTACAGTTTGTTATATAAAAAATACATCTGTCATACTATTTTAATAACAGTTAAACTAAAAATAAATAATAACGTGTTTTGAGTAAGTTCTGTATTGCTTTACATCTATGTTGTGTGTTGTTTTAGAGTGTAAAATCATGACTTCATATAGCAATACCGCCCACATCTTTATTTTTTTTTTTAAGTTGCATTAAGTTGTTGTGTTAGTTGGATTTGAATTAGTTATAAATTAAATTTATTACGTTTTAGCTGAGATAGTTTATTTTGTTGTTTATATTATTAGTAACAGTCTTGTCTGTTTGTATGCAGTTTTCTTTGAAATAAGTTATTAAAGAATTGTATTAAAAGAAAGTTATTTAAAGTTTTATGATTCATTAAAATCCATAGTCTATTACGATTGAGGTACCTAACACATAGGGGGTGGGGGGGGGTATGGTCAAGCCTTATGGCGCGTTACATGGGGAAGGGGGGGGTCTGAAATGACGAAAAAATGTGTTACGTAATATGTGTATGGCCCCTTAGTTATAATTACTTCAATGAATACTTGAAGTAATTAACTACTTCAATGAACTACTTCTTTTTCAAGGCATAATGAACGAGGCGGTGGCTGTGCAATATTTATCAGAAATAAAATTGATTTTGTTGTTGTTTCACTTGATGAGTTTTGTTTACAAGGGTCGCTTGAAGCAGCAGGTATAAAAATTAAGTTAAGAAATGAAGAATTTGTTATTTTGAATGTTTATAGACCATCTGGTTCCAGCATTAATACATTCTTTGACAGATTGTTTCCATTGGTTGAATCTCTAAATTTAGTTAGCAACTTAGTTCTTGCTGGGGATTTTAATATAAATATTTTGGATTTTAATTCAAATGCTTGTGTTCGCTTTAAGGAATTTTTTAACGAATTTAACTTAACAAACTTAATCGATGTACCTACCAGAATCACTGAATTTTCTCAATCATGTCTGGATAATTTCCTTGTAAACCGACAAATGTTATCAAAAAAACTAAGATCAGGTGTTATAATTACGGGCATATCGGATCACCTAGGAATTGAGTTAGCTATACCACTAGATGCTGTGCCTTTACATTATAATTGTTCACAAAATGTCATAAGAGTTATTAATGAGGATAACTTAATTTTAATGACTGAATTACTGGAAAAAGAGACTTGGCCAGAAATCAATGATAACGCTACTGAAGAAAATTTTCAAAATTTCTTTAACATAATAAATTATTATTTTAATTGATGCTGTCCTTTGAAAAAAATGCCTAGTCACAATCTGAAAAAAAATAAAAAATTACCTTGGATAACAACTCAAGTCACTAACACAAAGAACCAATTAATATTTATAGAATCTATATGGGTTAAAAACAAAAATAACACTCTGTTAAAAGAAAAGCTTGTTAAACTAAAAACTTACTATAAATCTCTAATTGAGCAGACAAAAAAAGATTATTTTAGTGACAAAATTAGCAAGTCTAAAAACATAATGAAAGATACCTGGGGAATAGTATACCTGGGGAATAGTTAATGGAGATCTTGGGAGGATTCGTAGAACACATCATAACATTTCATTACAAATGTTATGTTTCAAGATTGGACGAAGATTATTTTGCAAGATTCAAGGATTTAAATAATCAAAATTCTATCAGTTATTATTAGCATTACATACTCTGTTAATGTAATTTAGTCTTAACCATAATTTAATTATGGCAATTAAGATACTTACCAATAAAGAAAGAAATAAATCAATGGCAAGCTGGTATCAGACCCTCTTTTGAAGTTTCAAATCAATTTAATAGCTTTTTTTAAAAATGTACCGGAATCCTTAGCATCTAAATATAAGCTAAATTACACTTTTAAAGGAACAAGAGTTTTGAACACACTTTTTTGCACCCAACTAGTGAAAAAGAAATTTTGAAAATAGTTAGCGATATGAAAAATAGCAATTCGTCTGGCTGGGATGGACTTGACAATAAAACACTAAAATCAATTTTCAAATCATTTGCTATACCATTGTCAAACCTTATTAATAACTCTTTTGAGACTGGTCACTACCCAAACCATTTAAAAATTGCCAAAATAATCCCAGTTTATAAGAAAAAAGGTGATAAAAAATTGATGGAAAATTACAGGCCCAAGCATTATTACCAACAATAAACAAAGTATTCGAAAAGGTTATTAGTAATCGAATTTTGGTATTCCTGGAAAATAATAGTATTTTATTTACTGACCAATTTGGGTTTAGGAAAAAGAGTTCAACTACAACTGCGATACAAAAATTTATTAAAGAAGTCCTGGTAGGAATTGAGAACGGTGATTATGTCTCGGGAATTTTTCTTGACCTGCAGAAGGCTTTTGATTGTGTACATGTTGATATTTTACTGGATAAATTAGAAAACTATGGAATTCGTGGACATGCATTTAACCTGATGAAATCTTATCTAAGCAACCGCAAACAATTCACTTGTGTTAAACATGATGGATGTGAGTACTTTTCTGACAGGGTTGAGATAACCTGGGGAGTGCCACAAGGTTCTGTTCTTGGGCCTTTACTCTTTTTGTTATACATAAATGACGTTGGTGAAATTGGCATTCCAAACCAAACCATTCTTTTTGCCGATGACACTTCTCTAGTTTGCAAACAATCAAATATAGTCAACTTTGAAATTATTACAAACGTACAAGTTAATAATATAGTTCAGTTTTATAATGCAAATTGTCTTACCGTAAATGCAAATAAATCAGTTGTTTTAGATTTTACTTCTTTAAAAAAGTCACCCTTTGAATGTACAATAAGCATTGATGATCAGTTGATGCCAAAAACTGATTCTGTAAAATTTTTGGGTCTTATTGTTGACAAATATTTATGTTGGAATGACCATGTGGGTGATCTGTGTTTAAAATTATCACAGTCTGTTTTTATTCTCAGGAAATTAAGTAAGATGTGCAACATTGACACTTTAAGGATGGCTTATTTTGCTTTTTTTTATTCAAAAGTGACGTATGGGATAGAAATTTGGGGTAACACATCAAAAAAAAATATTGACAAATTATTTAAAATTCAAAAAAGAGCTATTCGTTGTATAGCTGGTTTAGGATATCTTGACTCCTGTAAGGGAAAATTTATAGAACTTAGAATAATGACTTTGCCCAGTATTATTGTTTATAAAGTATTACTACAAATGGCACTAGGCCTATCTGGACTAAAAAAACACCAGGACTTTCATTCCTATAACACTCGAGGCGCTAATAACTTAGTTATAGAAAAACATAGCTCTAAAGTGTACGCATTGGCAACTCAAAAATTCGGACCTAAATTGTGGAACGCCCTTCCCCAGAATTTAAAAATATTGGCCTATCCAAAATTCAAAAAATCAATTGAACTCTTTCTCTTAAACAATCCCTTGTATAAAACTGAAGACTTTTTTGCCTTAGTTAGCTAAGGCATTCCTCTTGCATCTTTTAATCTAGTTTTAGAAATTATTTGATTTGAGTTTAATTCTTTTTTTGATAATGATATGTTTCAATTGTATTACTTAATGTTATATGACGAGCTGGAAGATGTAATCCACACATTGTATTACTTACTGGCAATAAATTGAGTATTGAGTATTGAGTATTGAATAGTTTCCTTACTTCAATGAATTCATTACTTTTTCAGGAGGGAAGGAAAAGAAGTTGAAAATAGAATGAAGGAGGACAGTTTCAATTTTATTGATAAAGAAGAATTGTCTACAGCTTGTCGGCAGTGGGCGAAGTATAAAGCCTTGCTTGCCGTTAAGCACAAGATGGCGGAGCGGATAGAGTATTCAAAGTGTTTAATAGAAAAGGTACGGTGGAGATTTGGCGGGTTGTTTGAGTTTCATGGAGATACTTCATCATCAATTGTGCTCTCTCTAAAAACCGTCTTCTTTGGTGGAGTCGAGCGATAGCTGAAAATTACTTTTGTTTTATTTTTTGCAATAATATTAGAATGGGAATATTGTTTTACATTTTTAATGCAATGTGTAAAATAACTGTGCAATTGTAATAATTGTATTTTAGTTTATATTAGCAAATTTCCCCTATAGGAAAGAAGCTATTACCGTAGGTCTCATGGTAAGACTTAAGCCCGAGTCCATGATAATTTTTTGTTTTAAGGTCCCCAGATGTCAAAAACACCATTCGTTCAAATATATATATATATATATATAGATGTGTCCGTTAACATGATAACTTGAGTAAAAAAGGTCCGATTTCGATGAAATTTGACTCAAATGTGTAAAGTGACATTCATGACAAAGTTCGAAAACCAGAAAAAACGGACCATGGGAAAGGGGGTTTATGGGGGTTTTAAATTGTCCAAAAATCAGTATTTTGCACTTTTCATCCTAACATTTTTAAAACACTCAATTTTGGTTTTGAGCATTTTATAGAGCTTAAAAAAACAAATAATATAGTATTTTGAATTATTAACCTAGGTTAAGTGGTTGCAGAGAAAATCCAAAAAACATACTCATAAAATCTGCCATGTTAATCTTATGGGAAAAAGGTTTTTGGCTTTTCCTCATTTCATTTTAATGTAAACTTCCTTCGCTTTTACAACTCGATTCAGCTCTACAAAACAATCATTTTGGTGTTTAAATTGTGATTCTACGTCCAACCGTTGCAGAGGCAGAGATATTCAAAGTGCTAAACACAGTATGTTGTCCAATGTTATCCTTATGGAGAATAAATAAAATTTGATATCTGGATTATTTATGAATGTATATTGATGAAACTTGGTCTGTGGCTTCATGTAGTACTGTTATATTGATATTTGCACAAACAATTGTTTTTTTGTTGATTATCCCAGGAGCAGCAAACCTGCATACTCAGCCCTAATGTTATTCTTATGGAGAATAAGTAAAGTTTTATATCTTCCTTAATTATGAACATAAATTAATAAAACTTAGTATGTAGCTTCACCTGGTTGAGTTGTATTGATAATTGCATAAAAACACATATTTTGTGTTCCTTGTTGCAGCAAACCTGTGTACTCAGCCCTAATATTATTCTTATGGAGAATAAATAAAATGCTATAGATCACTTATTTATTTATGTATTTTTATGAAACTTGGTAAGTGGCTTTATGTGGTAGTGAGAAACATATGCATGCATTGGAAATTCGCTGAGTACGCAGGTTTGCTGCGACGGGGGTATTTTAATGTTTAGAAGAGTTGACGCTATTTATTGTACCACATGTACATACAAATAAAGAGATTTGACTATGACTATGAGAATTGAATAAAATTATCAATTACCTGAGTGTCAATTATTGAATTATTCAAACGGTGCAAAATAAATTTAAACCCGCTTATAATCTCAAAACTGACCGATGCAGTGAATAAAAATGTAAATAACCTTATTACTTTGTATATTTTCAATCTGTTTTCAGATATGGGCTGATAATTTGCGGTAATTGTAGCAGAATATATTAAATTACTAGCTGAATACTCGTGCTTCGCAAAAAATTCAGGAATGAACAGCTGATTAAAATTGCTGCTGCACTACATCTGTATTAAACTTATTGTCCATAAGAATAACATTGTAACCTTAAGGGCTACTGGGGCTGAGCCATAAGGGATTGCCAAGATGGGAATAGGTCTATATATGGCCCAGATAAATTATCTATAACATGCAAATTTTCAGCTTCATTGGTTCAGTAGTTTTTAGTTTAGTCGACAGACAGACAGATACCACCTTTCTTTTATAAATGTATAGGATTATGCTCCAAAAGAAGGTGATTACAATTATTAATCAAGTTGGAATATTTTATCATTGTAAACCTCTTTTAGCAAATTTCCCCTATAGGGAAGAAGCTATTACCGTAGTCGGCATGGTAAGACCTAGGCCCGGGACCATGATAACTTTTCGTTTTGAGGTCCCCAGACCCCAAAAACACCATTCGTTTGAAACTGTATATATATATATATATATATGTAATTTTCAGTAAAAAGGGCTACTAATATAATTATTACTTTAAACTGTATATATATATATATGTGTCCGTGGGTGCGATAACTCTCGTAAAAAAGGTCCGATTTTGATGAAATTTGGTACAAACGTGTAAAGCAGCATTTATGACTTTAAGTTCGAAAACCAGACGGATCGACCTATCCGAAGGGGTATTTTGGGGGGATTTTGTACCCCTAAAATGGGTTTTTTGAGTTTTTTACATACAACTTTTGAAAAAGTAAAATTTTATTTTTTCCCATTGGAATCAGTTTAAAAAGACGCACAATTTGATGTTTTAATGATTGCTCTACGTCAATTGGTTACTGAGATATTGAAAGTGCTAAACACAGTACGTTGTCCAATGTTATTCTTATGGAGGATAAGAAAAATTGTATATCTCGCTTATTTATCAACTTATCCTGTCAAAACTTGGTATATTGCTTCATTTCATTGTGGTCTATTGATATTTCCACAAAAATCCATTTTTTGCCCGATATTTCCCGTAGCAGCAAACCTGCATACTCAGCCCCATGTTATTCTTATGGAGAATAATTAACGTGTTATCTCCTTTAATTATGAACATAAATTAATAGAACTTGGTATGTGACTTTACCTAGTTGAGTTATAATGATATTTGTATAAAAGCCCATTTTTAGTGTTCCTTATTTCAGCAAACCTGCATACTCAGCCGCCATGTTATTCTTATGGAGAATAATTAAAATGTCATAAATCGTTTATTTATGAATGTATATTGATGAAACTTGGTATGTGGCTTTATGTGGTATTAAGATAAATTACTATGCATTGGAAATTCGCTGAGTATGCAGGTTTGCTGCTATGGGGGTATTTATATCTTCTAAAATTTTGAGGGTCATCAACGTGTACCGTTTTTATTTAATTACTTATTTGTTTTAAAACCCAGATCTGTTAAATCATTGTTTTGAGTGCTGTAATTGAGACTTTGTTGATGTTTTCATGTACATTTAACAAATACATTATTTATTTATTTATTAAACAGTTAGTCAAATATAATCAGGATTTGTGTGCGATTGACGGAACAATTTGACTACCGTAACCACCCTCGGTCTCAACTAGTTCCGATAAGTGACATTCGCCTGTAAAATTCGTATACAGTGTCAGATTAAGATTTGTTTACTATTTTCAGTACTTTTAAAAAGTTAATTTAGCTTTACAAATTGTGTTTTTTAATTATAAAACGTAAGAAGAACATGTTGAAAAACTCATATTTTTATGGTGGCAGAAGTACAGTTATGTGAATTTATTTGGGCATTAGGCTTACTCCGATATGCATTGGAACAAATATGTTAGGAATAATGGATGCAGTTGAAAGTTACAAAATAAAACATTACAAGTAGCATTATAATTGCAAATACTCTTTTGAAAAAGTGCACAAGAAATGGTATGTTGAGGTCGTTTAGTGCTCTATTTTTTTATGGTTTTTCCCCAATTAAGTAAATTAGGATGGTTGATTTTTTACTGTAGCTTTTCTTACTTTGTCAATGTGTTACCTTTTGGCTGAATAGACCACCAAACCACCCACACCACACTATACCCACCTTTATACTTTACACCAACACATTGTTTTTGTGCTTTAAAATTCAATCTATTTACTTCTAATGCCCTTTATTGTACCTTATATTGCAGATGGATGAACTACTGAATCCCTTGATATTAAAGTTAAATGCAGACAAAGTTCTGCTCGAGGTTTTACGCTATGAAAAGGAAAGAATTGAAATGAGCATAGGATTTTATAAATCTTTTCATCAATCACTGCAGATTCAGTTTGACGAAATGAAGAAACGTACAGAAACAATGCAAAAGAACTTGCAGGACTACAATCAATTCTGCACACTGCCTTTAGAAGAGCGAAGTAAGTGTATGAAAATTGTATTGTATCATTAACTTAAATAGACCCTATAAATACATTAAGTTGTTTTTTTGTAATCAGTTATTTCTGAACCGATTTCAATATCTGAATTAAAATCAATTTCACCCTGATTCCTAGCTGTGGATTATCTGCATTTAAAACGCTAATTCGTTAATGCATGCAATCAAATAGGAAATGCTACTGTACCAAATATAAAGGTGTTATCGGTACTAAAACCTGCCGATAAATTAATTTATAGCTATCCCTCAACCCCTCTTTGATTCCTCACAGGTGTAAAAAAAGGAGTTATAAAATTCCCCAAACAGGGAAACTCTGCTGGCAGAAGGTGGTAGCAGTGGTTCAGTTAATTTCAGTGATGCGGACGGGCCAATGCGGATACGTAGCAAGTTGCAATAGCATCTAAGGACTCGTATAAACATTTTTTAACATTTTATAATTTTTTAACTGTTGTACTGAAATGTTCATAAATCAATTGAAAATTTGAATTGCAGAACATTGCAATACATCAGTAAACAAAATAAAATAATTTTACTTGGTTTTTAAGGTAAAAAAAAATCTTTTTGGACAGTTTGAAAACGTAGCGGTTCTTTAGATTACAACTTGTTGCAGATGACCTGGTTGAACAGCTGGCATCCATCATCTTCTGTGGCAATGAGGGTGTGGAGCAAGCTGTCCAACAGTTGACTGAAAGCTCCCGAAGAGATCATGAAACCATGGTTGAACATTACGTCCAAGTAAAGAATAAACTCGTCACGAGGTAAATCATCAGCTGCTGTTAGCTATTTTGCTAACTATTTTTAAGATTATAAACAAAGTAGGGTAATGAGATCCAAAAACTAATACAGCTTTGTTAAAAAATAGCTTGGTTCAGGAAAATACTTCTTTATCTAACAGTATTTTTTTATTTCAACACCTAAGGCATTTTTGCAGGGCTATTTTTAGGACCTCTGGCCCCGGGTGTATACATACAAACATGGGGCCCCCTATCATAAATACAAGCATGTATGTAGGTATATATGTACATACAAAAGTTATTTTTTCAATTCCGTAACAGAACCTTTTTTTTTTTATGTAGGAGGAACGCTTAATGCGCGAACCCAAAGGAACAGTGTGGGACTCCCTCTTACGAGGTATACCCACTAAACCTCCTACGGAGCCGCGGGGAAAAACCAGGCCGGAACCCTTATCAGACAACTTCGGCACTGGCCCGCGTGTCTTGCGCCCAGACGGGTCACGTCACCGTTTCGGGAAACTTAGAGGTCACCTAAGCATCCCTCGTCTCGCTTTCCCCGAAGAACGGATTGCACGAAGAGCGCAACCGCTCTCCAGGAGTCTTCATTTCGAAGCATCGCCCCCACCACGACGTCCGGGGACAGATCGCCGACAGCAGAGACGAGCCTCCTCCTGTCTTCAGCGAAACGACTGCACCGGAAGAAAGTATGATGAGCATCATCCACCTCCTCCGGGCAGTAACTACACTGAGGTGACCTCACCTTCCCCATGAGGAAAAGGTATTCCCTGAAGTACCCGTGGCCCGTCAGGAATTGACACAAGAAAAAGTCAGTTTCCCCAAATGCACGGCTCAACCACGGGCTTATGTCTCTGATGAGACGAAACGTCCATCGCCCTTCCAGTCCACCGTTCCACGGCTCTTGCCAAACTCGCAGAGTTTCGAGTCTGGCTTCCACAGCAGCTTGGTCTCTTCCGAGATCAGGGGCACGGCGAAAGATGTTCTGCCTCTCAGCGGCGAGCAGATCAAGGGGATACACTCCAGCCACAACCATTACAGCCAGTCCAGACACAGTGCGATACGCACAGGCAACCCTAAGAGCCGCCCTGCGCTGAACGGATAGAATTCTCTTGCTGTGTTTTTTTACTCTCATGGCACCCGCCCACACTTCTGCGCCGTACAGGAGAGTGGCATTGACGGTGGACATGAGAAGTCGCCTCTTGCTGGACCTCGGGCCTCCGACGTTCCCCATCAATCTGCTGAGTGACAGAACAACCCTCGTCGCCTTGTTGCAAACCGCCTGGATGTGCTCCCACCATGTGAGGCGGCGGTCGAGCACCACTCCCAGATACTTCGCCGCAGTCTTCGTCTGGACCTCCACGTCACCAACAGTCATAGGGATTACTGTTTGGATTCTCCGTCGCGTGAGCATGACGATCTCGGTCTTGGCGACCGCCAGCTCAAGTCCATGACCGCTCATCCATCTGTTGACCCGAAACATCACCTGGTTGAAGCGAAGCTGGGCCACCTCCGGATTCCGAGCCGTGATGACTGCGGCTACATCGTCTGCGTAGCCCACGAGATAGACTTGTGGTGGCATCTCGAGGCGAAGCACTCCGTCATATGCCACGTTCCAAAGGTCAGGGCCAAGGATCGACCCTTGCGCCGCCCCGGCAGTGACCACTTTGGAACGGACCCCTGCTTCTGTGCTATATAGCAGCCTGCGCTCCTTCAGGTAGTCCTGTACCACGACCAAGAGATAGTCGGGTACCCTGAAGTCCCGCTGCAACGCCTCGAGCATGTCCACCCAACGGGCCCAGTTAAAAGCGTTTTTAACGTCCAGGGTGACCAGCAGCACGATCGGCCTGGCCTGATGGCAGGCCGTGTCAGCCCACTGGACGGCGCCCAGGACTTCAGCCACGGCATTCAAGGTTGAGTGGCCCTTCCGAAAGCCGTGCTGCCGGGGGGACAAGTCCCCAGCGGCTTCAACAGCCGACCTCAACCTGGGTTTCAGCAACCTCTCAAAGAGTTTACCCGCCGTGTCCAACATACAGAGTGGTCTGTATGCCGACGGGGACTCCGGGTCACCTTTGCCTTTGCTGATAAGCGCCAGTCTAGCTGTCTTCCAGCGTGACGGAAACACACCCGCCGCCAAACACGCGTTGAACATGCCCAGCAGCAGATGTGGGTGACTTCCCGCCACAACCGGAATGCCATCAGGGCCTGGAGCTCTGTTGTTGTGCATGGCAGACGACGCTGCCACGAGCTCCTGTTCCGTGAACAAAGGAACATCAGGCACCGGCCCCGTTACTCTCTCCTCTCGCCTCACAGGGTGACTTGGGAAGAGAGCATCGACGATGGCCGTGACCGTGCCTGCAGACATAGACGCACTGCTGGCCCCCATTCCCCCGAGCTTTCTCGTGACGAGCTTGTACCCTCTTCCCCATGGATCGGAGTCCACGTCCCGGCACAGCTCCTTCCAGCAGCGAGCCTTGCTCAGGCGAATTACACTGGCAAGAGCTTTTTTCGCAGTCTTGTGCTCTGCCGACCTGGCCAAAGCCTCCGGTCGGTTTCGAGTTCTCTGCGCTCTTCTGCGAAGCATCAGTGCCGTTCTCCTGAGCTACGCGATTTCGTCCGTCCACCAGTACACGTGGCGACGACCCCGGACAGGTTTTTTCCGAGGCATCAACGAGTCGCATGCACGCTCGATCAGCTGCATTGTGGAACCCACGAGAGCTTCGACCCGATCTCGATCAGCGGAGTCAAAGCGCTCCGTCAAACCGGCCTCGGGGCTACGACTGAGCCGCTCAACGAATTTTCCCCTGTCCAGTTTGGCCTGATTCCAGCCAATTGGGTTTCGAGTACTGCATCGACGAGACAACTCGTTTTCTTCCAGATTGAAGGAGATGAGTTCGTGGTCACTGGCCGTGTACACGTCCATCACCCCCCACTCCGCTACCAGAGGAAACAACCCTGCCGATACCAGCGTGACATCTGGTATGGGGTCACCAAAACTAGGTCTTCGGTATGTCGGCGTGTCCCCTCTGTTCGCCACTTCCAGGTCGAGCCTCGAGGCCATCTCCAAGATTCGTCTCCCCCGGGCGTTAGTGACTGGCATGCCCCACTCAACGGCACGCGCGTTGAAGTCCCCAGCCACTATTACGCACCCCGAGACACCCTGAAGACTGTCTTCCAGCGCCTCCAGCCTCTCCCGGTACTCCTCGGCGGAATAGTTGGGAGAGAGGTAGACACTGTATACGTTGACTCGCCGAAGTCTCACCCAGACGTAACCGTCGCCGGATCCGTGACCCAACACCTGAATCCCCCGACTGTCCGGAATCCAGAGAGCCGCGGTGCCAAGCCGGTCATAAAACCAAGATGGACTGGTTTTGATCCGGTAGGGCTCGCTGACGATCCCGATCTGGGCTTTGACCTCACAAGCAAGCTGCTCAAGAATGGCGTCAGCTGCTTGACTCCGCTGCAGGTTTGCCTGGACGAAACGGATCATTTCGTGGCAGATCGAGCCCTCTTAGCGTCTAGGGCTTTCCTGAAAGCCCTGCATGCCCCTGAGCCTGGAATGTGGTCCGCGGACGCTCCAGGCGTACCGGTGCAGAGAAAGCAGGAAGCGGCCGCTGTGCAAGCAGCGGCCTTATGTTCGCCGCTACCGCACTTCCAACAATTGTTGCCGCGGTCGGGACCGGAGCAACTCCGACGCGTGTGGCCGTATCCGAGGCACCGAAAACAGCGTTCTACCTCGAGGCGCTGCCGAACTCGGCAGACGACCCAGCCAATCTTGATCTTCCCAGACCGAAGAAAGAGAAGCCCGTCTTTCTCTTCCATCTCAACGAGAGCCTTCCTCTGCTCCCGCTTGTTTGGCGAGAACAGGGTGACCTTAGGCACACCGGAGATTGTCGGAAGGTCTCTTGTGATAGCCGCAATGACATCGGCCTCCGAAGCCAGGGCGTCTAGATCCAAGATCTCTACCCTCAGCTTCGGGATGATGGAGCGGACCTCGCCCTTGTCTCCTATCGCTCTCTGAAGTGCTTCCTGGAGTTTCCCCCGGTCGTCACACTTTGAGAGCTCAAGGAGAACCCCCCCGGCCTCCGTCTTCCGGATCTGCCGAACCACAGTTCCGGAGTCCTCTGGCGTCACCTCACTCTTCATCAATCCGAGGATCTCCGAGTAGGTCTTGCCGGTGGTCGGATTGATCAGGACCACCTGGTTCCTGGTCTTCCTAGGCCGAGTCTTCTTTGGCTTCTCCTTCTTTTGGCTGGGTGCTTGGGAAGGCGCGTTTTCCGCCTCTTCCCGCTTCTTCTGGGCTTTCACCTCCGCCCGAAGCTTCCTCCTCTGTTTCTCCTCTGGGAAGCGACACTCCCAGGGACCCCCCAGTGGACACCGGTCGAAAGAAGGCGGAAAGACCCATGATGCGGGGTCGAAGAAAAGAAGATGAGCAAGGCTTGCCCAGGAAAGAAGAAGGAAGGCGAGCCAAGGCCCAAAAGGTGAGAAGAAAGGCCTTGGCCCTGGAAGAAACTGTGAGAAGAAGAGTCTCACAGCCAAGTGGATTTAACCCGCGCTAGCCGTGACACCACTGGCTTGTGACGCCCCGTTGCCCAGGGTGCGCGACAAGGACGCCGCGGGCGGGATCCACACCCTGCACCCCAACAGAACCTTATTACTTTTAATAGTCTAGCCTTTAATAAATACACACCAAAGATACAAATAAATTACAAATTTTAGTTCATCATCAAAACTTAAAAAACTCACAAAATACAAATTTTTGTATTTAATTTTCCTTACAAGATTTAGTAAGGTTTTAGCTCTCTTAAGCCTATATCCAATTAACTAATAATATATTAAGTTAATATAGGTGCATTAATATATTATAACACCGCCAACACTAAGATAATTAAAAATAAATAAAATATAGCATGTATGAAAGAAATATGTTTGAATTTGATACACATTGATTAAGAACTCTTTAAAAGTTTTCATTAAAATACTGCCTCATGAGGCCCCCTTAGTGGCTTGTCGGGTCCCACTTTCGTGGCCTGGGGGCTCCAGACGCTTGCCCCGTGCGCCTTTAGGGAAATAGAGCCCTGCATTTTTGTTAATAGAGTACACAAATGCTTTTAGAGAAAGTAGTCCAAACCCCTCAAGATTGTTTAAATAACAGTTACTCTTTAACTAGTTTGTAAAACTATCTAAACAATTTTTATAAGGATACTTGGACCAATTTAGCAGTGGTGATATGTGACATTTTAATTCACTTATCGCATGAAGATACACCGAAAATACCTTTTTCCTCAAAAAGGGGTGTGAGTTACAGAAATATCTATGCTACCTATGTTCTGTTAGGAGAGAACTCCGTGAAAAAAAGTAAAATACATTAAATGTTTTAAACTATTAATCTCTAAAATTTTCTGCACAAAAGTTGATGATCTAAAACTGCTTTTATTTCTATTCGATCAATTTCACATGTAATTGTTCACCAATTAAGGCTGATGTTTTAAGAGGTAATGTCTAAAGAGGTATCACTTATAAAATGTACGATTACAAACAATATAGCGCTCAGAATTGGTGTAAGTAATTTTAGGCAATTCTCCAACTAGAAGGCTTTCTGGTAAATTTATGACAAATGTAATATTTTAGAAAAAGGTTTTGTGTGTATCTCAAGGAGTCTTAGGTCACACAGTAGATTCCCAGAAATCCGAGCTTTAGAGGCAGACGGATTCCCCGGAGGTAGGCATGAATCATCAATTCCTCCTTGATAGTGAACAATTATGACATATGCATTTACGTTTATGAACTAATAAAAGAGTTAGCTTCCAGAGGAAAGTTATAAGCACTCTGTAATACAGTATAACCTTGTTAATCCGTCACCAAAGGGACCGAGATCATGGTCGGAACACAAGAGGTCGGGTTATCAGAGGAACCTATTTATTACAGTAGAGTCTCGATTATCCGACCTTCGGTTATCCGACATTCCGTGTTAACCGACCGTCCCCGTACACAATCAAACGATCAATTTCCGCGCACCTAGAAAAAAAAATTTAATATTATTTTTATAATTGTCCGTGTTTTCCAACCGCCCCCGTGCACAATCAAACGATCGACTGCTGTGCGCTTAGACAAAAAAAAAATCAAAATGTATATTATTTTTATTATTTTCCGTGTTATCCGAACTTCCCGATTATCCGACCTTGCCGCGGCCGGTTTAGGTAGAATAATGGAGACTACTGTACATGAAAACGTGATAAAACTGTAGTTTAAACAAAAAATATTGAAATGTATGTAGGCTTACATTTGTAAAGATTTAATATAACACTGTAAATCATAAATAAAGTATACTGTAATAAAAACTGTCACCAGTCTAATGATTTACATCGTCAGTGATGAGTCATCGATAGGAGATGACATGAACGGGCAGCGCACCGGATACGTATAAAATAACAAACACCGTTAACGGCACGGTTGGGCTAAGCGAGGACTCGCCTGACGATGCAAACTACATGACATTTGTGTAATGCGGGTTAATCGCTTACACCGTGAAGTTCTGTATTTTTGTTTTGATTTGCAACAAACAATTTTAATAAGTTCAAGATCATTGGTCCAATTAACCGGGAGTCCGGATAAATGTGATCAGTATTTCGGAGAGTCTACTGTACTTGGTGAAACCATAGCACACCAAAACTCGGAGAGGGGATTACAAAATTCAGGCATTACGATTGAAACAGTCATGAAGATTAATAAACTTTATGAAATGTATATTTCGCATTAAATATTTCTTTGAGAAAGGTTGCGTTGGTGGGGCCTTTGAACACTGCTACTAAATATGATAAATAAAATCTTTTAGAGCTACAGAAAATTATAGTCAAACCTTGACGTAACGAACCTCAATATGACAAATTCCTTGATTTAACAAATTTCTTAAAATCCCCTTGAAATAGCCATAAGACACAATGCAAATTATACATCTACATCTAAATAAATAAAACAAAGTCGGGTTAGTTACACCATTTATAACTCAAAAACCACTGGACCGATTGGCGTGAAAATTTACAGGAATATTCCTTATATACCTGGTTAACATATGGGCCTATTTTAGTTTCTTGAAAATTCTTAAGGGATGCGCCCTTAAAGCCCTTTCAAGTTTACATTTTGTTCGTATGGAGGAATGTTTTATTTGGTTTATTATGTCACATGTGTCTTTTTTTAATTTAATTAATTTAAAGAAACAGATGTTATAAGGTTTATATCTAACATACTTGGAAGGCAAAAATTATATGCTCATTATGGAATTAACAAATCTACTTGAATGACGACTCAAACTCTTTTTTCAATGCCGAAGTTAGCTCTATATAAAAATAGGCGAGTGAGCCTAGCAAACGAGCTCATCCTGGAGGCGAGAGAGTGAAGCGATTGAGCTCATCCTGGAGGCGAGAGAGTGAAGCGAACAAGCCTATCCTGGAGGCGAGAGAGTGAAGAGAACGAGCCCATCCTGGAGGCGAGAGAGTGAAGCGAACGAGCCCATTCTGGAGGCGAGAGAGTGAAGAGAACGAGCCCATCCTGGAGGCGAGAGAGTGAAGCGAACGAGCCCATCCTGGAGGCGAGAGAGTGAAGCGAACGAGCCCATCCTGGAGGCGAGAGAGTGAAGAGAACGAGCCCATCCTGGAGGCAAGAGAGTGAAGAGAACGAGCCCATCCTGGAGGTGAGAGAGTGAAGAGAACGAGCCCATCCTGGAGGCGAGAGTGAAGCGAACGAGCCCATCCTGGAGGCGAGAGAGTGAAGAGAACGAGCTCATCATGGAGGCGAGAGAGTGAAGCGAACGAGCCCATCCTGGAGGCGAGAGAGTGAAGTGAACGAGCCCATCCTGGAGGCGAGAGAGTGAAGCGAACGAGCCCATCCTGGAGGCGAGAGAGTGAAGCGAACGAACCCATCCTGGAGGCGAGAGAGTGAAGCGAACGAGCCCATCCTGGAGGCGAGAGAGTGAAGAGAACGAGCTCATCCTGGAGGCGAGAGAGTGAAGTGAACGAGCCCATCCTGGAGGCGAGAGAGTGAAGCGAACGAGCCCATCCTGGAGGCGAGAGAGTGAAGAGAACGAGCTCATCCTGGAGGCGAGAGAGTGAAGTGAACGAGCCCATCCTGGAGGCGAGAGTGTGAAGCGAACGAGCCCATCCTGGAGGCGAGAGAGTGAAGTTAACAAGCCCATCCTGGAGGCGAGAGAGTGAAGAGAACGAGCTCATCTTGAAAATGAATAAACATTTTTGGCATAAAATAAAACAAATTCAATGACATTAGGAAAGGACATCACCTGTCAGGCTAGCTAGTTATGAATAAATCATATTTAAAACCACAATGTAATCAATTTATAATAACCCCAACAAAAATAACCTTTTTTCTGTATTACAATTTTTTGAATGTAGTACCTTAGACTAGCGAATTTAACCTTTATATAACGAACTGTTGATGTCTCAACCCCGGTGTAATCAACGTAACCAAAAACATAAATTCAAGGAATCACTCGTGATTCAACTTGAATCTTCAGTCAGTTGCTGTGGGAAGTGCATACACGAAATAACGAATTGTGCAGTACCAATGGCAGACTAACGAAAATGGTGTGTATAAAGCATTGAGATAAAACTTAACTATGTAACGTAAAACGTTCTATACTATGTACAGTAAATCAGAGCGTTTTAAAAAGGTTAAATTCAATTAAGTTTGTTATTAAATGGTTAGTAAATAAGTTTTTGATCCCCTATATATTAACATTTTAGCAAACCTAACCTTAGTTAATAAATGAGGTATATACTTCATTATAACAAATTCCTTGGTGTGAATAATCTGTTATTCAGCCCTATCAAATTTACATATGTTAATGCGAATAATGTTATCTTCTTTAATGTATCTTGAAATTGTTTCAGTGGCAATAATATGGAGGAATCGTGTAACACAGCTCTGACCCGGAACATAGACTATGAAGAAGCCCCCTCAGAAGTGATTGATAGTATTCAACGGGGTCTCGATCAGATAGACAGTGTCATTGATGAAGTGAATAATGATATTCGCGAAGTCATCCAATGATGTAGTACTAATAAGTTTTGAACTTTTTTTTCTTAAAATATTAATTAGTCATTCAAGGAGTTCTGCCTCCAAGCTTTGTTTGTGTAAGTCTTTTTATAGTTTTTTGTAAAAGTACATATCAATATATCAATACTTAACATGTAATGCTTTGACAAGTTTTTTGATTATTTTAAACTCCATTTGCCCAGTGTTGAAATGTTGTAATTTTTTACCGTATTAGAGTTTTTTTAGAAAGAAATCCGCCAATCGATTTCAAAGTCCCAATCGATTTCAGAGGCCCAAAAGCTTCTATTTCAAAAGTAATCACATTCCTTCCACAGGGTTTCAAGATGCATTTTCCTGAATAATATCGGGAATGAAATCACAATACCAAAAATGTATGCAGTCCCATTAGTTAACGTAGGTCCCTGTGTAACTTGGGTTGTAGGTAAAGTATAAAATAAAACAAATATCCAGAAAAATAAAAGCAACTGAGATTATTGAGATTCATTGACCCCAACAGGATAAAGTGATTTTACTATCTTTACAACATTTTATAACAGTGCAGTCAATAACATGTTGATGTACCGTGTTAGTTTTTGTTTTCAATTTCACTGTACTTAATAGGCTTGTGCTCACATTTTTTTTGCAGAAAATATAACACAAAGAAGAATTCTGCAATGAAAACTAATGAATACATTTAAGAACTCGCTTTTGAATAAAACAGAGCGATAAATGTGAAATACGAATGAACATGTGTGTCTTAAATAATTTCTTGAGTAGCATGTTGTAATGATTATTCGTTACACTTTTATATAAATAAAACATCATTTTAGCAAAACTGGTTTAGTTGTTTAAAAAAAATAAGGAACGGAAAAGGTTTCAAATAGGTCTAGTCTAACAGTCGTAGACAAAAACCGATTATTTTCCTGTTTGATGTAAAGTAGATAAGTTAGAGAATGCAGGAGGGGGAACAGGGATCAAACCTCTCCGAATGTTCTAGTAGCGTTAGTGCTGTGTGCCGATGCGAGGTTATAAAGCAGGGTTTGAACCAGTGCAGGACATTTTTCGTTTGTTTTACGTGAGGCTGACATGCAGATCCAGGTTATTGTACCCTCAAATTGAGGTAAGACTTTGTATTTTATTTCATTTGATTAAATTGTACAAACAAAATTATTCCAGGAAAGAAATGTGTTTCAATTAGAGAACTGTAGATAAATAATCAGAAGTCTGAATTGTGTGAATAAATAAAATATATTTAAAGTAACTTGAGACCAAACCATGTGGTGGTGGTTCTATTTTTGGAGAATATTTAGGATTTATCATGTATCATGTTACATTATATAAGAACTAATAATTGCACTGAGTGATGTATAAAATGTTAATCTGTTTGAGATTTGTGAACTTTCGAAAGAATACCTTATAATTAATGTTTTCAATATATCAATAAAAACAGTTTACTTATTTTTATTTGAATTTAAAGGTATGAAGTTTTACAAAAACATTAGAAGTTTTAAGAAACATTTTATTGAGATATTAACTATGGAATATTCTATAAGTAGCTGTTGAATTTTATATAGAAGGAATTCATAAAGTCAAATAGTGAATTAAAATTATTTTAACACGTTCGCTGCGCATGTCCCGATATCGTGATATCCTTGCATCATTTCGTACGCTCGTGTCTACATATCGGGACATGCCTCTTTTGAAACTAAACCAGTCAGTCTGAGCTGAGCACCTAGTCGATTCACGTGATATGTTGTGAGCGTGTAGGGGGGGTCCCGTAGTGTTGCCGGGCGGCGTCAGTTTCTGGATCCGGCGTCTGTCTCGATTGGCCTTGGCTGTGCGCGCACGCCGCATGGCCGGAAACGGTTTCCCGCTCTTTATTGTAACTAAACCAGTTAGTGTGAGCCCATCACTTGTTCCGAGGCAGGTGATTTACTGTCTGTGTGTAGTGTGGGTCACGTTGTATTGTCGGGCGGCGTTACTTTTCGTATCGGCCGCGTATTTTGTGCGTTTTTTGGCGCATTGTTCTGCTTATTTCGAGTTGTGTTCCTGTGGCGTTATATATTGTTTTATAATGTAAATATTGTATAAGTTATATAAGTTACAGTGTTAAGAATATTTATCAGTATAGTATGTTTTTACCAAATAATAACATTGTGACTGTCATTTCATGTGATTGTAACTGTGTGTACACGCAACGGGTGCTACAGTCCCGAAATCGACCGGACCTTTATGACGTCATTAACGGCTAAACTAAAGTTCTGGAATGCTTTTAAACCACATGGTCGGTCTTCTATTCGTCATAGGAAAGTAAATAAACAATAAAAATTTTTCAGCATCCGCGAAAAATTCAAAATTTGTCGTGCACAGCGAACGTGTTAAGGAGATCATATAAAATTCAAATATCTAGGCAGGTTTCAGAAGAAGGAATGTAAATGCACGGGAAATAGGTGGAATGATTTAATTACTGTTTATGGTGTAATAAACAAGTGCATGTAATTATTATTGTTGAAATAATTAAATACAATTTAAAACAAATTAAAGGGAGCGTGGGGAGGGTTAATGTGTGAAACAACCCTAAGAGAGAAATTAAGTAGGGGGAGTTTTAACAGGGTTCACCCCTTGGATACCACAACTACGACTTCTGGGTTCCGGCCTAGGCAACCTCTGGGTACCAGCCACTCTGCGCCCCCTGGGTGCTGCCCGGGATCTCCAACCTCTAGTCACCATCATAAGAGGGATCCAGCGGCATCTGTCTTGGAGGAGTTGCAGTACACCCTGGGCACCTCCGGACTGGGGAGATACAGCACGGAGCCCTGGCAACCTCTGGGTACCAGCCACTCTGCGCCCCTGGGTGCTGCCCGGAATCTCCAACCTCTAGTCACCATCATAAGAGGGATCCAGCGGCATCTGTCTTGGAGGAGTTGCAGTACACCCTGGGCACCTCCGGACTGGGAGATACAGCACGGAGCCCTGGCAACCTCTGGGTACCAGCCACTCTGCGCCCCTGGGTGCTGCCCAGGATCTCCAACCTCTAGTCACCATCATAAGAGGGATCCAGCGGCATCTGTCTTGGAGGAGTTGCAGTACACCCTGGGCACCTCCGGACTGGGGAGATACAGCACGGAGCCCTGGAAACCTCTGGGTACCAGCCACTCTGCGCCCCTGGGTGCTGCCCGAGATCTCCAACCTCTAGTCACCATCATAAGAGGGATCCAGCGGCATCTGTCTTGGAGGAGTTGCAGTACACCCTGGGCACCTCCGGACTGGGGAGATACAGCACGGAGCCCTGGCAACCTTTGGATCCAGGCGGTCTCCCCCCCCCCCCTGGCGAACCCTGACCACGTGGTATCGTCCAAGGGATGAGTACCTTCTAGTGATTTTATTCAATATAATGTGGGGCCCCTACCATGCATGGACTTTGGACTGTGAGAGTAACGGGGTAAAATTGGGAGGGGGGTTTAAGTAGGGAAGAAGTAGTGGGTAGATTAAATTATTAATATTTAAGATAAATAAATTCAACACAGCAATATGTAATTTAACGTTCTCATCTCAGGAGATATTTGGAAATGTCTGTATTGTTAGCTTTAGTACAAATTTTTTAATACATTTTTTCTGGAGTAATAGGTTTTATTTTGTTTATTGAACCATGTCTTATTTTGTCATTCTCATGCACATTCTACCTTGATTTTCTCAAGAGTAATAATTGTTCGCACAATTGATGCTAATACTAAATACAGGTATTAGTAAGGTTGTGAATGTATGTATAGCCACATATTTCTGATGGTTAGGCTTGTTCATAAATTGTGCCTTTAACATGTAGGTTTATTATTTATGGTACAGTTCCAGTGTTTTTATATAAAATATATTGTTAATAACAAGTTTAAGTTAATTTAGTATTAAATATTTTAAACTTCATTCCTCTTGTTTGCATTTTTTATTTTCCCCTTTCCCTTCGAGTACCACGGAGTCATGGTGGATAGTTAAGTTAAGCTGGGGTGACTGGATCTTCCATATGGCAGTGGACAAGGCTGCTAAGGGACATATCTTAGCAAGCTGATGGCCAATGTTAGGGGTCCCAGGTCTATCAGAAGACGTTTGTTGGTTGATGTTCATGGCCCAGTCCATGCTCATGTACGGAAAACACTCTGAACATAGAGTTTTAACAGCTCGCTCGAGGACAGCGTCAAGCTGCACTCCGAGTGTATTCCGCCTACCGTACTGTGTCTGAACTGGCCATCCAGGTGGAGACTGGAGTCATCCCTGTCAAGCTCTTGGTAGAGGAGAGGAAGGCGATTTATGAGACAAGGCGAAATCGGTAAGGACGCTGCCAGATCTGAAGAGCACTCCTGCACCTTCCAGCAATGGGAATAGGAGACCCGGGGACGATGAACTGCGAGATTCGTCATGCCAAGTCCATTTGTGGTTGGAGCAGCGGCACGGCGAGGTGGGTTATTACCTGACTTAGTCCCTCAAAGGTCACGGCTATCAAGGTAGTAACTGCACCTGATAGGCAAAGCCTGTTCACCGGATTGCATGTACTGCCTGATGGCGTAATGAAGAACACAGCGGCCACACCCCTGTTCTGGTTAGGGAGGAGTAGCAGCATATGTGCAGGGCCAGATTTAGGACATGTAGGCTCCTAGGATCACCCTGCGGTGCTGGCCCTTCAGGAGGGGTAGGGTAGGGGGTGAAGGTTGGGAATACCGCCCAAAAATATATGGTCTGGGAGGGGGTTGGGAATTTGTAAAACAAATCACTATTACTTTAAGATTAAGGGGGAACGAAACAACTGCAGAATCTTAACTATTTTAAATATACAACCTAATAATATCTTCTCAACATTTAAATGGGAAATGAAATTATAAATATTTATTGAAATATGTTTTGTAAAAAGATAATGGAGTATAACTTATAGTCATAAAGGAATTTTTCTGAATTATAATAGACAAGCAGGAAAGGACTTAGCCGTATCGTGAGTGATCATGTAGCAGGGTGGGTATACGTGGATGTGGCGTGAGAACCTTCACCACCCGACACTTCACTAAGAGCAGCCCTTACAGACTACACGGTTCCTTTTCCGCGTCTTCGTTTGACAAATTGTGAAATACCCCCGTCGCAGCAAACCTGCGTACTCAGCGAATTTCCAATGCATAATATTTGTCTGAATTCCACATAAAGCCGCGTACCAAGTTTCATAACAATATATTCACATATAAGCGATTTTAATTATTCTCCATAAGAATAACATTGGTAATGAGTACGTAGGTTTGCTGAAACAAGGAACACAAACAATTGTTTTTTATGCTAATATAAATATAATTTAACTAGGCGAAGCCACATACCAAGTTTCATCAATATTCAATCATAAATAAGCGCTATATAACAGTTTAGTTATTCTCCATAAGAATAACATGGGGGCTGAGTACGCAGGTATGCTGCTACAGGTATAACCAACAGCAAATCAATTTTTTGTGCAAATATCAATATACCAGTACTATTTGAAGCCACATACCAAGTTTCATCAACATACATTCATAAATAATCGAGATATCAAATTTTATTTATTCTCCATAAGGATAACATTGGACAACGTACTGGGTTTAGCACTTTGCGTAGAATCACAATTTAAACACCAAAATGATTGTATTGTGGAACTGAACAGATTTCTAAAAGCAAATGTGACGTTTAAATTAAAATAAACTGAGGAAATGCCAAAAACCTTTTTCCCATAAGATTAACATGGGAGATTTTATGAGGTTTTTTGGATTTTCTCCGCAACCACTTAACCTAGGTCAATAATTCAAAATACTATATTATTTGTTTTTTTAAGCTCTATAACATGGTCAAAACCAAAATTAAGTTTTTAAAAAATTGTAGGGTGAAAAATGCAAAAAACTGATTTTTGGAAAATTTAAAACCCCCATAAACCCTCCTTCCCATGGTCCGATTTTTCTGGTTTTCGAACTTAAAGTCATGAATGTCATTTTACACATTTGAGCCAAATTTCATTGAAATCGGACGTTTTTTACTCAAGTTATCGCATTCACAGACACATATATATATATATATATACATATATATAAATTTGAACGAATAGTGTTTTTGTCATCTGGGGACCTCAAAACAAAAAATTATCATGGTCTCGGACTTAAGTCTTACCATGAGACCTACGGTAATAGCTTCTTCCCTATAGGGGAAATTCGCTAACTTCCCTATAGGGGAAATTCGCTAAAATGAACCTTTACTGACACAGTAGGCGTGAGCCCGCACCTGCGACAATAATTCTTTCGCCCAATCAGTACAAATCGTTGGGCCAACGGTTGGCATGTTGCAAGGCGCGAGGTTGGCCCATTGATAGATTAACCAAACGTTATCCAACAATATGGGCCAACCCGTACAAAATACCGTAAAATAAATATTTTGGTATTAAAAAGCATGGGTTTTCCAATTGAATTGCTGAATAAACCTACAATATAAATTTGTTTAAAGAATTTTAGTTGCAAAACAATTATGTCCCGATTGAGTCTTGAACCTAAACCTTTGGCTTACTGTACACACGTCTTAACTCTCGCGGCTATTGTGATTCTTGAGAATTCTAGAATGGACTGGGATCTCAATTTGACCAATAGTCTATGACCTCTTTGTCCTGGGGGAAACTCTCATGTTACGCCTTTCTCTGATTTAATATATTTATAGTAAATGGTACTGATACGTTAGTTATTTTTAAGTATATATTATTCTGTAAATATCCTTTAATTATTTAAACTGATTCATTGATTTTCTGGTGGTATCTAGGGAACTTTTCCCTCTCTTATTTTTGCAACTAAAAATGATTAGGTAACTTAAATATTTTTACTGAAAATATTACAATCATGAACATGCACCATTTGTGACACAAGTCACAAAATCACAAACCTAAAAATCAACACATGAACATGCACCATTTGTGACACAAGTCACAAAATCACAAACCTAAAAATCAACACTTAAAAAATAAGTTACTTTTTAAAGGTTACATTTTATGTCTACGTTAATGTTTCTTACTGACGAAAATAAATCAAAAGCTTGATGAACTGATCTGCTGTCTAATGGAAAACACAGTTAGGATTATAATCAGCTGTTTGTTGTAAACAAAAAATACTATAAATCCCAGGTTTGTAGACATTTACATTTTGTATCACTTAAAACTCAACAAACTTATGAGAGAAAATGATAAATCTGACAATTTTGGACAGTATCGGAATGTTTAAGCTTCAAATTGGAGCAAATTCCATGACCACAAGTTGCCTGGTATTCTCAAACTAAGGTTGAGTTCTTCAACTACATTCTCCCATTTAAATAACATGGAGATTTTTTAAATGTCAATATTTTTAAAATGAAAAAGTATTTTTTGAGCTATACATTTTTCTTTTAATCTGCAGCGTACACACTTTAAAATGACATTGTCAAAATCGGTTGAAAAAAAGGGTAAAATTGTGGTGTAGAGTGAACACTAGAAGCAAAGGGTCAAGTCCAAACATGGAACAATAAATAACAAAACCT
This sequence comes from Allygus modestus, assembly GCA_963675035.1. Classification (NCBI taxonomy): domain Eukaryota; kingdom Metazoa; phylum Arthropoda; class Insecta; order Hemiptera; family Cicadellidae; genus Allygus; species Allygus modestus. Next base: position 102,767,434 of record OY776114.1, read on the forward strand.
TTGGAAAATGAGTTTCTAAAATGCAGACACAAATTTGTTTCACTACTCCTTCGCAGGTCCGTTGGGAGCAGTGTGAATACTGTACGAGATGCATAACCAACCAACATTGTCGTGTTCATAGTTTGGAGGTTTCCATGTGAAACAACAAAGTGTGTGTATGAACAGTAAATGAGGTCTCCCCACTCTCTCACAGGCCAGCAGTCAGAGGTAGACTACTACAGTGGCATCAGGCGAGGTCATGTTGTTTAACAGGTCATTGGTGATGGTGCTCCTTTAACCAGGAGGAGGTCTCCCCACCCTCTCACAGGCCAGCAGTCAGAGGTAGACTACTACAGTGGCATCAGGCGAGGTCATGTTGTTTAACAGGTCATTGGTGATGGTGCTCCTTTAACCAGGAGGAGGTGTCCCCACTCTCTCACAGGCCAGCAGTCAGAGGTAGACTACTACAGTGGCATCAGGCGAGGTCATGTTGTTTAACAGGTCATTGGTGATGGTGCTCCTTTAACCAGGAGGAGGTCTCCCCACCCTCTCACAGGCCAGCAGTCAGAGGTAGACTACTACAGTGGCATCAGGCGAGGTCATGTTGTTTAACAGGTCATTGGTGATGGTGCTCCTTTAACCAGGAGGAGGTCTCCCCACCCTCTCACAGGCCAGCAGTCAGAGGTAGACTACTACAGTGGCATCAGGCGAGGTCATGTTGTTTAACAGGTCATTGGTGATGGTGCTCCTTTAACCAGGAGGAGGTCTCCCCACCCTCTCACAGGCCAGCAGTCAGAGGTAGACTACTACAGTGGCATCAGGCGAGGTCATGTTGTTTAACAGGTCATTGGTGATGGTGCTCCTTTAACCAGGAGGAGGTCTCCCCACCCTCTCACAGGCCAGCAGTCAGAGGTAGACTACTACAGTGGCATCAGGCGAGGTCATGTTGTTTAACAGGTCATTGGTGATGGTGCTCCTTTAACCAGGAGGAGGTCTCCCCACCCTCTCACAGGCCAGCAGTCAGAGGTAGACTACTACAGTGGCATCAGGCGAGGTCATGTTGTTTAACAGGTCATTGGTGATGGTGCTCCTTTAACCAGGAGGAGGTCTCCCCACCCTCTCACAGGCCAGCAGTCAGAGGTAGACTACTACAGTGGCATCAGGCGAGGTCATGTTGTTTAACAGGTCATTGGTGATGGTGCTCCTTTAACCAGGAGGAGGTCTCCCCACCCTCTCACAGGCCAGCAGTCAGAGGTAGACTACTACAGTGGCATCAGGCGAGGTCATGTTGTTTAACAGGTCATTGGTGATGGTGCTCCTTTAACCAGGAGGAGGTCTCCCCACCCTCTCACAGGCCAGCAGTCAGAGGTAGACTACTACAGTGGCATCAGGCGAGGTCATGTTGTTTAACAGGTCATTGGTGATGGTGCTCCTTTAACCAGGAGGAGGTCTCCCCACCCTCTCACAGGCCAGCAGTCAGAGGTAGACTACTACAGTGGCATCAGGCGAGGTCATGTTGTTTAACAGGTCATTGGTGATGGTGCTCCTTTAACCAGGAGGAGGTCTCCCCACCCTCTCACAGGCCAGCAGTCAGAGGTAGACTACTACAGTGGCATCAGGCGAGGTCATGTTGTTTAACAGGTCATTGGTGATGGTGCTCCTTTAACCAGGAGGAGGTCTCCCCACCCTCTCACAGGCCAGCAGTCAGAGGTAGACTACTACAGTGGCATCAGGCGAGGTCATGTTGTTTAACAGGTCATTGGTGATGGTGCTCCTTTAACCAGGAGGAGGTCTCCCCACCCTCTCACAGGCCAGCAGTCAGAGGTAGACTACTACAGTGGCATCAGGCGAGGTCATGTTGTTTAACAGGTCATTGGTGATGGTGCTCCTTTAACCAGGAGGAGGTCTTCCCACCCTCTCACAGGCCAGCAGTCAGAGGTAGACTACTACAGTGGCATCAGGCGAGGTCATGTTGTTTAACAGGTTTAGGTCATGGTGCTCCTTTAACCAGTGGAAATTGGTAAAATTGTTTTTTCTATAACCATTTATGACAAATCCCACTAGCGAAATTGAAATTTTGTACGATTGTGAATCTAATGTTATAAATAAAACCTTTATCTTATAAGTAGATACAAAATATTTTAGAAAAATGAAAATATATCAGTCTAATATGAATAAAAGAAAAAATTAGGTGGTTAGTTTCTAACTGTAGGAGCATTGTGGGGTAGGGCTCTTCTTTGGTCGCCGCTTGGGAAGGGTTACATTTTTTGTTGTTGTTTAAACCAACTGCCCGTCACCATAGGCTTTGACCTGTGCAGTGAACTTAAGACAGCGAGGTACCGTAACGGCATTAGTTACATGGGCAAGGCAAAGGTGACCACTCATGATCTTACAGAAGTCGGCCGGGACCGGGATCGAACTAGCGACGTCTGACTTTCTAGTCAGGCACTTAACCTATGAGCTTCCACGTCCGGTAAACAACTATTATATTAACTAAATAACTTTTATTTTAAACAGTCTTATGAGGTCTGAAGATAAAACAAAGAAATAAATCGTTAAACAAAATGTTCAGATTCAAATTTGGTTCAATGGTCACAAATTTTATAAAGTTGAAACTATTAAGTTATGTACATTCAAATACATTAGAATATTACATTTTCTGCTTTTGTTAGTATAATTCCTGTGGTAAAATTGTCCTACTGTTAAGCATAAGCTTAGTAAGGCTAACATTTGTATACTGTATAGTTTCATCAATACCTCAATTGAAATAGAATTTAAACTCTTTTGCAGCTTTACACTTTTAGAATGTCTGATGCGATACACAGAGAGTTGACAGCTACACCTGTTGACGTCACACTCGGATAACGTATCACAAACAAGCGTTTCGTCTGTTTGCTCTAGAATTTGCATTTTCCTAAGAAAATTATAAAGTACTTCTAACACTCGCAGTAGGCCCAGAATATTATATTTAAAATATTCAAGAATCTTATTTTAGATGAGGAAAAGATAAAAACAAAACAGTTTACATAAATTTATAACAGAGATAAAAGGCTTTAAAAGTAGAGACAGTTAAAAAAAAATATTAAATCAAGTAGGCAAATAGTGCTGATTTACTAAGTGACATTTTATATTTTAACTGAAAAAATATGTTAATATTTGTTGCCTTTTACAAAGAATTTGTAAACACATGTGATGACGAAATTTATATAAACACATATGTACGTTAAAACACATATGTATGTGTCTGTTAACATAACTTCAAAAAGTCAAAATTGTTATCAATTCATAACATCTTGCAATAAGCTAGGCGTTACCATGCTAAATATAGTTACCAAAACAAAAATTACAACTTAATTTAAAAATTCTAACAATACTTTAACTGAAAAATAAGATACATTCAGATTCAAACGTGAGTTACAAAAACCAGCTGGTCTGTATTATATGGTGACTAATTCTAAGAGAAGATTCTTTTTAAATTAGTTTTAATATGTCTACTTTTTGGTAATTTGTTAAAAATTTGTACGGTAATTTTTCATAAAAAGAAAGTCAATGGTGAGGAAATTGAAATAAATGTTGATGTAGTGTGGAATAATGAGGAAATTTGAATGTTCCAAAGCTGCCCAGGTTATTGTATAGTAATTTAACAATTTCAAAGATTTATAGGCCAGTAATGGGAAGAAGACCCAATCCCGGTTAAAGACGTTGGGAGTGAAGATAGGCCTCCATTATATTTAATGAGTTTGTGAACCAGGATAACGAGAAGCCTAATTATTTTGTCATTTTTATCAAATTTTAGTTAGTCAGAAAGTTACACAATAGTACAAGGTTCTGTGACTAGCTGCGTCTCAGGCGTCATGAGAGAGTTCTTTCATCAGGCTGCTTGGACACGTAATTATAAACTCCACTGAACCTGTTCTCTGTCCTCGTTGTAGACGTCCACCAGGAGCATGAGAGAGCCGCTGCGACTGGCATGGTGGTGGTGCATGGTGGTCAGCTGTGAGGCATTCTACCAGCCGGTTGAGCATACAAAAATGAAAAAAATCACACCCAACATGATTGAAGAACTAGAGGAAGCCCTTTGTAGTAAGAAGGAGGGAAAATGTGATGACGAGCCTGCCAAGATAATCATTAACAAAACATTTGACTTTACAGACTCTGAAGGATTCAAAACAGAGCGTGGGTGTTATCATCTGTCAGAGCCTAAGAAATGCAAGGTGAAGGGGCAGTTGAAGCTGGACGTGAACCATCAGTGTGACGGACTGGAGCCGGTGGAGGTGACGTACAGCGTGGCGGGGCTGGCAGTGGGCTCTAACAAGGTCATCAAGGGGAGCGGGGGCGGGAGGTTGGTGGGCCGGGGGCTGGTGTTGTCTGACGTGGAGAACGTCGAGATAAGGAACCTCTGCATCACGGACATCAGCCCGCGGGTCATCTGGGGCGGGGATGCGATAGACATCAGAGGCAGCAGGAACACCCTGATCGACGGATGCTACATCAAGAACATCGGCAGGCAGATGATGGTCACTCACTTCGGCCCGAGCACCGGTATCTTGGTGAGGAACACAGTGTTCAACGGGCACACGCCGCACTCCCCCTACTGCAACGGCCGCTACTACTGGCTATGGCTGTTCCTGGGCGCGGGGGACCAGATCGCCATGCAGAACAACGCCGTGTTTGGCACCAGCGGCCGCGGCCCCCACCTGGTCGCCCCGCCACCCTCCAAGACCATCCTGCACCTGATCCAGAACATCTTCTACATCACCGACCCCGGCCTGCTTGTCGACCAGGGAGATCCCAGGTCCAGCGTCCTTGTCGAGGGCAATGTCTTCTACCGGGTGCGCCACGTCGTGCACCGCTGTGACGGCCACGTCTTCCTCCCGGTGACTGCAGCAGACGCCCGGCAATGCCTGGAGGCCCTGGGCCGCGAGTGCCTTATCAACACTGTCGTGCAGAGTTGAGGCACTCTTGATTCTTGATTCTTGAGACGCAACCCCAGCCAACGACCCGGTGGTACTCCACGACTTTGAAACCATCAAACATTTGATGACTCCTCCGATTGATATAAAAAATTCGATAACCAACAAAACTAAAATTCCAGGCGTTGTAAAAGAACTGATTAAAGGTCATTTGAAGACAAATCTATAAACATTTCTTACTTATCAATATTTGCATTTCTTCATTATCCTGTGTTAACCCCACAACAACATTATCCCCACAACATCACACATTGTCATCACATTGTGTTATCCTGAACAACATTTCCCCACAAAATAACTTTCAGTTGTGAGCATATCAGAAAATACTCAAATTTGTCCTGCAGGATAACTAATAGCATTCAGTCTAGTCATTTTATGTTTCTTCAGATCAATAATTCTAAAACTATAGTAATGAATGCATGCCCGAGCAATTCTACAAATTATAAATCTGAGAACGTCAGACTTGCAATATACAGACGAATATGATCAAACAGAAATGTCTTAAAGCTGTCTTGCATTAAAAAAGCTATTGCATGTAAGGGAGGGGCTGGCAGACCCCTACTACATCTTCCATGAGTCACATGGAGGGGAGGAGGGGGTGAAGGGGAGTCAAAGTGTTCCCACTGTCCCACACTATCTTATTACTAAAATGACAAGTAAAACTTAGACATGAACTGAAACATTATTTGTTTACAACAGTATTAACTGTTACTGCAACTTATCACATCTCTCTCACACTAATATTGTATTAGATAGTTGCAATTATATACACTAAATTGTATTAACAGTTACAGTAATGGATAAAAAACAACACTATTACGGAACGATACAAAACAAATGGAATAACTGTACAGCTATGACTAAACAATGATATTTGAAAAAAATTACATATAATTAAAACTCCCTCTCTGAATAATGCCGGAGTGGGGGATGTATGGTAGTGGGGCTCACCATTATCTTCAACTGAATTCCACAACATCACAAAAAAGGGTCATAAAGAAAATCAAGCTGTAAAAATAAATCATTACCTAAACAAGAAATTATATCTTTCAAAACTTTATTGTACTGCTAGCCCTACTGCAGGTGCTAGTTCAACTTACTCATACCTGGGGGATTAATAACATAATAATTATGCTGTGTATTTACTAAATGACACCAGAATGGATGCCAGTGACCACTGAACGAAACCACGATACACTCTACCCATCTCGATGCTGTGCATTAGCAACTTAATGTTTCGGCACTGGGGAAGGTACAATCACAGCACCTATAATAGCAGACAAATAAATTGCCAGTTGAGGGCATGGTTTGCCAGGCTATCAACCAAGATCAGCCAATAGTAGACGTCTGCATTGCCAAAACTCCACACCAACTAATAGGAATAATGAGTGATATTTTTCTATGGCGAAATGGCAATAGTGATAGCGTACAACCATGCTATTGGCTACAGCCCAACTGTCAATTTCACTGTCTGCTATCATACACATGTGTAAGTGTGGTCGAGGAGGTGTAAGCCGATTATTGACCTTTAGAATCTAAGCCTTTCAGATGTCTCAGCCTTTCTACAAAAACGTCCTGATAAGATGAAACTATTTCAATTGGCTTTTGATTTTATTATTTTCTGTTTCAAACATAAATACATGTAGCCACTTTTGTGCCGGCTCGTGAGTCCTTCTACAACGGTTCATGTGCTCATGAGCTCTCATCGACGAGCCGACAATCAACCACGGAAGGAGAAGTAAGTTTACTCGCTCCCTCCAAATGTGAAGAAGTCAAATCTTGCATGGTTTTAATAAATCCATACACAATATATGGTACATTAAGGGTGTTAAGGAAAAAACTATTAAATAAGAAACAGTATAATTTACAGATCTATTTATAAGTTATTTCTATCAGAACACTGAAAGGATTTCACCTTCTTCTTTTGAACACTATAAACTAACAGTATAAAAAGTTAGGCTGAATACTGTATTTCAGGGAATTGTTTTCACTGTTATATTCTTTACACTGCAATTGCAGGATGTTTAAATGCGTATTTCTCCTTAACTTAACCTTTAACTTATTTCGCCTTTCCTCTGAATTTTCCACCTGGCGTCGCCTTTTTCTTCTTATTTGCCGATGATTTTTCCTCGACCTGTTGACGACAGAACTTAATCAAGTCATCAATTAAATAGCTCTAGACAGAGGAAACTATGAGAAAGGAGAGGGCAGTAAGGGTGATTTGGCTAGTCAACAATTTAAAACTAAATGATAAAAGATGCATTAGTTGCGAGAGGGTTGCTCAGCAGAACTCTCACTGTTTTTAAAGCCGTTTGGTAGGAGGGAGGAAGCTTACTTCCTATAGGCCCACTCGAGTTATCTTATTCTCTCTCTTTTTGGTGGAAAATGTTAAATGTATATAGCATATTTGAGGTTGTTTATTGGAATGTGGGAGGTTAACAATAAAGTAAACAAGTGCTGTGCCGAGTGTGTGTAACGTGGTTACAAGTGCGCATGCCGAGATTACCTTCTGCAACACTTCTGCTCTCCCTCTCACTTAATCTTCGTAATTTTAACTTATTTTTGTAAAGATATATACAGGGTGTCAAAAGAGTCTGGAAACGACTTAATATATCTTTGATTAAATTGGGTAGAGGATTAAAACTTTGCACATATATTTGGAAGCTAAAAAACTATTTTCTAAGGTTCTTACTGACTATTTATCTCTAGTGGGGGGACGGCCCATGAGGGGTTATCAATTGTTTGTTGACGAGTGTTCCAAAAAATTATTGAATTTAATTCCAAAGTACACTACTAACTCTGAGGCGGTTGGGACGTTTACCCCTTATTGTATATTTACCTTCCGCTTGACGCCGGTGTTGGGAGTGGCTGGCAACACCTTGAAGAAGGAGTCGAGGCGGCCTTGCGTCGAGTTGCTGCGCGAGCTGCGTAGCTTCTTGACGCCGTTGCGTACACGGTCCTCGTTGAACTGCTTCTCACCACAGAGGTACTTGACCAGACCCTCCTCGTCTGGCTCCACCCACTTGAACTGGTGGCGACAACAAGGGTGAGAAGATAGCCAACAATCCGTCGGGAGCCACACACACGGGGCGGGGGGTGGAGTGTGGGGGCCATAGGAGTTTTGGGGGGTGGAGGTTGGTGGAGTATGAGGGTGGTGAGGAGTGGAAGAGTAGGGGCTAGAGGAGTTGTGGGGGGAGGAATGGGGATGGAGGTGTGGGGGTATAGGATAAATGTTGTATAATTATATAATTTACAATACATTTTCCAATGTCATCCTCAATGGTAGTTACCAAAGCTAATTAATTATTCTTCTATTTTATGTATTTCAGTTTTTCACCCTCCCCCCAGCCATATAGAGCAGATTTGCTTTGCTCATTTGCCTCTTTTCCGCAAATCAGAGTACCAATTACTATAACTCAATCTCACATCAGGTAGTAGTATGCCTCACATATGGTCTGTGTCAACATTTAATTAATTTGAATATGTCGACTATATGAGCAATTTTCATTCAACGGTTCTATTTACTGTTTTATACAAATCACTAGTTGATATTTTACCACATGCATTGTTACTTTGACATTTCATTGTTTATTTATTCACAATTGTTATGATTGTAAACTCCATAAGAAAACAAATGATCTACCTCTATGCTGTCACAGTCCGCCACCTCCGGGTGCACGAACAACTCCCGCGCCTCCCGGAACAGCCAGTCATCGGCCACGGAGAACTTGTTGCGGTCCAGGTTGTCCAGGATGGCCTCGATGGTGCGGTGCTTGTGTATCAGCTCCATCGCCCGCTTGGGCCCGACGCCGCGGATGCTGTCGCAGTAGTCACAGCCCAACAGGATGCCCAGGTCTATGAACTGGCAGATGATTCCCACAGTCACAACTATTATATATGATAACATTTTCTTAGGCCTATTTTATATTTAGTATAAACAACCAAATTTACTGTCCGTATGCTCTTAAGTGACTCGAGTAACCTCAAATATTTCCTGATATAGAGCTTGTGGTATGGAGCTTAACGGTTTTCGAGAACACATTTGTTGATCATTTACCTTGTTTAAGTGCTACTTTGACAGTTCACTGGTTAATTTATTCACGGCTGTTATGATTCTTTTGTTTTAAAACTCCATAAGCCCTATGTTAAAATTTCCAATTCTCAAATGAGATTTTTAACAAGATAAGAATTTTCCTGGGGTCGAGGTTTTTAAAATTAAATCTTTTTATACAATTCCCCTAATACCAAAAATTTTTAAGAAAATCGTTCTGCTAGATTCCGAAATAAATTTTACAAACAGACAATGCTCGATTAGGGTATAGGATTTCGATCCGACGTCACCAGAAATTTCCTCCTAGTCAGTGGGCTTCGTTTATTGGAAACCCTTTAAAAATAAATAACATTATTTAGGACTTAACTAAGAATTCCTATCTATCTTCGTTTTCAAGTTTGCCATGATCAATTCTGAAACTACAACAGCATGAGCTTGATCAGCGCTATACTAGACAGCCGTGAGTAGTTGTCGTGCTGACCTCTGAGTGGTCCAGTCCCAGGCCCGCCAACACCTTGTCCAGGTGGAACTCCTGCACCGGGATCTTGCGGGCGGCGCTGAAGGTGATGTGGCGCAGCAGCACGCTGGCACCGAACGAGAGCGCGTCCATGTCCTCGGTGGCCGTGGCGTAGACCTTGCCGGCCTTGACCAGCGCCGCGCACTGAGCCTCCGCCTCCCCTGGTGCCTGCACACCATAACCAGCTAACGGTAACAACTAGAGTTCCACTGCGAGGCTAGTCAACCCCTTCCAAGCATTGCAAGTATACATATGCCAACGATAATATTAATTTGTAAGCGTTGGGCGAATATATACACCATACATGTAAATTTAATTTAGATATTGTAAAGTTTTTGTCATATTTACAGTTGCTAAAAGCCCTTAGTCTGTTTTTAAACCGAGGGCAAAATTGAATCTTAAGTAGCAAGAGTAAAACAATGACCACCAACTAGGATAGCAGTCTACTGTTATTACAATAGCATACTGTTATTATAGGAGAATTGCATATTGGTCTTTAGGAGAATTTATGGCAAAACAAGCAGTATGGACAGAAAATGATGTATTGAACATCAAAACAAAGTTTGTAAAGAAAATTGGAATATAATCCATAATGAAGCTTTGCATTCTATTGACTAGTAAGGACCACCCATTGACCTGCGATGATTGATTACATGTTTGGAGTGTCAACACCCCTACGGTACATAATTAGTGAGATATGACAAAGTTAATTGGTAATACGGTTCAAAAACTGAGAATAACTAATCCAGCAGGTTACTATGTTATAGAAACTTAACGCATGCAATAAATAAATCTAACCTCAAAGTAAGGAATGCCCATCAGTTTGAGGAGGTCTTTACACTCCTGAACGTGTGTCTTGCCGACCTTGACTAGGCGGCGGTTGAACTTGTCCATGGCTTCTGTGTCGCCTGCAAAACCCACACGATAAGCTCTAGTGTAATAAACGGTATCAGGAAACTGACACATACTTTCTCCCTTTTAGCCCAACTTTAATGAATAAATTACTTTTTATTTACTAAATATAAAATACAAAGCACGGTCGAATGTTCAGAAAATTTTGTTAACAAGTTATTTTCAAAAATATCCACCCAAATCTCTGTTTAAGAGGCATTACAAAATCCATCGCTACACACGTGGTTTTAAGAGGGGAAATGCCCCTATTCCCCCAGGGTTATTAAGGGGCAACATATTTCGAATTTCTTCTGTTGGTCAATGCTAACTTGACAAGCATATCAAGTTTGAACGAAATTGATCACTAAATAAGAGAGAAATAGTAATTTTTGTATTCCCCATAAGACAACCATTGGACAACGTACTGCGTTTACCGCAAAATAAAAATCTAAATTTTCTCCGCAACCAGTAATCGTAGAATAGTAATTCAAGATACTAAATTATTAGTTTTTTGAGCTCTTTTTAATGGTGAATAGTAATATTTTTTATATTTATGTTTTTTTATGAAAAAATAAAAAACTGAATTTTTTATATTTTAAGTCTTGTAATTTCTGAACCCGAATTTTTACAGAAATGAGGGTGGTGTCATTTTGTTCGAAAACCAAAGTTCTACAAACAACTAAAGTTTAATCACAATCGTTGGAGCCTTTTTGAGAAATCTTGATTTTTCATGTTTTTTGGCGGTTTTTGGGGAATTATTGCCCTTAAAAATCCAAAATTCTAAAAAAATATAAAACCCTGGAGATATTGTGGATTAGTACCTACATACCAAATTTCATAAAAATCGGACCATTGGTTAGGGCTCTAGCTCTGTACACATCCATACAGACAGACAAGACAGACAGACAGAAAGACAGACAAACACACAGACATCACGTAAAAACCACTTTTTTTGGGTTCAGGGAGCACCAAACCGAATATTTCCACTAACAACTCAAATTCAAAAATTTTGACAAAAATAATACTTTCTCCATATACTATGTATAAGGGGAGAAAGTAAAATAAACGGTACCAGGAGACTAACACATACAGTACTTTCTCCCTGTTAGCCAAACTTTAATAAACATATTTTTTATTTACTAAATATAGAGTATGAAGTACAGATAAACGTACAGAAAATTGTCCAAAATAGTTGTTTTCAGAAATATCTACCCAAATCCCTTTTTGGGAGGCATTATAGAATCCATTGCTACACAAAGTGATTTTGAGAGGGGAAATGCCCCCTTGTCCCCCCGCCCCTGGGTTAAATGGCAACATATTTTGAACATCCTCTGTTGGTCAATGCTAAATGCTCTGTTGGTCTCCATATAAATTTTTAATGAAATCGATCCGTAAATAAGAGAGAAATAGTAATTTTTGTATACCCCATAAGAATAACATTGAACAACGTACTGTGTTTACCGCTAAATCAAAATTAATTTTATCCGCAACTAGCAATACTAGAAATAGTAATTCAAAATACTAATTTATTTAAATTTTTAAGCTCTTTCAAATGGGGAACAGTAATCTGTTTTAACATTTATGTTTTTTATGAAAAATCAAAAAACTGAATTTTTTATGTTTTAAGTCTTGTAATTTTTGAACCCGAATTTCTAGAGAAATGCGGGTGGTGTCATTTTGTTGGAAAACTAAAGTTCTACAAACTAATAAAGTTTAATCAAAATCGTTAGAGCCGATTAAGAGAAATCTTGATTTTTCATGTTTTTTGGCGGTTTTTGGGGGATAATTAATCTTAAAAATCAAAAATTCCAAAAAATGAAAAAATGCCTGGAGATGTCGTTGATTAGTACCTAGACACCAAATTTCATAAAAATCGGACCATTGGTTATGGCTCTAGCTCTGTACACATCCATACAGACAGACAGACAGACATCACGTAAAAATCACTTTTTTGGTTCAGGGAGTACCAAAACGAATATTTCCACTAGCAACTAAAATTCGAAAATGTTTATGAAAACAATACTTTCTCCATATACTATGTATAAGGGGAGAAAGTAAAAACAAACCATATTACCTTATAACAGGCACACAAAGAATCTCAAGACAATTTTTGTTTGGCTGAAGAAAGCGCTGAGAAGACTGTCGAAACATTGTCATTGCAGAGATCACTTTATTGGACAGGGACTGCTTAGGCACTGTCCTGTATGAGCGACACACTGCGAGGGACCCGAACATGACAAAATGGGTTTTCTTGTGAGGGTGTCCTACATGGCAGAGGGAGCGCCTGAGGGATAAGCGAGCGACTCAATGAGAACAAATATATTTATCGCTCCAGTCCCTCCGCCGCGTCATCCGAAACAGTCCTAATCAGTTCAATTGCTAGATCGTTCATGTAGGACACCACTGCCGCTCAGTCGAATCGCTCGTGTCACTCACGCAGGTCAGGTTACAGTCTCATGTCTTTACATCTTTGAGGTTGATGTTCATAATCAATTTAGTAACACTACTCATCCTTACAACATTTATTTTAAACACAATTTTGATTGGCAGCACAACAACCAGTCATTGTTTGTAAAAATTCCAAAATATGCTGGTTTAAAAATATTTAAGTCTTAGCCACTTAACATAAAAATACCCCCGTCGCAGAAAACCTGCATACTCAGCGAATTTCCAATGAATATATAACATAACACAATATAACACTTAACAGGATTCATAAGAAATGTATTCACAAACAAGCGATATTTAAAATATTAATTATCCTCCATAAGAATAACATTGGGGATGAGTACGCAGGTTTGCTGCAACAAGGCACACAAAATAATGGGTTTTTATGCAAATATCAATAGAACTCATCTTAGTGAAGTCACATACCAAGTTTCATCCATATACATTCATAAATAAGCGATATATAACATTTTAAGTATTTTCCATGAGAATAACATGGGGACCAAGTACCTAGGTTTGCTGCTACAGGAGCCATAGGCGAGGTTGTTTTTTTGTGCAAACAACAATAAACCATAACCAGATCAAGCCATATACCAAATTTCGCCAGTTTATGTTCATAAATAAGCGAGATATACAATTTTTCTTTTAGCGAATTTCCCCTATAGGGAAGAAGCTATTACCGTAGGTCTCATGGTAAGATTTAAGCCCGAGACCATGACAAATTTATTTTTTTAGGTCCCCAGATGACTAAAACACTATTCGTTCAAATTTATATATATGTATATATCTATCTATATATATATGTGTCCGTGAATGCGATAACTTGAGTAAAAAACGTCCGATTTCGATGAAATTTGGCTCAAATGTGTAAAGTGACATTTATGACTTTTAAGTTCGAAAACCAGAAAAATCGGGCCATGGGAAGGGGGGTTTATGGGGGTTTTAAATTTTCCAAAAATCAGTTTTTTGCATTTTTTACCCTAAAATTTTTAAAACACTTAATTTTGGTTTAGACCATGTTATAGAGCTTAAAAAAAAATAATATGGTATTTTGAATTATTAAGCTAGGTTAAGTGGTTACGGAGAAAATCCAAAAAAACCTGCTCATAAAATCTCCTATGTTAATCTTATGGGAAAAAGGTTTTTGGCTTTTCCTAAGTTAATTTTAATGTAAACTTCACATTTGCTTTTACCAATCAACACAGCTCCACAAAACAATCATTTTGGTGTTTAAATTGTGATTCTACGTCCAACCGTTGAAGAGATATTCAAAGTGCTAAACACAGTACGTTGTCCAATGTTATCCTTATGGAGAATAAATAAAATTTGATATCTCCATTATTAATGAATGTGTATTGATGAAACTTGGCACGTGGGATCATGTAGTACTGGTATATTGATATTTGCACAAAAAATTGATTTTTTGTTGATTGTCCCCGTAGCAGCGAACCTGCGTACTCAGTCCCCATGTTATTCTTATGGAGAATAAGTAAAATGTAACGACTCCCTTAATTATGAACATAAATTAATAAAACTTGGTATGTGGCTTCACCTTGTTAAGTTATATTGATATTTGCATAAAAACCCATTTTTTTAGTTTCTTGTTGCAGCAAACCTGCTTACTCATCTCCCATGTTATTCTTATGGAGAATAATTAAAATGTTATATAGTGCTTACTTATAATTGAATATTGATTAAACTTGGTATGTGGCTTCACCTAGTTAAATTATATTTATATTTGAATAAAAACCAATTGTTTGTGTTCCTTGTTTCAGCAAACCTATGTACTCATCACCAATGCTATTCTTATGGAGAATAATTAAAATTGTATATATCACTTATATATGAATATATTTTTATGAAACTTGGTATGCGGCTTTATATGGTATTAAGACATATATTATGCATTGGAAATTCGCTGAGTATGCAGGTTTGCTGCGACGGGGGTATTTCTCCATAAGAATAACATTAGACAACGTACTGTGTTTAGCACTTTCAATATCTCGGTAACCAATTGACGTAGAGCAATGATCAAAATACCAAATTGTTTGTTTTTTTAAGCTGAATTCAATGGTATAAATAAAAATTTGATTTACATTAAAATTAAATGTGAAAACCCCAAAAAACACATTTTTGGGGTACAAAACCCCCCAAAAACCCCCCTTTGGATGGTGCGATTCATCTGGTTTTCGAACTCGTTCAAATAAATGGTACTTTACACATTCATATCAAATTTCATTAAGATCGGACCTTTTTTACGAGAGTTATCGTGCTTACGGACACATATATTTATATATATATATATAAATACATATATAAATACCCCCGTCGCAGCAAACCTGCATACTCAGCGAATTTACAATGAATATATAACATAACACATTAAGGCACTTAACAGAATTCATAAGAAATATATTCACAAACAAGCGATATTTAAAATAATAATTATTCTCCATAAGAACAACATTGGGGATGAGTACGCAGGTTTGCTGCAAAAAGGAAGATAAAATAATGGGTTTTTATGCAAATATCAATAGAACTCATCTAAGTGAAGTCACATACCAAGTTTCATCCATATACATTCATAAATAAGCGATATATAACATTTTAAATATTTTCCATAAGAATAACATGGGGACCGAGTACCTAGGTTTGCTGCAACGGGAACCATAGGCAAAAAATTGTTTTTTTTTGAGCAAACAACAATAAACCACAACCAGATGAAGTCATATACCAAATTTTGTCAGTTTATGTTCATAAATAAGCGAGATATACAATTTTTCTTTTCCTCCATAAGAATAACATTAGACAACGTACTGTGTTTAGCACTTTCAATATCTCAGTAACCAATTGACGTAGAGCAATGATCAAAATACCAAATTGTTTGTTTTTTATGCTGATTTCAATGGTAAAAATTGCAATTTGATTAAAATAAAAATTACATGTGAAAACCCCAAAAAAAACATTTTTGGGGTACAAAACCCCCCAAAAACCCCCCTTCGGATGATGCGATTCGTCTGGTTTTCGAACTCGTTCAAATAAATGGTACTTTACACATTTGTACCAAATTTTATTAAGATCGGAGCTTTTTTACGGGAATTATTGTGCTTACGGACACATATATATATATATATATATAAATATATATATATAAATATATATATATAAATAAATATATATATATATATATATATACACATATATAAAAATTTGAACGAATTTCCCCTATAGGGAAGAAGCTATTACCGTAGGTCTCATGGTAAGACTTAAGCCCGAGACCATGATAACTTTTCGTTTTGAGGTCCCCAGATGCCAAAAACACCATTCGTTCAAATTTATATATATATATATATGTATGTATGTATGTATATATATATATATACATACATGTATACATATATACATACATATACATATATACATATGTATATGTGTCCGTAAGCACGATAACTCTCGTAAAAGAGGTCCGATCTCAATGAAATTTGGTAAAAACGTGTAAAGTACCATTTATTTGAATGAGTTCGAAAACCAGACAAATCGCACTATCCGAAGGGGGGTTTTGTACCCCAAAAATGTTTTTTTTTTGAGTTTTCACATGTAATAATCATTTAAATCAAATTTTAATTTATACCATTGGATTCAGCTTAAAAAAACAAACAATTTGGTATTTTGATCATTGCTCTACGTCAATTGGTTACTGAGATATTGAAAGTGCTAAACACACTACGTTGTCCAATGTTATTCTTATGGAGAAAAAGAAAAATTTTATATCTCGGTTGTTTATGAACATAAACTGACGAAACTTGGTATATCGCTTCATCTGGTTGTGGTTTGTTGTTGTTTAAACAAAATACCCCCTTAGCAGCAAACCTGCGTACTCAGCGAATTTCCAATGCATATATATGTATCTTAATACCACATAAAGCCACATATCAAGTTTCATCAATATACATTCATAAATAAACGATTTATGACATTTTAATTATTCTCCATAAGAATAACATGGCGGCTGAGTATGCAGATTTGCTAAAGCAAGGAACACAAAAAGTGGGGTTTTATACAAATATCAATATAACTCATGTAGGTAAAGCCACATACCAAATTTTATTAATTTATTTTCATAATGAAGGGAGATAACACGTTACTTTATCTCCATAAGAATAACATGGGGCTAAGTACGCAGGTTTGCTGCTACGGGAGCCTTTGGTAAAAAATTGTTTTTTTGAGCAAATATCAATGGTCCACAACCAGATGAAGCCGTATACCAAGTTTCGTCAGTATACGTTCATAAATAAGCGAGATATAAAATTTGTATTTTCCTCCATAAGAATAACATTAGACAACGTACTGTGTTTAGCACTTTCAATAACTCGGTAACCAATTGACGTAGAGAAATGATCAAAATACCAAATTGTGTGTTTTTTAAGCTGAATCCAATGGGAAAAACTAAAATTTGACTATTTCCAAAATTGTATGTACAAAATTCGAAAACCCCATTTTTGGGGTACAAAACCCCCCCAAAATACCCCTTCGGATAGAGCGATCTGGCTGGTTTTCGAACTTAAAGTCATAAATGTTGCTTTACACGTTTATACCAAATTTCATCAAAATCGGATAATTTTTACGAGAGTTATCGTGCTCACTGACACATATATATATATATATATATATACAGTTTCGAACAAATGGTGTTTTTGGGGTCTGGGGACCTCAAAACGAAAAGTTATCATGGTCCCGGGCCTAGGTCTTACCATGCCGACTATGGTAATAGCTTCTTCCCTATAGGGGAAATTCGCTAAAACTACTTTTTCGCCTATGGTTCCCATAGCAGCAAACCTAGGTACTCGGTCCCTATGTTATTCTTATGGAGAATAATAAATATGTTATATATATCGCTTATTTATTAATGTATATGGATGAAACTTGGTATGTGACTTCACTTAGATGAGTTCTATTGATATTTGCATAAAAACCCATTATTTTGTGTTCCTTGTTGCAGCAAACCTGCGTACTCATCCCTAATGTTATTCTAATGGAGAATAATGAATATTTTAAATATCGCTTATTTATGAATATATTTCTTATGATTTCTGGTAAGAGGCATAATGTGTTATTAAGACATATATATTCATTGGAAATTCGCTGAGTATGCAGGTTTGCTGCGACGGGGGTATTTATATATGTATATATATATGTGTGTGTCCGTAAGCACGATAACTCTCGTAAAAAAAGTCCGATCTTAATGAAATTTGGTACAAATATGTAAAGTACCATTTATTTGAACGAGTTCGAAAACCAGATGAATCGCACCATCCAAAGGGGGGTTTTGGGGGGGTTTTGTACCCCAAAAATGGGTTTTTTAGGGTTTCCACAAGTAATTTTGATTTAAATCAAATTTTAATTTTAACCATTGAATTCGGCATAAAAAAACAAACAATTTGGTATCTTGATCATTGCTCTACGTCAATTGGTTACTGAGATATTGAAAGTGCTAAACACAGTACGTTGTCTAAAGTTATTCTTATGGAGAAAAAGAAAAAATGTATGTCTCGCTTATTTATGAAAATAAACTGACAAAATTTGGTATATGGCTTCATCTGGTTGTGGTTTATTGTTGTTTGCACAAAAAAACAATTTTTCGCCCATAGTTCCCGTAGCAGCAAACCTAGGTACTCGGTCCCCATGTTATTCTTATGGAAAATAATTCAAATGTTATATATCGCTTATTTATGAATGTATATAGATGAAACTTGGTATGTGACTTCACTTAGCTGAGTTCTATTGATATTTGCATAAAAACCCATTATTTTGTGTTCCTTGTTGCAGCAAACCTGCGTACTCATCCCCAATGTTATTCTTATGGAGAATAATTAATATTTTAAATATCGCTTGTTTGTGAATACATTTTTTATGAATCCTGTTAAGTGTTTTAATGTGTTATGTTATATATTCATTGGAAATTCGCTGAGTATGCAGGTTTGCTGCGACGGGGGTATTTTAGTAAACATTGAATCATGCAGAAAGAGTGGGAAGTGTACAATTATTAGTCATAAGAATGAGAAAGCTGTTGTCGGACCTGTGCTCTCGGCCTCCTCCAACTGTTTCTTGGCCTCCACCCGTCGCTCGGCTCTTTTCTCCAACTCCCCCGACTTGAGGTTCGGCGGCTTCCCATCAAACACGTAGATCGGTTTTATCCCATTTTCCATTAAACGGATATTGCTGTAGAAGGTTCCCATGAGATGGCTGAAACCATAAGAGAGTATCTTACTTGCTGACTGCACGCAACTATCGTATGAAAAATCTAGAAAGAAAAATAGAATACCTAGAAAATATTTGGTAACAGTAGTTACCACAAGAGCTATTTCAGCACCTTCCTCTTTTATAATTGATATCAAAACAGGTCTACAGGTAGAAAGACTCGTCTACAGCTTTTGTTGACAAAACACTGCTACCTTACCTATGTTGGAAGGACCCCCAATCACTGTCCTTCCATCATCCCCCTACTATTCCATGGCTTGAAATTGAATCAAAAGGTTTTTGAGTCACACTTTTTACAATGTACCTTGCCAACATACCAGGTTACGAAGTTACTCTAAAATCCGAGTAGGACAAAATCAAATACCTTGGGATGGCAAGGGAATGTCGGTAGTGCTGGGTGGCCCCTTCTAACAATCACAATTTTCTGTCAACACAGTATTAGGAAAGCTGTGTTCTGCTTTGAAAAACCAAGCCTCTAATTTGGACATCAACTATATCCACTCTTGTGGAATCACCATTAGTTTTTAGCATGGTTTTTTTCCTCTTATGAATATATAAAATGTAGAATGATTAGGTTACGACCTGGAATAATTTGGAAGAGGCAGAGAGAGTGAGCAGATAATTTTGTAAATAAGTAGTGGTTAAATTAGGTAGACCTACTTATGCTCTCAAACTAGTCCCTTGTTCTGCTATACTTGCTACCAGTAATGTTAAATGTTGTTATTAGCCTATAGCCTTGGGGGGGTATAGTGGATACAGTTCTCATCTGGTACCGCTAATTAATCTGAGGTTTGCAAGTTCAATCTCGAGCAAAATCTGCAAGTTTAGAGATGTTTGATACAGTAGGGTACCCAGCTGTGATTTTGTCATTGTATTTAACTTAATTAATGATGCTTTTTAACAAAAGGGTGACATTAAACGGCCTAACAAGAACGGGTAGACCAACACTGTTCTCATAAAGGCCTATCTAAACGTTACAAAATGCCACTAGCATTCACAAAAAAACATAAGACGTAAAACAATGAAAAATAAATCTAGCTAGAGTAAAAAATTAATCCATACAATTTATGGCACAATTACTCATTAAATATATCTTTTAAAGTAATTTTAGTTAGTAACCCTTAATTTTTCTAAATTAATTTATTCTAAAGAAAATTTCACTGTGATCGTTCAGTTTTTACTAAATCACTTCTGCATTGTATTATTGGACAACAATTAACATTATAAAAGATGACTTATCTCCTTACCTTGTTGTCTCGCCATCTGATGAAGTTAGCTGAGCGCCTTCAGACCTGACAGCAGTCAAAAACTGATACAGACACATGGAGGCATCGATTGCTATCTTCCTCCCTGTAAAGCATGAGAAATAAATTAAAACTCAGCTCATAACAATTTTGGTCAAGCAATCCCTTTGGTAATTTGTTTTTCTTTTAATTTACTCATGTATTTATTATAGGCCTACTAATCAACAATCTCTCGTTTTAGAGAGACAATAGAAACCTCCGTGTATGATTAGGATTTCACATTCTAATGAAAGAATTGTGGACACTATACAAATTATAACCAATGCCATTGGAGTTAGAAACACACAAAACACAGGGAAGTATTGAACATACTTTTAGGACTACAGGTCGGTTTATCTTGGGGGAGGGGGGTTAGCAGTATGGAAAAACAAATTTCCTCAAGTTTAAAACTTGTTACAGTATAATAAATTTCCAATTTATTTCAAGTTAGGAACTAAATATTTTATGTGCTATGACATAATATATTCTATTAGGAAACGCTTACCAAAATAGCTTTTCAAGTCAGTTTCTTTAACGGCATTTGGGGATACGTCTGCAATCAGCTTTGCTAGACCTAAAATACCCATTTTATGAAGTGTAATAAAAAAACTTGAGTATATTACCACCTATTAGTTCAATTTATTACATCGGAAACGACAAATATTAAGACATAACCTCTCTTCTCAAACTAAATAAATAAATGCGTGCAGGGCACAGGCTGCCGGCTGCTAGGATTGGCGGGAAAGGTTTTCTCCCGCCATTACGGAACCCTAAAGCATAGAGGCAAAAGCTTTATATATTTTTCAAATAAATAATCTATAATTGTTTAGGGGTTTATATAATATGATAATGAAATTAATGGATTAAACTCATTTCCAACTAAAACACCACAAAAATGTGGTTATTGCTGTTTTTTATGTTGAAATGTTATTGCCACATTGTTAATTGTTATCTATGATTGATATTATTTTTCATTAAATAAATATATAAACACTCCAAGAATCTCTACTTGGACCAATTTCAGCTGTTCCTATTACCTAGTTAAACGCTCCTAGCCTATTACCATAGATTAAGCATACTCCTAAGGAGTATGCTTAATCTATGCTATTACTAAGCTACGGGTGGCTGGTTCGTTCGGAATTCTCATCCGCAACTCAATAACGGGTGCCCCGACCAACGAGGCAAATATATGTAGAGGTCTCGTCGAGTATTAAAAGTACCAACATAACTTGTGAATAGAGAATTTTATTGGTGGTTGCCATGGGACCAGAGGTGACAAAGGATCAAAATCAGGGCAAGATTCAAGCATTGGTTACATAGGTATGCGCTTAGGGGCCCGCACCCTACAAAATCGCATACAAAATGCCTCTCATCAAAAAAAGGTCACCAACCTGGATGGTGGATAGAGCCGCACCACTGGTTCACAGCTGCGGCTTCTTATGCTGACGACACCACCCTCCTTTCCTGTCACAATAATTTTCAGCAACTAGAGCAGATGGCGTCGGAAGCAATTTCAGTTGCCTCAGATTGGTTCTCTGCCAATAGCCTCCTGCTCAACCAAGAGAAAACCCAAACTATGATCTTGGGACTTAGAAAGGTACCGGAGATGGTTGACTTGAATCCATGCCAAGAGGTCAAATTCTTAGGGGTAACTATTGACCAAAATTTATCATGGTCGCAGCACATTGACCAACTATGTAAAAAACTAAGTAGGCTGACTTACCTGTTCCGGAGACTAAGATACCTCATACCCATTGGCTACCTGAAATCTGCGTACTTTGCGCTTTTCCAATCGGCACTGAGTTATGGAATAATTTTCTGGGGTAACAGTGCACATGTAAATACCCCCGTAGCAGCAAACCTGCGTACTCAGCGAATTTCCAATGCATATATATGTATCTTAATACCACATAAAGGCACATACCAAGTTTCATCAGTATACATTCATAAATAAACGATTTATGACATTTTAATTATTCACCATAAGAATAACATGGCGGCTGAGTATGCAGGTTTGCTGAAGCAAGGAAGACAACAAATTGGGTTTTATACAAATATCAATATAACTCATGTAGGTAAAGCCACATACCAAATTTAATTAATTTATTTTCATAATGAAGGCAGATAACACGTTACTTATTCTCCATAAGAATAACATGGGGCTGAGTATGCAGGTTTGCTGCTACGGGAGCCTTGGGTAAAAAATTGTTTTTTTGAGCAAATATCAATGGTCCACAACTAGATGAAGCCGTATACCAAGTTTCGTCAGTATACGTTCATAAATAAGCGAGATATAAAATTTTTATTTTCCTCCATAAGAATAACATTAGACAACGTACTGTGTTTAGCACTTTCAATATCTCGGTAACCAATTGACGTAGAGAAATGATCAAAATACCAAATTGTTTGTTTTTTTAAGCTGAATCAAATGGGGAAAAATAAAATTTGACTATTTCCAAAATTATATGTAAAAAATTCGAAAAACCCATTTTTGGGGTACAAAACCCCCCCAAAATACCCCTTCGGATAGAGCGATCGGGCTGGTTTTCGAACTTAAAGTCATAAATGTTGCTTTACACATTTATACCAAATTTCATCAAAATCGGATAATTTTTACGAGAGTTATCGTGCTCACGGACACACATATATATATATATATATATATATATATATATATATATATATATATATATATATATATACAGTTTCGAACGAATGGTGTTTTTGGGGTCTGGGGACCTCAAAACGAAAAGTTATCATGGTCCCGGGCCTAGGTCTTACCATGCCGACTACGGTAATAGCTTCTTCCCTATAGGGGAAATTCGCTAAAAGAGTTCTAGCCATTCAAAAGAAAGTATTAAGAATAATTGCAAATGTAAACCAACAACAAGAACACTGTAAACCCATTTTTATTAACTATAAAATTTTGACTGTTATTAATTTATATATCTATAATATTTTGTTATTTAGTTTTTAGAATTACCAATCATATGCACTTAGAGCTGATGTACACAGCAGAAATACACGGTTCAAAAATTAGCTAGACATTCCGTATGTTAGACTGGAAAGAACTAAATCAAGCCATAGAAAGCTTGGGATGAAATGTCTTAATAAACTGCCTGGAAATTTGCTCACGATGAAATATGTTAAATTAAAAAATGTTATTTATAAGTGGTTAACTTTAAACCCGTTCTATTCTCTAACTAAGTTTTTTGAACTAACCACCTCTGAAATTAAGATTCTTTAAAACAGACCCAACTAATCTGTGCCTTTCTCACATTTCCATTGTTTCTTTGTTTTTGTTTTTTCTCTCCCAAGTCCGCCCATAAAATCCACTTCCATGACTAACTTGTAGTTAATTGCAATTTATCTGTAACTATTTAAAACCATATTGACAAATGTTTCTAACATATAAACAATTTCTGACAATTTCCAATGTACAAACAAATGTATCTTATGGAAAATAAACATCTTGAATCTTGAATCTTGACAGCTCCTAAATCCGGCCCGGTCAAAATGCTGGCCAGCATGTAGGCTGCAGTTTTTTTTTACCCCAGACGAGACTTCTATTTATAACAAAACACCCTAACCCTCGATGACTTCACAAAAGTGAAAGCTTGACACTGTTTCCAGCGTGCGATCGTGAAATTCCAATGAGCAGGAAAGTCCCTGGCCCACTGTGGCTGTTTAAGGGCGCTTTGGCCCTCTTCAGCCGTCGGATAGGGTTGTTTGGGGGTGGGAGAGACACACACTGCAACAGGACTTTTTTAACAGCTTGCCGCTGTTTCCAGAAAGTCGCACATCAGGGAGCTCTGCAGGCGCGATTTGGAATCGCAGGAGACTCCTCCATCTTGGATGACTCGCCGTATGAGAACTTCGTTAGTGATCAGCCACACGGTTGATTACTTACGTACCGTACTTATAAATTGTACTTATAATTGCGTATACGTATGTACTGTATACTTGTAAACAGGTATAAATTGTATACCTGTTTGATATTTATTTTGGTAGTATATAGTTATTTTGTTTTAAAGTGTTTTACGTAAAGTTTATCAATTCTTATAATTCGTAGCTATCATATTAATCTTAATGGGATGTCTTATTTGATTTTAGTGTTATTCTAACAGCAGGTTTTGTAATCATATTCATAAAATCATTGTACAATACAGAAACATCACTGTGATAATCAAAAATTAACTGATTAAAGAAAATACTGATTTTTGTCAGATAAGGGAGTAGCCTTCATTAACTTGAATCTTAATTAAAACTGAACTCAGCTTAAATGCCCGCCACTTTTTAGCAACAACATGCATTTATTTTGTTCTAGTTTTAACTAGTATGACTTTTTTCGTTCCATTGTTCATGGCATTGTAAACTCTCTCCACTAGATAGATACCAAGCATAGATAGTGCACTAGCCCAGCAATTAAAAGCTTAGAACAAATGTCAGGACCCGGTACTTTTGCTTTGCTCCAAGGTGCATGTTTCAACAATTCAACACAATGCTTGTCACCGGGAGTCTAGCATTCGACATATTCCAAAAATTAAATTTTTGTTTACGAATCAATGAATATTTTCATATCAAACTGCTAAAGCGGGACATTAGGCTGTCCCCAGAGTAATCGTGGGGACACCGGGACATACTACCTTGCTAAAGCGGGACTCTCCTGCCGAAATCGGGACGTCTGGTCACCTTAAGTATATACGCTTATATATTACAGCATAAATGATTTTTTCAGCATTAAAACTGTGTGACCAATAGGCTTAAAAGCCCTGCTCTCAAACACACTCAACAAATCACTCTCAACAAAAAAATTACTGAACCCAGAATTGATGACTCTCCAGTCTTGATGATTGCGAAGAGAAGGACCGATGTAAGATGTAAGGTGTTCTATGTTGCAGGCGTGGGACCTGTTAATACTCCTTCCATCGTCTTAGCAACATATAGGAAGGTATAGGAGGGAAGATTTTTAAGTTAATTAAATTAACAACTATATTTTTCTGAGTTAGCCAGTACCTGATCGTTGATTCAGCAGTCACGGTTGATTCCCACTCATGCTGTGGTCGCCTTCATATGTCTTGGATTTTGTAGGAGGGAAGTGGGTTTAGTGGGTAGTCTGCACTCGTTGTAGTCCCAAACTACCCCCGCAGGAGGTGTGTGCAAATGCATTCCTTCCAATACAAAAACTTCTGTTATTTGCTTCCAATAAGGTCTATTGGTAATACTGGAGGCAACACTAATCAAAAGAATTGCGAGCCTTTCGCCAAATCTTTCGCCACCACTTTGTGATACAAAGAACTCCTCGCAAATAACTACTCGTGAGAAAACGGACAAGTCAACAAAGTGAATCAAATAACATATTTACGGCTAGAATAGATATAGACATCTAGTGAACCAAATTAATATGTTCCAACTTCGATTTACTTTGATTCCAGTGGCATGAGTAGATTCAATTAGAAGAATTAAACAACCAATTTGGACAGTTCAAAGAACTTGAAATTTGCCTCACCAGAACCTGAAAAAATCACTGGCAAGCTTCTTTAACGAAAATCTTTAAGCAGTTTTGTCTCCAGTATTTGCAATAAACCTCCTTGGATAAACTACACGTTAGTCTATGCTTATAGTATAACACATTATATACCTACACATTTTAACTCCATGTCAGGCTTTTAGTGTCGTCTGCACTTTTCTAATCATTCGGTCTGGCATTCGTCTGTCGTCTGTTTATTGGTTGGCGTCAGGTGTTTTGAGACACGACTACTTTAATCTCATTAAGCCTTAAGAATTAAATTTAAAGTCGTCCTCTAAATTTTAAAATGCCTAACATAATAAATGAAATTAAATTAGATTTTAAAGATGTAATGCTAAGGCCCAAAAGAAGTACTCTAAAAAGTAGAGCTGATGTGAGTATTCTCAAATATTCATAGTATAGTTTACGGAATTATTTCATAACTTAATATAAGTATTATGGCGTTTTAAATTACTGTCGAACTAATCCACTGATACATTTTATTTTCACAGGTCAACCTGCACAGAGAAATTACCTTTCGAAATTCAAAACAGACATACAATGGAATCCCTTTAATTGCATCGAATATGGACACTGTTGGAACTTTTGAAATGGCCAAGGCGTTGGCAAAGGTTAGTGCCATTGCCCTTCACCTAATTAATTAAAGTTCAGGTTTACACTCTAGCCTATTTTAGATTTAGACATATTTACATACTTGTTAGTGTTTAGGCCAAGGCTAGTTAAATAACTAAGTTAAATAACACAGCTAATCTCAGTGCATATACAGTCAATTAACCACGGTAGGTTCAAATTTAATCATTAAAACTTCAATTGAAAAGTGTGTTTTGATAATACAAATTCTGTCAATTTTCCAAAATGAAAATGCGAATGAAGAATTAACAAAAAAGTAATTAACATCGCAGTTGGTACTGTATGTTTCCACAGTACACTTAAGTTTTCTTTAATTCTTTTTGGCTTGCTTGATGTTCAAAAGCCTATTTTATTTTGCTTATTCAATTTTATTCACTTGTCAATGCCCTTTTAAAGTTTTCTAAAAGATCCTGCTACAGTTTGATGTTATATTTAGGGCCTATATGAGTTTTGTTTATGTAAATTCAAAAGAGTCTCGTGCAGGAATAAAATGTAATTGTTTTTAATGTTTATTCCATTAAAAACTTATATTCAATAAGTAGGTAAAGCAAAGTAGATAAATAAAACCTAAGTTACTACGGTACTAAACCTTCACAAGATCACCCATTCCATATTGATAATTATGTTAAGATAAATTTTGAAAGAGAAATTGAAATTTTAGGAAGATGATCAATGTTTATTAAAGCTATTGGCTCAATGAATTTGGGGAAAAATCCACAATAGCCCCTATAAGGCATGAGTATGGCACAGTAAAAGCTATAGTAAGAAGAATCTCTTTCCAAAAATGTAGCACAGTATTTTTTTCCAGCATGGACTGTTTACCACCATGCACAAATATTACTCTGTGGAAGATTGGAAAGAGTTTGCTGATAACCACTCCGAAGTGTTGCCGCACATCGCCGCTTCGTCCGGGACTAGCGAGGCGGACTACGAGCGGCTCAAGCTGATCCTCGAGGCCGTGCCGGGAATACGGTTTGTCTGCCTCGACGTCGCTAACGGCTACTCTCAGCACTTTGTGGAGTACCTGCGGAAAGTGCGAGCAGGCTTCCCCACTCACACGATCATGGTGAGTTGGCACAAGCCCCTGGATTGAAAATAGAGTTTAATGCCAGCTATTAATTATGTATGTCTATGATGGTTTATTAATTTGGTAATTCTTACACAAACTAAAATTATCAATGATTTAATTGATTACAAGATTTGAACTAAGTTATAGGTTCTGTACAAATACTGTAAGGTTGATACCTTTAAATGTTTCATAATTTTGTCAAAATTAAGATAAGCTTAACTAACTTTAAAAAATCCATTTATAATTCGATATAGGCCTACCTATATTTAAAAATCACCTACCGGTACAGTTGTGTACCTTAAATCTTGTTTGTAAACATTAAAAACATATTTATTTATTATTTTTGAAATCATTGCTTAAAAACTTTATAAAACATTTATTTCATGATTTTCAAATTTGGTCATTTGATCAATTCTATTGAATGTTGTTATTTGTTTGAAATTTTAGAAATTTCAAATGTTATTAGGTTAGTGAAAAATCCTTTGTAGACAAACATTGTTAAATTATTTTGCCGATGATTTCTGGTCAGAGAGAAATTCTATAAAAACCTTGGGATGTCAATGAATCCCTCTTACTTAGTTCTTGTGATTCCCTCACTGGTAAAGTGTGGGTGTTTTTAAGTCAGATTTGTTGGTTAAACTTTTAAATTCAGATAAAAGATCCATTCATACATGTACTCAGTGATAAATGAGTAAATAATGCCTTTATTAGGTCAAATCCCACATTATGTTTTTTATAAGATCCTACTTCTTTAAATTTAACATTATGGGTGCGGAGTATGTTAATTAACGTACTCTAATTAACATTGAAACTTATTTGATTTTCATGTTTAAACATGTTTGTCAGCATTGAAAGTGTTGTACACTCTTCAAAAATCGTATTGAGGAATTTGGCAATCGTTCCACTGGTTTCATTTCTATTGCAAAAGCTGGAAAGAAATTTTCAAACATAAGTACCTAGTACAACAGACTGTTTGATATTAGTTTTATGCTCTGTAGTTATAAGTCTCAGTATCTCATTAATCATTAAATCATTGTCTAAGATGCCGACACAACTAGGGCGTATTTTAAGGCGAGTATGAATGAATGATGATGAGTCTAGAATGGGTGAGATGCCTTATGTGAGATACACATATCTGAGCGGCTCTCTGACTGGTCTACTAGTACAGAGGTCTACATTGGGTTCTTAACAAAATTAAGCCGTCACTTTATTGGTAAGTCTTTTGGCTATCCCTTGTGACCAACCTCCTTACCTTAGTTCCTCCCAGTCAGTCCGAGTCCTTGGAGGGAGTAGTGGATCTTTCTTGCAGCCTGGGAGGAAGGGCCCTTACCTGACGGTCTCCAATCTACCAGGCTGGGGGACAAATTGTCCTGGGGTCTCCTGACTTCTGAGAGGTTGGAGGCTCTGTGTGATGGCGGTCCCTGTCTGGTGGACTAGAGGGCGAATCGTCCTGGGGTGTTGAGTTGGGTAGGGTTCTCTCTCCATTTCTGGAGCGAGGCAGACTGACCCCGTCCAGACCCTGTCCTATCTTTTCTGTCCCTGAAAATCCCTTCTTTTCTGTGGCTGCATAATATCCCAAAAAAGGGAGACATTCCTAGACGGCTATCCTGGGGCCTCCTAATCCTCCCAAATAAATGAACAAATATGCAGAGGTGAAGTTATTATTTTCCTTATTTTCCACTAACAGAATCACATTTAAGATAAGGTCTGATTGTGTAGGGTGGAACTTGGGCTCATAACATGAATCATATCCTTGTACTCCAGAAACAAGCTAAGAGCCTTGGCAAACATACAACCGATGCAGACCTGTCAGCCAGCTTTCATGGGACTACGATTTATGACTGCGGTGGCATTACACATACAAGAAACCGTTCTATATGTAGACAAAACAAAACTCCCAAGAAACAAAGACCTGCACACTTACAATGCTAGACATGGCTCAAACTTTGCACTTCCTGCACACCTTACTATATAATGGGAGAAAAAACCATCTTACATTGGCTGCAAACTAAAAAATCATCTGCGAGAAAGAATAAGAGTCCTAACAGTAAATCAACTACAACAGGAACTAAAGCATTGGTTGATTGCAAACCCGTTCTACTCACTGACCGAATCCTTTGAAGAAACGAGAACCCTCCAGAGCAGCTGACTTTCTTGTCATTACATGTATTCTTACACAACTCTGTAAAATGACACTATTGTAATTCTAAACGAATGTACGATAAAGGATTATTGTATTGTATGTTGACAGGCTGGGAACGTGGTGACGGGGGAGATGGTGGAGGAGCTGATACTGTCTGGCGCGGACATCATCAAGGTAGGAATCGGCCCCGGCTCGGTGTGCACCACTCGCATGAAGACCGGCGTCGGCTACCCGCAGCTGAGCGCCGTGCTGGAGTGCGCCGACGCCGCGCACGGACTGCAGGGCCACATCATCTCTGTGAGTACCTAGACTAGCTGAAACTGGTCGTTGTCGTAAATAAAATAGTATGAAATGTTTTGATAAACAAAACTTGTCTGACAAATTTGGAACATTGAATAGATTTAAAGCAAAAATATATCTGAGTGGTTCACTGAAAACCCATATTATTGTGAAAAGAAGTATTTATAGTCTGATTATCGAAAGAAAGTGACTGGCGGAGCAGACACGTGGCGACCGAACATTCTATTTCATAACCACATGGAAACGTAAAACACATGGTTAGAAATTTCCAATCAACTTTACTTAAAAACTCAGTTAAAAACGGTCTCTCGGGCAGTCAAGTGATGTCAGTTTATTTTTTATTTAATACATGTACAGTAGAACCTAACCTACCCTGACGGAGTCGCTGCTGTGTGTTACTTACACACTGGTCGGTTCGACTATCCCTGCGCCTGGTTTGCAATGCAGCGACTCCGTCAGCAAGCTCAGCATCACCTTGAAGCTGGAAATGTTAATTGTTTTTCACCGTAAACATTGCTATTAGAGTTTTGAATCAATTGAATCTATTATGTTTTAAATCCAGATCAAATATTGCAAGTTGCATTTTAGTCATAGAGAAACCAAAATGTTAAAACACCGGAAGATTTCCCTTAATTTCTCCTAGGTCCTACCTTAATCCTACTTTTTCGTTCAATCAACACAATGGTTGGGCCTCTTTCAGGATCACATTTTTTTTAATTATGAAAATAATACATTAAACAATTTTATGAATATCTAGAAATAGTTATAACTATATAGTTCAAATATTGAAAGTAATTAATTTATGCACCCTTAATTATTTTTACTTGATTTCTCTCCAAGTAAAAATCTATGATTGAACTGATCATAAAAAATTAATTTTTATATTTCCTATCAAAATAAAAGTTTAATAGGAAAAGTTTTGAAAAATCATTAGAAAAGATGTTGTTAACAAGTCATACTGAGGCATTGACTTTTTATCAGTAAATGTGAAATGGTGACGTAGTCAGAAAACAATGCTGACCTGGTGAGACACAGGCTATCGGCCCTCACCCACTGACCTGGCTGGCACAGCTACTCAAGTCAAGGCCCTCTACAGAACACTACTTTTTATTGTTCTCAACAACATAATAAGTTAAATTATTCTTTTTTTAGGTACAGTAGTATTAAATTAAGTTCTAATTGTTTTTCATACAACACATTTTTTACAATATCATTGATGATGGAATAGATTGTGAAAAATAGCATCTAAGTAATATGTTTTCTTCAAATTTGTTCATTTGTTTATGAAAAAAATAATAATTTCACACACCCCCCCCCCCTTGACACACCCTGGTGGTTATTAGGACCCTTGCCATTTAATATATTGCATTTACACATCGATGAATAATGTTATTTATTCGAATGTAATAAATAGTATTAATAGATTTATTTCCTTTTTAATTCTTTTTTCGGTATAAAATCGAAAATTAAAAAAACCTGGAGATACTATGAATTATTTTAAAATAAACAATGATTAAAAAAATATAGGCCTAGCTCAAATAAAATAAATGAATAAGATAAGTTATTTATTTTTGTTTTGTAAAATTACACATATTTTCAAGAATTAAATAATTTTTTCAATAAAATCAGATTCCCTCATCGAATTGAGCCGTCAGATCGTGAACTGTTCACATTCACCTTGAGTGTTGATATTTCAAGCAATGTCCACGTGGTCCCTTGGCCCACCGCCCGTCCGGTGTGGCTGCCAACATCTGTCTGACTGTGGGTGGCAGTCTCCAATAACATGGACATTTATTTCGATTCATAAACAGTTTTTTCCTTTTGACAGAAAATAGTCATGATTGAAAGCCTAATGTCGGTTTTAGTGGTATTAAATCAGCTTATACTAACAGATTTATTTTTATTTATGATTGTTACTCTATTGCAAGGAGGCAGAGTCCCTCCGTATTCGTGGCATGTTCCTCAATCACATGAAAGCTCCTGGTTCCAAATTAAGTCAGATATTATTAGGAAATTTGAATCTCCCAAATTCAAAATAATTTTTAGTTTAGTTAAGTTCCACTTCTTACTTTTAGTGGTGAACAAAATTATTGTTATTTGAACAGTCCATCTGCTTATTTTAAACCAGCTGTTTCACGCAGGCCTCGCCCCGCAAATGATTTTAACAAACTATGACAGTTGTTTGTGCTGCATTCTGTGGTTAGCCCATGGAACTACTACGAATCAAAATCAGCTGTTTGTATTTTCTTCAGCTCAAACAAAAATGAATGACCATAAGGAATACATGGGAACTTTGCACTCCCGTGGGGCAGAGCCCTATAGGATTTTCAAAACGAAAATAGGCCTATATGTTTATTTGGTATATAAGGAAAATTCCTGTAAATTTTCATGCCAGTCGGTTCAGTAGTTTTTGAGTGATTGAGGAACACAAATCAGACAGACAGACAGACACACAGACACACAGACACACACTATCCCATTTTTAATTTCTTCCCTTATAAATAGTATATGTGAGGCGGAAAGGAAAAAGGGACCTCTTCGCGGCAAAGTAAAAATTTCAGTACGGGCAGTTTTATTGATTGAGGTCAAAAATATCGATTTTCGGTTGTTTGCATTTTAATATGCTCCATTTCGTCCTTAACTGGTTGAAATCAATTACAAAGCTGTTGTAATCGAATAAAACATTCAAAATAATGATTAAAGTAGTCAATGTCTAGCGTGAGAAAAGTTACCTCTTCAAGGAGAAATAACATTGCCGCGAACAGGTCCCTTTTTAAAACAAATCAGATAGCTATGCAGCACTTTGAAAACTGCACTCTGACGAATTCTAGCGGTGATGAGGTGAACTACTACGAGTTTATTGTAAATCTAGAACGTCTTCTGTTAATAAAAATCCCTTTCTCGATCCCAACTACCTTTTCCGCGAAGAGGTCCCTTTTCTGAAATATCACTTTTCACGACATGCTTCAATAAAAACATTATTTTCTTGAAAACTACTGTGAGTTAAGACAAAAATAGGTATTCACATTACAGACGACATTAAGGGATTTCTTTTGATACCAAAATCGTTGCTTAAATATGAAAAATATATGTTTTATGCTTATTTGAAATTTTCAAATTGATTTTTCTCAAAAATGGCCCTTTTCTCTCACGTAACTTCAAAGTCCTATAACTTTAACAAAAAAAATCGTAGACTCATGGAACTTGCGCCAAATTGTTAGGAATTACATGCGAAATTCAAAAATATGAATAACTCAAAATCGAAAATTGCCGCGAAGAGGTCCCTTTGTCCTTTCCGCCTCACATATGGAGAAAGTATTGTTTTCGTCAAAATTTTTGAATTTGAGTTGTTAGTGGAAATATTCGTTTTGGTGTTCCCTGAACCCAAAAAAGTGATTTTTACGTGATGTCTGTGTGTCTGTCTGTCTTTCTGTCTGTCTGTATGGATGTGTACAGAGCTAGAGCCAAAACTAATGGTCCGATTTTTATGAAATTTGGTATGTAGGTACTAATCCACGATATCTCCAGGTGTTTTTCATTTTTTGAATTTTTAATTTTCAATGGTTGTTATCCCCCAAAAACCGCCAAAAAACAAGAAAAATCAAAATTTCTCAAAAACTGCTCTAACGATTTTAATTAAACTTTAGCCTTTTGTAAAACTTTAGTTTTCCAACAAAATGACACCACCCGCATTTCTATAAAAATTCAGGTTCAGAAATTATAGGGCTTAAAACATAAAAAATTTGTTTTTTTGGATTTTATATAAAAATAAATATAAAAAAATATTACTATTC
Source organism: Allygus modestus (assembly GCA_963675035.1). Classification (NCBI taxonomy): domain Eukaryota; kingdom Metazoa; phylum Arthropoda; class Insecta; order Hemiptera; family Cicadellidae; genus Allygus; species Allygus modestus. The sequence goes on from OY776114.1 coordinate 102,801,300, forward strand.
ACCATTAAAAAGACCTCAAAAAACTAAATAATTTAGTAGTTAGAATTACTATTCTTTGATTGCTGGTAGCAGAGAAAATTTAAATTTTCATTTTGCGGTAAACACAGTACGTTGTTCAATGTTATTCTCATGGGTAATACAAAAATTACTATTTCTCTCTTATTTACTGATCAATTTCGTTCAAACTTGATATGTTTGTCAAGTTAGCATTGTCCAACAGAGGAAATTCGAAATATGTTGCCCCTTAACAACCCTGGGGGGGGGGAATAGGGGGCATTTCCCCTTTTAAAACCACGTGTGTAGCAATGGATTCTGCAGTGCCTTCAAAACAGGGATTTGGGTGGATGTTTTTGAAAACAACTTGTTTACAAGATTTTCTGTACATTCGACCGTGCTTTGTATTTTATATTTAGTAAATAAAAAGTAATTTAATTATTAAAGTTGGGCTAAAAGGGAGAAAGTATGTGTAAGTTTCCTGATACCGTTTATTATATATTAGTAAGGGCTGGATTATTTTTTCACATTGACATGCAAATTGCCCTAGACCACCTATTATTGAGCTCACACAATCCATATTTGCTTGTTTACATGATTGTTGATTAATAAAAATAAAACTTGTTGCCGATTTTAAATTGGGTTTTAAGGATTGCTTATTTTACTTCAAAAATAGTACATTAAGTCTTGTCAAATGTAAAACTTTCTAAAATGTGAGATAACATGACGTCCACAGAGCCCGATTTTGATTTTTTGCCCTTATTTTTTCTCAAATATAATCTTAAAGTACAAATTTCAAATCTTTAAAATTAGCGAATGGTCGGCTGTAATTATTTAGATTGTGATTTAAAATTCCACTCGATTTATGTATTAACACGTTCATACTATCATATTGACTTATTTTCTTCAGCATGTAAACAGTAAATATATCCTCAGTCAAAAATCAAATACTAGGGCCTATTGCCCCTACAAGCCCCAGTCATATTTGAATCCTTAGTGAAACAGCCGATGTTACCTTCGATTGACTGTGTCCCACAGGATGGAGGGTGCACGTGTCCCGGGGATGTGGCCAAGGCATTCGGCGCGGGGGCGGACTTTGTGATGCTCGGGGGCATGTTAGCGGGGCATGACCAGAGCGGTGGCGAGATCCGTCACAAGCCGGACGGCACCAAGGTCAAGCTGTTCTACGGCATGAGCTCCAACACTGCGATGAAGAAACACGCCGGGGGAGTGGCCGAGTACAGGTAGGACCCGTGATGGTGGGGGCATGTTGGCGGGGCATGTTGGTATAACATGACCAGAGCGGGGGCGAGATCGGCCACAACCCGGACGGCACCAAGGTCAAGCTGTTCTACGGCTGGAGGAGTGGCCGAGTGCAGGTAGGACCCGTGATGGTCGGGGCATGTTGGCGGGGCATGACCAGAGTGGGGGCGAGATCCGCCACAAGCTGGACGGCACCAAGGTCAAGCTGTTCTACGGCTGGAGAAGTGGTCGAGTGCAGGTAGGACCCGTGATGGTCGGGGCATGTTGGCGGGGCATGACCAGAGTGGGGGCGAGATCCGCCACAAGCTGGACGGCACCAAGTTCAAGCTGTTCTACGGCTGGAGAAGTGGCCGAGTGCAGGTAGGACCCGTGATGGTCGGGGCATGTTGGCGGGGCATGACCAGAGCGGGGGCGAGATCCGCCACAAGCCGGACGGCACCAAGGTCAAGCTGTTCTACGGCTGGAGAAGTGGCCGAGTGCAGGTAGGACCCGTGATGGTCGGGGCATGTTGGCGGGGCATGACCAAAGTGGGGGCGAGATCCGCCACAAGCCGGACGGCACCAAGGTCAAGCTGTTCTATGGCTGGAGAAGTGGCCGAGTGCAGGTAGGACCTGTGATGGTCGGGGCATGTTGGCGGGGCATGACCAGAGCGGGGGCGAGATCTGCCACAAGCCGGACGGCACCAAGGTCAAGCTGTTCTATGGCCGGAGGCGTGGCCGAGTACAGGTAGAACTCGTGATGGTCGGGGCATGTTGGCGGGGCATGACGAGAGTGGGGGCGAGATCTGCCACAAGCCGGACTTCACCAAGGTCAAGCTGTTCTAAGGCCGGGGGCGTGGCCGAGTACAGGTAGGACCCGTGATCGTCGGGGCATGACCAGAGCGGGGGCGAGATCTGCCACAAGCCGGACGGCACCAAGGTCAAGCTGTTCTATGGCCGGGGGCGTGGCCGAGTTCAGGTAGATTTAAAGAGGTCATCACAACTTATCTGTACTCCCCATTTCCATAATGAGTCGTATTGCCTTTTTTTCAGCAAACAAAAACCTTCCCTCTCTGTCAAAGCACCCAGTGCCTCAGTACTTTCTTATTTTGTATCCATTTTAATTTATAATGGTAATTTATTGTAGCTCTTTATTAAAACTTAGCGCTATCTAAACTTTTTTAAATCGGTTTTGTGAAGCCTCTAGATAGATTGTTATTGTTCCTTCCTTGTTCCCAGTATTCCAGCCTTTGGCTCTTCACCAGTTTAGCACATTATACACAAGCCGAACTTGCTCAGAACCAGTTCTCACGACTAAAGATTATACCTTTGTGAACAATCTTTGGACATTTTGTAAAGTTTACTTCCTTAAACTTGATAGATACATTAAAACTCATGCAACAGTTATTGAGTTCTGACTTGAAAGACATTTTGTTAGTATTATTATCCAAAATGTAAGAGGTACATGACTTGTCTGGTGGTTAGTTTGATATTTTCTTATCAGTGTTAGATAACAGCACGGCGGAAGCAGTAGCTAGTTACGAGTTACTGGGGGTCAACTCTCACTGAGATGTGCTGAGGTCAATTGGAAAGGTCAAATGATAAATGAATCCCATGTGATTTACCCGAGTTTGTTTGGGTTTATCGTAGCCCAGTACCACCGGACCTGACTTGCAGGGTGTTCTTCAGACTGGAACTATCGGATATTGATAACCACTTTGCACAACTATAGATTGTGTCTATTATTTCAGTGACTCAATTTTTAAAATCAGCTCAGAAATAATAGATAAGTTCTTTTATAAAATCTTTGCAGCGTAATATAGATGTAGAAGAAGATAGAAGTGATTTGAACCAATTTTCAACAATGTTAGTCTTTTGTTTGATTCCAAACAATTTATATTTCTTTAATTGCAAAGACTTACTTTGCAATTTACTCTTGCAATTAGATAGGTATTGTATTATAATTGTGTTTAACGGTAGTATGATTTTATAAACAACGTTTCTAGTCGAGAAACAGTGTATCAGGGTCATCGTTCTCGGTGAAAGGAAACATGATCGCATCAGTGATATGAATTTACAGTAGAGGCTCGTGAAGCCTGAACAAATACTCTCCAATGCTCGAAAGCTGCTGTTGACGCTATAATAGCGGACAAATACATTGACAGTTTGGCTTTAGCCAATAGCAAGGTTGTACGCTATCACTGTTGCCATTGTTCTATTGAAAAATATCACTCAAATGTTATTCTGATCAGCTGGTCTGGAGTTTTGGTATTGCAGCACGTTGGGTGATCCAAAACACGTTGGTCCAAGTACGTTGGTTGCAGTATTGGGTGATCTTGGTTGATAGCCGGGCAATCCACGCCCTCAACTGGCAATTTATTTGTCCGCTATTATAGCGTCAACAGCAGCTTTCGAGCATGAATTTTGTAGGGAACTTATCTTGCGATTGTTTGGGACCTCCTGTATAACCAATATATGTGGTAAAAATAATTAAGTGGATAGGAGGTGTAGAAACAGCCAATTCAGCATACTATGAATCGAATAGAATCTATGAATAATAGAGAATCTAATAGAATCCCATGTCAGGTATGGGTTGATTTCATGGGTAGGAACATCTGAGGCTAACCTTACTGCATTACCTAAGCATTTTCCATGACTTTTGGCATTTTTCTGCCTTTTTAAAAATTCCCTGACCTTTTCTAAAATTTCCTGATTTTCCCTAACCTTTTTCAAATTCTCCGAATTTCCCTGCCCTTTTTAAAATCCCTAATTTCCTCTGTCAAATTCACTGGCTTTGCTTACTTTTTTAAAATTACCTGACTCTCCCTGACCATTTTCAAATTCCCTGACTTTCCCTGACCTTTTTCAAATCCCCTGACCTTATTCAAATTCCCTGACTTTCCCTGACATTTTCAAAATTCCCTGACTTTTCCTGGCCTTTTTCAAATACCCCGACTTTTCCTCACCATCTTCAAATTCCCTGCTTTTCCTTGACCTTTTTCAAATTACTTGACTTATCCTGACCGTTTTTAAATTCCCTGACTTTCCAAAAGTGTGAACCATGAAATAAAGACCATTGTGGTGTGTGGTAGGTCGTCGGAGGGCAAGACTGTGGAGGTGCCATACCGCGGGGACGTGGAGGCCACGGTCCTGGACATCCTCGGCGGCCTCCGCTCCGCCTGCACATACACCGGCGCCGCCAAGCTCAAGGAGCTGCCCCGCCGCGCCACCTTCATCCGGTGCTCCCAGCAGCTCAACCCCGTCTACGCCAACCTCTCCGCCAGATAGGCCCTCAGTAACTCAACACAGCTCCAGTATACACGTTAAAAATTACTATCGGTTATGTTGACCAATTTTTTAATTTGATCGTAATAAAACTATGATTTTAGCTACGGGAGGTGCTTATGTAGAAGAGCTTGCATTTATATCGAGTCAGTGCCTATTGAAAGGGTAGGTTTAAGGTCGGTTGTACGAATTTCGGTAAGAGTAGTCAAATGGCGTTATTGGCGCCTAGATGCTTACTGTCAAAGACATAATAGAATCTTTACTTTTTTAAATATTTATTTTTTACATTTATGTTTATTTATAATGGAAAATTAAATATTACCTATTGAAAAAGTGATATTACAATCTTTCTGAAACAGCAAACGCTGTAGTGGTAAAGCACAAATTTTACACTTTACCTTTTGTTTAAAGTCAAGTTTTGATATTTACAACTGCAATTGCGGTCTATTACCAGTTAAAAATCCTAAGCGATAAAGTTAAAAAATTTGTAATATTCACAATAGTTGCTATTTAAGTAGCCAAGAATAAAAAATCCATGGTGTTTCCCTTTGAAGAAAAATCTTATGCACTTCAGTCTGTAAATCACAAAAACTATTGGTTGTCTATTCATAAACCCTCTTACTTATTTAACGTTCCCTATGGTTTGGATTTAATAAGTACGAGATAAAAATTTGAAATTGAAGCCCATGGGGTAGAATCATAATACTTGGAACATTTTCGCAAAACGAATCATTTCAAGAGGTAAATAACTAGCCTCTAAACTCAAATATGAGCACAACATTTCAGTTTTAAGATTACAGATATGAAATTTAATGGACAAACTAACAAAATCTTTCAATAACTAAGGATGGCAACCACAAATCGATAGATATTTTCTCTCCAACATATCAATAATTATGTTTTTATACTTTTGGGAAAATTGCCAATTTCAGATATACACTCTTTTGCTATCGTGTTGGCAACATGTGTCTCCACACTGCTGTCCCCGCTATAACGTGTTGTTGTTCTGTCGTCTGCCCCAAGTCCACTCTGTTGGACTCAGTCGTTTTTTGTTTTGCATTTCAGATGTCTGGTGACATTATAACTAAAAAAATTACACTATTTGTTTGATCAGTGAATTGCCGCTGTTGTTTGTAAATTTTACACCTTAGTTACTATAGTAAACTTGTTTTAATCATTTGAAAAGTATAACTAAATTATAATTAATTATAAAAAGTACAGTTGAACATTAACTGTATATGTTGTTGTTTAATTCAGGGAGATGGTGGGGTTTCTTCTTGGAAATACCGCTATGTATCGGTAAACTTGTATTTCATGTTTGACATATTGTCAAAAGAAAAAAAATTGACATATCCTATTTGGATAATACGTTTTTTGTGGACCTCTTGAAAATGCCGCATTCACGGCGAAACATGTAGTGGGTTTTATCGCTACAATTTGAACTGTTGACGACAAGGTATGTCTATTTTAGTCTAATACGCACAGTTCAGCGGCTACAACAATGAATTTTAATTGACATATTGTATGTTCCAATACCTTGATCCATTGCCATACCTGTCAAGCATGATAAACCACTAGTAGCAGTGTGTTTTAAAACAGGTATTATTATGTTTCAAATGTATACCAGTGTTGCACTTGTGTACTTTGATGTAGAAAAGATAATTGCAATGGTGAATACAATAGTGGAGGAGAAACTGGTGCGAGATCAAGTAAGACTGAAAGATTTACTGTTCAGGAACTGCACAATGTTGATGGTTGCTTGTAATCTACAATTACAGTCATTCAGCTCCGAAATAGTATAAAACATATTAGTATAGCCTGTAAGAAATATTTGTCTGCTAACAGTTTTATCTGTGCATTTTAGAGAAATAATTACTCTCTCTCTAAACGTTTCCGTCAAATGATATGTAGGCCACTTTAGTAAGTCTGCCAATGTGATAAATTATTTTCGGGGAATAATAAAAAAACCCTGTAAAGACGATGCTTATTCATTCTTTTTCTAGTCTCTTAACCAAAATATACTGATTCTTTACAAATATAATGTTTCATACTAATGTAATTAATTTGTAAGCCCTTTGATGCCTAATTTCATATTATTAGTTAATAATAAGAAAAATTAATTTATATTTAAATGGTGGTGCGAATTGTGTGATATATTTTTATAGAAGAACAAATTATAAAAATACATTAATAATCTATTTCGCTTAATATATTGTCTTTGAAAAAGTGCAATATATTTAAATAATAAAATTATGGGAGAAGGTAAAGTTTCAAGTAGTTTGACCTGTCTCTTGGAGACGAGTGTCTCAGCTTTGTGAGATTTTGTCGCTGGTAAATGGAAACACAAACTAGAATACAGTTACGTTTATGTTTACTTTGATTGCGACCATTTCCAATGTCATGAGTTGCTTGTGTTACCTTCTCATATGTAATGTTTATTAAATATGTTCTGAATCTTCTTATGTTGGATGCAATAATCATTGTTTACGTTACATTGAAATATTCATTGATAACATCCAATTAGTGTTTTGTTTAAAGTTTAGTTGAGAGTTCAGTAGAGGGTTGACGATCCGAACCAGTTGGGGCTAGGGAAAATTTGTGTTGTGACAGGAAATCGCACCCCTACTCTCGACTAGTGACGTCATAAAAACCGCTATTGCTTTAGAGTCAGAGCCGTTACTTTATTTGTAGATAATTTAATAGAAGCACTTAAGGCTAGATGGCTCAGTGGTTGAGACGTCGCCGTCGGTTTGATACGATGAAGGTTCCCAGTTCGAGCCTGCGCATTAGGGTTATCTTTTTGAAGATGAAAATTTTGTAATTAACTCATGATTTTGCAATTGATTTAATCAAAGCATATGTTAATTTATTTAGGATTTTTTAAATAATTAAAATTTATATTTTATCATAACATTCTTAAATCTTATTGAGATTTCTTCTTGTAAGCGACTTATAAGGCCCCAAATTTGGAATGGAAAAGATAGCGGCGCAACAGTTTCCGTTACAAAAAAAAAAAACAAAAACTCACCAAAGGCGCAACCCAGACCATGACTTATTACAGTGTTGGGGAATTTATTGTTAAAGTTAAAATTATGTGAAACGTCGTAAAAAATGTCAAAACATAAGCCAATACCCAGGGCTCTTCGTTCGGGCGTCATCTTTCGCTCACGGCAGAGGGGCTGAGGTGGGTGACCTCTCTGATGAGTCTTGTCACAACTACATTACTCACTGCGGCCGGTTTATAATTTTTTCATACTCCAATCGATGACTTTCGGATATCCAAGCTCTACTGTATTCATATTTGTCTACGATATCTCAATTGTAATAGCAATAGCTAGGTTCTGATTGTATCAAGATTTTAAAATTGTGTCAATACCTCAGCAGACATAATCATACTGTATGTTGTTATTGGTTATAAAAATTGTACTTTTTTAAAATAATTTATATTTATATAAATATGACGTTGATATAAACTTGTTTTGTTGTACTGCCTCTGAAGGTGCTTCGTGATGTTTTCTCGTGTTGTTCTGGACACACCAAGTTATGTTAACTGCAAGTATAGAAAAACATTACCTCAATTATCACAAGTAAGTTTTTTTTTACCTCTGATATTTGTCCAGAAAATGCGTCAGGTTAGTCATTGTGATATGTTTGTTCTGTATGTATAATTTATCTTTGTTAATTCGTAATATATTATTTATTCAAGATTGGACGGACTGAATCTATTTTCAAAGCTGCGCACAAAAAACGTAACTGCTGTCTTACCAGTCGGACACTATTATCTTCCATGAACTTAGTATTATTTGAGTTTTATGTAATTTGGCTTTTATTTATTAATTACTCTTTTCTATTAGCCCTTTCCACTCATTTTTTACTTGCCTATTCCTATCCAGCTGCATTTAAAATCACAGCTGGTCACTTAATTATTTTTTGTTTGTTAAAAAAAGCTGACTTCATTTTTGATACAGTTGATTGGGGACAAAAAAAACGCATGTGCGGGTCAGGCCCGGCACGCGACAACATAGCAAAATGTGGTGGGCGGGGCTGCCCCGGCATTCGAGCGGAAAGGGTTAAGTTTACAGTCAGAACAAAAAACACTTTTTATAATGTCCTTCTAGACTCAATTTTGTTATTTATTTTATTAATGAATTATATATGTTGTTTGTGTTATTTCGGGGTGTACTTTGTAGTTACAATATATTTATTTGTTGTATATTAAATGTACTGGCTGGCTCAGTATGTATTTAAACTAAATCAAACTGTTTGGCGTTTGTTATTTTTTACCTTTTCACATTTCTAATCTTAAGAGTTACAGGTGCTGCTGTTTAGGGGTTAGTTGAGGGGAGGCTTGCAACTGGAAAAGATATTGCGCTGCCAATGATGTCACACACTTGTACCAAAAAGGCACTGTCGATATAAACAATTCTGATCAAAGTCAGGCTTGATTTTTATCCCAAATTAACTTGGGGCATTTGCAGAAGTGAAAACAGAGTATAAAAATACAATATAATATTATCTAAACTTAGAACTTTATAGTTAATGCAATAGTTAAGTACCGGTAGTCAATGAGCCATTAAGTGACATGATGTTTTGTTTTCTACTTTCTTCATATTACCCACCAGTGATTAGCACTGATTTTTCTTTTCACCAAAACTATAATTTTTGTTACACTTTTGGCAAAAACTTTAAACAAAATTTTTGAAACTTGATACAGAAATTTGTCTGTGAAGTATTTTTTAAGCCGCTACTATACATATTATTGACAACTCCCTCCAGGATGCACCTGTGTTCATGACATACGGTTCAGCACATAATCAACTTGTCATATATATGATACGACAGATTAGTTAACTAAATGTAACATTATGAAATGTTTAGTAAATATGAGATTAAAATTAAACTCACCCTATCAAATTTGATTATTTATAATTTCTTTGTGTTCGGGAGAGCAATTACATACGTTTCCTAAAATAATAGGTTTATTAAAAGTAAAAATTAGACCTTAATACATTAAACTTCAGTCTACACTACTAGTACATGTTTCATGTTCAACAAAGAGTGGTATAAAAATGGTTAAGATTGAAATAGTTTACTTTTATACGTGTACATTACTTAATCATCTGACAGCAAACTGCAGCTAAATATTGGAGTGTCCAATGTTTGTTCTCACTGTTTAATTATCATAAGTATGTTAGTTATTTTGGTAATAATATAAACAATTTATTAATTAAATAATCTTAAACAAATTTACAGTTTAATTAAAAATTAAAGAAAAGAGGAGCTAGTTAGAATGAGGACAGAGGATGTTGATAGTCTGAAGATTAGCAATCTGACAAGGCCGTGCCAATGAGTGAGAGAAAGAGAGATTGTCGTTTGATTAAGGTGTGATTGTCTACATTTTTGAAGTTAGGGGTATTGGGGATTAATTGGTACAAAGAAATAACAAAACTTATTTAGATAACAATAACAATTTATTACCAATATTCCAACAAATGCACTAAATCAACTAAGTCCCTTACTATACATGTTTGTGCATTAAGTAGACTAGATACACCAAACAAATATATGACAACAACTAAAAAAATAGTATGGCATTCAACAAGAAGCATACATTCAAGACCAACCACCAATTCAGACAATTTGTGATATGAAGTAAACCTGGTACTTTGGAGGAGCTGCGAAAATATGGAATTGTGCTGTCGATCAAATGACAAACGCCCACACGACTCAAAGACTAATGTAGTGGGCCGCTGAATAAACCAACTTTCGGAGTGAGTTGAGACAGGTATTCAGATATTAGTGGCTCCAGTGAAAGCTATAGGGAATGGTCGTGCGTTTGTTTGTAGCATACATGTTACACAAGCTCTGTAGGTCGCTAATCAGTGGCCCAGCCATAGTGTGCACCGTGGATGAGTAAAAACTAAATCAGTTTAGTTAATAGTGGAAGTCTACATAGTTTTTTATTAAGTCTGAATCAGCTTCTTTTTGTCAAAAATAGGTAAAAGCAACAATAAATAACAAAGCACACCTAGAAACCAATCATGAATAACAAAGACTAGAAAACATTCATGAATAACAAAGCATACCTAGTAACCATTCATGAATAACAAAGCATACCTAGAAACTATTCATGAATAACAAAGCATACCTAGAAACCATTCATGAATAACAAAGCATACCTAGAAACCATTCATGAATATGAAAATGCCCTAGTTTATTTATGAGCATGAATGATAACAATTAAATTTAATAAATACATTTTTTCCAATTGCTGATTCACAGTTTTACATCATCCATACTATTATACAAGGAAGGTGGTGTCTTGTCCGTCGTCAGGCTGTATGTTCTGATTTGACAAATTTGTGAACCAATTGAGCTGAAAGTTTGCATGAAGGTAGTTAATAAAATTAGTTATATACAACTGGCCCCAAGAACTCTATTTGCCCAGCTGATTGTCTAAAATAAAGTAAAACCAAACAGCTGATCAATTTGATAATATTTTTAATTTGTTTTAATTAAATTTATTCCCGCAGATGATTTGGTCAAAACCCTGTATGTTTCCTCAGATTTCCTTTCATGTATATAGTTTATGGGGGTCAAACTTACAGGTTTCTGAAACATGGTAAGGTCAAGGTTATATTGCCGGGCTTTGGACAGGCCTATTATTCACGATTAAAAAACCCATTAGTGTTTTGCCCTGTAGGTAATGTTTGTACTTCGGGTATTTACTTTTATATGGTCAGTTGATTACTTACTGTAGCCATTGCTCAAAAGGTTAACCACAGAATGTTAACACTGTTTCTGTTTTGGTAAAGTAACACTAACAATAATTGGCAATGAAAAATATTTGTTTCAGAATTATTAAGTTATTCAATAAAATGATGACTGGTTCAACAAACCCATGTTACTTTCCCGAACTGAATGGTTTTGTGCAGTCCAGGTACAACATGATAAGTGAAGACACTTGCTCATGGGTGTAGCACGCTCACAATTTACAAGCCTCGGATCCCGCAGCTTGGTGCCGGCAATGTTAGTGTGAATGAACTCAATTAAAATTAACTAAATTTAAAAATCAAGAGTAACATTAATTTGTTTCTATCAAATAAATTGAGCTAAACATTTAAAACTTAATTTTTATCTTTGAAGTATAACATTTTATTTGTTCTTATATGATTTTTTTATTACAAGGGATGAAGCGTACAAACATGATCACTAATGTAACGAGAATCACGATCATAGGAGAAAAGGACAAGAAGCACCAATTTAAGTTTTAAACGACAAAGTAACAGTTACAATTGTCTGTTGCTCAGATGATCGAGGTATGTCATTTGAGATTATATTAAGTGCTAAACTGAGATTTATTTTAGCAGTTGAATGAGAATTAGTCTCTCAAACTATAAGATCGCTGAAAAATTCAAAACAGACTTTCATAGGTCTGTTTATGACTTTCATAGCTTATATTTAAAACAATCTACTACAATACTTACTTTAAAATGAATTTGCCTTAAATGCAGTTTGTGATATTTGTACTCTTCAGTGAGAAGGCAGAAGGCCATAAATACACTACAATAAATAAATAATCAAAGGCGAGGATGATCACACCTGTATGGCACCAGTATCACAATGGTAAGTAGCTTATACACGGACGCTTAGAAAAGGAATGTTCCATATATCAATATACAAATTATAAATCTTAACAAGTATAAACAGTTAACAAATAGTGTAAAACAGAATTGATTTTGAAATGTAAAGAAAAGGGATATATTACTTTCTGAATCTAATAGATTATTAAGTAAAACCTTTAAGGCTAGAAAATACAAAAGCGATAACAACAAAGAAAAAGTCACTAAATTTTCAGTCCTATAACATATATAAATGGTTACAACAACACGGTGACCCAACACTAAAACAACGGAATGCATTTTATGCAAAATTATTAAGTATTTGGTTTATAAAACATATTTGAGCTCTGGCTTTGACACTACAGTACTAGCTTTGTTAAGAAGGTCCTTGGAAGCCGTTGGGGTTCTTTTGTTGCCACCGCCACATGTCCTCGCCTGCAACAACGGTGTAAAGTGAAGTCTGAGCTTAAGTTACATCATTTGAATATCTAATTTTCAGTACAATTTTCAACAGATTTTAAGGAAGCAACTAAAATGCAACATTATTTTTACGGTTTATTAAGTTGGGGAAAATTTTGCCAAAAATATTAAATAAATTTATAATTCCTTAATATTAATGTATTTAATTTTAATGTTACATAAAACAATCCTAATACAATACTTACTTTAGTATCCTCAACTGTTTCTTATCTTTCTTGTTGCAGCAAACTTGCATACCTAGCCTTGAATGTTATTCTTATAGAGAACAAATAAAAAGGTATATATCACTTATTTATTCATGTATTTTTATAAAACTTGGAGAGTGGCGAGAAACATATACATGCATTTGAAATGCGTTGAGTACACAGGTTTGTTGCGTCAGGGGTAAAGGGACCTGCCACCACCGGCCATCTAGTCACCTCTGAACAGTCGAGGAGACCTGCCACCACCGGCCGTCTAGTCACCTCTGAACAGTCAAGGAGACATGCCACCACCGGCCATCTAGCCACCTCTGAACAGTCGCGGAGACATGCCACCACCGGTCATCTAGCCACCTCTGAACAGTAGAGGAGACCTGCCACCACCGGCCATCTAGTCACCTCTGAACAGTCGAGGAGTCCTGCCACTACCGGCCATCTAGTCACCTCTGAACAGTCGAGGAGTCCTGCCACCACCGGCCGTCTAGTCACCTCTGAACAATCGAGGAGTCCTGCCACCACCGGCCATCTAGTCACCTCTGAACAGTCGAGGAGACCTGCCATCACCGGCCATCTAGTCATATCTGAACACTCGAGGAGACCTGCCACCACCGGCAAAAGTGGTCAATGTATGTGTCACATAACAGCTGTACAATATTAATATGTTTACAAAACTTAAACTTACACATCTCTTTTAGAGATTTCTTGGCCTCCCAGCGGAGCTCTTTCTTGGCAAGACTTGCATCACAGTAAGACTCCGCGATGTCCCCCTCCCTGCGGCCGATGATCTTGTACTTGACGTCCCTGCCACTGGCTGCCTTGAATGCCTCTATCACCTGATACATCATCACCTTAGTTATACATAAGTTAAACCCGAGCAACATTTATTTAATTAAAACTTGGTTTACAAGTAAAACAGGTATGATGAAATTTGGTAGTATGCTTCATAAAATGCAACGTACTATATAGACGATATATTTTTATCACTCTTAGGTATGCAATATCAAATTCGGAGGGTAAAACGATCACCTGACTCTTCATTGTTTTAATTAAATGTTGTATTTTCCCACCAGGAGCACTGATGCTTCTTTCTAGTGCATTTTTGTGTTTGAAATCAGCTGGTATTAAATGGTTGACAACAGAATTGTGATCTTTTACCACTTTCATGCGTATTTATTGTATTTTTAGTCTTTTAGTGAATTTCCCCTCTAGGGAAGAAGCTATTACCATAGACTTCTCATTGCCATTGTAAAATGTGTCCCTAGTTTTGAGTATGCCAGGATTGAAAGAGGTCGTAGTTTACACCAATCACCAACAGAGTGTACTGCTATCAACTATTACTTATCCTCTCAAGGAGGGGATAATACAACAGTTGGTGTGTCAGGAAGCAAACATAAGTTGATTATCACTTGCTTTCTGGGGTGTAGATATTTTAAAAGTTAACGTAAATAACTAAAATAAAAAGTTGACAGCAGCACAGACCCAATCAAACTACTTCAATTTTAAATTCTAGCATACACTAAAAGTGGGACAGATGGGCCATATGGATGGGATGTCTCCTTCAGTATTTATAGTCAATGCTATTTCCGTAGTCGGCATGGTAAGACCTAGGCCCGGGACCATGATAACTTTTCGTTTTGAGGTCCCCAGACCCCAAAAACACCATTCGTTCGAAACTGTATATATATATATATATATATATATTGATATATATATATTTATATATATATATATTATATATGTGTGTGTCCGTGAGCACGATAACTCTCGTAGAAATTATCAGATTTTTATGAAATTTGGTATGAACGTGTAAAGCAACATTTATGACTTTAAATTCGAAAACCAGCCAGATCGCACCATCCAAAGGGGTATTTTGGGGGGGTTTTGTACCCCAAAAATGAGTTTTTTGAATTTTTTACATGCATTTTTTGAAAAAATCAATTTTAGTTTTCACCATTGGATTCAGCTTAAAAAAACACACAATTTGGTATTTTGATCATTTCTCTACGTCAATTGGTTACCGAGATATTGAAAGTGCTAAACACAGTACGTTGTCTAATGTTATTCTTATGGAGGAAAATAAACATTTTATATCTCGCTTATTTATGAACGTATACTAACGAAACTTGGTATACGGCTTCATTTGGTTGTGGACCATTGATATTTGCTCAAAAAAAAAACAATTTTTTACCCAAGGCTCCCGTAGCAGAAAACCTGCGTACTCAGCCCATGTTATTCTTATGGAGAATAAGTAACGTGTTATCTGCCTTCATTATGAAAATAAATTACTGAAATTCGGTATGTGGCTTTACCTACATGAGTTATATTGATATTTGTATAAAACCCCATTTTTTGTGTTCCTTGCTTCAGCAAACCTGCATATTCAGCCGCCATGTTATTCTTATGGAGAATAATTAAAATGTCATAAATCGTTTATTTATGAAGGTATATTGATGAAAATAGGTATGTGGCTTTATGTGGTATTAGGATACATATATTTGCATTGGAAATTCGCTGAGTACGCAGGTTTGCTGCTACGGGGGTATTATAAAAGTACTATTGTTCTTTCTGTATGTTAATATTGTTCAATTACCTGAAGGACCAGAGAGGGGTTTATCTTTCCCCTGCTAATTCAGTAGATAAGGCACTTTTACTACAACACAATTAATTGAAAAGAGGAGAGATTTTCTTATAACATCACATTTTATTAAGAGCTTCAGGAGTAAAAACAAAACAATAACAAACATTGAATTCTATATACATAAACAAAAACATGTGGTAAGTTAAAAATATAAAACAGATGATTGACCCAGCAGAAGTTGGAAATATAGTATAAACATAACACTCCCCCGCCTGTGAACCAATGTGGTTCACCAAAAAACTTTAGTCCTTTTTCACACATCTTGAATGAGGGGAGAAATCTTTGTAATTGGTCTTGAAATTGGTCCTTTAGCAGTATGTAGCTGTACAACTCTTACAAGACCATCAGGACCAGGGGTAGTGGCGGACACTCTGCCTAATTTCCAAGACATCGGTGGCTCGTTCGGCTCATGTATTAATACAATGTCCCCTACTTGAATGTTGTGTTGAGGTGTTGTCCACTTTGCTCTTTGTTGGAGGGTATGTAGGTATTCGGATTTCCACATTTTCCAAATACTTTGTCCCAATGTTTGAACAAGCTGCCACCTGGAAAGTCTGTTACATGGTATCTGTTCCCATTTATGTTCTGGAGGTGCGACAAGGGCAGAACCTATCAGGAAATGTCCGCGGGTTAGACACTCGAGTTCAGTTGGGTCTGATGAGAGTGGAGTGAGAGGTCTTGAGTTAAGTATGGCCTCTACACGAGTCGAAAGAGTTATAAACTCTTCAAGCGAAAGTGTTTGATTACCAATCGCTCGCCGAAGATGATGCTTTATACTTCTTACTGCTCTTTCCCACAGACCACCTTGGTGAGGTGCAGCAGGAGGCAAAAAGTGAAACTTTATTTCACTCTGACTTGTAAATTTGTCACCTGCTTCTTTAGTGCTTTCTTGCTTGAGAAACTTCTCAATTTTCTTTAGCTATGAAGATGCACCAACAAAGTTAGTTCCACAGTCACAATAGATATTTTCACATAGTCCTCTTCTAGATACAAATCGGGTGAGTGCTGCTATAAATGCCTCAGAAGTGAGATCAGTCACCACTTCAATATGTACAGCCTTTACAGCAAAACAGACGAATAAGCAAATATAAACTTTTAATTGACTAGCTTTTCTGAGAGAGGTTTGCTTGATTACAAAAGGGCCTGCAAAATCTGTACCACAGTTACTAAACATTCTTGAAGGCAGTCCCCTTGCTGGTGGAAGCTCTCCCATCTTTTGCGATACAAGTTTGGGTTTACAGCGAGAGCAGTTTGGGTTTTTGGGAAGTTTGGGAGTGTTTGGGTTTTACACATTTAAAAATCCTACTTCTTCTAACGCTTCGTGCTGAAAGGATCCAGAAGCTTTGAAAGAGATGCGCTTGTAGGAAGTGGGGTCCTGCATGTAAGTGTTTGATATGGTAGTAATCGATGATCAGATTGGTGACATGATGAGACTTTGGTAGGATGATTGGATGTTTTGTGTCATGAGAGAGATTAGAGTGCTGTAGCCTACCTCCTGCTCTGATCAATCCTGCATCATCAATGAAAGGAGACAAGTGACGAAATCGAGGAGTGCAAGGTTTACCAGATTTCAGACGATTTAAGTCTTCTTGGAATGCCAACTGCTGAACAAGTTTGCAAATTTTTAGTTTTGCTTGATGAAGTTCATCTACTTTCAAATTTCCTTTGACCTTTTCATGACCTTTAGAGTTCTTGATGAAGCGTATAATGTAAGAAAATACTCTGAGCAGAGTCTCCCATGAAGAGTACCTGGTGAGGAGTTCATTTTCAGTGGGCTGTGTTGTGACCAATATGCGGAGCGGTTCTTCTTTAATTTCAGGCAGTTCCTCAACTTTTGTAGGAGTGAAACTATAATTTGTCCATGATTCTTGAGGTTGCTGAAGCCACAAAGGTCCCTGCCACCAAAGATTATGATCTGGAAGAGAAGATGGAAGAAGACCTCGACTGACACAATCAGCAGGATTAGAGTGAGTGGATACATAGGACCAAGCATGAACTGGAGTGAGTTCTTGTATTTGTGCAACTCTGTTGGCTACATAGACCTTAAGACGGTAAGGTGGAGTCCGGATCCAAGACAAAACAACTGAAGAGTCACACCACGCATTAATTGAGCTAATGCAACAACGTTGAGACAAAATAGAGGCTGTATAATGAAGTAGATTCGCCAAGAGATGAGCTCCACATAGCTCGAGACGGGGTATTGAGATCCTCTTGAGGGGAGATACACGAGACTTAGCTATAATCAGAAACACCTTAATACTTTTGTTAGGACACTCGCAACATACATAAACTACTGCGCCATAGCCAGCCTCAGAACCATCACAGAAACCATGGAGTTGGATGTCTGTGGCATCATTCAAGGAGATATATCGAGGCATCCTTATACCATCCAAACTAGGTATTTGTGAAATGAATTTTTTCCATTTTTCTGCAATATCAGATGGCACTGGCTCCATCCCACTGGAGACCAATGGGTCCATAATACTTGTAGAAGAGATTTTGTCCAATATGTTATTGGAGTCAACCATCCACATATGCCGTAGATCCGAGCAACAGTTGATAGAATGAGTCTCTTAGTGACATCGGTCTCTGGAAGATTAAGTCGGTACACAAATTCATCGCTTTCTGCAAGCCATTTAACACCCAGCACATTATATAAAGTGTGTTTAGAATCTGAACAAGACAGAGGTTTCTCCCGGTGTGATTCAGGAACATTCCGCACAAGTTGTGGGCAGTTGCTAGTCTATTTTCTCAAATCGAAGCTACCTTTGGAGAGAAGTTGTATAGCCTCAGCTTGAAGAATGAGAGCGTCATCTAGTGTATCTGCGCCCAATAATAAATCATCGACATAGATCTGTTTTTCTATAGCTTGACTCGCTGCAGGAAATATGTGACCTTCGTCCTTAACAAGCTGTTTGAGAGTATGAATTGCAAGGTACGGAGAACTGCTAAAACCAAAAACCACAGTAGTTAAGCGATAGATTGACAAGGGTTTAGATGGATCATCGCGCCAATAGAGAAGTTGGTAGTTTCTATCATCAGGATGAATGAGAATTCTCCTAAAACATTTGACGGATATCACTACAACAAATATATGGATAGGACCTAAAATAGATCAGAATGTCACTGATTTCATTTTGAAGATTAGGCCCTGAATGAAGGATTTCATTGAGTGATGTTCCTGTAGATGATTGTGCACTCACATAAAAAACGATTCTAACTTTTGTTGAAAATGATTCCTCTTTGATGACAGCGTGATGAGGGAGAAAGAAATGTTCTTTATTGTGAGGTATGGGGGAAGTGACAGGTTCCATATCACCTGAGTTCAAGTATTCAGTCATACATTCAATGTATTGTTGTTTTAAATTAGGGTTAGAGTTAAGTTTCTTTTCCCATTGGAAAAGATTTTTCTCATTAGATTTGGAAGATTTTTCTCATTAGAAAAATCTTCGTTTCGCCAATTCTGAAGTGTCTCCCAATGAGGGATGATCTTCTTTGAGGGGTAGACGTACAGTGTAACGACCTGATGGATCTCTAGAGTGGTTATTACAAAAGTGAGTCTCACAAAATACATCTTCTGGAGTAGGTTTTACTTTAAGAGGGTGTTCTTCATGGGTCCAAAAACGTTGTACAGCTTGATGAAGATCGTAAGTGTCAGTAGTAAGTAGAGAGGTATTCCCTAAATAGATTGAATCTTGTGAGAGAGGGAAATGTTCAAGGGATGGAGATGAGCCTATTAATATATATCCAAAAACAAGAGTTCATGGCTGCTGGAAGGTTATCGCTAATGACGAGCCTGTCTCCCGTCATTATATTTGCATAAATATCAGCTCCCAATAGCATGTCAACTGCACTAGGAGTGTCAAAGGTTGGATCTGCAAGGATTAGATTACTAAACTTATCTTTTACATCTTGAGGAACTTGGGAGTGGGGCAGATTAGAAGTGATACGATCCAATATAACTACCGGATGGTTGGTAGTCACCTGAGTACCATTCAAAGCAGATATGTTTAACTTAGATAAACCTTTAGTTTTTACATGACAGGAGGAGAGACCATCAACATGGTTATACTTATCTGAGGACCTTTCGAGTGAGAGTATACGAGCAGTGGCCTCAGTTATACAACAGATCATGGAAGCAGAATCGACAACTGCTCTGATAACCAGAGAATTGCCATTGCTTGAGGTTACATGTACCAGAGTGGTGCCTAACAATATAGTGGTGGGTCTGTTGGAAAAGTTTTCATTTTGGGAGAGTGCCAGTAAAGCACTTAGAGGGGCTTTGGTTTTGATTAGGTTCTGTAGAGATTTGTTCATTTGAGCATGACGATGATTCGGAGGGATTGCCAGTGTTACGACTGGGGAAGTGTAGCCATGAATGATGCTTTTTACTACAATGAGCACACACTTTTTTTGATTTGCACTCTTTAACTGAGTGTGCAGAGCCTAAGCAGTTGAAACAAAAATGTTTTTCTTTCACAAAATCAAACTTATTTTGTACTGACAATTCCTTAAAGCTAGGACAACCGTAAATTGAATGCTCAGTGCTACAAAAAAATTTGTATTGTGCATTAGGAGAAGAGAGAAGCACAGTGCGGCTCTGTTTTTGGTTCATTGCTTTCAAATTTTGAGGAGGACTCGTCTTCTGATTTTTGTTTTGAGGAGAGAAAGAGCTTTGAGGTGCTGTACTAGTATTGTAGGTTATGCTAGCTGCTTCTAAATGAGTACATTCCTTTTGCAAAAAATGTATTAGTTCCTCAGCATTAGGGAACTTTAGTGAGTCTAACTTACTATCCTCAAACTTTTTCCGAGTATTACTGTCTAACTTTCGAAGCAAAAGAGATGGTAAGATAATATTATCATGTTTGATATCATGTTTGAGTGCAATTAAAGCCTGGTCATTTTCGATGAATCGAGAGATAAATGATCTCAAATTGTTAGCAGTTGGAGTTAGAACATGAGGTAAATCAATTATGCAATTTGCATGGAAACTCACAATTCTCCTATTGTTTTGGTATCTTTGTTTGAGAATGTCTCATGCTACATGGTAGTTCTCGGGGGTAATAGGAAGATTTTTGATCAAGTTTAGAGGTTCACCATGTAAGGATGACAAAAGGTACTACATTTTCTGAGAATCTCCAATTTCAGAGTTTTTGTCGACAGAGGCCTCAAATAAGTTGAAAAATGAGAGCCACTGTTCAGGAGAGCCATTGAAAGTTTTCAATGCAAGGGGAGGTAATTTTAAGCTTTGAGCAGAATTAGTACTGACTGATGAAGTAGACACATTAGTTTGAGAATTATTATGCTTGTCTGTATATGGCTTGGTAATTATTTGAATTGAGAGGAAAATTTTCGATATGTCATCTTTAATAGTTAAAACCTGCTCTGTGTCAAAGACATCACTTTCCTCAGAAGACATGAATTGCTTAAGAATGCATTTGCATTCAGAAAACTCATAATTGGCTTCTATTTGATAATAATTTAACTTGTCAAGTTCTTCCTGTCCTATTTCACCATCACTTAAAGTGAAATTACTAATTAGTTTCCCAACATGACCTTTGATTTTATTGAGACTGTGAGTACAAAGAGCTCCTTGCCTTTTGAAAGTTGAAAACAGCATTGTTCCAAAAGTAAAAAATCTAGTTTTTCAAACATAAAGGTAGAATGTGAATCTAATTAAATTTGTTATAGTGTTTTTGAGTACATCAATTCAAAATAATTTAATCAAAATTATAGTTCATTGCCAAAGAAGAAGAATGCCTACTAAAACTTAATTTCTTCCACAGTGTGGTTCTATCTAGGCCCGTAGGACCAAATGTTCTTTCTGTATGTTAACACGTTCACTGCGGCATGTCTCCGATCGGAGACATCAGCATCCTCGCCCAGGTGCATATGCCTCCGATCGGAGACATTTTTCATGGACATAGTAATGCGATTATATTTCGTCTAGCTATTGAGAACGAAACGCGTATTGTGCCTTAGCGTGCATGTTAGGGTAGTGGGTTTTTAATTTCGCCCTGGTCGAGGTTACTGCCAATATTCATATTTTCCACAGGGCTTTATTTTCGCGTTTGTTGACGTTGTTCATCTTCACGTCTGTCGTAGTATGTTAGACATTTAATTTCGCGTTTACGCAAACAAATATCCCGGGAATACCCGCGTCGCAACCTGATCAGGAAAGCCCGCCATTCTCAAGGTCAAGCGATGAGGGAAATATATTTTCGTTCAGTTGCTGATAAGGTTTGACAATTTGCGTTTCGCTGCGTATGTTTACTTGTTAGTGTGCAAACCTTAGACATTTTGTTTCGTGTTTTTTCGTCTTTTAATAAATGACGAGAAATAAACATCATAGTGCCACCGTGCCGTCGCCGCGCCGCGCTGTGCCGTGCCGCTGCCACAAAATAGCGTGGCGCGGGATCCCCAGGTGCTGCTGTCTCCGATCGGAGACAAAAAACGATGACGTTATTTTCCCGCCAATTTGACTTCTGCACTGGGTTTCCTGGGTGTTTCCGAGTCAGTCTGGTCAAAATGTAAGTAAAACTACTAACTTTAAATTTTAGCATAGGGTCACGTTTTTACATTTGCTATGCCGCAGCGAACGTGTTAATGTTGTTCAATTACCTGAAGGACCAGAGAGGGGTTTATCTTTCCCCTGCTAATTCAGTAGATAAGGCACTTTTACTACTACACAATTAATTGAAAAGAGGAGAGATTTTCTTATAACATCACATTTTATTAAGAGCTTCAGGAGTAAAAACAAAACAATAACAAACATTGAATTCTATATACATAAACAAAAACATGTGGTAAGTTAAAAATATAAAACAGATGATTGACCCAGCAGAAGTTGGAAATATAGTATAAACATAACAACTATATTATAAGAGTAAATATATTTTGAAATTTTGTAAGACTTTTGTTAGTTACATACCGTAAAAACAGAAATGTAAAAACAAATAAAAAGCAACACTTCACTTTGTATTTACATGTTTGAAATTGGCTTAAATGTTTCTGACAAAATTTATTAAAACGTAGGCCTACAGAAAGTTTTTCTTTTTGCACCATGATGAAAAGTATCATCCATAACACATCCCGATGCTTTCCTGCTGCTCGATTGTCTGCGTTCGGCTTCACCTGGCTTGTAAAACACGATCGCGCACCGGAAAAGGTCACTTTTGGTACTAGTAACCTAAAAGAACAAGAATTTGACTTTCTTCACACTAAATGTAACAAATTTTGAAATAGTATATTTCGTCACAAGTCCGGAAAGTAGCCGTTACCGGAGCACCATCGATTTTCAAGTACGAGGCGAAGCCAAGTACTTGAATTCGATCAAGCACTGTTATAGCACTTTCGGACGAGTTATGAACAGTACTTTTCATCATACCACATGTTATTTTCAATATTGATTCAGGAATATTAATATTTGAATCAGCCATGTTTTAGTACGTTTACTTTTACAACTAACAACATTTGTTATTGTTTCATTTATGTTGCTGGAAACAGTCAGCTGTTTAAAAATCATATAATGGAATACTGTAAAAGTAGAATAGCAGCGCTCGTGGTGAGAAATTTTGGAACCTTCTTTCCTGGCCTAGGCCTTTTTGCAGTTTTACCCGACCTGGCCTGTCGGGAATCGATTGGTTTCAATCGCAGCTGATAGTACTGAAAACAATAGTTTATTGCGAGGGTATGGTAAAAATAATGTTTTGACCAATTTTTTGTTGGAAGACAAATTTATAATCGCTGAGTAACAAATTCAAGGTTATCAGATGTTAAAACTTATCAAATAATAACTAAAAATCATAATATCACTTTTTGTTTATTTTGTTGTATCCTACTCGCACTGGTGTGCCCTAGCCTCACCTCCAGCACCGAATGGCCGGCGCCAGTGCCCAGGTTGTACGCCGTGAAGCCCCGCAGCGCCGGGTCCCGCAGCTTCTGCAGAGCGCTCACGTGGCCCGACACCAGGTCCATGATGTGGATATAGTCCCTCACACCTGCAATGTCCAACAAACGAAGCTACATGAGGCATCTAATCTTTATATATAATTCTGTAAGCAAAGTTTATATGTCAAAATTGTGAGTTTGCCAAATTACAGGATAATGGGAGAGGGCTCAAGTTAAAGGTCTTGATCCCACGGACTCGGGGAAAATAGCAGAATTTCTAAAAAGTTACCAACAAATGAGCAATAACGTAAAACATACCCCATAAGAAAAGCATAGGGATTTAAAAACGACTGCTTTGTTAAAACATGTGATTAAATGTCGACTTTGTTTACGAACCGACATGTGTTTCTACTTTTATTGTTTTATTTTTCTTAGAATGTAAAGAGTAAAAAATCAAATAAAGCAGAGTATTGGAGCAGAAGTAGGGGCTATGGCCCCTTCAAGCCACTAGTTATAAACTAATAATTCAATCAAATTCACCTTTAAAATATGCAAAATCTGGTGTAGGTGTCTCTGAGACTGCAAAGGACAACCATTAGAACACTTATATTTTACCTTGACAGGACATTTGACTGCCCATTAATTCGTAGGGACAGTATGATATTCAAGATTAATCCGACTAATGTTGTTCATCTGAGTGGTTATTTGTTGCTCCGCCACACACACACTACGGGACCGACTAAACTGGTCACCAAAAACCACATTGTGTCTAATCCAATTTTGAAAAATCTATTGGCCCCTCGCCTTTGAACTTCGGTCCCATAGTTGGAAGGGGCAAATGTCCACCACAGACGGGTGAACATTCGTTTGATTGTTCGCGTAAGGGATATTGATCGCCCGTGTATATGATGGGCTTTACACAAATGTGGTTTTCGTGAGACTGCTGTGGAAAAAGAATATTACAAAATATTGTTCTGTCTGAAAAGGAGACAGTAATGATCCTGAACACTTTGTAAAGAAGTCAGCTCTAATTCGTTTCGTAAATACGGACATTGTTCAACCCAATTTGAATTCAAATTAAGATTAATTTAATCTGTTGATGGTGGTAGACATTTATAAAGCCTACTTCACTGGACCGGGCCCGGTTTCGGAAGTGGGGTTACACGCCATGGTGTATCCCCACGCAATCTGATGACTCCTTTGGGTACTAAAATAGTTTGTATCATTTACAGAACCGCTGATCAAGAATTCCAATTGCAGTTTTACAAGCAGCTGTTCATCTTAGGAAGAAAACCATATCAATTACTCTGTAAATACATGTTCTATAAAATCCACTCTGTTTTATTAAAATGTTAGCTTGCATAAACTGGCAACATAGCAAAATACCCCACCCCTTAATCTGATGCTCCCGATTACAATAAATATTGCATATTGTAAAAATGAATTGGTGTACGTTGGAACACATAACAAATTCTGAACTGATCTGAGTTGAAATTTTGTATGAAGGTAGTTAACCCTTTTACCACCACGGGCCGATCAGATCGGCTCCGAAATATGTTCTGAAGACCGCCAAGGGCCGATCTCATCGGCATACAGACGTTGTGTGAAGACCGCCACGGGCCGATGTGATCGGCAGTGTCGTTCCGACCGAAAAACGCCACGTGCCGATCTGATCGGCTCTGCGTACTTTTTATATTGCGCTGTTGTTTTCGCTTATATAATCGTAAACTACATATTTATATGAAGGTTAAGAACCATTCTAAATGGTTTTTATGTGCAAAGTTACCTAATACTGTTATTATAGTACTCCAACTACAAAACAAATATCGATCAAGTAAGCCGTGGCGGCGGTCGTCGCCACGCTGTCTGGCCGCACCAGCAACTGGCGCCAAGCTGTCTGGCGGCGGGAAAATGTCAGTCTAGCTTTGTTTACATATGTGAGTCATTGTGATTTCGCTAAGACTTGTTTAAAAAGCAGTGAAAAGTGTTCCTGTAGTTGTTTTTACTATGTGCGCTAGTTAAAAATGAGTAAAAGAAAGTGTCCATCCCCTCTCAGTGAAAATACTCTAGTAAATGAGATAATTGCTAGTGGTTATGATGTGATTCGTAATGATGACGAAGACCAAGATTCGCTTCAGGATGATGTGTCCTCTTCCTCATCGTCTGAAGACTTCGTTGATGACACGGATGAAGATCCGACTTACGACCCGGATCCACAACCGCCTAATCGATTACGGTTCCTCTCAGGATTAAATCGCAGATTATTATTTGACAGAAATGTTCCTGGTCCCTCACACGCCTTAGATGCTCCACAATATGACAGTAGCAATGAGGACGATCCCCACGCACCTCCCAATATACCTATCGATGGGGACGAACCCCCCACATCACCCAATATGCTACAAACACCCACTGAAATGCCTGGTTCTGACGATCGTGTTGAAATGGAGCCTGTTCAAGATAGGGGCCGCGGTCACGGAAGAAGAGGACGCGGACGTGGTCGTGGGAGAGGAGGCGGGCAGTTTAGGGGAAATAATACCGAAGAATCAGACAGCAGTGAATGGGAGGAAGTAGACGACGAAAATGACCCTGGATTTCCTGAAAACTTTCATTTTTCAGACATGTCTGGTCCGAAACATTGCCCCCCTAGGAATTCCAGTCCCATAGCCTATTTACGTCTATTCTTCACAACAACTCTGCTGAGTACATTTGTAAACGAAACAAATAAATATGCCCGGAAATACTTAGGTTCCCGTGAAGGCAATTTGTCTCCTAAAAGCCGACTACGATCCTGGATGAATACGTGTGTAGACGAGATGAAAGGTTTTTTGTCAGTTATTTTAAACATGGGCATCAACAAAAAGCCTAGTATTGAAAGCTATTGGTCAGCTGCGTCCTCACAGAATCAACCTTGGTTCAGTAAAGTTTTCAGTAGAAACAGATTTGAACTTTTGCTTAAATTCTTTCATATTGTGGATTCGGACACCCTTCCAAAACAAAACGAGCCTAACTACGACCCGTGTGGTCGTTTTCAACCACTCATCGACCATTGTAACAGATTTATTTCGTCATCACTTTACTCCTTATGACAAACTCTCGGTGGATGAATCGTTGGTCGGAACGAAAAAAAGGATTGCACTAACCCAATATATTCCCAAAAAGAAACACCACCGTTGGGGAATTAAATTGTGGGTATTATGCGATTCAGACACAAAGTATTGTTCTCAGTTTTATTGCTATAAGGGAGCAAAGTATGAAACAGATCGGGACAGAATTAACCAGTCTGGTTTGGGCGCTACAGTGGTAGTTAAACTCTTGGAAATGGCAAACCTCTTAAATAAAGGCTATCACATTTTTTTGGACAATTTCTTTGTTACCAAGAAGTTAGTGAGATATTTGTACAGTAAAGAAACCTACGTAACTGGGACTGTTAGGTTGGACCGGAAAGGTGTTCCTCGCCAGTTGAAAGGAAAATTTGAAGTGGAGAAGAAGATTTATGTAAGAAAGGGGGCCATTTTACAAATGGCTTTTAGAGAAAAGGCCACAAACAAAAAGCAATTCATAGTTATGTCATCCAAGGCCAAGACAGGAAATGTAAGATATACAATAAGGAGAAGTGGACGGATTGTCATCAAAAACAAACCCAAAATTGTGTATCAATACAATCACGGAATGGGGGGCATTGATGGGACGGACCAGATGCTTTATACATATCTGGACGAACGGAGAAGTATGAAGCACTGGAAAAAAGTGATTTTTAACATCTTTGGCCGGATGGTCCTAAATTCATATGTTCTATACAAATTGAACACTGATAAACCGATTTCTCGCCTCGATTTCCAAGTTTCAGCGATAGAGGCATTGGCAAATGAATGGCTGACTTTGAAAAATGCTGCAGCTGGAGTTGGTGATGGCGGTGGTGATGGCCCTGTTAATAAAAAAAACTTTGGTGTGGAGAAGCTGGAAGGCAACAAAGAAAAAAATTGCGCCGTCTGCAGTGGAAAAAATGACCCGGACGGCAAAAGAAGACGGAGCAGAACTGTTTGTGTCTCTTGCAAGGTCGGTTGTCACTTGGACTGCCTCCCGCGTCACAAGTGCAAGTAATTGGACCCAGCAAATAAATGTAAATATTTTTAAGTGTAAATATGACTCAAAACTGTGCTTTTAATTTTAGTTTTTTAAAGTTGTGACATTACTTGCGCCTAGCCTGAAACTGGTAGACTGTGTTTTTCAGTTCACTGGACCAAGAAAAAATAAAGGTATGTTTTAACTTAAATTTTTTATTTTTAAATTTTTAAAAATTTGCATGGATACAATTTATATTGTTATTTTGTTTGTTAATTGTAATATGTTTAGCTCTAAAAAGTATTGTAATGACATAAATGGTCTTATTACTATGCAACTGTAAGCAATTACTTATGTTTCGTAAAAATTGAGTTTTTGTCAAAAAACAATTTTCACATTTTTTACTAACATTCAATTATCTATAAATATTTGAACCTAATATTATTCCTGTATGCTCATAATATAATTATGTTTGCGAAAATATATAGTTTATCCATTAAAATAATTTACAAAAATACTTTTTGGGACCTTAAAATCAAAATTTTAAACAAAAAATCATAAAACATTTTTATTTTCCAATAGTAATAATATTTAAAAACTAGTAAAAGTTTTTAAATTATACATCACAATGTAGAACAATTAAAGACAAACAAAACAAAAAAATATATAAAGATCTAGCTATTGTCTAAGCTGAGTTATGATCGTTTAAACATATGACACCAAATTAGTGGATTTCGGCGTGGCGATTTTCATACATCCCGCCAGCCGGTGGGTCAGCGACCTTCAGCCGGTCAGCTGACTTGGCGCTCGGCGGCCATCGCGCGCCATCTCGCGTACGTCAGTGGCGGTAAGAGGGTTAATATATACCTGCTCCGTATAGGGCTAATGGCATTTCAAAAATCCTTAAGGAGGCCCCATAGGTTTTCAAACTTTGAATGTTATTGTTATGGATATTGGTTTCCATAGTAACAGTATGTAATATTTTTCTAGCATCTGGGTTTTTGTGGCTGCCAGACCGGACACCAGAGTAGTATTGCAGAAAACAAATTAAAACAATTTCCCAGGCATTCACATTTTATTTGACAACAGTATAGGCCAGACTATATTAACAAGCTATTTAACCAATGTATGACATCATAGGCTTTTTGGAAAAAGTTCTTTCCTCGAAAACTCACAAAACTCTTCATAATTCAAGTATCCGTCCTCATCTTTATCGTAACTCTTCATGAATGTTTTTAGTCTTTTTTTATCAACCTCTTCACCAATCTGTTTTAACACAGTGTTTATTTCTTTAGAATTCAACTTACCATCTTTATTTTTGTCATATTCAAAAAACACTTGTTTAGGAAACTCTTCCTGAAAAATTTGATCTTCCACTAGTAATTTTTCTATTTGCGTTTCAAATTTATGGAATGGTATTTCCTCAAACTGAGTGTGATTTAAAGTCATTATTTTATCCAGCATATGATCATTTGCTTTACCATATATTTCCAGCAATGCTTTTTTTACTTCATCTCTTGTAATAGAGGAATCGTAATTTTGGTCTTCTTCATTAAACTTTAGTTCTTCTACTTCTCCTCTAGCAAGAAATCCTTCATTATCTTTACTTACTTTTTTTAATGAAGCTTCATTCACTTCCTCATCATTTTGGTTTTCTTCATTAAACTTTAGTTCTTCTACTTCTCCTCTAGCGAGAAATTCTTTATTGTCTTTACTTATTTTTTTTAATGTGGCTTCATTCACTTCCTCATCATTTTGGTTTTCTTCCTTAAACTCTAGTTCTTCTACTTCTCCTCTAGCGAGAAATTCTTTATTGTCTTTACTTATTTTTGTTAATGTGGCTTCATTCACTTCCTCATCATTTTGGTTTTCTTCCTTAAAATCTAGTTCTTCTACTTCTCCTCTAGCTAGAAATTCTTTATTATCTTTACCTATTTTTTTTAATGTGGCTTCATTCACTTCCTCGTCATTTTGATCTTCTTCATTAAACTCTAGTTCTTCTACTTCTCCTCTAGCGAGAAATTCTTTATTATCTTTACCTATTTTTTTTAATGTGGCTTCATTCACTTCCTTGTCATTTTGATCTTCTTCATTAAACTCTAGTTCTTCTACTTCTCCTTTAGTGAGATATTCTTTATTATCTTTACTTAATTGTTTTAATGTGGCTTCATTCACTTCCTCATCATTTTGATTTTCGTCACTAAACTCTAGTTCTTCTTCTTCTCCTTTAGTGAGATATTCTTCATTATCTTTACTTAAATTGTTTAATGTTCCTTCATTCACTTCCTTTTTCATCGGGAATGTATCATTGTTTTGGTAATTTCTTTTAAGACTGCTTTTGTGCTTTTTGATTTGAACTGAATAAGAACTAGAAACTAAGCTATCTTTCACATTGTATAATCTAGCCAAAGTTTTCAATCTTAAGTGATATCCCGGGGAACAGTTTAAAGCACTTGCGCGCATGAGATTGACAATATGTGACATTTTACTGGTTTGTGTGTTTGGTATGTAAATAATTTTAATTTACATGAATTTGGATCTCTTGACACTTGATACTAGAATAAAAATAACAATTGCTATGGTTTCATTGTGTTTAACACTAAATTAAAAGTATAATAATTGTATTAAAAAATGTGAAGAAACTTTGAAATTTAAGTTTAAAACTTAAATTTTTGATTTGTTAAACATTTTTAATAATTTGTCTGTTTGACACGGTTTTTCACTGCTGTCAAATACTAAAATCTTAATCTACACTAAGAACGAATGGAGTGAATATAAATAATGCTCAAATTACATATAGTGCATATTACATTTAAGTTTTATATTATATGCAAAATAATTTTCTAATAATATGGTTTAGAAAATTGAATGCTGAAAATAAATTATCCCTTTGAACACCAAGAGCCAATGTAATCGTTTTTTGAAACTGTGGCCTAAAAACACAATTCATCACTTTATCACTGTGTAAGACACCGACACAACTCTTTTAATGAATGAATGAAGAGTCTAGAATAGGTGAGGTGCCTTGTTACTGAGTATGACCGACTGATTCTTTAGCCAGGATCATTAATTATTAGCATTAATTAATAGACTAATGACCAATGGAACCATACATAAGCTAACTCAGCCTTATCTCAGTATGCAACCCGGAATACAGTGGTCCCGGGTTTCAATGACCTAACTTTATTTGTTTCAAACTTACATTACAATACTAGAGGTTTAATTATTTTCATCTTCCTACTCTATTCTGTGCTGTACCTGTGCCGTCGCGTGTGTCATAGTCGTTGCCGTACACCAGCAGCTGGTCACGCCGCCCGACCGCCACCTGTGCGATGAACGGCATCAGGTTGTTGGGCAGCCCCGCCGGGTCTTCTCCGATGGCCCCGCTCGGATGGGCCCCCACCGGGTTGAAGTAGCGCAGGGAGATCACCTTCAAGCTCTGAGTCAAAAATTTTTTGAATTTAAAACATTTTATAGGTTTTGATTCAAGAATTTCCAATTTACTCATGGACAGGATATTGACCTTTTCAGGTCAACTATTACTTTAGTGAAAATAATTAATGACTTGGATAAAATAGGTACTTTATCATTAAAAAGCCTAGCTAATCAATTCCAGATTTATATTAGTGATTTGAAAGTTATAAAACTATGTTTAAAACATTTGTTGGGAAAACTACAGCAGCAGCGAACCTGCAGGATGAGTGGCACTGTAAAGAGTAACACCGAATAAAGTTAAACTAGCAGCTGTCCCGTTCTAGTACGAGGATCTAGCAGGCATAGAGCCAGACGTTTTAAAAGTTTATTTACATTACAATCAGCTCAGCTAAATCAAATATAACACCATAAAATTAACATTGAAACTTTGAAAGCCTGCAGGGCGAAGCACTGAAGATGTAGGTTTTCCAAACCCCCAAAAGGCATATCTAGTGAGTAAGAGCTTTTAATTGATACCAAACATGTATATAAAATAATAGTTTTAGGGGTATAAAATGGCCGAACAAAAATCAAGAAATTCTTTTAATAATATAGATATTGTCTGCGTGTGAATATTGGCTCCCAGAAGAACCTTAAAACTGGTCTATACTAGTTTTGAGGCTAAAATTGGGTACAGCAAATGAAGATGTCATAAAATTTGGTAAGTATTTTGGCTGTCCATTATGGCTAACTTCCCTGTGGTCCCTGCATTTGCAACGGCTGGGAATAGAACATCCGGGTTCGTGCCCTGACCGGAGAATGTTTTCCCTGGCTGTTGAGTTGGCCAGTTGGAGGGCAGAGCGGGTTTGCCTGTTTAAGCCTCATCACAGCTGTGACAGGAGCATGGGATTTGGCCCTCTGAAAGGTTAATATGGCTGGCTGACCCATCCCACCCTTTCCTTTCCTGTATGTCCTATCCTTCCGGTAACCTGCGCAAAATTCCCGCTTGTGGAAGATTCCTCCTAGCAGCTCAGCTGGGGTTTCCTAATCCAGCAATGACAACAACAACAACAATAACAACATATTGGCTCAGACAGGTAACACATCACTCGTTTTCCTAGCTCAGTGTTCTCTAAATAGGCTAAAGTGTTTAATAAGGATAACCAATTCACAGACAACTGCCAAGCTTCCCCACCTTTGAGTTTTATAACAGGCTGAACATTTTCTTTTACATCACAACTGTTGAAATCTATTTTCAAATAAGGGATGAATTCTGTTAACCAGAATCACTTGAGAATCAAGACTCGAGATATTTATTACCCATTCAATAACAATTTTTACAACAGGCATCATCAAGTTTACATTGTTATAAATCACAACAATAATATAATTAAGTTTTAAAAGTATAATATATTCAATAAATTTAATATTTTTACTATAGGTTCAGTCTTTTATATGTCTCTCATATTGCAATGAAAGGATTCCTCGAATGTATAAAAAGCCTTATTCTTAGGCCAGTGGATTATCATATCGGGCCTAACTTATTATTTATGAAATAATAGTTCATTCTCTCAAAGCACCAATCCCAGCTCTGTCATGCTGCATGCCCACAAGGCCTATATAGATTCAATTATCACTTACATTGTCAGCTGAGCAGACATCTTTAAGTATTTCTTCCACAAAGTATTTAGATTTCCCATAGGGGTTGGTGCACCCTCGCCCCGTGGGGTGGTCCTCAGTGAGGGGGAGGAACTGGGGGTCGCCATACACAGTTGAGGACGATGAATACACAAAGTTCTTGACTCCATGTTCTCTCATAACCTGAAAGAGATGGTGAACTGTAAATGTTTAGAATAAAATCTAACTATCTAGTTAATATAACACTACGTTTTTAATTACTACAAACTGTTATCGGTTAACGTTTTATTCAATAAATTGAAAATGTCTCTGCCATTAAGAAAAATCAGTACAGATTATAATAAGTAACTGAAAATGACATGCTGGATTCATTTTTGCTGGAATAGAAAACCCCAGCATAGCTGCTAGGCACGTCTTCCACAAGCAGGAATTTTGCGTAGGTTACCAAAAGGATAGGATATAGCAGGAAAAGAAAGGATTGGATGGAACAGGCAGCCAAATTGACCTTTCAGAGGGCCAACTCCTGTGCTTCTGTCACAGCTGTGATCATGCTCAAACAGGCGGACCCGCTCTGCCCTCCAACTGGACAACTCAACTGACAGGATATCCATGTACAACAGCCAGGGCCCATACATTCTCAGGTTGGGGACAAAACCTGGAGTTTGGAGACCAAACCCGGAGTTTCCGTCCCCAGCCACTGCAAATGGAGGGACCAAAGGTGAAAGGGAAGTTCGTCATAATGGACTGCCAAAAGACTTACCATGTGTAATGATAACTTCATTTGCTGTACTCAATGTCAGCCTCAAAACTGGTATAAAACCGTTTTAAGGTTGTCCTGGGACATCATTACATGCAATTAAAAGTATAATATAGCCTTGCACGGTTTAGGCGATTGGAGGTAAAGGGGTGGCCGTTGTGAAGCCTTCTATATCTTTGCAAAAATTGTAATTAGGAACGGGATATTACTATAGTTCAGTAGTTTTCTTAAGAATACAGACAAAGACTGAGGAATGGCTGATAAAAACCATTTGATGTGTAAAATTAAACCTCTTTTGAATGAACTGTAAGAAAGCACCCCGCAGGGCTCAGTGCTGGGCTTAAATAAGTTCTTATTAACAATCGTTCTCTTTGACATTAACACAAATTAGTTTTATTTATAAATGACACGAACAATTTTGCATAGTTCATTTTTTATTAGGTCTAATACAACATTTAATTAGAAGTGTTACTATCCACACAAAATAAGCTTGGTCAATGGGTAAACATGAGGCAGTTTCAAGGGAGCATTAACTACTTATTCTTATAAAACCTCGGTTATTTAAACTGAATTGCTTGAAAGTTTAAAAACACGTGCAGGTAGGTAGCTTGTAATGTGAGCACCGGTACCTCGAGCAGCGTGAGCGAGCCTGTGATGTTGTTGCTGTAGTAGAGCAGTGGCTTCTGACATGACTCTCCGACCGCCTTCAGCGCGGCGAAGTGGATCACGCAGAAGATGTCGTACTGTCAACATTCAACACAATGTTACCAGAGTGTTTTGATGTTCTAATGCAATATATCTCAAAATAATTGTGAAACCTAAAGTTGTCAGTTTGGCTGATCTATCGGGCAATTTGCTTGATTTTTTTAGTCCAGAAATGTCATAATAATAATAATAATGCTTTATTGTCATTATAGTCTAGGAGCCCCACTGGTGATGATTGATGCACGGGGGTGTATAGGCAGTTTCTCTTCAGAACTTGTTTCCTACATGTCTAAGGACAGTTTTTAGCTTGGGTACATGTTTTTGATATGGGGAGGTTTCTTCCAAAATGGCCGCCAAGATGGCCGCCCGGCCAATAGGTAGCCTTTGAGAAAATACCTTATATCTTGGAAACTATTGGTTATGGCTCAAAATTGCAAAGGACAAAATATGTTCAAAACAGACTTTTACATTCAATAACAATGTTAATGTACTATAAAAAGGTTCACAGGTAATTAAAATTGTGTTTAAAAAAAAGGCAGTTCAGCATTTGCAACCTATTAAATTTATATTAGTGCGTGGAACATGTGTATCCTTCACTTCCGGAAACCAGCACCAGACCTTGAATAGATACTTATAAAAGAGTGAAAATCAGCCGGGAGGCAAGTTGAAAAATAATTACGTCAAGAGCAGTGACGTCATCAATATGGCCGCTCAGCCAATTATAATAGTGTCGCATTTCTCGGAAACCACCAAACTATGTTTCACATTTGTCATCTCATTTTGAAGGTCTAATCATTATCTATAATAAAGGTAATTACACTTTCAGTGGTAAAAACAGTGGTTATTGAGTATTTTGTAAAATTACTCAAATTAAAAAATGTTTATTTACGTTTATTAAAATTGTTTAGTAAATATTTTTAATTTGTTTAGAGAATTGTATTTTTAGTTGGTTGGTTGGACTGATCACCAACGTGGCATGACCAATAACATAAAAAAAACACAAAGAACACAAGAAACAACATGTTACCATGGATACATCAAGCATTTTAGCAAGGCTGACTCTACTACAGGCCGGAGAGCTTCCCCCTTCCCCTAGCCGCTACGTCACAGTCTGAGTTCTATACAGCCACGGTGTAAGTGGAGCGTGCTTTCGATTACATGCTCCTGGACCTCTTTACTGTAGTTTATTTGGAATGAAACTTATATATTTTAAATCTGTATGAAATACGGAATACAACAGTGTACAAATCATTTAGCTAAACAAATATTCTAATTTGTATTAGTTAAAAGTATTTATGATTTATAATAGTGGGACACGAAAAAGTCACCAAGCATAATCCGGTTTTGTTTTTGAGGTAGAAACAAACTTCCAGCTGGAAAGTTGCAGATAATTAGTTTATCTACAGCTTTTATTTCATATCTTTTTTGATAAGTTGTTTTGTTTGTTCAATAATCAAAGGTAATATCGTAATATTTCAAAGGGAATATTTCACACCTTAAAAATATCAAATAAAGGGTTTAAACCAACACTGGTTACATTTTTTAAATTGAAATTTTTTTATGTTTTGATGCTCCTAGTTATATTTATATTCACTAATAGAATGCCAATGTTGTACATTATAAATTTATAAGGAGGTATTGTCCGGATAGCAAGTTAGTATAGGGGTATGGGGGGTGATAAAACGATATAAAGATATGAAAAACAGCCTTTTCCAGTGTAAAATCTCCATAAGACAACGTACCGTAGTGTATTTTGACAATTAACATTTTCTTTAATAATTCGGTAAGTACTTGTGATAAAATGATGAAGGAGGGCTTAAAATCTTTGGCTTTTTACGTAAAATAAATTAATGTGCAATAAGTGTACATTTGGGGCTTTTCTGACACTTTTTGGGCCCAAGAACTCAAGATTTGAAAACTTAAAATCCCCAAATAAAGGAGGTTAGAGTTTTTCGATTGTTTTGCCCAATGAACTTGTCCAACTGATTATAAAAAGGAATGTCTCTTCCAAATTTGAAGTAAATCGGTCAAAAATTGTGACCGCTAGAGTGCATCTAAAACGCAGTAGTAAAACATTCTGACGACGGTTTTATCATCAAAGAATATTCTGTTGCCCGTACAGCCAGATTAATTTTGACAGTGAAAAGGGATATTATTATTATAACTATAATATATAATGTTTCATGTTTAATTTTTATAATGTTATACTATGATTGGTTATTCTTACTTTTATAAAACCCAACCTAACATAAAAATCAACTGCATTTTTTTAATTTCAAAACTTACGTTTGTTTTGAAACGCAATACAAAATATAATAAAATTACTACACTACTTCAAATCAAATAATTCATTATTATTTACGTTAAATAAATAATTATACAACGATTGCAAATAAACTATTACAGTACTATGAAAACAATCTAATTGCAATAAAAAAAAACTCTTTGCTTTAGAATTTACAGGAAAACCATATACAATACTTATATTTATGAACAAAGATAGAGAAAATAATGGCAATTTCAGCATATCAGTTAGAGATGTAAAAAAATACAAATACAATGACATTGCACTATTTAGAGATTTAACTATATTTATATGAACTTAAAAATATTTATTTAATGCTTAAAAACATGTTTGCGCATTAAGTGGTTCATTATTTAGTAAAGTTTAAATTTTCAACGAAACAGGATAAAGGGGTTTGACAGTAGACCAGTTTAAAGCAGTGTATGTCAATGGGTGCCGTATGTTTCTTACGGGAGTCGGCGCCGGCCGCGTAGCACTCAGACCGTGACGTCACGAATTCAGCGCTCCGGCCTGTAGTAGAGTCAGGCTTCCCCCACCCCCCACCGGCAGCAGTGGCTTCGGGTTATAGTGAACAATGGTGTCAAATGACCCATCCAGCTGTTAGTTGCTGTTTACAGTCAAATGTCATGTGGGTGATCAGTCCGACCAAGCAAGTAAAAATACATTTCCCTAAAGAAATTAAAAATATTTATTCTACAATTTTAATAAATGTAAATAAACATTTTTTAATTTGAGTAATTTTACAAAATACTCACTAACCATTGTTTTTACCGATGAAGGTGTAATTACCTTTATTATAGATAATGATCAGACCTTCAAAATGAGTTAACAAATGTGAAACATAGTTTGGTGGTTTCCGAGAAATGTGACACTATTATAATTGGCTGAGCGGCCATATTGATGACATCACTGCTCTTGAAGTAATTATTTTTCAACTTGCCTCCCGGCTGATTTTCACTCTTTTGTAAGTATCTATTCAAGGTCTGGTGCTGGTTTCCGGAAGTGAAGGATACACATGTTCCACGCACTAATATAAATTTAATAGGTTGCAAATGCTGAACTGACTTTTTTAAAACATAATTTTGATTACCTGTGAACCTTTTTATAGTACATTAACATTGTTATTGAATGTAAAAATCTGTTTTGAACATATTTTGTCCTTTGCAATTTTGAGCCATAACCAATAGTTTCCAAGATATAAGGTATTTTCTCAAAGGCTACATATTGGCTGAGCGGCCATCTTGGCGGCCATTTTGGAAGAAACCTCCCCATATCAAAAACGCGTACCCAAGCTAAAAACTGTCCTTAGACATGTAGGAAACAATTTCTGAAGAGAAACTGCCTATACACCCCCGTGCATCAATCATCACCAGTGGGGCTCCTGCACTATTAATCAACAAGAGACAACGACACATACATAGAATAAAACATGGAAAATCCCTAGATTACTAATAAATAAAATCATATAGCATTTAGACTATCATTTTCCCTTAAGATTTTTCCACATTGGCTTTCAAAGTATTAAAACCTTCTAAAGCTACTGTAAAAACCTTGTAAAAGTTGCTGTTTCTCCATAAAAACAATGTTAAATAAGCCACTAAAAATAATAGCATATTATTTTAATTACTTCGACCTCCACACAGGCTTTATCAACACTGGTTAAGTTAGATTAGGATAGGTTAGACTAGGTTAGGCTAGGATAGGTTAGACTAGGTTAGGTTAGGTTAGGTTAGACTAGGATAGGTTAGACTAGGTTAGGCTAGGATAGGTTAGACTAGGTTAGGTTAAAGATACGATACAGTGGCTGAGCAGTCTGAGGCGCTAGTTGTATTCCCGGCCCGGATGTAGCACTTGGACTGAGGGTTCAAATCCTGTCTCAGTTGGTAGTTTTGATATGCAACTCATGACACAGCTTAACACAGCACACATGATACAGCATGTTCAGCTGTCTGTGGCAGAGGTGAAGGGGAGGGCGGACTTTAAGGAAACAGTGGACGGCGGGATGGGGTGTTTTTTTTAAAGTCTTTATGAGTTGCACATCTGATCAGGTGGTTTGCTACTTTTACCTAACCTTACTGGGTATGTATCCACCAGAAACATGTTTGATTTTTTCTGGAATTTTCATGTATTCATAATATTTAAAATTTAATATTACATTGCATATTAAACTATCAGATAAAATAATTATGCCTCAAAGGGACAGTGTGTCACAGTGTGTAACAGTTTAGCACTGATAATAGTTGTAATTATTATTAATGGAATTTCCTGGCCTCAAACAAAAAAACAGTCTCAAAATATCAATAAATTGTAACTACAGTACATGACAAAATTCATGAAAATTGCTAAGTCTGTACAAATCCAGACTGGCAGATAGGCACCACCGCAAACAAACACTCTTTTGGATTCAGGTTGTATCAAAATAAATATTTCCACAAATTTTTCAAAACAGATAGTTTTGGAGAAAACACCCCCCCCCCCCCGCCCATAGGGCGAGTTTGTAAACATTCAAACAGTCGTTATAAATTAGAAATCCGTGCATTAAACTTTGAACTAGTTTTTGAAGTGGCATTTATCAAAGAAAGTATAGATAATATTTTGAATATTAAATAACCAAATGTTAACAAAATCTGATTTCCTGATGAAAATTTTTTAGAAAACAAAAGTATCTATATTATAATATATAAAACATAAATAGTTTGTAGGTAAGTAAAGGTGCCCGAATATATACTAAATTTCAAGGGCCCTACACAATTAGTAATTGATCAGGTTAAGAAATTTGCAATTCAGAATAACAAGGAACATGTTCGTTCTTGGTTGATTGTAGCATAGAAAACTACAACACACTGCAGAAGGCTGACTGGAGTAGAAGGGACGCCGCGAGGGGAGGCAGTGGGTGGAGTGGGTCCTAGGCGCTCGCTGAGGAACAATTTTACAAAATTCAAAGTTCCAATGCTATTTTTCCGAACATTAATTTTGCCAGATGTTATAACATAGATGTTTATTCCTCTAAATAGTTCATAGGTTAGCCACAGAAAACAGCACTCAACTGTTCCAGTGAAACCGAGTATTTATTTCTTTCTTTCTTTATTGGTAAGTATCTTAATTGCCATAATTAAATTATGGTTAAGACTAAATTACATTAACAGAGTATGTAATGCTAATAATAACTGATAGAATTTTGATTATTTAAATCCTTGAATAATAATCTTCTTTCAAAATAATCTTCGTCCAATTTTGAAACACAACATTTTGATTTTAAATTTATATTATATTTTTATTGTTGTTTTCATTTAAAAAATCTTCAATTTTGTATGGACATTTAACGATAAGGTATTGCTTTAATTTATTTTTGAATTGTCTTATGTTACTTAAAGATTTAATTTCTGAAGGAGTTTTTTTGTAAATTTTGATTGATATGTAGTCTGAGCATCTTTGTCGGAATGTTGAATTTGGATGTGGCAAGTCTATATGGTTGATATTTCTCGTGTTATAATTATGAATTTGTCTTCTGAAAGAAAATTTATCAAGGTTCAAATGTACAAAACTTGCTGCTTGTAATATAAAAATTGACGATAAATATAATATATATACAATACATATAATGTATTGCACCAGCATAGATTATATCGTCAGACAAGGCCACAGAAAGGCTGGTGGTGACTAACTGTGTTACTACTATTTGTTTGTACAGCACCTGTTTGAAGACCCCCGCCAATGCAGCCCCGTCGCTGATGTCAACCTGGTGGAAGGCCACTCTCTTCCCCGACAGCTGTTCTATTCTCTTGAGACATTCCGGCAGCTCCGAGCCCAAAGCTGTTCCAATCAAGAAATCTGCTCTTATCCAATAACCGAACAAGTTTCACTATATTTT
This sequence comes from Allygus modestus, assembly GCA_963675035.1. Taxonomy (NCBI): domain Eukaryota; kingdom Metazoa; phylum Arthropoda; class Insecta; order Hemiptera; family Cicadellidae; genus Allygus; species Allygus modestus. The sequence goes on from OY776114.1 coordinate 102,841,405, forward strand.
CTCATACAAATTCAAAACAACATTAGATTTACGGGTACATTGTTTTGTGTAATTTCTTCAAACATTGGGGATCACAAATCAAATAGAATTAATTTGGCCTTTACTATAAAATTCATCTATAAAGAGAGTTTATACATGTTAGCATTTCTCAACATGTGTCTCATTAACTGTGAGCCTTAAACTGCACTGGCAGACCAACACCCATAGGCTATTGATTTCTTTCTTGTTGTTGATGTCAATCCTAACTAAGCTACAGAGACCAACTGCACAATACCTTTCTAAGATGCTCTCACAATCAGCATGTTCAATTTATGTTTGTTTTCATTACCTATCAGAATTCCTAATTTGTTCCTAGAAAATATTTATGAACTGCCTAACTGAGAGAGTCTAAGCGTTGCAGGTTGAGTTAAATGGGAAATAGGCTCACAGACCGGTATCCTGGGTTAAGTTTTTTTTTATTAAGTTTTTCCTTCAACATAATTTAACACAAATACTTAAACACAAAGAAAGTATTTTATTTGACATTTTTTTCCAAAAAAATAGTTAAAGGTGTCAAAGAACACCTATTTAAGTTTATGTGAATCTGCACAAGTTTTGTGCTAATGTTAAGAGAGAAAAAAATCAGTTTGTTGAAGGCTTTGATTTGCACCAGACTGTTGACATTGATCTTAGCTACAAGAGCTGATCAAACCACACCTGGACCAATACAGACAAATTGACGGACACAATTGTTTAAATGAACCAGTCACAATTAATTAGTACCACATTATCAGTCACATATACCTATCACCACTTATACCAGTCACATACAGCTATTACAACTTATACCAGTCATAAAAATGTACACATACCAGTCACATATACCTGTTACCACATTATCAGTCACATATACCTGTTACCACATTATCAGTCACATATACCTGTTACCACATTATCAGTCACATATACGTGTTACCACATTATCAGTCACATATACGTGTTACCACATTATCAGTCACATATACCTGTTACCACATTATCAGTCACATATACGTGTTACCACATTATCAGTCACATATACCTGTTACCACATTATCAGTCACATATACCTGTTACCACATTATCAGTCACATATCCCTGTTACCACATTATCAGTCACATATACCTATCACCACTTATACCAGTCACATACACATATTACCACTTATACCAGTCACAAACATGTACACATACCAGTCACATATACCTATTACCACATTATCAGTCACATATACATATAACCACTTATACCAGTCACATATACCTATTACCACTTATACCAGTCACAAACATGTACACATACCAGTCACATATACCTCTTACCACACTGTCAGTCACATATACCTATCACCACTTATACCAGTCACATACACCTATTACCACTTATACCAGTCACAAACATGTACACATACCAGTCACATATATCTAATACCACATTATCAGTCACATACACCTATCACCACTTATACCAGTTACAAACATGTACACATACCAGTCACATATACCTGTTACCACATTATCAGTCACATATACCTATCACCACTTATACCAGTCACATACACTTATTACCACTTATACCAGTCACAAAAATGTACACATACCAGTAACATATACCTGTTATCACATTATCAGTCACATATACCTATCACCACTTATACCAGTCACATACACCTATTACCACTTATACCAGTCACATATATCTGTTACCACATTATCAGTCATATATACCTATCACCACTTATACGAGTCACATACACCTATTACCACATACACCAGTCACATTTATAACTATTACAGTAAACTCTCTGAAATCTGAACTAATATGGCGGATGACTTATTAGTAAATACCCCCGTAGCAGCAAACCTGCATACTCAGCGAATTTCCAATGCAAATTAATTTATCTTAATACCACATAAAGCCACATACCAAGTTTCATAAATATACATTCATAAATAAACAATTTATGACATTTTAATTATTCTCCATAAGAATAACATGGCGGCTGAGTATGCAGGTTTGCTGAAATAAGGGACACTAAAAATGGGCTTTTATACAAATATCAATATAACTCAACTAGGTAAAGCCACATACCAAGTTCTATTAATTTATGTTCATAATTAAAGGAGATAACACGTTAATTATTCTCTATAAGAATAACATGGGGCTGAGTATGCAGGTTTGCTGCTACGGGAACTATCAGGCAAAAAATGGGTTTTTGTGCAAATATCAATAGACCACAATGAAATGAAGCAATATACCAAGTTTCGTCAGGATAAGTTGATAAATAAGTGAGATATACAATTTTTCTTATCCTCCATAAGAATAACATTGGACAACGTACTGTGTTTAGCACTTTCAATATCTCAGTAATCAATTGACGTAGAGCAATGATTAAAACATCAAATTGTGCGTCTTTTTAAGCTGATTCCAATAAGAAAAATAAAATTTTACTTTTTTAAAAATTGTATGTAAAAAAACTCAAAAAACCCATTTTTGGGGTACAAAACCCCCCCCAAAATACCCCTTCTGATAGGTCGATCCGTCTGGTTTTCGAACTTAAAGTCATAAATGCTGCTTTACAAGTTTGTACCAAATTTCATCAAAATCGGACCTTTTTTACGAGAGTTATCGCACCCACGGACACACATATATATATATACAGTTTCGAACGAATGGTGTTTTTGGGGTCTGGGGACCTCAAAACGAAAAGTTATCATGGTCCCGGGCCTAGGTCTTACCATGCCGACTATGGTAATAGCTTCTTCCCTATAGGGGAAATTCGCTAAAAAGGCATTGTATTCATTTCAATAGCTTGGGGTTAGTATCTCATAGTAAGAAAGCGTCTGTTATGGAGAACTATCTAAGTGTAACATGCATTTCAACTTCAACGAGCCCACAACTTCAGTGAGAAAACTTTAAGACCAACTTCAGGAACCAATTCCACTTTAATGAGAACAGTTTTCATTTTTTCACTTCTGTGGTTTTTTAATAGTTTGAGTTGAAATAAAATCTAGATATATTTTATGCAGCATAGTGTGAGCACCTGTATTTCAACTCGTCACCTGCCTGTGGTAAAGAAAATTATAACAACAAATCTAATGTATATACAGCCGCATGTGTAACACACCAAGACATATGAATTATAGACCACTTCCAGACGAGCTAGAAATCTCAAATTTAGCATGCACGTAGCTTGTACCTTGATACCCCCGAAACAATTGCCAAAAGTTACAATTTTCAATTTTAAAACCTCTTAATTTTTACTTTCTCCCCTTATACATAGTATATGGAGAAAGTATTGTTTTCGTCAAAATTTTAGAAAACAATTGCCAAAAGTTACAATTTTCAATTTTAAAACCTCTTAATTTTTACTTTCTCCCCTTATACATAGTATATGGAGAAAGTATTGTTTTCGTCAAAATTTTAGAATTTGAGTTGTTAGTGGAAATATTCATTTTGGTGCTCCCTGAACCCAAAAAAGTGGTTTTTACGTGATGTCTGTCTGTGTGTGTGTGTGTGTGTGTGTGTGTGTGTGTCCGTGTGTGTGTGTGTGTGTGTGTGTGTGTGTGTGTGTGTGTGTGTGTCTGTGTGGATGTGTACAGAGCTAGAGCCCTAACCAATGGACCGATTTTTATGAAATTTGGTATGTAGGTACTAATCCACGATATCTCCAGGCGTTTTTTCATTTTTTTGAATTTTTGATTTTTAAGGGCAAAAATCCCCCAAAAAACATGAAAAATCCAAATTTCTCAAAAACGGCTCTAACGATTTTGATTAAACTTTAGTGGTTTGTAGAGCTTTAGGTTTCCAACAAAATGACATCACCTGCATTTCTGGAAAAATTCGGGTTCAGAAGTTACAAGACTTAAAACATCCAAAATTCAGTTTTTTGGATTTTCATAAAAAATCATAAGTGCTGCAAAAGATTACTATTCACCATTGAAAAGAGCTCAAAAAAATAAATAAATTAGTATTTTGAATTACTATTCTACGATTGCTAGTTGCGGAGAAAATTGAAATTTTCAATTAGCGGTAAACGCAGTACGTTGTCCAATGTTATTCTTATGGGGAATACATAAATTACTATTTCTCTCTTATTTACTGATCAATTTCATTAAAACTTGATATGCAGGTCAAGTTAGCATTGACCAATAGAGGATGTTCGAAATATGTTGCCATTTAACCCTGGGGGGGACAAGGGGGCATTTCCCCTCTCAAAATCTCTTTGTTTAGCAACGGAATCTATAGTACTCCAAAAAAGGGATTTTGGTGAATATTTCTGAAAACAACTACTTTAGACAATTTTCAGTTCATTTATCTGTACTTCATATTCTATATTTAGTAAATAAAAAATCTTTTTTTCATTAAAGTCTGGCTAAAAGGGAGAAAGTATGTGTCAGTTTCCTGATACCTTTTATTACTTTGAAAATTAGAAATTTTAACATTGGGCTTATGGAATTTTAAATAAAAACAAAAGAAATTGTAACAACTGTATACAAATCTCCAGTACACTGTCAAAGTAACTTTCATTTGATACAGTATAAACAAATTATAGAACCATTAATAAAGATCTAGAGTGGATATATCCCTACTGAATCAAAACTATATAAACATACTCAAAGAGAGATTGAGTAATAATAACAACTGGAACGTCCACAAGCAGGGGTCTGGGGGCGGAGCACCCAGCGAGCAAAGCAGGTCTTTATATATAATTCTGTTAGCGAAATTTTTAAGTCAAAACTGTGGGAGTTTAGAAAATTGCAGGGTGATAGGAGACAGCTCAAATTTAAGGTCTTACTCCCAGGAACTCGGGAAAAATTGCAAAAATTGTAGTATTTCTAACAAGTTACCAGCAAACGAGAACTAACATAAAACATCCCCATAAAAAAGCATGGGGATTTAAAGACGTCTGCGTTGTTTACATTAAAACTTGTGATTAAGTGTCTACTTTGTTTACAAACTGACTATGTGTTTCTAATTATATTTTTTTAATTTCGTCGGCAAGTAAAGAATAAAAGATCAGATGAGACAGAGTATTGGAACAAGTTTAGGGGCTAAGGCCCCTTCAAGCCACTAGTTATTAATATTAACTATAAATAATCTAAGGTTGCTAGTAAAATAACAGCGGAATTTAGCAGCAACCATCAAACTGTATCTTGAGCTATAATGCCCACAATACTTCATGTTTTGACCACACATTAATTACCCAACAGACATTGTTTTTTACCAAATAAATTTCAATTAGGAAAGTTGCATTGCACAGTACACAATAGATAAAATATAGTACAGTAGACGCCCTCTTAACCACCCTCCATGGGACTGAGCGCTGGGTCAAATAACTAAAAGGGCGGTAAAAAAGAATAATATACTTGGGTATTATACTAAGCACTAAAAATAACAATAACTAAACGGCAGTTAAAAAATAGGTACTAAGATGCAATACTTGCTTAATATGGAAACAAACTATCAACTTTCTGTGTCCTAAACATATTTTACGGTACAGTATCGAGATGTTGGCTGTTGCGTTGGACGTGATTCATTTCCTAGAAAACTCCGATGGGTGGTTAAAGCGAGGACGGTTAAGAGAGTGTCTACTGTAATAAATATTGTATAGCGAACATGCATATATATAACTTGTTAACATTAGTTTCCCATAAACCACCCCTCACCTTTATAAGAATTAACAAGATTGTCAACCACCACCACCTCACAGTCTAGTTTGAGCAACTCCAACACTGTATGAGACCCAACGTACCCCGCGCCACCAGTCACCAGCACCGCCGACCCCATCTGGAGGTGTTGCCTGAAACTAAAATATTGGTGTGGTTTCAGCGGTATGAGACCCAACGTACCCCGTGGCACCAGTCACCAGCACCACTGACCCCATCTGGTGGTGTTATCTGAAACTACAATATTGGTGAGGTTTCAGGGGTATGAGACCCAACGTACCCCGCGCCACCAGTCACCAGCACCGCCAACCCTGGTGGTGTTGTCTGAAACTACAATATTGGTGAGGTTTCAGCGGTATGAGACCCAACATACCCCGTGCCACCAGTCACCAAACAAAAAGTAAAGCCAATGGGTTGGTAACCAAAATGAACTAATGATCAGCTGTGGTTGGTTTATGATGTGATATTTAAGTTTCTACTTTGTTTATCTGTTAACATGTGTTCAAACTCCCCTAAAGATGTATTTTTTCAGCATGTAAACAGTAAATTAAATAGAATATCCACTTAAACAAAAAACAAATTTTAGGGGCTGTGGCCCCTGTAAGCAACTAGTTTCTATTTACTAAACTTAAAGCACGTTTACACCAGAGTGGCAAACAAATGTTAGCAACAAAGATGGGGCTATATGGGGCTAAACCAAATGTTCTCAAAAAATAAATTACCGTATTGCCTTTCTAAAGAATGCTGATAACTTTTGTTGGAATAATTTTTGGCAACTCCGGTGAAAACTTGCATAACGTTAAAAGGCCTAGACACAACTTAAAAACCTGTAACTTAGTTAAAAGTATTATCTTTGAGAAGGTTATATTTGGAGTTTGGAGAGCTTAAATGGTATTACCTTAGGCTTAGACACTTTGCTTATTATCTTCCCGTCTCCGTCCTAGGCTATTATTTAGCGAAGGAGGGTGTAGTCTATCTAACTGATAAGTCAAAGTCAAAGTCAAAATTCTTTATTGTCGTAAGCAAAATGAAATGCGATGACATTGACAAAGGCCACATAAACAGAGATAAGAACGTTCCGAGTCCGAGTCCAGGTTTTTTTGAATTGACATTTCCACTTCCAAGCAAAAGCAAAAGCAGAAAGCTGACTAAAAAGCAGTGTAGCCAGACTGGGTTTGCTATTTTACCCGCAAACTACCTATAAAATCCCCGCTTTTACCCAGTCATCCTATAGTCATCCCCACAAAATACCCGGTTTTCGGGTATTTAAAGCGCGAGCTTTAAATACCCGAAAACCGGGTAATTTCTTGGAAATTGCCATATGATTACCCGGAAATTAACTAGAGTACCCGAAATATTGCTAGTTTTAGTAATCTTAGCGCTTACTATAGTCAAGGCCGGATTTAGGAGCCGTGGGCCCCAAGACTCAACCAATGGTAAGGGCCCTTGTTGTCCTTGTTGCGTCCAGGTCCAAATTGGTGACCTTTTATTCTTGCTTGTATCAGGCTTTTGAAAAGGGTTCTGTGTGGTGCGGGCCCCTAAGCGCGCGCCTTAGCCTAAGCTTAATTTCGGCCCTGCGCTTAGTTTTAACCAAGTCCTATTGGTGTTAGTGGCCGTGCATATATTACGTCACGCCTCCCCGGAGGAGAGTGGGTGCAGCACATAGTGACAGACCGTGACAAGTGGGAGGGGGGTCAAGGGCTGCGTGACGCGTCACGATTAATGGAGTTAAGCCTGTGAAATCGTCAGTTACACAGTGATAAAATACCGTACCAACAATCAAATACTTAATATTTAATTAGTGTGACGTGACAGGGGGAGGGGGGAGGTATGAGCAGTGTGACAGCGTGACAATGGGAGGGGGAGGGGGTCTAAAAGTGCTAAATATAGCATGGCGTAATTTATTCACGGCCCCTTACTGGAGACGACACTCATCAACCATAATGCGCTAGATTTCCTACAAGTTGTATGGATGAAAATAAGTAGTATGGATTCAAAGAGTTTAATATATCTAGAGGTCTTGTATGGGTATAAAGGTGAAGCCTTCATGTTGACAGTCATTTTCTTCAGGTACACCAAGGCCGCCTTCCCACTAGCTCGCAGCCAATGCGTTATTGCAGCCACCCGTTGGCCACTTGACATGTTGAAGTTTCATTTAGCCTTAAGGACCCTTTCACACTTGTGGGTCGCAGCTACCGACCTAGGTGGCAATCAAATCGTCTATTTCAAGTTAAATGTTAGTCAGCTAATAAATTTGTAACTTAGTTAATTTTGATTGGTTTACATGGATGAAGAGTTTACAGAGGGGAAAAATGACGGTCGACCACGAAGGCTACACTATTTTACACGAAACGAGTCTTCTAGATATATTAACCATTAACCTCGTTGGGGTCATCAGAGATGTCCTCCTAACCATTCTCTAACCTCTCCCTCATCCAGAAAATGTTCCCATTATGGAAGAGCCTTTTATTATGATCTATAAATAACGATCGTAATATAGAGCGTATGCAACACATTTTAATTTCCTAAGACGAATTGAAGCATATAAGGGGGCCGCCATTTTTCCCGACAAGCAATACCCTTTGGTCTATACCTCAATGCAGGGCTAGATTTAAGCATATATGCTACATTGGCGTACGCCTAAGGTCAATATTTGTAAAAGAATATCCTAATCTAACTTAAGTGCAAACATAATACCATATTAGAGCTATTTATTCATCAATGAACACGTAATGTACTAAAATAATACTTATATCCTTTGACAACAACAAATGCAACACAACATTAATGTCAAAGAAGCTGTTGACTATATTTATTGTGTTCCAGTTTGTGTTTAAATTGCTTGATTGTTTACCGCTGTCGTTTATCTTTTCAACGGTCACACGAAAATCTTAAATACCCGGTATTTCGGGTAAATCCCCGCAACTCAAGTACAAAATCCCCGGTTTTACCTGGTTTTTTCTTAATCCCCGCAAAATCCCCGCACGGCCATCAAAATACCCGAAAACTGGATAATTACCCGGTTTAATTAATTTCCATTATTTATTCAGTTTTTAATATTTTGTTAATAATCTAAAATCTTCACGGTTTATGATTTTCTCCCTAATATACATATCAGTTTAGGGTGGCTACAGGCTGTATATTTCTTTCCAATAGTAATATAATATTATGTAGGTCGTTGGTTCCAGATTTGTGTGACCAATGTATAATGTACAATGTATAAATTTGTATTTCAACACATTGCCTCTGTAAAGTTTGAAGAAGAAGAACCTCTCAACAGCCCCAACTGTGTTCTTTCTTCTTTCCCGCCAAGATTTACCCCATTTCATTTTAGTGCTGTTTCCCTGTTTCTGTATTATTGTTCTAATTTCGTTTACGTGCTTTGCGATTGAATTGAGCTTTGGCGTTGGCCAACATTTGTTTGGTAACTATTTTTTATATTATTTATGTTTTAATCTGCATGAGAATTTTTTCAACTGGCTAATTTGTTGGAAGTAACGACTTGCAAGTTTTTTTTATTTTATTAGGTAAAACTAGAAATATCACTGTATAATCCCCAGGCTTACTCCAAAATAGCCTATTAATTCATAACAAAAGCGCTTCCAGTGGACACACACAAGGTTGTAATAAGTAATAGGTAAAAATAGCTACAACCTGATCTGGTGTGCAACTCACAAAGAATCCACCCATCTTGTCAGCTTTGTGTCTTCTACCATTTGCTTATGGTTCACCCTCCTCTTCAACTCTGCTCACAGACATGTGAACCTTCCATGAGTTGCACATAAAAACCACCAACTGGGACGGGATTCAAACCCTCGATCCAAGTGTTACCCCCTGGCCTGGAAGGTAGCACCTTAGACTGCACAGCCGCAGCTTAGACAGATCAGACTAGCAGCTATAGCTAGCAGACCAGGTGGTATTAGAGCCTAGGCGCTGGTAGAGTTAGTTCAGTGCCTACAGGTTACACCACATGTCAGGCGCAGACCGCAGGCCATACTCATAATGGTACAAACGCTTAGGCCTATGCAGCAATTAACTTGTCAATGATTTTTGGTGATTTTTTCATGGAAGGGATATCAGTCCATAGTACCAAAAGGGTTGGCCTAATTTAACATGTGCTAGGAAGAAATATCTTTTCCTATAGTTGGCCGCACCTTAACGCTGAGCAGAGCCATCGGCCCGTTGGTAATCTGGTCTATTCAGTCCCCTCCTCGCCACCGGCCCTAAATTATCGCCGCTTGGCTGAACGCGTGACTCACTAAGTGCACACTACAGTAGGAATATGTAATATGTCTTATTTTTAGAAAATAAGGAAACGAATGTTATATTTAGCATTGTGACAAAACCCTGATAAATTTGATATCAAACTTCACAGTTGATATCAAACAGCGTGGACAGTTTTTAGATCTACTTTGATTATGTCAATATGTTAGTAGAAATTTAACTTTTACACCCATGTCAGGCTCATGGCCCGTTTTTTTAAGGCAAGATGACAATTTATTTATTACATCCAAGTCTAGCTTGTGACCCGTTCATAGAGAAATAACTTAATTGTTAATTAAGGAACATAATTATTCGTTTGTATATGTTTACTTTGCCTATTTAATTAAAAACAAACTAAAAAACATACGAAAATAATAAATAAGTCATAGTTAATAAATCAAACAAAACTGTAAAACGTATAGGTGGTGCTGTAAAAAGGCCAAAACCAAATCAATTAAATAATATCAGAGAAATAACAATCAACGATTAAACAAATTTCAATAATATGATTGAGATGTGAAATATTATTATAAAAAAACAATATATAACGAAGTATAAACTCACGAAAAAATTAATAAGTGACGGCCGCGTGCCGTTTGTTTGTTTGTTTTGACAAACTGTGAGTCACTCTTCAAAAGTATTATCGAGCAATATATCTATAACTTCATTAAGTTTTTAGGGTATTAGGCCTACCCTGTATTTTTTCATTGTGTTAATGTCTGAATTAAACGTTTTTAGTTACGTGCAGTCCTTAAAAATATGTACTAGTAATTAAGGGGTTCACATCAGCTAGTAATTAATAATGTTGATTGTTTAAGAATGGGTCATGACCCTGCCATAGGTGTAAAGTTAAATTTCTACTAACATATTGGCATAATCAATGTAGACCTAAATAGTGTCTGATTTTCGTGAAGTTTGATATCAAATTGATCAGGGTTTTGTCACGATGCTAAATATAACAATCGTTTTCCTAATGTTTTAAAAATAAGACACATTACATATTCCTACTGTACTGTGCACTTAGTGAGTCACGCGTTCAGCAAGCGGCGATAATTTAGGGCCGGTGGCGAGGAGGGGACTGAATAGACCAGATTACCTACGGGCCGATGGCTCTGCCCAGCGTTAAGGTGCGGCCGACTATATAGCTTAGCTAAAAATAGCTTGTTTAACCCTTTGAGTGCCGTAGGGAAAAAACACATTTTTATTTGAGGTTTGCCAGGCATACATTTTGTATGCCTGCTAGGAATGCCGCCCATTTTCCCATATAAATGTAAGTGTTTGGTAAAAACGTCAACAAAATTATTTTTTATGATACCGTATTTCTATTCTGTTTTTTTTTGTTAGATTTTTAAATTCTGCATCAACAAATATACATATCATTGGGTTGTGGACGTAGTAAAATAAAAATATTCTATAACATATTGTAAACATTATTTATTTTATCTATGTTTCTATATTTTTACTTAACATAATATAATTTTATGTTACCGGTAATGATAGAGATTTGACTGTGCTTTCATGTTAAAGAGCATTAAAAACTAAACAGAAATGATGTATATATATATATATATATACATCATTTATATATATATATATATATATATATATATATATATAGAAATATACTATATATATATAAATCATGCATTTAAGTTACCTTTTTACACTAGTACATACACTATTTACTGAAAAGCATTCTCAGAAGATTTTGGTTATTGCCTAGCAACAATGATGGTCATGCTTTAAGTCTTTGTGTTACTAAATGTATAATTATTTTAAATTTAAATTATTAGTGAATTTCCTTTGGAAAGTGAACTATTAGCATGACCCACACGGTGAAACTTAAGCCCGGGACCACCATAGAAGTTCCTAACGTGACCCCCTGAACACGTTTTGGGGGGTCGTTCAAAATTGTATATATATATGTATGTATATGTATATATATGTATATATATATATATATATATATATATATATATATACGTGTGTATGCACTCTAGCGGTCACATTTGTTGTATGATTTACTTCAAATTTGGTAGGGACGTTCCTTTCTATAATCTGTTGGACAAGTTCATTGGGCAAAACAATCGGAAAACTCTAAACCCCTTTTTTGGGGATTAATCTTTCAAATTTCGAGTTTTTGGACCCCAAAAAGGGTCATAAAAGCCCCGGATGTGAAATTAATGCATGTAACAAGATGGGAATTAGTGTGGTGAAACTTTTAAGCCCTCTCTCGTTATTCTAGCATAAATATTTACCGAGTTATTAAAGAAAATGTGCATCGAGCAAACGCAGTACGTTGTCTTATGGGGGTTTTACATTAGAAAAGCCTATTATTCATTTCTTGGTGTACTTTTATCATCCCCAAAAACCTTACGCCTACTTTAAAGCCTGACTGGACCTTCTCCTAACCTAATAATGCGCAAATTTGTATAACCAGCATTGCAGGTAAATAGAACCAGGAGCATCAGAACAGCCAAAAAATGAGTATTTTCAGATTTGAATAAAAATTGGAATAAATTTATTTTTTTAACTGATTTTGAGTTTTTATAGTTTTTTATGTGGAAATTCACTTCCCTCACGTCAGCGTGCTCCGTGCGAACTCGTTTTATATTGTTTTCAACACAACAATACCCTATAAGATTCACAACATAAAAATAGTGGTAAACAAACGATAATTACTGAATCGTAAACAGACGGAACAATAACGCACAAACCAGCTGAAGTCTGTCGTCTGTTATTGTTTGCCGTATGACTGTTCCTTATTGGTTCCTTATGATCGTTTGTCTGCTCCCAAGCATAGAGTAAGCGGCATAAAATTATTGCCCACTTCTCTCTGACGCTTTTGGTGTGAATTCCATTCAGTTCCGACAAACTGTATTATAAAAAATTGTTTTCCGACAGTCTCTATACGAGACTCTGGCAATTCTCGCACAAGCACGGGCCATATCGCTACGAGACTCTCGGCACTAGAGCTACCGACGGCACTCAACGGGCTAATTGCTGAGTATATTGGCTGAAATTCCAAATAAGTTACTGCCTGATGATTAAATTACAGATAAATGAAAATGGAATCATTAATTTAATAGATCAAAAGCAAAAACATTCATATTTTAAACTATCAATACCAAACTACTGAACTAGGTAGGCCTACCCCTACCATTAATTCAGTTTAAACTTTTGCTGTTTTAGCGAATTTCCCCTATAGGGAAGAAGCTATTACCGTAGTCGGCATGGTAAGACCTAGGCCCGGGACCATGATAACTTTTCGTTTTGAGGTCCCCAGACCCCAAAAACACCATTCGTTCGAAACTGTATATATATGTGTCCGTGAGCACGATAACTCTCGTAAAAATTGTCCGATTTTGATGAAATTTGGTATAAACGTGTAAAGCAACATTTATGACTTTAAGTTCGAAAACCAGCCAGATCGCTCTATCCGAAGGGGTATTTTGGGGGGATTTTATACCCCAAAAATGGGTTTTTCGAATTTTTTACATATAATTTTGGAAATAAGTCAAATTTTATTTTTTCCCATTGGATTCAGCTTAAAAAAACACACAATTTGGTATTTTGATCATTTCTCTACGTCAATTGAATGGCTCCCGCCAGTAACGTTGTAAGCGACAAAATGAAAATTTTTTCAGGAAACATAAAAAACAAATATCTGGAAAAATAACAATGGAATATATGTTTCTTTTGGTCACATATGTATTAAATAGTTCAAGTGGCCATTAAATAAATATTACAATAATATCTCGTGTAGTAATTAAGTTATGACCAAATAAGTGATTTCGTAAACGACAGTCGTTTACAACGTTTTTCCGACTTTTTAGGTTTGATGGCAGTTGCAACATTATTGGGTGGAAAAAGATAAGAGCTGTTATGTGTAGGAAATTGTATTAATACACTAATAAATACATATTGTACATATCCTAAAATGGAAAAGTCAAATATTTGCCTTAAAATTACAAGATAAAACTGGTTATAATCAATAAAAGTTAAAGATTTACCTTGAAACTACATTTATTTGATTGCTAAATTGAACTAAACAAAAGACAAAATGTATAACATAAAATTAAATAAAACACATTTCTTGTAAACAGCCCTTAGCCCTTTAATTTTTAAGCTTAAGACTTGTAACACTGGTAATGTTTTGTTTTATGATAAACAAGAGTTTTGGGCACTTGGTGGTTATAACGTTTCTGCACGGACCCACCTGCTTGCAGTTTTCGGGATACAGGTTTGTTATTTTCACCGATGTAGGGTTCCCTGGCATTCCTGTTTACTTTTCAAACATTCCTGGACCAGTTTTGAATGTTAATTGGACGTTTTTTTATTGCGGTTTAGCCAATTTATATCCGAGGGCAAAAGACTCGCCCCGCGGTGGTGTTGCCATCCCGAACACATGCAACATTACTGCACGGAGGGACCAAAAACTCGTGGTTTTCCACTGGTCCTAGTACTGCCAACTTAAAAGATAGCAACAAATGAATACCCTGCACTAGTTTAGGATGTCGTTTCCAACCTTACTGCATAGAAATCTTGATTTTGTGAAATTTGTCGCTTACAACGTTACTGGCAGGAGCCATTCAATTGGTTACCGAGATATTGAAAGTGCTAAACACAGTACGTTGTCTAATGTTATTCTTATGGAGAAAAATAAAAATGTTATATCTCGCTTATTTATGAACGTATACTGACGAAACATGGTATACGGCTTCATCTGGTTGTGGACCATTGATATTTGCTAAAAAAAAAATTTTTTACCCAAGGCTCCTGTAGCAGCAAACCTGCGTACTCAGCCCCATGTTATTCTTATAGAGAATAAGTAACGTTTTATATCTGCCTTCATTATGAAAATAAATTAATGAAATTTGGTATGTGGCTTTACCTACATGAGCTATATTGATATTTGTATAAAACCCCATTTTTTGTGTTCCTTGCTTCAGCAAACCTGCATACTCAGCTGCCATGTTATTCTTATGGAGAATAATTAAAATGTCATAAATCGTTTATTTATGAATGTATATTGATGAAACTTGGTATGTGGCTTTATGTGGTATTAAGATACATATATATGCATTGGAAATTCGCTGAGTACGCAGGTTTGCTGCTACGGGGGTATTTTTTGTAAATGTAGGATTATTGTTATAGATATAAATTTTAACACGTTCGCAACGATCATTATTTTGCCGAAATTTTGAGCTTTTTAAATAAACAGGTTAAAAATATCATGTCATATTTGCAAAAACCGGAATTGTGTTTTTTTCCTAAAATGATCTTTAATGATGAGCTAAGCAATATGTTAACACTTATTTTCAAAATAAACACTTACTTATATGTTTTATATATATATAACTTTGTGGGCCTCTGCTGGCCCACGCCGCGCCGGAGGAATTACTTCTTTCACCAGCGCGTCGTGGCTCTCTAGTGGCCCACGCTGTTTTTCTCCAGGTCTGTCGCCAGTTACAGCTGTACGCTTTTTTGCACCACCTTGAATGTTGTTTCGCGCTCAAATTGCATTCGTAGCCTAACCTCTTTTGTTCAGTAGGCAGTGTTGCGGGATAAACATATAATTAGTGAACCCGAAGAGTGAACACATATTGTGCAACGTGTCCTAATGAACCTGCACTGTGATTGGAATGTTTCAATAAAAGACACTAAAAGGACATGGGTTGCCATAGTAACGTTTAATTTGATGTAATTTGAAACATTTGACACTGTTTTACATAAATATACAACTTTCATTTTATTTCATAACATAAACTGTTGTTATATTTTGTTACCCTTCAAATTTGTATGGCCGTGGGCCAATAGAGGTACACAGTTTCAAAGACAGGCAATCAAAAATATTCTCATTTGCCGTAGACTATTTATTGTCGGTTAACATATGAGCGGGAACACTAGAATAGCAATAGAAACTCAATACAAACGTGAGCCTCTTCAGGCCCACGACGCACTGTGCTAAAGCTGAGCATGGGCCTCAGGAGGACCACAACATCATTTTGAAAAAACGGCATGGCTCAAATAAGGCCCACGTTGTCGTGAACGTGTTAAGTTATTCAAGAGAATAACACTTTCCCCAATATACGGGACTCTCATTTAGACAAAGAACAATTCAATTTAATATAATACTATTACTAATAATACTCTTAATTTTGTGGGCGTTTGAGTAATAGTTTATAATTTTAACATGCTACTGATAGTGAGTCATGTTCAATGTTCAATCAAAATTATTTAGGATATTTTTATGACACTTAACACCCAAGATTTATATTTTGTTAAATTTTGACACCTAAGTTAAGTTATATAAGCAATCCGCAGTATTTCAAAATTTGTTTCCCATTTAAAAAGTTTGATTTTGAAGGATAATTATCAAAAAAAAAAAAAGAAAAAACACATTTAAAGCATGACAAATTAAAATGACATCAAGCACATTTCTGGGGAAATTCTGTAGGTGGTACCGGTATCAGAAGTGTAAGACATACAAAGTTTCAAAATTGAATTTTTAGATTTTTTTTACCGTAGATTTTTAATTAAATCTATTTGCTACCATTAAAAAAGCTAGGACTAAACAAATTAGTAGGCCTATCTTGAATTATTATCCCACAATTAATGGTTGTGGAAGGAATAATTTAAATTTTAATTTAGCGGTAAACGCAGTGTACGTTGTCCAGTATTGTATTGATTTTCAAATCAAATCAAATCAAATTGTCTTTATTGCCATAAAACAGTGTAAACAGCATTGGCATGAGTCAGTGTTACAAACATGTACTACAATTAAAAATGCAATATCCTTATAACAAGACATAGTAAAATAAAACAAAATATATTACTGCTTGAGGAAATTGTAGATACTTTTAGATAATTGTAGATAATTTTGATTGACCAGAACAGAAGATACTCATAATATATTGCTACCTAACCTTGTGGGGTGGAAGGGGGATTTCCTCTCTTAAAACTACTGTACTGTGTATAGCAAAATTATTATTTAAAACCTTCTTTATGTTTTCCAAGGCCTCCATTCACTTTTTGGCAAAAATGAAGAAGGTTTTCAAGTGACTTTCTTGCACTTTAAATGGTTTTTGTTCTAAGGTCTGATCAAGAGAAAGTTGGATTTCCTACTCTGTATCTGATATCTGGTAAGGAGGGGAATTTTAGCAGTATAATTTTAAATAAAGCAATTAATAAATATGTTGCTGGCTATAACTTTAGATTAAATAAACATATAGAGTTTGCGGCATTCAATTTATTTTTTCCCCCTTTAAATTGATATACAACTTGTTAAGGGTTGCTATTTGAAATATAAAACTACCCACAACAACCCTATTTAGGGGTGAGGGTTGAAAAAAAAACGTTGACTTATGCTAGTAATATTTATCAAAGATTGTTTGAAAGTTTACAGTCCAAAAAATAAAAGGGGGGGACCTTTACGGGAAACCCGGTATCATATAAATTTGAACAAATGGCGTTTTGGGCACCTGGAGGCGTCAGAACAGAAAGTTACCACATGGACTTGGGCTCAAGTCTTACCATGCCACCTGCGGTAATACCTTCTTCCCTATCTATATAAGGGAAATTTGCTTAAAAAACATAGTGAATGAGAACTAGAGATAATTGGTAGAGTACAATTTCCTCTTGGGTCACAGTTTTACCAACACTACACATTTCATGCTACACTGTTTTACTAATTTATTTTCAGTGTACCTAATTGATTTACTTATTGACATGCTATAAAACAGGAACAAACCCAAGGCAAAAGCTTGCTTTAATCATACTTTCTAATAAATCATGTTTTATTAAAAATATATCATATTAAAATTACAATTGGCCCTACTTATTATTAAAGGTGCTTTCCCAGACTTGTTGAGCACCAATCTTAATCAAATGAGGAGAAACGTTATGTTTTACATTTAGAAGAAGCCCTGACCCTGTTAGGGCTGCAATGCAATAAGCGACCTACTAAACACAATCAGTTATTTATCGTACTAAACTATCAAAAACATCAGACGTCTGTCCTCTGATTATGCCTAATGATGACTGGCGTTAGTGGTTGTAACTGATTGCCATATAAGATCTTGCATGTATTTGTTTATTTACCGTGAATTCTATATGAAGTAGGATATTAATATCAATCAAGTGTTACAAGACGTAATCTACTGTACTATTTCTCGATAAATCGGTTACATTTAATTACATTTGTTTAATTTTTAATTAAATTTGTTTCATTTCTATAACTAGGACTGAATATACTTTCTGGGTGGTTTGTTAATTAGGATTAATTTGATTGGAAATACTGCGTGTACACTAAAATAAAATGCTCATGTTTCAGCAATAACTGGAGCGCCATGAATGTGGCTGCCTTCTCTCCGCGGAAGCTGCAGCTGCTGCACCAGAGCTCGCCGCGGGGTTCGGCTCGCAAGCGCAGTCTCTTCCCCTCCAACAGCCCGCAGTCCAGCGACCTGGGGCTCATTGCCGAGCTGTCGTCAGACTCGGAGACCTACAGCCCGGCACGCCCTTCCCCCTCCCCTCCCAGCAAACAAGCGGGCTCCCCCCTCCGACCGTTGTTTGGTGTCTCCAACAGACTGGACTTCAATAACATCTCCCCTTCGAAACAATCCTTCAGGCGGTCTTCTAACAAGTTATTTGGTAAAGAAAATATGGACAGACAAACGTTAAGTGCTAGAAAATCGCCTAGAAAGTCAGCCCATAAAGCACTTCTAGAGAAACAAAACTTTAACGATAGATTTATCCCAGTCATGTCTGAGGAGAAGGAGGAAATTTCCGAAGGATTCAGATTGAAGAGCACCGAGAACTTGACCACCCCCAAGAAGAGCACTTGGATCTGCAACAACAAGGCGGTCCGCCGCAGCCCTCGGTCGGCCTCCAAGACGGAAGCCGCCATCAAGCCGGTGAGCTTCTACGGCTCCAACATGGCTCCGATGCTGGCCACGAACCAGACCAACCGGATCGGAGGGGTTAAGTGCGTCTTCAGACCCGACGCGCACCAGTCCAGGGCCAAGACAAAGCTGAACTTCGAAGAGGGAAGACATTCGAAGAAGCGAGAGAGATCCAAGAGTATTGACGCTTTACGCGAAGCCAAAAGGCGAAAAGCGATCTTCACAGGTGTTCATCACGCTATTCCTAAACCGGTCAAGCATTCGCCCCCTCCACTTGCGGAGAAGAAGCAAGTTTCGATCCGTGAAAAAGCTCGCAATGCCACAGACTTGACTCGAACTCCGTATGGAATTAAGAAAGACAACAAGAAAACAGAAGACATGTGGGATTATACATTGAGATTTACAAAACCGTTACGCTATGATGAGTCACCCTACTTGGGCGTGAAGAGGAAGTTTTTCAAGACAACTGTTCGTGAGTCGTAAGTATTGACCAATCTTGGGAATTTATTATTATTATCTTTAAATTAATAAGACAATTCAAAAATAAATTAAAGCAATACCTTATCGTTAAATGTCCATACAAAATTGAAGATTTTTTAAATGAAAACAACAATGAAAATATAATATAAATTTAAAATCAAAATGTTGTGTTTCAAGATTGGATGAAGATTATTTTGTAAGATTCAAGGATTTAAATAATCAACATTCTATCAGTTATTATTAGCATTACATACTCTGTTCATGTAATTTAGTCTTAACCATAATTTAATTATGGCAATTAAGATACTTACCAATAAAGAAACGAGTTCGCACGCAGCACGCTGACGTGAGGGAAGTGAATTTCCACATAAAAACTTTTAAAACTCAAAATCAGTGTAAAAACATACATTAGTCCAATTCTTATTGAAATCTGAAAACATTGATTTTTGGTTGTTCTGATACTCCTGGTTTCATTTACTTGCAAAGCTGGGAATACAATTTTGCGCATTATAAGGTAAGAGAAGGTCCAGACAGGCTTAAAAGTAGGCGTGAGGTTGCTGGGGATGATAAAAGTACTCTAACAAAGGAATAACAGGCTTTTCTAGTATAAAACCCCCATAAGACAACGTACTGTGTTTAGTCGATACACATTTTCTGTAATAACTCGGTAAATATTTACGTTAGAATGACAAGAGAGGGCTTAAAACTTTCGCCTCACTAATTCCCATCTGTTAACATGCATTGATTTTACATCTGGGGCCTTTCTGACCCTTTTTGGGCCCAAAAACTCGAAATTTGAAAGATTAATCCCCCAAAAATGGAGTTTTTCGATTGTTTTGCCCAACGAACTTGTCCAACTGATTACAGCAAGGAACGTCCCTACCAAATTTGAAGTAAATCGAACAAAAAATGTGACCGCTAGAGTGCAAACACATACATATATAGGTATATATGTCGTTCAAAATTTTATATATATATATACATATACATATATATATATATATAAAATTTTGAACGACCCCCCAAAACGTGTTCAGGGGGTCACGTTAGGAACTTCTATGGTGGTCCTGGGCTTAAGTTTCACCGTGCGGGTCATGCTAATAGTTCACTTTCCAAAGGAAATTCACTAATAAACACCCTGGACATTAATTTTTTATAATACCTGACTCTTGGTTAACTTAATTTTCTAAACCGAATATATAAAAGAGAAATATTTATTGGCCGTAAGATAAAACAAGCCTTCATGAGATAGAACTATGAGTTTACAGTCTAAAATGTTACCCTTCTATCTTCTATTCAGTATTGATGTCGGTATTTATTGTAGCATGAGGTTTGTCCTCCTCACAATCCAAACAATCCTCCAAACAATGCTGATTTGCTAGGTTAAATTTGAATCAAAATCAAATATTTAATTATTTGTTTAAAATTAATTGTTGGTGATGGGGGTTTATGTTATTTAAGGAATTTTTTCGGACATTTTTCATCGTTTATCATCAGTTATTACCACTTGATAAGTGATAAAAAATGTTCGCAAAAATTCCTTAAATAACAAATATTTAACTTGTAAGCTATAGATCAGGTAAATGAGAAAGTCAGGGAGGTTACTCTAAAAGTAAGGGGAAGTTTCTTAAAATCATGACATGTCAGGAAACAAAACTATCGTTAGTTGTTTAGAGTGCGCGATTTCCCTTGAGTTCGGTAGTAAGTTACAGTACAATACAATTTTGCGTAATTTAAATGAGTTTTCTTTGTTCGTCAGTAATTTCTGTAGATAACTTAGTCAATTAACTATAAATTAATCCAACAACAGTTTGTCCCTGAAAAATACGTCAGTGGATACATATTAACATATTAACGTCAGTGGATACATGTAAATAGGGAATACATTTTCCTAAGAGAAGGATAATTTTCACTAGGCTACTCTAAACCAACTTCCAATCATACTTCCTGGGTTAGCAGCAGCCAATTCCCACGTGACTGTTGTTGTAAAGGATGGTCCAGGACAGGGACGTGGGGAGTGATAAAGGTGGCGGAAGACATGGTTGATCTCCAGATAGCAGCCTAGCCCTTCTACCAGTTAAACCTGTTTCTGCTCTACTATCTGCGCACTTAATTTTTAAACTCTCAAACAAATTTCACCTGACAGCAGATGGACTGCTTGTTGTTTACTGATCCATAGTTTTGAGTACTTTTTATTAATACCTAGTTGTAATTTCAGTTGTAAAACTGACATAAAAGAATTGTCAAGTTTTAAAAGGTGGAACTTTAGTCACACTCCTCCATGTTGCGTTGCTAGGCCGGACCAGTTCAAGCTGTGCCTGTCCCCCGGCAGCAGTGGGGGCGAGTCCCCGGTGGTCCCCAAGAAGCGGAAGCTGCTCGACACGCGAAGGAGTTATCTCGACCAGAACTCTCCGCCGAAACCCAAGTTGAACGCTTCAGACATTCGCGAGCTCATTGATGACGACGGTGACAAATTACAGGTAGGCCTAGCATAATGTTTGAGTTGAATTTATATAATACAATTTAGAGAAAACTGAGAAAACGTGACTAAATGCGTTGTTGCTCACTCTCTTGAAAGAACAACAAAAATACCCCGTTGCATCAAACCTGCATACTCAGCGAATTTCCAATGCATATATATATATATATATATATATATATATATATATATATATATATATATATATCATCATGCATAGACATTTTAAGCTGCTGCCAGCTTTTTTGTTTTGTTTTGTTTTGCTATATTTTGTTTTTTCCTTACTACATATCAATTATCATTTGGTCATTATTATTTCGGACACAACTCGGAGCCGACGCACAGGCCTTAGCGCCCATGTCAGCTTATTCCTAAGACCATATATAAACTTGTTTATAACAATAAAAGTTATTTTATAATTTCTCATAGCACAAATTTTTCTTTTATTTAAAAAAACAAAAACTTAATAATGTTGTATGTATATATATTAGTGATGTGTCAAAACCAAAACTCGAATCTCAAAACCACCAAAACTTTGGAAAAGTTTCGGTTTCGAGATTCGATCGGCGAGTTTCGAGAATCAAAACTCAAACTGCCGAGATTTGTTGTGTCATTGTTGTTTTTTTAACAGAAATCAAGCCCAAGTGTTGATTAATAATGTGAAGGTCAAAAGCCTACTGTCATCGGTCGTCTACCTTCACCTTTTGTCGATTATTGATTTTTTATTTGTGAAAGAACAACTCTAACCAAAGTTTATAATTAAGCTACAAATAATTGGTTCACTAGTAGTTCTGAAATTAATATTTTTCTAGGATACTTCGAGAATGGCAGTAAGTTAACTGGTTTATTTGGAGTAACTAGATTTATTTTTCATAACCATAACCAGGCAAATAAATAGGGTTTCGCGATTTGAGTTTCGAGATTCGAGAATCGAGATTCGATTTTGTAAGTTTCGGTTTCAGTTTCGAGATTCGAAATTTCTGGTTTTGACCATCACTAATATATATATATTTTTTGTTATATATAAGTGCTGTACGATTTTGTATTTGTTATTATTATTGTTATTTTTTTCTGGAATAAATTCATTCATTCATTCAAGTACCTGGGGGCCGAGCTTTGCTCGGGAGAAGGCCAGTCAGTTAGTTTAGATGACTTGGAGTAATATTTCACCACCTCCCCCTACTGATAATCAGATTTATATAACTCATTTGCGTCTTTTCTACATTTTTAAGGTCACCCCAGTTGTTATTTATAGCTCAATGTCCCTTTGATTCATTTTACTACTCTATATATGTAACCTTCACTCAAATCGATAATCTCTGCTCTCAGGAAACCACATCTTAATAATCATAAACAACATGAGTATTATTTGACAGTTCCCTGGTTGGTTATTAACAGCTGTTACAATTCTTTTGTTTTGATTTGAAACTCCATAAGCCCAATGTTAATTTTTTTTACTTCTCATTTTAGTTTTTTTACATTATTTGATTTTTCCTGGGGATGAGGCCTGTCTAAAATTAATTTTTATCCCAGAAATTAGTTATTTCGAACATTTGAAGGAAATCGTTCGAGCCGTTTTTAAGATTCGTGTCGCAAGCAAGCAAGCAAACCTTACTCATATTAGGGTATAGGGTACTATATACAGCCACTTACCAAGTTTCATAGATACATATTAAATAAACGGTATCAGGAAACTGACACATACTTTCTCCCTTTAGCCCAACTTTAATGAATAAATTACTTTTTATTTACTAAATATAGAATACAAAGCACGGTCGAATGTACAGAAAATCTTGTAAACAAGTTGTTTTAAAACACATCCACCCAAATCCCTGCTTTGGAGGCACTACAGAATCCATTGCTGCACTCGTGGTTTTAAGAGGGGAAATGCCCCCTATCCCCCCCCAGGGTTAATAAGGGTCAACATATTTCGAATTTCCTCTGTTGGTCAATACTAATTTGACAAGCATATCAAGTTTGAATGAAATTTATCAGTAAATAAGAGAGAAATAGTAATTTTTTTATTTCCCATAAGAATAACATTGGACAACGTACTGCGTTTACTGCAAAATGAAAATTTCAATTTTCTCCGAAACCAGCAATCGTAGAATAGTAATTAAAAATACTAAATTATTTAGTTTTTTGAGCTCTTTTTAATGGTGAATAGTAATATTTTCTTATGTTTATGTCTTTTTATGAAAAATCCAAAAAATTGAATTTTTGATGTTTTAAGTCCTGTAA
The DNA here is from genome assembly GCA_963675035.1 of Allygus modestus. Taxonomy (NCBI): domain Eukaryota; kingdom Metazoa; phylum Arthropoda; class Insecta; order Hemiptera; family Cicadellidae; genus Allygus; species Allygus modestus. Next base: position 102,865,459 of record OY776114.1, read on the forward strand.
TTTCTGAACCCGAATTTTTACAGGAATGCGGGTGGTGCCATTTTGTTGGAAAACTGAAGTTCTACAAATGACTAAAGTTTAATCAAAATCGTTAGAGCCGTTTTTGAGAAATTTGGATTTTTCATGTTTTTTGGTGGTTTTGAGGGGATAATTACCCTTAAAAATCAAAAATTCAAAAAAATGAAAAAAATGCCTGGAGATATCGTGGATTAGTACCTACATGCCAAATTTCATAAAAATTGGCCCATTGGTTAAGGCTCTAGCTCTGTACACATCCACACAGACACACACACACACACACACACACGCACACGGACACACACACACACACACACACACACACACAGACAGACATCACGTAAAAACCACTTTTTTGGGTTCAGGGAGCACCAAAACGAATATTTCCACTAACAACTCAAATTCGAAAATTTTGACGAAAACAATACTTTCTCCATATACTATGTATAAGGGGAGAAAGTAAAAATGAGCCGTATATTAAATTTTAATTTTTCTCCATAAGAATAACATGGGGATTGAGTACTCAGGTTTGCTGCAATAAGGAACAGAAAATATTAAGTTTAATGCAAATATCAACAGACCACAACCAGGTGAAGCCACATACCAAGTTTTATCCGTATCCATTTATAAATAAGCAATATACAATTTTAATTATTCTCCATAAGAATAACATGGGGGGCTGAGTTCGCAGGTTTCCTGCAACAAGGAACACAAATTATAGCTTTTTATACAAATATCAATGTAACTCAACTAGGTGAAGCTACATATGAAGTTATATTACTTTATGTTCATAATCAAATGAGGCATAACATTTTTCTCATTCTCCATAAGAATAACATGGGTGCTAAGTACGCAGGTTTGCTGCTACGGGAACCATCGGCAAAATTTTGTTTTTTGAACAATTATCAATAGACCACAATGAAATTAAGCCATATATCAAGTTTCGTCCGGATACGTTTATAAATAAGTGAGATATACAATTTTTCTTATCCTCCATAAGAATAACGTTGGACAACGTACTGTGTTTAGCACTATCAATATCTCGGTAATCAATGGACGTAGAGAAATGATCTAAACACCAAATTGTTCGTTTTTTTAAGCCAAATCCAGTGGTGTAAACTAAAATTAGATTTCTCAAAATATTATATGTAGAAAACTCAAAAACCCACTTTTATGGTACAAAACCCCCCTAAAATACCCCTTTGGATAAAGTGATCTGTCTGGTTTTCGAACTTTAAGTCATAAATGTTGCTTTACACGTTTGTACCAAATTTCATCAAAATCGGACCATTTTTACGAAAGTTATCGTGCCTACGGACACACACACACACACACATATATATATGTGTTCAATACTATATATATATATATATATATATATATATATATATAGTATTGAACAAATGGTGTTTTTGGCATCTGGGGACCTCAAAACGAAAAGTTATCATGGTCCCGGCCTAGGTCTTACCATGCCGACTACGGTATTAGCTTCTTCCCTATAGGGGAAATTCACTAAAAAAACTAACTTTCAAACCAACTCAGCCTTTTGGCAAAACCAAAACATGATGCATGTAATCTTCTCACGTTGAAATCTCTTCACTCCTCAACCCTACAACCCTCCCTTGACCCTGTTTACAACTCTACTAGAGACCCAAGAGATAACCTTGGAACATTTTGTCACTGTAGGCCAGAAACATAATTTTACAACCAACCACCTAATTCTTAAAATACAATTTTGGCTATTGATAACCAAAAGCGTGGTCTGAATACAGCGAGGTACTGCAATAGCATTAACTTCACGGATATATAGAAATCTTCATTGTTATGGAGTATTGTTTGCCTGGTTTTGAGACCAGATCTCTACTGGCTGGTATATCCGTTGCACTCATGATATAACATCCAGGTATTGATTGTAATTGCGGTACATAACTTAAATACCCCTGTAGCAGCAAACCTGCATACTCAGTGAATTTCCAATGCATATATATGTATCCTAATAACATACCAAGTTTCATCTATATTTAATGATTTATGATATATTAATTATCTTCCATAAGAATAACATGGCGTCTGAGGATGCAGGTTTGCTGAAGCAAGGTATACAAAAAATGGGTTTTTGTGCAATTTTTTTAAAAACGCAACAAGGTGAAGCCACATACAAAATTTTATCAATTTATGTTCATAATTAAGGGAGACAACATTTTACTTATTCTCCATAAGAATAACATCTGGGCTGAGTACGCAGGTTTGCTGCTACAGGAACTATCGGCATAAAATCATTTTTTGTACAAATATCGATTGAACACAACGGTATGAAGCAATATACCAAGTATAAGTCGATAAATAAGCAAGATATCAAATTGTTATTTTTCTCCATAAGAATAATATTGGACAACGTACTGTGTTTAGCACTTTCAATATCTCTGTAACCAATTGACGTAGAGCAATGATCAAAACACCTAATTGTTTGTTTTTTTAAGCTTAATTTAATGGGGAAAACTAAAGTTGGATTAATTAAAATATATGTAAAAAACTCAAAAAACCCATTTTTGGGGTACAAAACCCCCCAAAATACCCCTTTGGATAGAGCGATCTGGCTGGTTTTCAAACTTCAAGTCATAAATGCTGCTTTACATGTTTGTACCAAATTTCATAAAAATCGGACCATTTTTACGAGAGTTATCGCACCCAAGGACACATATACATATACATACAGTTTTGAACGAACGGTGTTTTTGGCATCTGGGGGCCTCAAAACGAAAAGTTATCATGGTCGCGGGCCTAGGTCTAACCATGCCGACTACGGTAATAGCTTCTTCCCTACAGGTGAAATTCGCTAAAAGATATGTTGCAACGTAATATAGTCTACTACCTTGCTTCAAACAAGTTGAAATTTACTCCAAGAAACTTGAGACCTCCGATTTGCCAACGTATCCGAATGCGCCGGCATTTGGCTGTACCCCACGTGCTTCGTTGTATTGGTAATTCTTGGAAAATTTGGCATTTCCTCAAAAGTTTGTCTTGTGGTTTTAAGTACATCAGTAGAAGGTTTATTTATGGTTTTTATTTGTTTCATAATATCATATACAGCACTATAATGTTTTGAATATAATCTAATATACAATTTTAAACTAAAGCTTGTTTTTTTCTGCAAATGTATCTCCACATCCACCAAACTCGACAGTCCACATTGTGTTGAGTTTGTGAAACTCTACTGTAAAGGGAACATGACTGGACTGCTGCAAAGCATAAAAAAAGAATAAGAAGAGAGCAAAGCAAATAACTTTAGGAATTATGTAAAAAAGTGTCCTGTATTAATTTTTAGTATTTTTCTCTAATCGGTCACTATTTCTTCTGAACCAGGGAAAACCTGAAGTAGATGACATTTTGCTTCGTTTGGAGGAAGAAGATGAAGACGAGAAGAAGAAAGATGCCGAGAGGCAAAAGCTCATGAACATCCTGGAGGACTCGCCAGTGAGGGCGACGGCCATCGACTCACTGTCCAGCTGCACTGCCTCGCTGGACCTCAACGCAGAGTCTGGTGAGTGGAGTGACACGAGGAACAGTCACTAGGACCAGGACCGGCTATTGGGGTACTTGCGACCTGCAGTTGAAAAAGTCAAACTCAGATCGTAGATCTCAGAATCGCATTACATATTCCGCGATAGTTTATTGATGCAGCAACATCGCCCCCAATGAAATATAGTCCCATTTTAAAATGTTAGTTAGTTAAAAAATAGTCATATCCATTCCCAAAAGACAGTGATAGTAGACTGTCACATAACTTGTCCTCTGGGTTATCCGACCCAGTAATCTTTAAATAAAACAAAGTAAAACAAACCTTAAATAGGCCTACGATTTTGGTTTTTGCAAGAACCTCTAGTCTTTGGCCGGCCACAAATGGGGAGTAAATGTGTTCACTATTGTAAATGTTAAATGATTCAGATATTTTGTATCACATATCACATAAAAGTTTATGTTTAGTTTTGGAAATGTTTTAACCCTCAAGATGATGACAGACAGTACTTTAGCTTCTGTGATATAGATTTGATAATGGGACAATATTAGTCCCGAAACTAGTAATCTTATAAACTATTGGATTGAGGACGACAAGGTATGTAATCTTATTTTTGAAGTAATATTTTATACAAGGCAGGGATAATTTTTTATATAATCGTAAAGGCAAAGAAATATTGTGCACCAAAACATTAGATTTGTGTTAAATTGGTTTTATTGTGCAAAGAAAAATAGCCATAACTGGTAAGGCAATAATTGTATTGGACAACAAACTGTAAACATTAAAATACAAAATTAAACAGGATAGCGTGGAAAAAAGGATATTGGAAAAAAGTGTGCATTCCGAGTGGCGTGTCAGGGAAAATTAATTTTTTGAGCTAGAGAAAGTGAGATAAAATTTACTTTTTTGATCCGGGAAATTTCTAACGAAATAAGTGTGTGAACTATGCAGATGTGAAGGCTACTGTAACTGAAAGGCCAGGTAGTTTCACAATGCCCACTGACGTGTCCGTTGTTCCAGCTGGTGGCAGATGCTCGCGGTTCAGCCTGGACGACGACGGCGGTGACAAGGAGCCACAGAAACGCTACTTCTCTGTGTTTAAAGCGGACTCTAGCGGGTGAGTCAGTCATAATTGCTGGAGACAAGAGTATACTGCAAAATAGTCAAGCGAGTTTTGAACTGTAAATGTTTTAGAAATTATGTGTTTTACAAGAAATAAGTAAATTTAAAAGAACTGAAATGGCAACACAATCTTTATGTGTGATATTAGTATTGTTAAGTGTATAATTGGCTAATATGTCTAATTTGGGCATTTGATAGATTGAAGGATGATTATAGATGGTCCAAGAGATGATTGTAAATGTTAAATGTTGTTATTGCATGTAATACAGAAATGAGGACAAATTTTCCCTATCAGAAAAGCTTGGGAAGTCTTGGGGGGAAAACTTTAAAAGGTCTGCTTTGATCACATTTCCTAATGTAATTTAAGCTTCTGCTTTGTTTATGTGATCTCAAACAGTTTATATAGCGTACACATGTCGTACAATGGCCACGTTCAGCCGCACAGTTACCAAGGAGAGCAGCTGAACTCGAAGCTACCGAATCCTGGCGAGTCCCTAAACAGACAACATCCAGTCCTTCTACTGTCCGGGCCTCCCGATTGATTTGTAGACCAATCTACTGGGTGGAGCGTTTGTTTTAAGGGTGTTTGGCGGCTAGGCTAGTCTGGCAGTGAGGAGCAGTAGTTCTAAAAGTCGCCACCGCACGCCGCTAGGAAGACAAATCGGGCAGTGCTGTGAGTGTGTGATCTGGCTGGGGGGAGAGAGGAGCGCGTTCTCCTCATTTCTCCTCCCCCCACGCAGCACTGTCTTTCCGTCTACTCGTTCTTCTTCGGTCCGGGGCGCACGGCTCGGCCCGCGGCTCTCCTGGTTGAGTAGGGTTGGGTTGCTTACTATTATCCACTGATGTGCCTTTCAATGTCGCCGACAACTAATCTTAAATATATTTTTATTTTGAGCGTTCACTTTATAGTTTTGATGAGTACATTTCTTGTAGCCTATACAGATTTTATCATTAAAAATGTTTGACACAGTTGTGAGCACATTTAAATACAGTGGAACTCGGATAGTTAGAATCTCAAGGGACTGCGGTAATAAAATTCGAACAATCCAAAAAACTGAATTTTAATTCTAGAGGTTGGAATTATCTAGGCCTAAATAAGCTAGGATACCTTTACTCTATTAAAAACAAATAACGTTGTTTATTATATAAACATTAATTATAAATATAAAATGGGGTTTAATTTTAAGAATTAAAATTTAACAAATATATTTAATCATAATACATTGATCTTATTAATTTCTTAAAATACTGTATTAAATAAATGTGCAGGGTGTCCCCGCACTATTCAATAACAATTTTTCCATAAATATACAGTTGTGGGATATTTTACTCCAATCACCAACATACTTAACCTTTGTTAGATGTAAGTTTTCGCTATTGTTGGAATTTAGTATCCGTTTGTTGTTAAAGCTAAAGAAGAATTTGTTACTACTTACTGTTACAAAGTAAACTTCAGGCACGATCAGGGGTGGATCCAAGGAGTCACATTGGGTGGGGGGAAATGCCCGGTTTTTTTGGGAGGGGGTGTATAGAATACCCCTCAGGGGTGGGGGGTCCGGGAGTCCTCCCCCGGAAATTTGATAAAAATTCCATATCAATAATAATTTGATCGGCCGTAAAGAATAGCCGAACGCGTTTTATTGACCAACATGTGTGTTATCGGCCTAAAAAGACGACTGTCTTGAATTCATGGACAAAAATAAGCAATTTGACCATTTTTTTTTTTATAAACAATTGCAATTTTACCGCAATTCATGGTCGCCGTAACTTTTAAACCGAAAACGACAAGTAGGCCTAAACGTAGTTTATCGGCCAAGGAAAACCGCAATAGTTTATACCCAAACCGTAATTTAAAGGCGGCCACACACTACCGGACCTTTACTCGAACAAGACGCAGGATCTTTGATCGAGCTGGGAGCAGGGAGCAGGGCACGAAGGTAGCTAAATTCACTCCGAACTTCTTCTCGATCAAGACCCCGAACAAGACATGGGATCGGACAGATTGAGCGCGAAAACCACGGAGCGGGGTAAAAACGGTGGGGACGACTTTTAGTTGCCGTTGTGTAAGTCGGCAGTGTACTTGTCTGTAGATTTCACCCATGTCACCCATCTCCCCACGATTTCACCCACTTCTCTCCAAGCGTCATTCCTCTTCACTTTGTGGTAGTGAAGGATGGAACAATTCCCACAAAACTGGCCGATTGTTGTACTTGGAAATAAACATCACTTTTTTGCTCAAACCACTCCATCGTGCAGACTACTTTACATAAACTAGTGAACTGGAAACTAAAATGGCAACAGTCAAGACCAGCTGTATTATGTGCTCGCTGGTCAAGACCGCAACCCTCACCGTCGTCGTATCGCTAGCGGCGGGCCTCGTAACGGCGCTCGGAGCAGCGTATGGAGGTACCACACACTACCGAACCCCGAACCAGAACCCGAACAAGACATCGGACCGATCTTTCTTTGATCTTTCCTCAAAAAACCGCCTCGAGAGCGCTCGGTCTGATGTCTGGTCCGAATTCTTGTTCGATGTCTGGTTCGGAGGCCCCACTAACTACCGGATTTTCTCCCTTCGACCCCAAATCCTGCTCGGTCCGATGTTTTGTTCGGGAAAAAGTCCGGTAGTGTGTGGCCGTCTTAAAGGCTAACACGCCAGCGGAAGTATCAAAGTTTGTAATCTTTGAAATCGAAGATTTTACCAAAACTAAGATCAAAACACATTTTATCGGCCTAAAATAGCAATATATCCTCATTTTGCTGTCTAAAACGTCAATCGAGCCGCATTTTAGCCTGAAAACGGTCAAACTGGGTTTTTAGAGAAATTTACCGACCAGGCAAGTGTAGTTATCAGCCAAAATTGGTAATTTTTTCAATCATTTTACAGCATATTACCATTGACTATATACATGAGTCAAAAATACGACCACAGTTTTTGTTATCGGCCAAAAATTGAGTACAAGCCGTATTTTATGCCAGAAATGTATTTAATCGCTCAAAAACGGCAATCGGACCGCATTTTCTCGGTAATATATAAAGCCGGGTCGTGTTTTAAATACCAAAAACGACGTCCGAAACGCATTTTAGGCCTTGTTTTATCAGTAAAAACATAAATTTTGCCGCAACATGGTGTTCAAAAACACCAAAACGACTGAATTTTGTTGGTATAGTAGACCGCGTTTTATTGGCCTGAAGCGGCAAGCAATCCACATATTATCAACGGAAATGCAATTGTTTGTTGAGGCAAAACAAAATAGGCAATTTCACAGCATTATATTTCCCGAAAACAACCGTTACTCGCATTCTAAAATCCGAAATCGACGGCCACAACGTGGTGTTTATTAACCGAAAATGATGACAGAGCCTCAATATATGCCAAAATTCACAATCTAACCGTGATTAATAACAATTGACAATCGGATCCAATCTGACCACATTTTCCCAGCGAAAAATGAAGCCGGATCCCGTTTTATAGGCCCGAACGACTACCGGAACGTATATTTTACGCATACAATCGGCGATTTGACCCCGTTCTGTCACCAATGAGCGCCTATTTTTACTATTTACTGATTTAAAAACATAGTACCTGGGGGCCGAGCTTTGCTCGGGGGAAGGCCAGTCATTTTGTTTAGATCACTCGGAGTATTATTTCACCACTTCCCCTAGTGATAATCAGATTTGTATAACTCATTTGCCTCTTTTCTACATTTTTAAGGTCCCTCCAGTTTTTATTTTTAGCTCAATATCCCTTTGATTTATTTTACTACTCTATATATGCATTCTTCACTCAAATCTTGTAATCTCTGCTCTCAGGAAACCACATGTTAATAATCATAAACAACATGATTATTACTTTGACAGTCCCCTGATTGATTATGAACAGCTGTTACAATTCTTTTGTTTTGATTTAAAACTATAAGCCAAATGTTAATTTTTTTAACTTTTCGTTTTAGTTTTTCTACATTATATGGTTTTTCCTGGGGATGAGACCTGTCTAGAACTTATTTTTATCCCATAAATTAGTTATTTCGAACATTTGAAGGAAATCATTGGAGCCGTTTTTGAGATCAGTGTCGCAAGCAAACCTTACTCATATTAGAGTATAGGATATAATCAAATCAAAAATATACAATGCTTGGAAAATAAATGGATGTTATGGTTCTCTTTATTTATTTATAAAAAATATTAAAAAGTTATAAGTAAGGCTTCAGGAAATTAATTAAATTGAATTTAAAATTGAATTAAATCGTAAATTTTCACTTTCCTATCACTTAGTTAAATACATCTTCAGAAGAAGCTGGATCTTCAGTTACATGACAGGTAGGCCCTAGCCTATAACTTGTTCCACACAACAATGTTTTACTCGCAATTGCTTTTCTATTTATTGTATGCCTGTATTTCTTACAAGGCATTAATTGCTACGGTTGCAGTAATACCATAATACTGTACTCTGAAAAACGCGGACACGCGGTACTCGTGTTGAGCGAGTGGCGGGATTCGTGAAGGGTGTGGCTGGAGGGAGTGTAGGGGGCGGCGCGACCTTGGACTACGCGCTCGTGCGTGGGGTGCGCACGTGGTGGCGCTGTGCGTGTGAGTTTGTGTTAGTGAGGCGTAGTGTGGCTGGCCTACTCTGCCCCGGAAGTCAATTTCCAAGAACCAAAGGAGCAGGTCACAGACCAAACGAAAATAGATACATACTTCAAACAAATTTTAATATGTATATCATACTGACCCGCACAACTACATCTATTATTTATGCCACAAAATTGTATAAATATATTTTTTTAAATTGTTTTAAAGTAAAATATATATTTCTGATTTTTGTATTTTGAAATGAAAATATATTAGTAATAATAACCTGAATTTATCCCACACAACTGCAAATTTTCATTGAAATCGGACCAACGGTTTTCTTACTGACCTTCTCCCAACATTTGACAAAATCTCTACTTTTAAGACCCATAACTCCCTTAGTAGTAATGCGAATTATTTAATATATGTCTATTTTGTTTCCTAATTTTCATCCTGATGTGAAACAAATAATATATTACAAATTAATTTTTTGACCAAACACCATTAACTTCTTTGTAACGTTTTAACCGCGTAACAATGCCATTTATTTCATGTTATTGTGACGATTTATTTATAACGTAATATTTTCTTTTGATATTGATTTTCATCCTGTAAATTAGTTTGTAATTTTAGCGAATTTCCCCTATAGGGAAGAAGCTATTACCATAGTCGGCATGGTAAGACCTAGGCCCGGGACCATGATAACTTTTCGTTTTGAGGTCCCCAGACCCCAAAAACACCATTCGTTCGAAACTGTATATATATATATATATAGATATATATATATATATATATATAGATATATATATATATATATATATATATATATATATATATATATATATATATATATATATATATATATATGTGTCCGTGGGTGCGATAACTCTCGTAAAAAAGGTCCGATTTTGATGAAATTTGGTACAAACATGTAAAGCAGCATTTATGACTTTAAGTTCGAAAACCAGACGGATCGACCTATTCGAAGGGGTATTTTGGGGGGGTTTTGTACCCCAAAAATGGGTTTTTTGAGTTTTTTACATAACATTTTTGAAAAAGAAAAATTTTATTTTTCACCATGGGAATCAGCTTAAAAAGACGCACAATTTGATGTTTTAATCATTGCTCTACGTCAATTGGTTACTGAGATATTGATTGTGCTAAACACAGTACGTTGTCCAATGTTATTCTTACGGAGGATAAGAAAAATTGTATATCTCGCTTATTTATCAACTTATCCTGACGAAACTTGGTATATTGCTTCATTTCATTGTGGTCTATTGATATTTGCACAAAAACCCATTTTTTGCCTGATAGTTCCCTTAGCAGCAAACCTGCATACTCAGCCCCATGTTATTCTTATGGAGAATAATTAACATGTTATCTCCTTTAATTATGAACATAAATTAATAGAACTTGGTATGTGGCTCTACCTAGTTGAGTTATATTGATATTTGTATAAAAGCCCATTTTTAGTGTTCCTTATTTCAGCAAACCTGCATACTCAGCCGCCATGTTATTCTTATGGAGAATAATTAAAATGTCATAAATCGTTTATTTATGAATGTATATTGATGAAACTTGGTATGTGGCTTTATGTGGTATTAAGATAAATTAATATTCATTGGAAATTCGCTGAGTATGCAGGTTTGCTGCTACGGGGGTATTAAAGTAATAAGGTTGCTTAAAATCAAAATATTTTAATTTCTTAGTATAACATAACCGACCCAAGATCTTTTGAAATTAAAGTGACAGGACAAGCTAATTTCAGTAAAAATTAAATATTCCCATTTTTTAAACATGGTTTATGTTAATGATTTTTACAGTTTTTTTTTCAATTTTGCAACATCCTGTAATTCTTTATGAGATATTTGAAAACCTATGAGTGTCAGATAGCGATCCAGACGCCCGAAAGATGTGTGATCTTTATATTGAATGTAGTCCGGCGGCGGCGGCACTTTCCGTTGTAATGTCATAGGACCACGGTTTCGGTGGTTTGCCATCTTCAACTACTAATGATGCTAGGAGAGATTCGTCTTTTATAGATTAGGAGGTAATTTTCTAGTTGATTCTGGGGGTATTGGTAAATTCTAAATTTATAAAAATTCCTGGAATCCTTCTACCTCTGAATTACCGACACCCCCAGAATAAAATAAAATAAAATCATCTTTATTCACACTATGAATACATTATACTTGAGAATAGTGTCAAATTCCAAACTAAAAACTAAAGGCTATGGACTACGAGTTATAAAACTCCTCAAATGAGTATAATGGTTTTTCAAATAGATAATTTTTTAACATCTTGTTAAATTTATTGATATTATTTTCAGTTTTTAATAAAATGGGAAGTTTACATAAGAATTTTGATCCAATATATGAAGGTTTTTTTTTCATAAAATGCTAATCTATGGTGAGTGGGAATGATGGTGTTTTTATTTTGAGTATTATATTGGTAGGACTGAACATATTTATGTTTTAAAGGATTTTGAATTGCTATTAATACCGTATCATAAATATATTGTCCAAATACAGTTAATATTTTTAAAATTTTGAAATATTCTTTTGTAGAGTAAACGGGTTTCAAATTTAAAATTATTCTGACAGCTTTCTTTTGTTTCTTCAAAATTTCATTTAAGTTTTCTTTTTTTGTTGACCCATATAAAGCCAAGCCAAATGAAATATGGGAGTGAATATGGGCATGGTATATTATTTTTAACACACTTATATCAGTGCATAAAAATGACATCCTGCGTAAAGCGTAAATTCCTGAGTTAATTTTAGAACAAACTTTTTGCACATGACAATTCCAATTCAAATTCTCATCTACTTCCAACTCCAAAAATCTAGTAAACTTTTCAATCTCTATTACCCTAGAATCGATTGTAATTGTTGGTTCAAGCTTTCTACTGCACTGAGCAGTCTTAAAGGAAACAAAATTAGTTTTTGATGAATTTAATTTTAATTTATGATTGTAAAAAGTCTATTACATTTGCCAATTCTAGGAAAGATAAAATTTCAACATCGTCAACGGTTTGTGCTGACACTTTCAGATTTGAATCATGTGCTTACAACACCAAGTTGTCTTGTGGTATTTTTTGAAGAGTTTGTGCAAAATTGTTTACATAGCAGACAAAGAGGAGTTGACCTAAAACAGATCCCTGGGGGACTCCCCAGGGTTTAAGCTGCGGTCGCATTTGTCGCAAAATGCGACATGCACCATGAGAATGTGACAATATTTGGGCAGGCTATCGCTTTTTTGCTACAAAGAAAAGTATAAGAAATTTTTTAATTTTATTGCAGGAAATCTGGTTTTAACAATACAAATTGTATTGAAAGTCCGTGATCACGATCCACAACCAAAAAAGATTAGAAGAGTAGTTGGGATGTTGTAGAGGCTTAACGTTCCATTGATTGCACTATGTCACTTTACCGATCGCCTCTGAGCAAGTGGTAGAGGAGACGAGCCTACATAACGTAAACAGTTGCTGTCGATTTCAACTGCGTACCTTGTAAACGGAACGGGCGAGTTACTGATATGATAGTTGTAGTGACAGTAGCTAACCCCCTAGCAGACGTCATGCGCTGTGACTCGGTTTGGCGTGCATTTTGTAGTAGCTGAATCAGCCGAGCGAATCGGCGAATGCGAGAATGTCGAGAGCTAGTTCGCTACCGAAGGGATGACTGCGCTCGCCTCACCATCACACCGATTCTTGTCGGTTTTTGTGACCGAGTCAAAGAAGACGAGCGGCAGGTCCTCCATCCTTAGTGCCGCTCACGGTCTCGACTCGCTGCAGAAGGTGGACGGTTACATGAGCACGAGTCACTCGAAATCGCAACGATCGGGCGAAAGTGTACAGGTACCTTAGCAAAAACAGACAACTTGAAATCGGTGATGCGCAAATGCGATCGCGATATGCTTTGAGGTTATGTTTCGGAGTGTGTAATGTTTGGGGTGTGTGAGTTTTAGTTGTTCTGGTGCCATATTAGGCCTATAATATTAGAATGTTTAGTATATATCCATTACAGACTTTAATGGTTAAAATGGATAGATTACCAAGAAAAGTAGACTCTGCTGAGTTATATATTATTTAAATGTTAAACCTTAAAAACAAAAACAACTTATGGCCAAAAAATAGTATAATGACACGCGATAAAAATGCGAAAATGAAAATATTTTTGCTACAAGTCTCTAAGAGCTGAATCCCTGGGACTCCCATGTGTTATTAATTTTTAATTTGATTTTTCTTTTGAAACTATTTTACTAGAAAACTAGAAATTAAACTAATCAACTAGAAAACTACAGTACTGTACCTCCCAAACTATAAAAGACACAACTCTATTCTAGTATCATTAGTTGAAGATGGCAAACCTTCAAAACCTATGACGTCACGAGGGACAGTGCTGCCAACAACGGACTACATTGAATACAAAGATTTCAATGTCTAAATCTGTTTGTTGAAGGACTTGTTGCAACGACCCAAAATTACTGGGAAGCCCTTGTAATACAGTTTGACTCATTCCAAAAAAAAACACTGAACAGCTGATGTTACTCGTGTTGCAGGTCTACAAGTGGGAGTGGCGGAGGGCGGCGCAGATGGCGGGGCGTGGGAGACGGCCAGCTGCAGATTGACGCCGGCCAGCGGTGGTTCGGCCCCCACCAGTGCCGGGAGTGTGGCCTGCTGTACCAGGCGGGGGAGGCGGAGGACGAGATACAACATGAGGCCTTCCACCGGAACCTCTCCGTGCTGCGGCACACGGTAGGTGGCAGCGGTTAGGTTAGGACGATGACGACTTGTAGTTACAAGTCTATGTACTTTCCGGAAGGTCAGATCATTTAAAAAAGGTCAGGAAAAAAGATGGAAAAATGCCTAAAGTCAGAGAAAATGATATTTTGTAAAAGTCAGGTAAAGTTTATAATTTAATCGTAATCGCAAAGCAACTCTATGCGAAGGCCCTCGACGGCTCTCTTGACTGGTCTATACTAGTACAGAGGTCGAGATTGGGTTCAACAAAATGAAGCTGTCACAGTATTGGTATTAAGTCTTTTGGCTATCCAGTGTGACCAGTGGCTTCCTTGGTTCCTCCTTGTCTCTTCTAGGGGCTTGACTCCCAGTTGAGCCTGAATACCCAGTATAGTCCAAGTCCTTGGAGGGAGTAGTGGATCTTCTTTGCAGCCTGGGAGGAAGGGCGCTTACCCGACAGTCTCCGGACTGGGGGACGAACCATCCTGGGGCCACCCGACCCCTAGAGGTTGGAGGCTCTTTGTGACGTCTTGGGGTTATATCACCCACAGAGCCCGGGAGCTAGGTAAGTTTCTCTCTCCCTTCCTGGAGCGAGGCAGACTGACCCAGTCCTACCACCTTTCTCATCCCTCTTATCCCTCTTTCCAGTGGCTGCACAATATCCCAAGGGAGACGTACCTAGCCGGCTATGCCGGGGCCTCTTAATCCCCCTCAAAACAAACAAACTACTCTATGCGAAAGTCCAAATTTATTAGATTTTGTTTTTATATTGGGTTTTATGGTGCAACGAGGAGGAAGTGAACCATAACTGGAAAAGTAAAAAAGGTATTGGACGACAAAAAACTGTAATCATTAAAATAAAAATAATAAACTGGAGAGCATCGGATGGCTATGGGGATAGCTATAGGGGGGGGGGGCAATAATTTGTTTAAATATTACCTCTTATTAATAAAGTGCACATTCCGAGTCGAGAGACAGCGAAAATTAACCTTTTTGGTCAGTGTAATCATTAACCAAATAAAAGTTTGAACCGTGAACTACATTGTAGATACTATACTTCACTGACTGTCTCTTGCATGTTAGACGGTTGTCCTTGTTTAGAATGACAGCAGGACAAGCTCTACAGTGTCCTAGGACTCCGTTCCCGACCCTGAATTGTTCAGTTAAAGTCAAGTAGTTTAATTGCAGCTAGCTGATGTCACATCCTCCCCACGGGATCTCGCAAACATAAAATAAAATCTGGTACAAACACTTAACATGTATGCAACACAGTGTTTGTAATTATAAATATTTCTTATAGCACTTTTTATTTATTTATTTTTAATTAGGCCTAAACGAAAGTGTTGGACTGTACAGTGAGGGACAAATATATACTTACCAGAAATTAAACATACTTGACTAATATCAAATAAAACATTTCTTTACATTTTAACAGAACTGGTTTACTTAACAAAATATTTTACACAAATCACAACAAAAAACATTACTATCAAAATAATGCAAGTATAGTACATATGATATAAACCATATGATTATACAAATGCATAAGGCTTAGTTGGGTGCTCAAACTATAACTTACACTCCCCCTCACCCAACAGAGGCTGGTGAAAGTCCAAGACTTCTTTGAAATTTGGTATGTTTGGGTTCACTTAGCCCTTTTGTAAAAATGTCCGCTACCATATCCTCAGTTGGTTGATAGGTTAGCTTAATTACACCACTTTGCACTTTTTCACGTATAAAATGTTCTTTTATACTAATGTGCTTCGATTTGTTGCTGACAACTGAGTTTTTCGCTATGGCTATAGCAGATTGATTATCACTAAATATTTGAATTAGGTTGTGGGATTTCCCCATGTCGTTTATTAGCTGCTTTAAGTGGACCGCTTCTTTTGCCGCTTCAGTCAAGGACATATATTCTGCTTCGCTTGTTGATAGCGCTACAGTCCTTTGCTTTCTTGATTCCCAACTAACAAGAGCACCTCCAAATTTAAAACAATATCCAGTGTAAGATCTTCGGTCTTCACTACAAGCCCAGTCTGCATCGGCTGCTCCCATCAGCGGTTTTCCAGTTTTTCTGAAAACAAGAGCCAATTGTTTTGAGCCTTGTAAATATCGCAGAACTCGTTTTGCAGCAATCCAGTGTTCCTTCCCGTAACATGTGTTGAATTGACTCAAGTAACTGACTGCATGTGTTATATCAGGCCTTGTTGCTATTGACAGATACATTAATGATCCAATCAGATTTTGGTACGGATAGTTTCCATCATAATCATCTCTCTTAATCAATTTCAATCCTGGAGTAAGTGGAGTAGATGCTGGCTTACAATCTTTCATGTTAAAGTTTTCTAAAACTTCATTAATGTATTTGGATTGTGACATGGTAATTTTATCATTTCTTTTGGTAAACTCTATTCCTAGGCAGTAGTTTAATTCTCCCAAGTCTCTCATCTCAAACGTTTTCATAAGTTGGGATTTGACATGATTTAAATTCACCCTGTTTTTTGAAGCGATTAAAATGTCATCCACGTAGACAGCAACTATTGTTTTGCTTACCCCTGAACTTGAGATGTATATACATGGATCAGCATGAGAAGGTGTGAATTTTAGTTCTTTCAGTTTAGTGTCTAGTTTCATGTACCATTGTCTTCCTGATTGCTTTAAACCGTATATTGCCTTTTTGAGAAGACATACCTTATTATTTTTAGACTTTCTCAAATCATCAAACATCATTTTAGCTTTAGTGTATAGTAGTTTATCTTGACTGCAACTTTCATCATACATAATTTCTTGGAGATACTTCTCAAGATTCTTTGGTAATTCCATGTAGACTTTTTCTTCGATTTCACCATTTAGAAATGCAGTTGAGACATCCATTTGGTCAATTTCTAGGTCTTCTTCTATTGCTAGTCCAAGTAACAATCTAATTGAACTAAGTTTCGCTACTGGAGCAAATGTTTCATCAAAATCTATCCCTGGTTTCTGGGCAAATCCTTTGGCAACCAGACGCGCCTTTCTTCTTTCCAGTTCTCCATTAGGTTTAAGTTTTTTCTTGAATACCATTTTACATCCTATTATATTAGTTGCTTTATGTGTATCTTCTAAGATCCAAGTTTCATTTTTTAAATGAGCTCTTATTTCATCTTTTATCGCGTCATTCCACTCTCCCGACTGTTCTAAACTTGCCTCTTCTTTGCAATTTGCTGACATCTGATAATCTTTTGTCCAACAAGGAGGTTTCCTTTGCCTTTTCTCTTGAGATTTTAGTTCAACGTTTTCAGGTTGTTCATTTGCACTTTCAAAACCATCATTCTGATCTTCTAAATCATCTTGCAATTCAAAATTGTTGTCTTCATTACTACTGTCATATTCAGATGAATCTTCATGGTCGAGTACATAATCATCATTTTTGATTTCATGTCTGATAGGAACATCTACAAATTCTTCTTCTTTTTCATCACATTTTGTCATCACATCTTCGTTTTTGTCATCTTTTGGGATTTTTGTCTGTTCATGAAGGAGTTCATAATCATTTTCACTTTTTTCATAAAACATTTTTGACAAAATTTTTACATCTCGAGCAATTATAATTTTCCTTTGCTGAGGTATCCAAATTCTGTATGCTTTTGAAGTGCTCGCATAACCAACAAAAACTCCTTGATCAGCTCTGGGGTAAAACTTCCCCCTCCTTGGTGCTTTGTCCAGTGCAAACACCTTTGAGCCAAATATTTTTAAATGACGAACAGATGGTTTCTTCCCAACAAACTTTTCGAATGGAGTCGAGTTTCCAGTTGATTTTGAAGGACATCGATTTCTAATGTAGTTTGCTGTGTTAACAGCCTCAGCCCACATATTTTCTGGTTGATTTGATTCTATTAATAGACATCTAGCCATATCTAATAAAGTTCTGTTCTTTCTCTCTGCCAGACCATTTTGTTGAGGTGTGTGTGGAACTGTCAGTCTTCTTCTTATCCCATTTTCCTTCAGGAATTTGTCGAATTCCCTATTGCAATATTCTGTTCCATTATCCGTTTGTAAGTATTTTATTTTCTTACCTGTTTGATTTTCCATTTCATTTTTGAATTCTTTAAAACATTTGAAAATTTCATCCTTGCTCTTTAAAAAATACACAGAACAGTACCTAGAGTTTTCATCTATGAATGTACCAAAATACCTATTACCACCCGGTGAAGAAACTCTCATTGGACCTACAATATCTGAATGAATAACCTCTAATAGGTCAACATTCTTTGGAGTTGTTCTAGTGGGAAATGGAGTTTGAGTTAACTTTCCCTTAATACAAGTTTCACTGTCTTCAATATGGTCTTTAAGATTAAAACTTAAACCATTTACAACTTCATTTCTCAAAGCTATTTTTAAGTCCGCTTCATTTAAATGTCCTAACTTTTTGTGCCAATCTAAGATTTCATTCTGTTTTGAAAAATTAGATTTTTCACCTGCCAAGATCGGTTTTGCATTTTTGACATAGTATAGGCCGCCTTGTCTTTCTGCTACTAGAATTTTATTCCCTTCATGATTTTGAACAATAGCTTTTTCTTTATCAAAAGTTACTTTGAATCCCTTATCAGTTATTTTACCTACACTCATTAAATTAGTTGCCAAGTTTGGTACAAATAGTGTATTATTCAAATGAACAATATCGTCATTTCTACTTAATTCAAGTGAAACTTGTCCGACACCAGAAACTTCTGCTGTCTGCCCTTTAGATGCAAGTTTTAATGTTCCATCTGAACTTTGAATGTTTTTGAAGTGAGATTTGTCCCCACACATATGTGACGTACAGCCACTATCAAGACACCATGAGGAAGTGCTTGAATCAAAAGATCTCAAATCAGAGGAAAAACATTCAGCCTCAACTTTAAATCCAGTCCCATAATTAGGTTTAGATCTACAACTGTTAGCTTTGTGCCCTAATTTTCCACATCTGTAGCATTTTACCTTATAATTTGAGTTAGTCTCAAATTGTTTATTAGGTTTGACATTGTTATGAAAATTGTTCTTAGGCTTGAGTTGCTTACTTTTACAATACAACGTGTCCTCATTATTCTCAAAAGTGTATTTTGACCTTGCTTCACTTTCTTCAATTATTTTGATTTTTAAATCATCAGGAGAAGGTAAAGTGTCCCTAGACTCTATAGCTACTCGAAAATTGTCAAACGATGATGACAAGCTATACAATAACATTATGCTAAGCAAATCTGAGTTTATGGTGATATCCATTTCATTAAGTTTATCTACAATATCCATAAATTTATTTACATGGTCCCTAACATTATCACCATCCTTCATTTTATGAACGATCAATTGTTTTAACAAGGTAGCTTTTCTTGCAGGACCTGAACTTTGAAAAATGTTTTGCAAAGTATCCCATACTTCTTTTGAAGTTTTACAGTTTTTAATTAATTTTAATTCATCTGGTGAGATAATCAGAATTAATTCTGATCTAGCTTTCAAATCTTTTTCAATCCAAGTTGACTTACCATCTTCATCCTCTGGGCATTTGTTCTTACCAGACACGTAGTCCCATAAGTTGTTTTGAATTAAAATCGCGTTAGCTTGAATCTTCCATGTGTCATAGTTGTGCCTTTTTAAAGGTTCTATCCTACAATTTGAACTCATTTTTACACATATATGAAAAACTTGTGAGCCTAGATTTTGTAAACAAATGTGGGACTGTTAATAAAACACATTTTTCAATCTTTTAAATGGCCCATAACCTTTGTTGGACTGTACAGTGAGGGACAAATATATACTTACCAGAAATTAAACATACTTGACTAATATCAAATAAAACATTTCTTTACATTTTAACAGAACTGGTTTACTTAACAAAATATTTTACACAAATCACAACAAAAAACATTACTATCAAAATAATGCAAGTATAGTACATATGATATAAACCATATGATTATACAAATGCATAAGGCTTAGTTGGGTGCTCAAACTATAACTTACAGAAAGTAAAATACACATTGCATAAACCCAACAAAATATCTCTTCTATAACGTGGAAACTTTAGGGACTGGTGGGGCGAAGCTGTAGGATCCGACGGAAAAATCTATTTCTATCAAGTCATCTTGAGAAAAGTACCTTTTATTTGACACCTCAATCATAAAAATTTAGAGTTATTAGGTTTTTAGAAGAGGCAAATCTTCAGACAAATTCTAACTAAAAAACCAGTTCCAACTCTTGAAATATTATTTCCATCATGGGACTGCAATTCTCACATTATCTGCAGTAAGACAGTAGAAAAACACAACCATTTCAAAATATCTTTGTTTGACTCTGACAACTGTTTGTAAACCACTTTTGTGACTATTTTGCTTACAAAAAATAATTCTGTTTGGTATTACAGGGTTGGAAGAATGAGAAAGTGGTAGCAAACTTTGGCTTGGACTACATCATAGAGGTAACAAGTGACAACCCTCGCCCCTGGCAGCAGAAGGCCTTGGAGGTGTGGGGGGTGGTGGACAAACACCTCGGCATCATGTATGAGACTCCTCCCACCATCACCAATCAGAAAGTTAGTAACCATACATCATAGAGGTGACAAGTGACAACCCTCCCTCTTGGCAGCAGAAGGTCTTGGAGGTGTGGGGGGTGGTGGACAAACACCTCGGCATCATGTATGAGACACCCCCACCATCACCAATCAGTAGGTTAGTAACCATACATCATAGAGGTGACAAGTGACAACCCTCGCCCCTGGCAGCAGAAGACCTTGGAGGTGTGGGGGGTGGTGGACAAACACCTCGGCATCATGTTTGAGACTCCCCCCACCATCACCAATCAGAAGGTTAGTAACCATAAATCATAGAGGTGACAAGTGACAACCCTCGCCACCTGGCAGCAGAAGGCGTTGGAGGTGTGGGGGGTGGTGGACAAACACCTCAGCATCATGTATGAGACTCCCCTCACATAACTAATCAGAAGGTTAGTAACCATACATCATACAGGAGACAAGTGACAACCCTCGCTCCTGGCAGCAGAAGGTCTTGGAGGTGTGGAGAGTGGTGGACAAACACCTCGGCATCATGTATGAGACTCCCCTCACCATCACCAATCAGAAGGTTAGTAACCATACATCATCGAGGTGACAAGTGACAACCCTCGCTCCTGGCAGCAGAAGGTCTTGGGAGGTGTGGGGGGTGGTGGACAAACACCTCGGCATCATGTATGAGACGCCCCTCACCATCACCAATCAGAAGGTTAGTAACCATACATCATAGAGGTGACAAGTGACAACCCTCGCTCCTGGCAGCAGAAGGTCTTGGTGGTGTGGGGGGTGGTGGACAAACACCTCGGCATCATGTATGAGACTCCCCCCACCATCACCAATCAGAAGGTTAGTAACCTTACATCATAGAGGTGACAAGTGACAACTCTCGCTCCTGGCAACAGAAGGTCTTGGGAGGTGTGGGGGGTGGTGGACAAACACCTCGGCATCATGTATGAGACGCCCCTCACCATCACCAATCAGAAGGTTAGTAACCATACATCATAGAGGTGACAAGTGACAACCCTCGCTCCTGGCAGCAGAAGGTCTTGGAGGTGTGGGGGGTGGTGGACAAACACCTCGGCATCATGTATGAGACTCCCGCCACCATCACCAATCTGAAGGTTAGTAACCATACATCATAGAGGTGACAAGTGACAACCCTCGCTCCTGGCAGCAGAAGGTCTGGAGGTGTGGGGGGTGGTGGACAAACACCTCGGCATCATGTTTGAGACTCCCCCCACCATCACCAATCAGAAGGTTAGTAACCATACATCATAGAGGTGACAAGTGACAACCCTCGCTCCTGGCAGCAGAAGGCCTTGGAGGTGTGGGGGGTAGTTGACAAACACCTCGGCATCATGTATGAGGCGCCCCCCACCATCACCAATCAGGAGGTTAGTAACCATACATCATAGAGGTGCCAAGTGACAACCCTCGCCCCTGGCAGCAGAAGGCCTTGGTGGTGTGGGGGGTGGTGGAGAAACACCTCGGCATCATGTATGAGACTCCCCCCACCATCACCAATCAGAAGGTTAGTAACCATACATCATAGAGGTGACAAGTGACAACCCTCCCTCCTGGCAGCAGAAGGCCTTGGAGGTGTGGGGGGTAGTTGACAAACACCTCGGCATCATGTATGAGGCGCCCCCCACCATCACCAATCAGGAGGTTAGTAACCATACATCATAGAGGTGCCAAGTGACAACCCTCGCCCCTGGCAGCAGAAGGCCTTGGGAGGTGTGGGGGGTGGTGGACAAACACCTCAGCATCATGTATGAGACGGCCCCCACCATCACCAATCAGAAGGTTAGTAACCATACATCATAGAGGTGACAAGTGACAACCCTCGCTCCTGGGAGCAGAAGGTCTTGGAGGTGTGGGGGGTGGTGGACAAACACCTCAGCATTATGTATGACACTCCCCTCACCATCACCAATCAGAAGGTTAGTAACCTTACATCATAGAGGTGACAAGTGACAACCCTCGCTCCTGGCAGCAGAAGGTCTTGGAGGTGTGGGGGGTGGTGGACAAACACCTCGGCATCATGTATGAGACTCCCCCCACCATCACCAATCTGAAGGTTAGTAACCATACATCATAGAGGTGACAAGTGACAACCATCGCCCCTGGCAGCAGAAGGCCTTGGGAGGTGTGGGGGGTGGTGGACAAACACCTCAGCATCATGTATGAGACGGCCCCCACCATCACCAATCAGAAGGTTAGTAATCATACATCATAGAGGTGACAAGTGACAACCCTCGCTCCTGGGAGCAGAAGGTCTTGGAGGTGTGGGGGGTGGTGGACAAACACCTCGGCATCATGTATGAGGCGCCCCCCACCATCACCAATCAGGAGGTTAGTAACCATACATCATAGAGGTGACAAGTGACAACCCTCGCTCCTGGCATCAGAAGGCCTTGGAGGTGTGGGGGGGGGGTTGACAAACACCTCGGCATCATGTATGAGGCGCCCCCCACCATCACCAATCAGGAGGTTAGTAACCATACATCATAGAGGTGACAAGTGACAACCCTCGCCCCTGGCAGCAGAAGGCCTTGGAGGTGTGGGGGGTAGTTGACAAACACCTCGGCATCATGTATGAGGCGCCCCCCACCATCACCAATCAGGAGGTTAGTAACCATACATCATAGAGGTGCCAAGTGACAACCCTCGCCCCTGGCAGCAGAAGGCCTTGGGAGGTGTGGGGGGTGGTGGACAAACACCTCAGCATCATGTATGAGACGGCCCCCACCATCACCAATCAGAAGGTTAGTAACCATACATCATAGAGGTGACAAGTGACAACCCTCGCTCCTGGGAGCAGAAGGTCTTGGAGGTGTGGGGGGTGGTGGACAAACACCTCAGCATTATGTATGACACTCCCCTCACCATCACCAATCAGAAGGTTAGTAACCTTACATCATAGAGGTGACAAGTGACAACCCTCGCTCCTGGCAGCAGAAGGTCTTGGAGGTGTGGGGGGTGGTGGACAAACACCTCGGCATCATGTATGAGACTCCCGCCACCATCACCAATCTGAAGGTTAGTAACCATACATCATAGAGGTGACAAGTGACAACCCTCGCTCCTGGCAGCAGAAGGCCTTGGAGGTGTGGGGGGTAGTTGACAAACACCTCGGCATCATGTATGAGGCGCCCCCCACCATCACCAATCAGGAGGTTAGTAACCATACATCATAGAGGTGCCAAGTGACAACCCTCGCCCCTGGCAGCAGAAGGCCTTGGTGGTGTGGGGGGTGGTGGAGAAACACCTCGGCATCATGTATGAGACTCCCCCCACCATCACCAATCAGAAGGTTAGTAACCATACATCATAGAGGTGACAAGTGACAACCCTCCCTCCTGGCAGCAGAAGGCCTTGGAGGTGTGGGGGGTAGTTGACAAACACCTCGGCATCATGTATGAGGCGCCCCCCACCATCACCAATCAGGAGGTTAGTAACCATACATCATAGAGGTGCCAAGTGACAACCCTCGCCCCTGGCAGCAGAAGGCCTTGGGAGGTGTGGGGGGTGGTGGACAAACACCTCAGCATCATGTATGAGACGGCCCCCACCATCACCAATCAGAAGGTTAGTAACCATACATCATAGAGGTGACAAGTGACAACCCTCGCTCCTGGGAGCAGAAGGTCTTGGAGGTGTGGGGGGTGGTGGACAAACACCTCAGCATTATGTATGACACTCCCCTCACCATCACCAATCAGAAGGTTAGTAACCTTACATCATAGAGGTGACAAGTGACAACCCTCGCTCCTGGCAGCAGAAGGTCTTGGAGGTGTGGGGGGTGGTGGACAAACACCTCGGCATCATGTATGAGACTCCCCCCACCATCACCAATCTGAAGGTTAGTAACCATACATCATAGAGGTGACAAGTGACAACCATCGCCCCTGGCAGCAGAAGGCCTTGGGAGGTGTGGGGGGTGGTGGACAAACACCTCAGCATCATGTATGAGACGGCCCCCACCATCACCAATCAGAAGGTTAGTAATCATACATCATAGAGGTGACAAGTGACAACCCTCGCTCCTGGGAGCAGAAGGTCTTGGAGGTGTGGGGGGTGGTGGACAAACACCTCGGCATCATGTATGAGGCGCCCCCCACCATCACCAATCAGGAGGTTAGTAACCATACATCATAGAGGTGACAAGTGACAACCCTCGCTCCTGGCATCAGAAGGCCTTGGAGGTGGGGGGGGGGGGGTTGACAAACACCTCGGCATCATGTATGAGGCGCCCCCCACCATCACCAATCAGGAGGTTAGTAACCATACATCATAGAGGTGACAAGTGACAACCCTCGCCCCTGGCAGCAGAAGGCCTTGGAGGTGTGGGGGGTAGTTGACAAACACCTCGGCATCATGTATGAGGCGCCCCCCACCATCACCAATCAGGAGGTTAGTAACCATACATCATAGAGGTGCCAAGTGACAACCCTCGCCCCTGGCAGCAGAAGGCCTTGGGAGGTGTGGGGGGTGGTGGACAAACACCTCAGCATCATGTATGAGACGGCCCCCACCATCACCAATCAGAAGGTTAGTAACCATACATCATAGAGGTGACAAGTGACAACCCTCGCTCCTGGGAGCAGAAGGTCTTGGAGGTGTGGGGGGTGGTGGACAAACACCTCAGCATTATGTATGACACTCCCCTCACCATCACCAATCAGAAGGTTAGTAACCTTACATCATAGAGGTGACAAGTGACAACCCTCGCTCCTGGCAGCAGAAGGTCTTGGAGGTGTGGGGGGTGGTGGACAAACACCTCGGCATCATGTATGAGACTCCCCCCACCATCACCAATCTGAAGGTTAGTAACCATACATCATAGAGGTGACAAGTGACAACCATCGCCCCTGGCAGCAGAAGGCCTTGGGAGGTGTGGGGGGTGGTGGACAAACACCTCAGCATCATGTATGAGACGGCCCCCACCATCACCAATCAGAAGGTTAGTAATCATACATCATAGAGGTGACAAGTGACAACCCTCGCTCCTGGGAGCAGAAGGTCTTGGAGGTGTGGGGGGTGGTGGACAAACACCTCGGCATCATGTATGAGACTCCCCCCACCATCACCAATCTGAAGGTTAGTAACCATACATCATAGAGGTGACAAGTGACAACCCTCGCTCCTGGCATCAGAAGGCCTTGGAGGTGTGGGGGGGGGGTTGACAAACACCTCGGCATCATGTATGAGGCGCCCCCCACCATCACCAATCAGGAGGTTAGTAACCATACATCATAGAGGTGACAAGTGACAACCCTCGCCCCTGGCAGCAGAAGGCCTTGGAGGTGTGGGGGGTTGTGGAGAAACACCTCGGCATCATGTATGAGGTGCCCCCCACCATCACCAATCAGAAGGTTAGTAACCATACATCATAGAGGTGACAAGTGACAACCCTCGCCCCTGGCAGCAGAAGGCCTTGGGAGGTGTGGGGGGTGGTGGACAAACACCTCAGCATCATGTATGAGAAGGCCCCCACCATCACCAATCAGAAGGTTAGTAACCATACATCATAGAGGTGACAAGTGACAACCCTCGCTCCTGGGAGCAGAAGGTCTTGGAGGTGTGGAAGGTGGTGGACAAACACCTCAGCATTATGTACGAGACTCCCCTCACCATCACCAATCAGAAGGTTAGTAACCAAACATCATAGAGGTGACGATTGACAATCCTCGCTCCTGGCAGCAGAAGGCCTTGGTGGTGTGGGGGGTGGTGGACAAACACCTCGGCATCATGTATGAGACTCTCCCCACCATCACCAATCAGAAGGTTGGTAACCATACATCATAGAGGTGACAAGTGACAATCCTCGCTCCTGGCAGCAGAAGGTCTTGGAGGTGTGGGGGGTGGTGGACAAACACCTCAGCATCATATATGAGACGGCCCCCACCATCACCAATCAGAAGGTTAGTAACCATACATCATAGAGGTGACAAGTGACAACCCTCGCTCCTGGGAGCAGAAGGTCTTGGAGGTGTGGGGGGTGGTGGACAAACACCTCAGCATTATGTATGACACTCCCCTCACCATCACCAATCAGAAGGTTAGTAACCTTACATCATAGAGGTGACAAGTGACAACCCTCGCTCCTGGCAGCAGAAGGTCTTGGAGGTGTGGGGGGTGGTGGACAAACACCTCGGCATCATGTATGAGACTCCCCCCACCATCACCAATCTGAAGGTTAGTAACCATACATCATAGAGGTGACAAGTGACAACCATCGCCCCTGGCAGCAGAAGGCCTTGGGAGGTGTGGGGGGTGGTGGACAAACACCTCAGCATCATGTATGAGACGGCCCCCACCATCACCAATCAAAAGGTTAGTAATCATACATCATAGAGGTGACAAGTGACAATCCTCGCTCCTGGGAGCAGAAGGTCTTGGAGGTGTGGGGGGTGGTGGACAAACACCTCGGCATCATGTATGAGACTCCCCCCACCATCACCAATCTGAAGGTTAGTAACCATACATTATAGAGGTGACAAGTGACAACCCTCGCTCCTGGCATCAGAAGGCCTTGGAGGTGTGGGGGGTGGTTGACAAACACCTCGGCATCATGTATGAGGTGCCCCCCACCATCACCAATCAGGAGGTTAGTAACCATGCATCATAGTGGTGACAAGTGACAACCCTCGCCCCTGGCAGCAGAAGGCCTTGGAGGTGTGGGGGGTTGTGGAGAAACACCTCGGCATCATGTATGAGGTGCCCCCCACCATCACCAATCAGAAGGTTAGTAACCATACATCATAGAGGTGACAAGTGACAACCCTCGCCCCTGGCAGCAGAAGGCCTTGGGAGGTGTGGGGGGTGGTGGACAAACACCTCAGCATCATGTATGAGAAGGCCCCCACCATCACCAATCAGAAGGTTAGTAACCATACATCATAGAGGTGACAAGTGACAACCCTCGCTCCGGGGAGCAGAAGGTCTTGGAGGTGTGGAAGGTGGTGGACAAACACCTCAGCATTATGTACGAGACTCCCCTCACCATCACCAATCAGAAGGTTAGTAACCAAACATCATAGAGGTGACGAGTGACAATCCTCGCTCCTGGCAGCAGAAGGCCTTGGTGGTGTGGGGGGTGGTGGACAAACACCTCGGCATCATGTATGAGACTCTCCCCACCATCACCAATCAGAAGGTTGGTAACCATACATCATAGAGGTGACAAGTGACAACCCTCAACCCTGGCAGCAGAAGGCCTTGGAGGTGTGGGGGGTGGTGGACAAACACCTCAACATCATGTATGAGACTCCCCCCACCATCACCAATCAAATATACCCCCGTAGCAGTAAACCTACGTACTCAGCGAATTTCCAATATATATATAAATGTCTTAATACTCCATAAAGCCACTTACCAAGTTTCATAAAAATATATTCACAAATAAGCGATATATACAATTTTAATTATTCTCCATAAGAATAACATTGGGGCTGAGTACGCAGGTTTGCTGCAACAAGGAACACAAAAAATGGATTTTTATGCTAATACCAATATAACTCAACTAGGTGAAGTCATATACCAGATTTGATTAATTTATGTTCATAATTAAGGGAGACATGGCATTTAATTATTATCCATAAGAATAACATGGGGCTGAGTACGCAGGTTTGCTGCTACGGGTGCCTTTGGCAAAAAATAATTTTTTTGAGCAAATATCAATATACCACAACCAGATGAAGCCATATACCAAGTTTCGTCAGTAAACGTTCATAAATAAGCGAGTTATAAAATTTTTCTTTTCCTCCATAAGAATAACATTAGACAACGTACTGTGTTTAGCACTTTCAATATCTCGGTAACCAATTGACGTAGAGAAATGATGAAAATACCAAATTGTGTGTTTTTTTAAGCTGAATCCCATGATAAAAACTAAAATTTGATTTTTTCAAAAATTACATGTAAGAAATTCAAAAAACCCATTTATGGGGTACAAAACCCCCCCAAAATACCCCTTCGGATAGAGCGATCTGGCTGGTTTTCGAACTTAAAGTCATAAATGTGCAGATTTGATTAATTTATGTTCATAATTAAGGGAGACATGGCATTTAATTATTATCCATAAGAATAACATGGGGCTGAGTACGCAGGTTTGCTGCTACGGGTGCCTTTGGCAAAAAATAATTTTTTTGAGCAAATATCAATATACCACAACCAGATGAAGCCATATACCAAGTTTCGTCAGTAAACGTTCATAAATAAGCGAGTTATAAAATTTTTCTTTTCCTCCATAAGAATAACATTAGACAACGTACTGTGTTTAGCACTTTCAATATCTCGGTAACCAATTGACGTAGAGAAATGATGAAAATACCAAATTGTGTGTTTTTTTAAGCTGAATCCCATGATAAAAACTAAAATTTGATTTTTTCAAAAATTACATGTAAGAAATTCAAAAAACCCATTTATGGGGTACAAAACCCCCCCAAAATACCCCTTCGGATAGAGCGATCTGGCTGGTTTTCGAACTTAAAGTCATAAATGTTACTTTACACGTTTATACCAAATTTCATCAAAATCGGATCATGTTTACGAGAGTTATCGTGCTCACGGACACACACATATATATATATATATATATATATACAGTTTCGAACGAATGGTGTTTTTGGGGTCTGGGGACCTCAAAATGAAAAGTTATCATGGTCCCGGGCCTAGGTCTTACCATGCCGACTACGGTAATAGCTTCTTCCCTATAGGGGAAATTCGCAAAAAGTTACTAATTCAATAAATGGAGAACTTAGTAGAATGTTACATATATAATCTTATGCACCTGAAACAACTACAAGCTTTGATAAGTCTTTTACAGATGTCTCAGCGCTAACAGTTGAATGTCGCATGTTGCAGGTGTTCCTGTACATCGCTGACAAGTGCGTGGTGGGTTGCATGGTGGCGGCGCCAGTGTCGCGCGCGTTCCGCCTCATCAGCGCGGAGAGCGACGTGGACATCTGCTCCGAGGACTCGTTCCCTGCCAGGTGCGGCATCAGCAGGATGTGGACTCTGTTCAGCCACCAGCGGCGCGGCGTCGCATCCAAACTGCTCGACACCGTGCGGTGAGCCAATCAAACATGATGTTATCGCCTTATAATTGTATTTTTAGTCAGTATTTATTTTTGAAGGAGGAAAACAAAGTAAATTATTAAAAGAATTTCTTGATTTTTGTTCAGATTTGCAAAGGAAAAGCACTTGGCTTGGGAGTTTCATTGGAAAAAGGTGGGATACACAGCTAACTCACCTGAAGAAACTGGTTCAGACAAATCTCTCTCTACATCTGAAGAAGTCTCAAATGGAGACGAAATATTATGTAATATGTGTGTAAAAAATACTTTCTTTGTTGCTGTGCTCATCTGAACCAGTTTCTTTAGGTGAGTTAGCTGTGTATCCCACCTTGATTTTTGTTCAGCGATTTTATGCCACTACAGTTATTAATTTTCTTAAATATTTGGTGTCAAGCAAAAGCTCTTACCCTAAAGATGTGCTTTTAGGGTTTTGAAAATCATCCACCCTCAGGGTTTTGCCTCGTAAGTTTTTAACGTGTTTGTGTTAGTCTTAGTCTTATGGAGTTGTATTTTATTTAGTCAATCAGCTGATTACAGTGTTAACGTTTACATTTTAAAACATAAGACCCAAGCCTACGAGATTCCTGTGCGGGGAACGGGACACCTGCTTGTAATAGTTACAAGAAATCTTAAATGGAGTTTTAAACAAATCAAGAGTTCTGACCAAGTGAAGCCGAATTTCAAGTTCATAGATTACTTAACGAATGTATTCAAATCATTTTTAGCTCAATCATTATAATTCTATAATATACTAAGGATGGCCGATTTTGATTGTTTCTTACAATCGATTGTTTCAATACTGTCAACATTTTACGATTCTCTTTATCGGCCATCTCTAGTGTTTAAATATTAAAGAAATTAATTATATTATTTTAGAGATGATATTTGTTTGTTATGGTGAACTTAAAGAATCAGTATTGTCAGCATTTTCTGCATTAGCAAATTCCTTTATAGGGAAACCCTTTAGTCGACTGGGGAGGTCATGGCTAGGACGATTATATTGTTTTGTTTTTAGGTCCCCAAAATAAAACCCCATGCATCAAATTTGTATATAAATTATATATTTGTTTCCCTTGAATGATAACTCTCATAAAAATAGGCCTAATCTGGACAAAATTTGGTACAGATTAATGTTGCATTTGTTTCCGAGTTAAAAAACCAGACAGATTACCCCATCCAAAGAGGGATTTCAGAACATTGAACCCCCCATAAAATGGGTTTTATGGATTATTTTCAAAGCATTTGTTTTAAATCTAATTTTAGTTTACACCATTCGTTTTAGCTTAAACAAATTTACTGTTTTGAATCATTGCTTTATGTCAATTGTTGTTATTTATTGATAGTGCTAAACACAGAATGTTTTATAATTTTATTCCTTTGGAGACTAAGAGCAATTTCAAATCTTGC
Organism: Allygus modestus; assembly: GCA_963675035.1. Lineage (NCBI taxonomy): Eukaryota > Metazoa > Arthropoda > Insecta > Hemiptera > Cicadellidae > Allygus > Allygus modestus. The sequence continues at coordinate 102,896,442 of OY776114.1, forward strand.
TTATTTAGGAAGATAAACTGACAACGTATACAGCTTCATCCAGTTGTAGTCTATTGGTATTTGCATTTAAAAAACTCTGTTTTTGGTGGTTCCCGTTGGTGGACTCAGTCCCAATGTTATTTTTGTGGAGTGTAAATAAATGTTATGTCTCTTTCATGATGAAACTAAGCAAGTGACTCTTTGTGGCAGTGAGATACAATACAGAGTGTCTCATGTAAGGTGTCTCAAACAGATTGCAGACATACCAATTGACCTAGAAGGATGGAATCAAATTATTTCCCACTAAATCGACCCCAAGGAATAACAATAAAATAGTTGTAGTTCGTTACAAATACAGGTTTTTGGAGATTTGAACTAGTGACCCTGGGTTTTTGGAACACCCTGTAATTGTATCAAACTAAAAATATTTTCTCATTATTCATTGGGGTCGATTTAGTGTGAAATAATTTGATTTCACCCTTGTAGGTCAATTGGTTTGTCTGCCATCTGATTGAGACACTCTGTATGCATTGCAAATCTGCTGAGGACGCAGGTTTGTCTGTTTGACTCATTATTGTGGTGTTGCTTCCAGCCGCAACTTCATGTACGGCTACATCCTCGCCAAGGACGACATCGCCTTCTCCATCCCCACCCCAGACGGCAAGAAGTTCGCAGCTAAGTACATGGACTCGCCAAACTTCCTGGTATACACTGGTTATTAGATTGTAGTTTCCGACGCTAGTGAGTGACCTTAGCAGTAGCTGTTGCGAGTCGTGTTGAGTGCAGATTGTTGTGTGTATCTTGGCTTAGGATGAAGAGTAACTTACTGAATATTCTTGTAGTATGCTTTTTGATACTCACACAGTACAATTTAACTGTAGCCGTTTCCGAAATTACTACTTAAGGAGTACACATTTTGTTTATTTTTCTAAGATGATGTGTTGGAACGGAATTGTATTTAGGATATTGTGATGGTGTTGCTACTGTCAATTGGAGATGCTCTGTAGCCCTCGGCGCGGCAGCAACGATAGTCTGACCCGAGACCCGAGGCAGTGTTGCCAACTCGCAGAGGTTTTCTTCTTTTCAGTGTTCACGGTCCGAATTATTAACATGGTGATGTTGACTCCATTCGTCCTATAATAAATATCCTTACTCAGTGGTATTACACCCTGGTAGGTTTTGTGTAAGAGAATTATGCTTTTTGTTAATTATTTATGAGAATTAAAAGCCTTACATTTTTAATGGAATGCATTCTCACGATTAAAACCTTGTAAAGTTGTAATGTACTGGGGATTAATAAAATGTCATAACCGAGAATAGATGAGTTTATTGCTAACGGAGCGTTATTACAAAGTTGACTAAAGATTGTATTACTTGGTCCCACTGATGATTCAACGATTATCACTCTTTTAAAATCTGTGAACTGATTTGGCCGACATCAATCGTGTGTCAAGTACTGTTTGAAATAAGAAATAGTACAAGGAATAGCTTTAACAGACACGGATGTAAATAGTATTTATTATTCTTAAGTATTTTACTCTACGTAAGCTATTGATACTGTATTTTATTTTACGATGTGTATTACAATTATATATATAAGTACTGTGCTTGTTTGTTTGGTATGTTATTATTCCTGTTTGAGAAATAAACATTGTGAAATTTCGATGGAGTTTGCCTGTGATCACCTTAGTTTCAACCCAAGGTTAGTTTATTTATTTATTTTTGTTTACTTATTCAAAACAAATATACAATAATTTTTACAGTTTATGCATTATTTTACAATAGCTGCAAAAGCCTTGTAAGGCTTGACTGCAGCTCACATTTTATATATATATATATATATATATATATATATATATATATATATATATATATATATATGTGTATATATATATATGTATATATATATATATATATGTATATATATATATATATATATATATATATATATATCAGTTCATATTACTGAGTCAGCAGTATTTATAGTTGATCAGATATTGATCGTGTTGTGGTAAGAGGCTTCAGCCAGCTGTGACGGCCACAGTAACACGAGTCACACTGCTGCTACAACTGGGGTCCCGCTCTCGAAACTGGGATCTGGCAGCCACAAAAATATAAAACATACTGTTACATACTGTTGCCATGGAAACCAACATCCACAAGAACAAAATTGAAACTTTTGGGGCGGAGGGACCCCTATCTGGCACACATAATGCTAACTACTTTGGTGAAAACTTGCAGCTCAATAATTTTAGAAGTTTTTTGCGCGAGAGCAAGACTTGCGTAAACATACATGTCGGGTATCATACATGACAACAGACAGACACCTCCTTCGTTTCATAATATAGTGATATAAATGACCTACTTTTCTTAAAACCGTCTCTAAGAGGATGCTCCATCATCCGCTGCTCCCATTAAACCATTGTTAACTTTTTAATCTCGTTCCTCCTCAATGGATTATCTGGAATTGAGCATTTATGGCTCATTTTATAGAACAACAAAATATCAGTAATCATAATTTTAATTTCACATGTAGTTAACCCATAACAATCACATCCATTTAATACTATGGGATTTAATTGAACTATTTTTGTTTGCTCTTTTTATGAATTCAAACGATTTCAAATTACACATTGAGGAAGGCTTTGAAAGCTAACATTGGTCTTATGGGAGAAGCGGGTAAACGTGTGTAGTGTTTTGTGCCTGGAGCCCACTATGTCCTTTAATAAGTGACCCTAAGGCTTCTTTGTTCTAGACTCTAGTGTGTTATGTGCACTAATTATAAATTAGTGAAATCCATACACCCTTGTGTTTAATGGTTTGATATTATTGCCAGATCAAAGCTAAGCAAAATATAATAAATTGTGAAAGTTTAAAACTGTATAATTCTGCCTTTAGTCATTGAGCTATTTCAATTATACTGGTTAGAGTCAGGTGGTTAACCAGTAACAAGGCTACACAGGTCATCTCATTCAAGCTTGCGTCGGCATCTCGAACAGTGATAAGTGGATAGTTGCATAAAACAAGCACTTTTTTTGATTACACAAACACCATGCTGAAAGGGAAATTATTGGAGGTGATGGAAATGAAAAGTTTATAAATTGATCAAAGAGTAAGTTAGACGTTTTAGAGACAGAAAAAGGCCCAATTGTTATAACACATTGGATTGAAATTCGTGCAGAAATTACCGAACAACTTCAAATTTGAAAATTATAAGACATTTTACAACAATTTGAAAACACTACTCATGACGAAGAAACTGAAATGTAATGAACCCTTTAAATGAAAACTAAATTGAGTAAAGAAATAAAAAGTTAAAAAAACAAAATAATTACATGGTGATATATTTATTGTTATTTGTAAGGCATCTTAGACAACATGCAGTAGTATATAGGTGTATTGATGATTATAATAAACACCAAGGCTGGGTAGTAGACCTGACAGACAAATAAATCGATGACCATCTAAACTCTCCAAGTAGTAGGAAATAATGAAACCATTGTAAAATCATATTTAGCCTATATTCTTTAATTGTATGTACAAAAAAAGGAAACACTGTAATACTTCAACAATAGATTAAGACATAAGTATATAAAATTAAAGTGATAAATAAAGCAGAATGAAGACAGGTTATTGGCCAGGCCCAGATAAGGACTTGTCCATGAACTTCTTCTTGGAGAAGCACAGCCACCACTTGGAGGGCCGGCCGTCGTCGGTGCTGAATGCCTTCTCACACACTCGCACGCCCGTCTCCTGGCGCAGCTGCTGGAGGTACTGGCGCATCGTGTCTGGAACAAGAAACACATTGACCTCTGGCTACTTGATCATAATCAGCTTTATTTGATTTGCCTACCAAGCTGTCCTAGGCCGTCAAACTCGAGTGGTAAGCCTGGCAAATGGATTCAGTTACTCAGTAAATACTATCAATACTACCAATTCCCAAACTCTAAACTAAATAGGCCTATTCAGATTATTTTTAATACACAAATATCCAGGGGTGGGCGAGTAATCAAGTTTTCGAGTACCTGTTCGAGTATTTTCTAATAGTTGAAGGCCGAGCGAGTATTAGAGACTACTCGAAAATTTGAGTCGAGTAGTTGACTCCATTGAAACGGACATGTGGCATGTAATAGATTCAAACAAAAATAATCCTTCTATAGCGTTTGCCCACACCATTTCTAAAGATCTTGATCATAAAAGAAATATGACTGCAGGTGTGGCAGTGGTTTTTAGAAAAAAATTTGGTCGGCCAAAGACAACAGACTTTGTTGACACTAAAATGGCCAGTCAAGCTATGCCAAGAGGTGCAACAGTGTACAGTTTGGTAACAAAGGAGGAGTATTGGGGAAAGCCAACAACACAGGATTATGACGAGGCATTCGATCAACTCATTCACCATTTTAAGAAACAAAATTTTGAAACATTGATCTGTTCTGCGATGGGATGTGTTCGGGATCGTATACAGGTAGCACACTTCAGCAGGAACATTTCAAGGTTCCATAAAATGACAAATGCGACAATTTGTGTAGTATCATATGATCAACCTACTGCATCACGACCATTGTGGAATGGACTTTCCCACTCAGTTTTCGTAAAGCGATTGAGGAAAATTATCGCCAACAATGAAATGAACATACGCCCAATAACAAGACTGAAGCCAGTAACCATGGAACTGCTCATCCCATTGCTGTTGACAACCACGACATTGCTGATGTGAGTCTGTCCTTGGTCACAACTGCAGCCACAACCATGACATCACCAGTACAACTCCTGCTGCCAGTGGCCACGTCAAGTCAAGTGTTTGGTGATAGTACAAGTGTGAATGTCAGTCAAGAGTGATGAAATGTTCAGTGTTGATGCCGGGGAGTCCCTTGCCCCTACTTTAAACTGCTCTCCAATCCAAACAACAAACGCAACTTAAAAAACAATCCATATACAAAAAAGACAAAAAATGTAAAGATTTTTCATCAGAATATTCAGAAGCTAGAGTCTAGAATTGAACCTTTGCAAATTGTGCTTTAAGAAATTAATCCTGAAATAATTGTTTTATCTGAACATGATATGAAGGATCATGACATTGAGAGGCTCAACATTAATAATTATAAAGTTAACTCTTATTTTTGTCGTAATTATTCAAGTAAGGGAAGTGTCATGATTTTGAGTAAAGAGCATGTAAAGTGGGCGCAGGTGGCTACTCCTAATGCGAATTGCATTTGTGAAGAAAAGCAATTTGAATTCTATGCAACAATGTTTATTATTGGATGTGTCAGACTTATTCTGGTGGGCCTGTATAGATCACCTAGTTCTGATGTAAATATATTTTTAGATAAGTTAGGCATACTCATTAATGAAATAATGAAAAAATCACCAAATATTGTATTAGCTGGAGACATCAATATTAATGTTTTGAGAAAAGATAATCAACATAGAAAATTACAAAATCTGTTGAAAAGCTTTAATATGCATTATGTGGTTGATTTTCCCACAAGAATATTTGGATGTTCAATATCTGCTATAGATAATTTTTTAACCAACTTCAGAAAAGATCAAATACTAGTGAGTGGCTTAATAACTTTACTATCAGACCATGATGGTCAGGTCTTAGAACTTCTGAATTTAAGTAAATCAGAAGGGGGAAAAAATCAATTAATTGAATTAAGGAGAGATTTTTGTAATGAAAATAAGGAATTATTTAAAAAGATGCTGGAGAAAGAATCATGGCACTCTGTGTATGAATCTTTAGTCAATAACAAATTTGATACATTTATCAGCATTTTTACAAATTACTATAACTCTGCCTTTCCCAAAAAATATTTCAAAATTAAAAAAAGAGCTAACAACTGGCTTAATCAAACATTAAAGGATGAAAAAAAAACAAATTATTAAATTGCTTAAGAAGGCGAGATCAACAAATGATTTAGAATTAATCAAACTGTTTAGGAGGAAAATCAAATTATTTAAAGGAAATGTAATGACAGCAAAAAAAACATACTTTAATAACAGGATTAAAAAGTCTCAAAATATAAATAAAACCACGTGGAGTATAATAAAATCTGAGGTGGGAAATAAGGATAAAAAATTAAATAACATTGAAATAAGAGGAAACGATGATAAAATAGTCAATGACCCTATTGAGATAAGTAACATATTTAATGAATACTTTATAAACTTGGCACAAATCAAAGATAGAGTTCAAAGCACTAATTTGGATGAAATGAACGCCTTGCATAATATTGATGTGACCAGCTCAGGTAGTTATAGTATACGGAAGTTATTTTACTTGACAGAAACTAATGAAAGAGGTGATAAAAATCATCAGCTCTTTAAAAAATAAATCTTCATGCGGGTATGACGACATACCAATAAGCATAATTAAAGAATTTAAACATTACATTAGTAAAGTCCTAGTTCATTTAATAAATTCTTCTTTCATTTGTGGGGAATTTCCCAGCAAATTAAAAATTGCTAAAATTATTGCAATTCCTAAGAAAAAGTCTCCCACTAACATTACAAATTATCGGCCAGTTTCACTGTTGCCTTCAATATCAAAAGTTTTTGAAAAAATTGTATACAATAGGTTAGAATATTTTCTAGAAAGTAACAAAATTTTACATGACGTTCAACATGGCTTTAGAAAACAAAAATCAACGATTACAGCAGCTGTAACGTTTATTGAATCAATCAATAGATTGATTCAATAGATAAGATTCAATAGATAAAGGAGATAAAGTTATTGGAGTCTTTATGGATCTGTCAAAAGCTTTTGACAGTGTTAATCATTCCTTGTTATTATCAAAATTGAAAGAAATTGGTATTAAAAAGAACTCACTAAACTGGTTTAAATCTTATTTGATGAACAGACAACAATTTGTACAGGTAAGTAATATTTCAGCCGAAAATTATGTAGTTAAGTACAACTCAGATTTAAAACCAATTGAATTTGGAGTGCCACAAGGATCAATTCTTGGGCCTCTTCTTTTTCTGTGCTACCTAAATAACATGGAAAAAAGTCTAAATTTTTTTCCGGCTTCAGCTCTTTGTCTCTATGCTGACGATTCAAATTTAAAGATATCAGGCAACACATTAGAAGACATCGAAATTTTAAGTTCAATTGAACTAGCTAATTTAGATAAATTCTTGAACAATCACAACTTAAAATTAAACTCTGAGAAAACTAAATTTATAAATTTTAGGACAAAACAATGTAAGCAAATTGAAAATCCAATTATTGAAATTGACAACAAAAATATTGAAATAATAGACCAAATGAAGTTTTTAGGTCTGATGGTTGACAGCAACCTGTCATGGGACAACCATGTGGTTTCTGTTTTAGGTAGAATAAATTCCGGTTTATTTGCAATTAGAAAAATGTCTTCTTTATGTAGTCTTGACAGTTTAAAACTTATATACTATTCTCACATACAATCCCATATTGCATATGGAATCTGTCTGTATGGCGCTACAAAAAAAGAAAATTTAAAAGATATTTTAACTGTGCAGAAAAAGGCCATCAGAGCTATTTTAAAGCTTAATTTTGACGAGTCTGTAAAAAAGTATTTTAAAGAGTTAAATTTCCTAACTGTTTATGGTCTCTACGCATTAGAAACAATTATCTTTACTAAATATAATAAGTCAAATGAGTCTCAGTTTAGCCTTGTTCATCATAAATATAATACGAGAAATAAAAACAATTTTGCTTCTGAGCGTCACCGTTTGGAGCTGTTCAAGAAAAAAACAACATATGCAGGGAAAAAACTGTTTGAAAAACTCCCAAAAAATATAAAAAGTGAAGAAGATTATATGAAGTTTAAAACTAAATTGAAAGAATATTTGATTAATATAATACCGTATTCACTCGAGGAACTTCATGTTTGACTCTGTTAAAAGACTGTTAGATAATGTATAGAATGGATTTTTTTTGTATTAGATTTAGGTATTAGAGAAATGACACTATTCACTGTACCAATGTACAAACAAAAACATGAATAAAGAATTATTGTCTATTGTCTATTGTCTATTACCCCAAATAGTTGAAAATGACACATCTACTCCCGCCGTTTACCCACGTTTACGCCGCTAACCAATGTTTAACAAAATAAGTGACTAAAATAAAGAAAAATAAGCCTAAAATATACTTTCAGCTCATATGAAATGAGACAATGGCAGGTGGGTTATTTATGGATACCTGTGAGTTAAGTAAGAGTGGGGCACAGGGAGTGTTTGGGTCGGAGTAAAAAAATCACTTTCTTGTTAAAATGTTCTGGTTTTGATAAACTAACCGAAAATCTTTTTATGGATTTATATTTGTAATACTTGTATTTTGTTTGTTATGGTTGTTGAAAACAGTATATATTTTTTTATTTAAATCATTATTCATTCATGGTAAAATAACAGTTTAAAAAATGATAACAACATTATAGTGATGTGTCAAAACCAAAACTCGAATCTCAAAACCACCAAAACTTTGGAAAAGTTTCGGTTTCGAGATTCGATCGGCGAGTTTCGAGAATCAAAACTCAAAACTGCTGAGATTTTTTGTGTCATTGTTGGTTTTTTTAACGGAAATCACGCCCGAGTGTTGATTAATAATGTGAAGGTCAAAAGCCTACTGTCGTCTACCTTCACCTATTGTGGATTATTGATTTTTTATTTGTGAAAGAACAACTCTAACCAAAGTTTATAACTAAGCTACAAATAATTGGTTCACTAGTAGTTCTGAAACTAATATTTTTCTAGGATACTTCGAGAATGGCAGTAAGTTAACTGGTTTATTTGGAGTAACTAGATTTATTTTTCATAACCATACCCAGGCAAGTAAATAGGGTTTCACGATTTGAGTTTCGAGATTCGATTTTGTAAGTTTTGGTTTCGGTTTCGAGATTCGAAATTTCTGGTTTTGACCATCACTACAACATTAATAATTCAATAAAATGTTATGTTTATAATTAAAGTTTAGTATATAAAAAACATTGTTAGTGAATTTCCTTTGGAAAGTGAACTATTAGCATGACCCGCACGGTAAAACTTAAGCCCAGGACCACCATAGAAGTTTCTAACGTGACCCCCTGAACACGTTTTGGGGGGTAGTTCAAAATTTTATATATATATATGTGTATGCACTCTAGCGGTCGCATTTTTTGTCTGATTAACTTCAAATTTGGTAGGGACGTTCCTTTCTGTAAACAGTTGGACAAGTTCATTGGGCAAAACAATCGGAAAATGCTAAACCCCTTTTTTGGGGATTAATCTTTCAAATTTCGAGTTTTTGGGCCCAAAAAGGGTCATAAAAGCCCCAGATGTACAATTAATGCTTGTAAAAACATGGGAATTAGTGAGGCGAAAGTTTTAAGCCCTCTCTCGTCATTCTAGCATAAATATTTACCGAGTTATTAAAGAAAATGTGTTTTGACTAAACACAGTACGTTGTCTTATGGGGGTTTTACACTAGAAAAGCCTGTTATTCCTTTGTTAGAGTACTTTTATCATCCCGAGAAACTCAGGCCTACTTTCGAGCCTGCCTGGACCTTCTCCTAACATTATAATGCGCAAAATTGTATTCCCAGCTTTGCAGGTAAAGCCAAAACCAGGAGCATCAGAACAGCCAAAAAATCAATGTTTTCAGATTTCAATAAAAATTGGTATAGATGTATGTTTTTACACAGATTTTGAGTTTTAAAAGTTTTTTTTGTGGAAATTCACTTCCCTCACGTCAGCGTGCTGCGTGCGAACTCGTTTTCAATACAAAACAATCTTTGCAGAAGGTACCATAAAAATCTCACTTATTTTTCAACACAATTCTGAAAATAAATATGGCACATGTAGAAATTGTATCCCTTTCCCTGTTCATAAAACATAACTTTTTTAAGATCTGATTACAACACCAGGAAAGTGATTAACAAAATGTTAAAGCATAATCTACATGTCTTATCTGATAAACCATTTTTAAGAACCCTTAAGAAATTCCTTTACATAAAAAGCATTTTACTTCTTGAGTGAGTTTTCTGATGAAACAGTAATATTGATACCATGATGTGCTCGATAAAACTCAATCAATGGCTGATGGAAATGAAAAATATTAGTAAAAAATTAAGAAACATTTTTGTTATTTATCTTATAGATATTGATTATTGTGTTATTGAGATAAGTTTTTTTCTGTAAATTAAGTATAAGTTAAGTTTAATATGGACTATCATGTGCGAGTTTGCACGTGGTCAATACAGAGTTTGATACTTTTTACTTATGTTTACTGTGTTTGTGCCAATTGGACTCTTTAAACTGAAAGAAAACAATGTTTTAAATTAAAATATGCCATTATCCCCTTTTAAAAACTAAATTTTCTATTCCAATTCATAGGTTTTCAAAATGACAAGTTAGGAATGGAACCAGCTCGTAAGTCTAGGCCAATGGGTAAAATGTAAAACTAATATTGCAGTATGGAATCTATTTCCAACACGCCACAAAAAAATGAAATTAAAATAAACAGCATTCATGTGTAAGCTTTGACAAACTGCTAACAGGTGAACTTGATCTCTTTTATCTTTTCAGGCAAAATTTATAAATGGTTTCATAATAAGGCAATCCCACCTGCTTCAGTGGGGTTGCCAGGCTTGGCGTAGACGGAGTTGAGAGGGAAGTTGGGCTCCCCGGGAATGTCAAACTTGGATATCGCCAGGGCGTACATCTCCTGCGTGCCCTGGTTCTTGTTGGAGCACTTCTGGAGCCGCTTGAGGCACTCTGTAATGTAGAGCGTGATGTAGATCAGCACTCGGTCGGCCTCGTTCTGCAACAAAGCAAGCTACAGCTCATCCAACTTGGATATCGCCAGGGCGTACATCTCTGCATACCATGGTTCTTGTTGGAGCACTTCTGGAGCCGCTTGAGGCACTCTGTAATGTAGAGCGTGATGTAGATCAGCACTCGGTCGGCCTCGTTCTGCAACAAAGCAAGCTACAGCTCATCCAACTTGGATATCGCCAGGGCGTACATCTCTGCATACCATGGTTCTTGTTGGAGCACTTCTCTGGAGCCGTTTCAGACACTGTGATGTAGAGCATGATGTAGATCAGCCTCGTTCTGCAACAAGGCAAGCTGCAGCTCACCAACTTGGATATCGCCAGGGCGTACATCACTGCGTGCCATGGTTCTTGTTGGAGCTCTTCTGGAGCCGCTTGAGACACTGTGATGTAGATCAGCCTCGTTCTGCAACAAGGCAAGCTTCAGCTCATCCAACTTGGATATCGCCAAGGCGTGCATCTCCTGTGTGCCCTGTTTCTTGTTGGAGCACTTCTGGAGCCGCTTCAGACACTCTGTGATGTTGAGTGTGATGTAGATCAGCACTCGGTCGGCTTCGTTCTACAACAAGTTCTGGCCATCGAAAACAATAAAAACAATATGTTAAATAATATTTAAAATTTAATATTAAACATATTATGTTGAAAATTTCAGAGTTTTTATCACTCCCTATACCCCAATAAGTTTTAATGCTTGCTCCGTTGGTTACAGGTCTTCTCCGTAGTCAACTTATTTCCATAACATTGAATTATATCTGGAGGATCATAAATTGTGTTGTCAAAAATGTCCTTTGGAAAGAAATGTGAGCATTTCCAATGATTCGTAACATAACAATCAAAGTGGTAAACAAAACTGTCGGGTACAGGATCACGCTGGCTAAAATATTACAAGATGGCCTAGCCTAAATATAATATACATGCAACTAAGTTTGTACATGCAAAACCTTCAGGTAGGTACTGATTTGAGCAATTTGAAAAGCTACTAACAACACGGATCAAGTAGTAATTCAAGAAACTATTTACCTTAATTTCGTACGTTCTGAAGAAGACATTCGCCTTGAAGTAGTAGAGTGCCTCGTCGATGATGTCTGTGTCCTTGGCCCCAGCGGTAGGAGCGGGACCACGGAACTGGGTGCGGATGGGCAGCACTGCCATGTTGCCGACCAGGCTGTCGTAGGCCGTGAGATTCGAGTGGTACGCCTGGCAAACGGATTCAGATACTCAGTAAATACTACAACAACCAATTTCCAAACACTAAACTAAATATTTGGATTCTTCTGACTATCCTCATTTCAGGTGAATTGCACAACAGATAATAACTCCTTACATAGAAAAATGTAAAACTACTACTATTGCAGTATGGAATCTGTTTGAATCATGCCACAACAAAATGAAATTGAAATCTATTTTAAAAGTGTAAAAAAGTCAGTAAGAATTAGGTATATTATTAGCTTAAGGCTGATGAGTCGCCGAGTCGGTAAACAAATATTTCATAGAGTTATAAATACAGGGTGAGTTTCTACTCGCAACATTAACTTCGCCAGTGAGTTCTCCTTACAAAAAGGAACAAAAATTGTCCTATGGAGCCATGTCCGATTCTCAACCGTTTGGCTGTATTGGGGAATTTTGTATTTTTTCAAACTCACATGACTTGGTCTCATTAATTGAGCTATAAAATTGTAACCAGTCACTATAACCAATTTTAATTATTACCAATAGGAAGAGCATTAAATTTGCAACAAATCTGAGGTTTAACGAAATAATAATTGATTGAAAACACCAGATAGTAACGCAAATTATGCAAAAAATACGTTTAAATAATCTTTTCATTGCAATTTTAATGCCACATTTCATCACCTAAAAGTTATGCTGCGTGATGTCAAGTTAAATGAAAAACTTTCTTTTTTAATAACCTTTCAAATTATGTGCTATAATAAGGTGTTGAAAGAAAAAATACAGTATTAATACCTAAATATTTAATAAAAAACTTGTTTTCATTTATTATTTTGCTCTTTCAAAGTTACAATTTGCTGTATCTTTAAATGTTGTAAAATCAGCTGTAACTGTTATTAGAATGAATCAGCTGCTATTATTTTGTTTAGCTAATCAGCTGGTATGAACCAGCTGTTGAAAACATCCATTGTTGATTAAATTGTTGTTTTCATTTAGTGTATTACTTGTTTATACATGCGTTTTTCGTATTGTGTGGATTTAGTATTTTACTATGGAACCTTTTTCTAATCAAGAATATGCTGACATACATTTAGTGTACGGATTCTGTTCCTGTAACGCGACTGAAAGCCGTCGCGAGTATAGTAGACGTTTTCCTAATAGAAGACTTCCTAATGTTAGAACCTTTATTAGGGTACATCGATGTTTGACCGAAAATGGAAAGTTTCCCACTAATGGGCGTTCAGTTGGCAACGTTGTGCAAGATGTTGGCGTGGAAGAAGCTGTGTTGGACTGCGTAGAAAGAGATCCAAGAACTAGTACTAGAGCTATTGCTAGAGAAGTGGGGGTGAGTCAGACGTTTGTTTCGAAACTTTTACGCAAAGAAGGGCTACAATCTTACCATTTTACCAGTGTTCAAACTCTAGAGCCACGGGATCCCCCTCAGAGGCTGCGGTTTTGTAGATGGATCCAACAGAATGATCGTGGTGATTTTTTAAAGAGAATTTTGTGGACAGATGAGTCCTCATTCATGCGAGATGGCGTTTTCAACTATCACAATGAGCATTATTATGACATTGAAAACCCACATCTTGCCCGAGAATCGAGCAGTCAGACTAGGTTTAAAGTAAATGTGTGGATTGGTCTGATTGGTAACCATCTTGTAGGTCCATATCTTGACCTACCTACGTCACTAAACGGCGTTCAGTACCTTCAGTTCCTCCGAGATGATCTACAAGAGCTCCTTGAGGACTTGCCACTGAATTTGCGCGAGCAAATTATTTTTCAAGCAGATGGTGCACCCCCGCACTTTAGCCTTGATGTACAGGAGTACATCAATAGTACCTTTGTTATGTGGATTGGAAGAGGAGGGACTGTTCCTTGGCCTCCACGGTCACCAGACCTAACTCCAATCGATTACTATGTATGGGGTTTTCTCAAAGCAAAAGTCTACCGTACCCCTGTACATACACTCTGCAGAAGAAGTGAGGCAGCGAATTGTGAGAGCAGCTAATCATCTTCGGGATGAAATAAACTTGAAGGCTTGTGTAAGAGAACTGAGGAAGAGGGTCTTTGCGTGCATCAATGCTAATGGTGGACATTTTGAAAATTTATTAAAGTAACTTTGTTAACCAGCTGTACGTTGAAACGTACTTAAATTTGTTAATTTCATTTGTTGTTTTTGTAAATAATAAACAAGGTTGTTATTAAATAATTTAGGTATTTATACTGTATTTTTTCTTTCAACACCTTATTATAGCACATAATTTTAAAGGTTATTAAAAAAAAAAGTTTTTCATTTAACTTGACATCACGCAGCATAACTTTTAGGTGATGAAATGGGGCATTAAAATTGCAATGAAAAGATTATTTAAACGTATTTTTTGCATAATTTGCGTTACTACCTGGTGTTTTCAATCAATTATTATTTCGTTAAACCTCAGATTTGTTGCAAATTTAATGCTATTCCTATTGGTAATAATTAAAATTGGTTATAGTGACTGGTTACAATTTTATAGCTCAATTAATGAGACCAAGTCATGTGAGTTTGAAAAAATACAAAATTCCCCAATACAGCCAAACGGTTGAGAATCGGACATGGCTCCATAGGACAATTTTTGTTCCTTTTTGTAAGGAGAATCAAATCAAATCAAATCAAATAACTCTTTATTTGCTCAATACATATCATGTACATAAATAGTGTCAGATATCTTATATACTAAATACAAAATACACAAAGTATACCAGTCCCAAAATACCTACTTCTTTGATTGACATCATTACATGCTAAAAAGAGATTTTTAAAAACTCATTAAATGAGTAATGGGGGTCATTGATTAACATTGTTTTTAGCCTCCTTTCAAACTTTACATGATCCGGTTCCTCTTTTATGTCAGTAGGCAGAAAATTCCAAAATTTTGCCCCCATATAAGTTGTTTTTTTAGTAAAAAATGAAAGTCTGTGTTTTTTAATGTTGATATCATTTTTATTTCTTGTGTTATGCGAATGAATTTCAGAGCGCAAACTCTGATTTTGGGAATTATTTCTTAAATACAAAACGCAATCAAAAATATATTGATCGTAGATTGTCAGTATTTCTAAGTTTTTAAAATGGTTTCTTACATGATCATCATACTTTAGTTTTAACATTACTCTTATTGCCCGTTTTTGAAGTAAAAGAATTTTATGTAAGTTAGAGATATTGGTTCCCCCATACACACAAAGACCATAAGCAATATGACTGTGAATGTGAGCATGGTAGATCATTTTTAATACAGATAAGCTGCATAGCTGTGACATTCTTTTTAATATATAGATTCCAGAATGAATTTTTTTTGACACACTTTGAATATGTAAATCCCAACTAAAGTTACTATCTAATTCTAGACCCAAAAATTTTGTATTGTTGATTTTTTCCAGGCAGCGATCTTCAATAGCAATACTAGGCGCAATTATACTTCTATTTTGTTTTGTTTCAAAACCAACAAAATTGGTTTTATTTAAATTCAAAAACAAATGATTATTTTTTAAAAATTCTTGAATGTTTGATAATTGAGTTTGGCTTATTTTTTCTAAGTCATTTGGATTTTTTGTTGAAATAATTAAGTTAGCGTCGTCTGCATAAAGAATGAGCTCACTTTTAATTCCTTTGATTTTATCCAAGATTTTAGGAAACCCCTGAATATAGCAAAGAAACAATACAGGCCCAAGGACTGAACCTTGGGGGACTCCCTGCAACACCTTTAATTTCTCAGATTTGACCTTAGTAACTTGATTATTTAATAAAAATGGAATTTCCACATACTGAAACCTGTTCGAAAGATAAGAATCAAACCAATTTAAATGTCTTCCTGAAATACCAA
This sequence comes from Allygus modestus, assembly GCA_963675035.1. Classification (NCBI taxonomy): domain Eukaryota; kingdom Metazoa; phylum Arthropoda; class Insecta; order Hemiptera; family Cicadellidae; genus Allygus; species Allygus modestus. Next base: position 102,912,244 of record OY776114.1, read on the forward strand.
TTGATTCTAGTTTTTGGAGTAAAATACTATGAGAGATGGTATCAAACGCCTTAGAAAGATCCATGAAAATGCCTATGGGTCGTTCACCCTGATCTATTGAGTCAATTATTGATTCAGTAAAGCTAACCAGAGCAGAGGTCACTGATTTACCTTTTCTAAAACCGTGTTGCTCCTTATCAAAAAGTTTGTTATCCTCTAAGAAATTTACCAACCTATTTAACATGACTTTCTCAAAAATTTTTGATATGGAAGGAAGCACTGATACTGGCCGATAGTTATTTATTTCAACTTTGCTTCCTTTTTTATAAACTGGCACTACTTTAGAAATTTTCAGTTCTGAAGGAAAGACACCAGTTACAAAAGATGAATTGATTAAGTGAACTAATGGTTTCAGAAGTGGTTTTATAGAAAACTTTATTAGTTTGATTGGAACTTCATCGTACCCGCTTGACAATTTATTTTTAAAATTTTGGACAATTTGCATTACCTCTTTTTCATCTGTAGGAACGCATATAAAATTTTTCGTAAACAACTGGTTTTCTTTGATTTTAAACTCCATTTGATTTTGTTCAACATTTGATTTAGTACTATTTTTTAGTAGATTTTGTACTGTGTTAGTAAATTGCCAATTAAATAAATTACTTATTTTATTTGGATCAGAAATTTGCTCATCACCCTCTTGCAAAACAATATTGTCCACAAAACTGACTTTAGAATTTCCTGTTTCCAAATTTATGATATTCCAAGTGGTCTTCCCAACATTGGTGGAATTTCTAATTTGATTGTCAAAATGCTCTTTCTTATGCTTAATCAAATCAAGTTTAAATTGCTTATTTCTTAATGTTACAACTCTGTGAAGTTCCTTATTTTTACTGATTCTAGCAATCTTACTTAGACTAATTATATCATGTTTTTCTTTTTTTAAATCTTCAGTAATCCATTGTTTTTTTGATTGATACTTCTTTCTGGTTTGATTCGGAAATGAAAGATCAAAATAATACATAAAGATTTGACAGAATGTTGGATACTTTAAATCCACTGTTGCATCAAACACATTTAACCAGGTTTCATTTTCCAATAACTTTACAAAAGTTTCCATATTATTTTTTGAAAAGTTTCTACATTTGAAAGATAAACTCTTATTAGTTGTTTTTCCACCATCTACTGGATTATCCAACATGAGCTCCAGTACCTGTGCATCATGGTCTGATAGGGCAGTAATCAACCCAAATACTCCTATTTCAGATCTGTCTATATTGGTAAAAAAATTATCGATGCAGGTTGATGTTGTAGCTGTCACTCTCGTCGGAAAATCCACCAGATAATACATCCCTTGACTTTTTAGAGTGTTTTTCAGGATCTCTACTTCAGGTAAAAACGGATTAAGCATATTAATATTGAAATCTCCTCCAACAATTATATATTCCTTCTTTTCTATCAAAAAATCAAATAATAAATTTAGCCTATTCAAAAATTCACAATTTTGCAGTTGTGGCTTTCTATAAACTCCTGCCAAAATAATTTTCCTGTTGTTAATTGTTAATTTAGCTATACAGCACTCAAAGAGCTTATCTTGACACAAAAATTCAACCTCATTACAGATTAATTGCTTTGCCTTCAAACCTTCCTCCACAAGAATCACAACACCTCCCCCAGAAGTTGTTGTTCTAGAATATTGACTTATGATTGAGTAATTAGTAAGGTGAAATTTATTTAACTCCGGTTCAGTCATATTATGTTCAGTTAAAATTAAAACATTGGGCTTTATCTCGTCTAAGACTATTTCTAGAGATTCTTTACGACTGTTTAAATCTTGAATATTTTGATGAAAAACTTGTAATTGGTTATATTTGGAAGATTGTAAAGCTGATTTTGTTAAAGTTTTGACACAAGATGCTGTATTTAAATTGGAGGCTGAGGAAAATCCTGAAGGGAGTTTAAAGGCAAAACATACATTTCATTACATGGCTCCAGTTCAATATTAGAGTCAAAAGAGTCCGAAGACGAGTGTCTGTTGTTGGTTGCTGGATCCTCAGCTTCCTTCGGTAAGACTCCCTGTCGTGGTGAAATTGAGCTGTCGACTACAGTCAGTTTATTGCATCTCACAGGAGGTAGTGGTGGGAATGACTCCATGCTCTGTGTAGACAAAGTTGTAGAGTTCAGGGTTTCACATTGTGCGAGAACATCTGCTTGATGTGTTGACTGTTGTTCTGTTCTCATTGATGCTGCCGTCAGAGTTTCGCGATGTTCTTGAATTTGTGTTTGTGTTATAAATTCATTTTTAGACTGCTGTTCTTGAATGAATTCAGTTTCTTCAAGTAACATTTCTTTCAGTTTTTGTAGAAATGTTTCATAATTCAAGCCACTTCTCAGACGTCTTTGTGATTTTTCATTGTAAACTACAACTGTCACAGATGCTCTGGTATGTTGGCGGAAATATTTAATGTTCTTTGTGAAATGTTGTAGTGAAACATTATCACGAACACACCCGAGGGAACTCACTGGCGAAGTTAATGTTGCGAGTAGAAACTCACCCTGTATAACAACTGTGTGTGCACTTACATGCCATGACTAATGGCTTTTAGGGCTATCCGGCAGCCCCTAATATTTGGATTTTGTTATTTAGAAAATGAATCAGTATGAAAGTACAAAGCAGCAGCTTAAATCTTTACATTAAACATAACGACAGCTGGTCATTAATTTATTACATTTTTTATTGTTTTTAGTAATTTAATGTCATATAATGTGGACAGGGCTAACACGTTTGCTGTGGCTCCGTGTCACTGAACTTAAGTTAGTAGCTGAGATTACCGGTCTTCCGATAATCAACATTATACTGTATTTTATAACTTTTAAAACACTTTGGATATACTTAATATAAGTTATACTATTTGTAATGTAGACTATACTAAATATACAAATACAATAGTCTTCCAGGTAGCCTACTATTGTCACAACCGTAGGCGAATGAAACGGAACGATATAAAAAACCAAATGAAATAGTTCAATACAGAATAACGGTTATTTAGGTCATTCGGTTATGGTTTCGGTTAGGCTACGTTATGTTTCAGTTAAGGTGTCTTGAAATTTTTCCGGATAACAAACGTTGATTCTACTATTACTTTAACGTGTATTGCCAGAAACAACATTATCATTTTATTTTTTGATTTATTTGGACTTTACCTATCGCTTCAAGTGTTTAAAACTACACTACGTTTCGGGAGGTAAGGAAACTCCTCCCGTTATCAAGTGAACCCTACGTACATCTAAATATCAAGTTCTTACACCTAACTAACCTACCGGTACATTTTTTTGGATTTTCTTAGTATAATTTGCTTTTACATTTTACTTTACACTAACACAAAGATAACAAATACATATACAAAAAATCAAATACAATACACTAACACAACATTTAGCCTATATACACGAACAAATGAAAAACTGACAATACATTACCTGTTCTGCATCGTGGCCTCCAAGCTGACGGCAAAAACGGGAAACTTCACACTCACGTCAACCCACTACCAGACCGCGAACTCGACTAGTGGCTAGCGGTAGTTAGTTAGGTGTAAACTTGATATTTAGATGTAGGCCTAAGTAGGGTTTACTTGATAACGGGAGAAGTTTCCTTACCTCCCGAAACAGAGTGTAGTTTTAACACTAGAAGCGATAGGTAAAGTCCATATAAATTCAAATCCATTGCTAATATGAGTTTCAAAAAACATTATCATGTCATGTCATTGTCATGACTGTTTATTTCAATTTTATTTTCAGCTTAGTTGAAAAACAAACTAAACAAAACAAACATGTCGTTATAACTAACAAACGACAAAATATTTTGTAATCGATATACCGTATTGAACGATTTCAATCGGTTCTTTATATCGATCCCGCTTATACCCATAATATAAGTTACCGGTATACTATTTGTAATATAGACTATATTAAATATATAAACACAATAGTCTTCCAGGTACTATTGTCACAACCGTAGGCGAATGTTGTCATCCAAATAACAGTCGTTAGTAAGGGGAAAAGAAGGGTCCTTCCTTGAAACTGTCCTGCACACAGACTGGGAGAGGCTGTGGCAACATGCTTCCAATGCCGCATCCGCTCCACGCAGGAGTTGGGCTCGTACCGACTGTTTGTTACAGTATTGAATTGTCGACCAAACAATCGGTTGGCAGCTCCACGCGGGTGGCACCAAAACACCTGGGTGCTTGTATTGAACATGTTAAGAGCCTTTGGTAGGTATCTGTTTACTTTTAAACAGTAACCGAATAAACTTCAACCTCTTAACCCTTTCAGTGCTATGGAACGATCGGTCGTCTTTTGAATCTGTTATCAATAAGCAGTGTTACTGCTTCATAAGCGATTGTACCGTCAGGCGCTCAGTCTGCAGTCTGAGTCTGACATGTGGTGAAACCTGGTAGACACGAACCGAACTACCTAGTCTCTAATACCACCTGATCCACTGAAGCTGCTAGTCTGGTCAGTGGCTGTGCGGTCTAAGGCGTTACCTTTCCGGCCGGGGGTAACACTTGGATCGGGAGTTCGAATCCTGTCACAGTCAGTGGGTGGTTTTTAAGTGCAACTCATGGAGAGTTCACCTGTCTGTGGCAGAGTCGAAGGGGAGGGAGGACCTTAAGCAAACGGTGGACGGCTCGGGTCCAAGCTGACGGGATGGGTGGATTCTTTGTGAGTTGCACATCTGATCAGGAGTTTTGCTACTTTTTACCTATCCTTTACTTTGTGTGTCCAGCGGAAGCACGTTTCTATTAATTTTAACTGTTCAGGCGTTCAATATATTTAAAAAATCAACAAAACATCACGGATTAAACTACTCCTTTCAGAAGCTTAGCACTCAACGGGGTTAAACAAGACAAAATAATATAGGTAGCCTAGGCCTGTAGAGAGAATAAATAGTAAATAGGATAATTAGTAATCTAAACATGTCAATTTGAGGTGTGTAGGCCAATATAACAGTATTTTTTTAAGAGAATGGTCTAAACCCTGAAATTAAACAACCGATAGGCCACCGTAGCCCTAAAACTAAACTTCCAGACATATATTACATTACAATAGAACTGATCGGTTTACTTACGGGCATGGCTACAAATTTTCATACAACTTTAAAACTGGTTTGATTAAACAACTTAATATTCACAGTTTATAGTTTGAAATAGGTAAAAGTAATACAAGAATTAAGGACCCAACCCTATTTTCACACAGACATAACCTCAAAACAAGTACGTTAGTACATAGTCAATTAGTCAGCGATCAAAATATCAAGGATTGGCAGCGATGTCACGACATAAAGTCTGTTTTGCACCTATTGCCGGGGTGAGCACTTTTTCGCCTACAAAATTTAGAGGTTGTTTGTCGATATCGAACAATTTTACCAACCGGTTGTTTTAACGATTGAATGTTGACTACGATAGTAGATAGATGTTTTCGAAGTTGGAAGTTGGAAGGAAAATGGTGGTTGTTGGAAGGCAGAGTACACGTCCGACGTGAGCCGCTACTGTTCTCGTCTGTTCCAAATTATGCACCGTACGTTACTTTTCTTGTGATTTTTAAAAAAGATTGAGCCAGAAAACCTCCTAACCTAACGTAACGTAACCTAACCTAACCTAAGCGGTAGCGATGTGAATTTGCCTTTACATTAGACGTGTACGTAGTCACTTCGTTGTTGGCATACAAAATGAGTAGCGCCAGTAGATTTTATGAAGCTGAAACGTTCGAAGATTTTATAGAAGTTTAAGAGTTTATAGGTACTTTAAATTATGGATATGGAAAGTTAGTATAACTCATCATAATAACTGAGCCTTTCAAGTCCTTAGCTATAATTAAGCCCATTACTTGGGCAAGGAATGGGTTTAATTTCATACTAGTTTAATTTATGAACAATTTTTCTCTTATCACAAGTAATTTCGAGAGACCGATTAATTATCTTAACCCTACCTTGGGGTCTTTGTATTTATGATTGCAACCAATTTGTAAATTTAAAGGCATCTTATCTGTTTAAGACCTTGTATACATTACTTAATTAATTTAGCATTACAAAGTTTATTTAAATTGGGTATATCTTTTGCCATATTAAGTGGATCTAAGGTATTTCAATTTCAAATTGTCCAATAGCAAACCTATACTTTAACGGGCCCTAGTCCAGTCAGCTTAGAACTTCCACAGTGGTTTCCATTTCCAAGTTTAACTTCTCGGCAGTCGGCAATCTCAAATCATCCAGTAGAATGAACGTACAATCGGTTGATGAAACGTTGCGGTAACGTCTGTTCGATATCGACCAAACAACCTCTAAATTTTGTAGGCGAAAAAGTGCTCACCTATTGCCGGTGTACATAAAAACAAACAGTAGAATTACTGAGTACAAGTTATAATCTTTGCTTAAGCACAGATCATGGAAAATAGGACTTCAGATTTGCTTTATTAAATAAGTGACCACGGCAAAAAAGGGCAATTCTTATAACCTGCTTGGTATTTTAATGTTATCTTCTTAAAATGTATTTGTTGTTAAATTTTCTAAAATTGTGTTTACTGTACTAGCAAACAGTAATATTAATAGTTAAAAGTTTACAGGGAACTAAATTCAGGGCCGGATTGAGGACCTGTAGGCTCCTAGGCTCAACCTGTGGCACGGGCCACCTTTCACAGCCCACCATAATTTGAATACCACCCTTTTATTTAATTATCACCCTTACGCTAACAATGATTTTAATAATTTAAGGGTGCGCCCTACCCAGATTGAATTCATTGTTGTTTAGTGCCGCGTCGGCGCCGCCAACAAGCAGGGCCATGCATATTTACGCTTGAAGACCATTTTGTTCTCCTCGATCGCACTGTTATTTTACAGATTTCTACCAAACTATCTGCAGTTTCACACTTTTCAGATTCCAATCTAGGGATCATACGGTTCCTTTTCTCCAAAATAATGTTTCTCCATACGTTAGGAATCTTTAGAAAAACGCTTAATTTGAGAACATTACTAATGGCCTACCACTTATTTTGAATTAAAATCACGATTTTTAAATCGTATGATCTCTAGATGAACATGTATTGAATCAAATAAAATCAAATTATTTTTAATTGGTTAAAAATTCAGCCTACAATGAGGGAGATGCAAACCCCTTACTTGAGCGTGCGGAAGGGGAGGTACGGCGCACCCTTAAGTAGTCCCACACTTCCCCTGCAAGAGTGAGGGTGAGCGCAAATAAATGCATAACCACCTTTCAAAAAAATAATCCCTGTTGAGAATGAGAACTCTTGACAACACATTAATGTGTTGTGTGTCTTACTTGGGCGGGAGGGATGTATAACCTTGTTGGTCTTGACCAGGGAGGTTTATTGTATAACTGGAGGTAACACACTGAAGAACAAAACTGTGAGCCGTTCTTTCCAAATTTTGGTGAGGCAAAGTACTACTCGCTGAAATCAAACGTGTCGACAAAGTGAATCAAACAAGTACCCATCCATGAGTTTAAACTCAATAAACTTGTATTTGTTTATTTCCTCATAATTAATCATGTTTCACGGAAAGATTAGGTACATAAATCAAACGAAACAAATAATTTACTCTAACGTTTATTACTTGTATTCCAGTGATTTGTATGAGTAGATTCACTTATAGGAATTAAATAGCCAATCAGGATAAATTCAAAATACCCCCGTCGCAGCAAACCTGCATACTCAGCGAATTTCCAATGAATATATAACATAACACATTAAAACACTTAAGAGGATTCATAAGAAATGTATTCACAAACAAGCGATATTTAAAATATTAATTATTCTCCATAAGAATAACATTGGGGATGAGTACGCAGGTTTGCTGCAACAAGGCACTCAAAATAATGGGTTTTATGCAAATATCAATAGAACTCATCTTAGTGAAGTCACATACCAAGTTTCATCCATATACATTCATAAATAACCGATATATAACATTTTAAGTATTTTCCATAAGAATAACATGGGGACCAAGTACCTAGGTTTGCTGCTACAGGAACCATAGGCGAAAAATTGTTTTTTTGTGCAAACAACAATAAACCACAACCAGATCAAGCCATATACCAAATTTCGCCAGTTTATATATAAACCTAGGCCATGGAGACCATGATAACTTTTAATTTTGAGATCCCCAGATGCCAAAAACACCATTCGTTCAAATTTATATATATATAATATATATTATATAATATATATATATATATATATATATATATATATTATATAATATATATTATATATATATATAAATTTGAACGAATGGTGTTTTTGGCATCTGGGGATCTCAAAATTAAAAGTTATCATGGTCTCGGGCTTAAGTCTTACCATGAGACCTACGGTAATAGCTTCTTCCCTATAGGGGAAATTCGCTAAAAGAACGATAAATTTGTCTCACCAGAGTACCAACCTGAAAAAATCACCGGCTCGCGGTAATAATCGTTAAGCAGTGTTACCTCCAGTTATATTGTCCTGCTGTAAGAATAAGTTTTCCCTGAACGTTGCCAAAATTCAAGCTATCACTTTCAGCCTATCTAAGAATATGGAGGGGGATGTACCTGTTAGGCTACTGGGCTTTACACTCGACCCGCAGTTAAATTTGGTCAATCATATCGAGTTTTTATGTATTAAACTCAGCAGAGTGATTTATCTGCTTCGACATCTAAAGGCTGATATGCCCTATGAATTTGTTCGCCTCGCATATTTCGCTTTTTTCCAATGCCACATCCAGTATGGCACTAGGCTAAGGGGGCACTCGCCTACGACACAGAGAGTTCTGCTTTTGCAAAAAAAGCTGTTAGGGTCCTATGTGGAGCTTCGCAGCTTGAAAATTGCAAGCTATTGCTGATTCAGCAGGGTATAATGTCTGTGTATAATGTGTATATATCAATGTGTGATAGAAATTAAGAAACAGGAGGCAAATCTTCCTCTGAATAGCAATGTTCATGGCTATGGATCAAGAGCTAATCTCGATGTACAACGTACGATATAGGGTTGGCACTTAGTTGTTTTCCTGTTGCAGGAATTAAATTCGTCAATGCCATACCTCTACCTGACAGGCAAAAATATGCTCAAGACTTTGCAAGAACCATGAAAGCGTGGTTGTTGGCCAACCTATTCTATAATATTCAGGAATACTGGATTGCAGATTTTAACAAACTAACCTCCCTAGCCTAACCACTGACAAGAGGTATGCGTGTGGCTTTTTGAATTTTTATTATATTTTTAGCGAATTTCCCCTATAGGGAAGAAGCTATTACCGTAGTCGGCATGGTAAGACCTAGGCCCGGGACCATGATAACTTTTCGTTTTGAGGTCCCCAGACCCCAAAAACACCATTCGTTCGAAACTCTCTCTCTCTCTCTCTCTCTCTCTCTCTCTCTCTATATATATATATATATATATATAGTGTTTTCGAAACTGTATATATATATATATATATATATACAGTTTCGAAAACACTTTAAAACTGTATATATATAAAGTTTATGTGGGGTATATATATATATATATATATGTGTGTGTGTGTGTGTGTGTGTGTGTGTGTCCGTGAACACGATAACTCTCGTAAAAATGATCCGATTCTGATGAAATTTGGTATAAACGTGTAAAGCATCATTTATGACTTTAAGTTCGAAAACCAGCCAGATCGCTCCATCCGAAGGGGTATTTCGGGAGGTTTTGTACCCCAATTTTTTTTAATTCTTTACATATAATTTTTGAAATAGCCAATCTTAGTTTTCATCATTGGATTTAGCTTAAAAAACACACAATTTGGTATTTTGTTCATTTCTCTACGTCAGTTGGTTACCGAGATATTGAAAGTGCTAAACACAGTACGTTGCCTAATGTAATTCTTATGGAGGAAAAGACAAATTTTATATCTCGGTTATTTATGAACATATACTGACGAAACTTGGTATACGGCTTCATATCGTTGTGGTCTATTGATATTTGCTCAAAAAAGCAATTTTTCGCCAAAGGCTCCCGTAGCAGCAAACCTGTGTACTCACCCCCATGTTATTCTTATGGAGAATTATTAAATGCTATGTCTCTCTTAATTACGAAATAAATGAATAAAAACTGGTATACAACTTCACCTAGTAAAGTTCTATTATTGATATTAGCGTAAAATTCTATTTATTGTGTTCCTTGTTGCAGCAAACCTGCGTACTCAGCCCCAATGTTATTTTTATTTTAAAATAATTAAAAATGAATATATCGCTTAGTTGTGAATATATTTTTATGAAACTTGGTAAGTGGCTTTATGTAGTATTAAGAAATTTATATCTCCATTGGAAATTCGCTGAGTATGCAGTTTTGCTGCGACGGTGGTATTTATTTTTCTCTTTTTGCGTTACATGGTGTGCTGCATGGCTTGCATAGACTTAGTGATGCATGGTGACTGCAGACTTATGAACTTGTTTTGTGAGTCAAAAGGAGAAACTTGAGACGTTTAGTTAGTTTAGTTTTAGAGACCTGGTCTATTGTGCAAACTGAAATCAATAAAATCTTGAATCTTGAATTTGGCAACGTTGTACCGGCGCGGCGATAGTCTGGAAAACTGACAGATATAGGAAGAGTAAATTGTACTAAAACATTAAAATCAAAAGTCAAAATTATTGGTCCTTAATTTTGTGGGGGAGGCGGGGCATTTTTCCCCAGGGTCCTAATCGCCTCGTGTAAGTTTGTCTTTGTCAAGCGATTGCTCCTCGGCATCTCTGATGACAAGATCCGCGTCAGAAGAAAATACCAAATCAGGGCACATTCCTTACAATTATGGTCTATGACGATTGCATTGAAAAACTATTAACAAATCTGTCAAAAGACATAATTTATGTATGCCATATTTAATTTTCCAGCTGTTCCATCATTCCAGTTGTCCAGGTTGTTCTTGTTGGCCCATTTGATCATCGTCTGATCGTTCATTTGATCACTTCACTTGTTGGATTTTGGAAACGGAATTCAGATGTCGTTGTTGTATCGTTGATTCTATTGAATTCTCAGAACTGGCCGACAAGGCGAAAACATTTTGATTCAGTACCGGTATTAATTTAAGTTTTTAGACTTGTGAGTGGCTAACTCCCGACTATTAAGTTCCTATTATATAGTAAGTAGTTATGTTTTACTGTTCAACTAAATAGTAGGCATTATTAATGTATTACCGATTGGCTAAATGTATTCGGCTCCCTATTTCTCTTCAAAATTGCCAAAGCCGCATAAGGGTTTTCACTTAATATAATTAATTGTAGTATTAAATAATACAGTCATACAAAATTAAATACAGTCATCTAAATCACAACTGATAGATTTTATCTAGGTGTAAACTGCTCTCAGTTATTACTATGACATTTTTATTTTTTAAGGTTAGGAATAGGCTAGGCCTTGGCCAATTATTGGGAATTGGAGAAATACTTATGTAGAAAATGGTTGTCTTCAATAGAGTTATTTCAACGTTGTGCACAATAAAAAGCACACCTTAACACGTGTGTGTTGTTAATGTGATCAATTAATTAAGACTCACTCGACAAAGTTAATTATAGATAGAATATATCTATTTGGAAGACTCACTCGACAAAGTTAATTATAGATAGAATATATCTATTTGGTTTGGAAATTCGCTGAGCATGCAGGTTTGCTGTGACAGGGATATTTTATATTCATGCCAACACTTTAATTTCAAAATTTATCTTTGAAATGGTTACAACTTTTTGCTTTTTCACTTTATCTTGCAAAGGAGGCCATCTGGTATCTCTCCAAATATTTATATTTTTTCAAATTCTGTTAGACCTAATTCTGAACAAAACAGTTATGCATGGTGATATGTGTGTTCTCCAGTAGCCTTCCTATTAGAATTTCTACAAATTGTTGAATAAAAGTCTGAAATTTTGTGAAATTTACCTGGCTAGTGAGCAATTCACCATTGGCAAATGCTGGGGTTAACTTATCTAGTCTTTGGGTCTTAATTTATTTGGGCCTAGCGTGCTTAATTTATCCTCTTACAGATACGTTAAAATAAGTAATGGCTGACGATGGCTGGGATTCTGGTGGCGAGAGTTCTCAGCCTCCCCCCGTATACTCTACAACGTTCTCACGCGGAGGAGGGAGAGGAGGGGGATATGACAAAGGATACAATTCCGAAGACAGGAACCGTAACAACTGGAGAAACGATGATAGAGGTGGGAGAGACGACGGTTGGAGGGACGACAACAGGAGTGGTCGTGGCGAGAGAGGATCAAGAGGCGGAAGAGGTGATGAGAAATTTGTTAAAATCCCCGCAGTGTTAATTATGTTTTTCTTCATTGTGGTCGCTTTTATTTCTTTCTAAGTTAAGACTTGTTCTAAAAAGTATACTACGGTACTGTAAACTGGTTGGGTAGCATAGTAATTAGAGTGGCAATTTTAATATTTGGTTAGGGAATAGTCCAAAACCTGGTCTTCATAGTACTCTCTCTGATAATCCTTTAGTTAGGAAGTTTCATAGATTAACTTAATTGCCCAATGACAAATTAAGCCGTTTCCAGGTTTGAAAGTCGGTAATCCCAACCAGTGTCCTCACTAAGATAACCAGGTTTGTAGCACACTCGAAAAACAACCAGAGAGCATACTTTAACAACCAGAGAGCACACTTGAACAACCAGGTAGCACACTTAAACAACCAGAGAGCACACATGAACAACCAGGTAGCACACTTGAACAACCAGAGAGCACACATGAACAACCAGGTAGCACACTTGAATAACCAGGTAGCACACTTGAACAACCAGGTAGCACACTTGAACAGCCAGGTAGTACACTTGAACAACCATAGAGCAAACCTGAACAACCAGGTAGCACACTTGAATAACCAGGTAGCACACTTGAACAACCAGGTAGCACACTTGAACAACCAGGTAGCACACTTGATCAGCCAGGTAGCACACTTGAACAACCAGGTACCATACTTAACCCTAGCAGTGGCCAAACGTCGCCCGGCGACGTTCGAAATCGTACCCTTGAAATGGCCATAGTCGCCGGGCGACCATTACGGTCCAACAATTTTCCAATGCTAAAAAGTAATTTATAATTAACTCGAAAGTGGACAAGTTATATACCATTTGAAAGATGACATTCTGAACTTTCATTTTATTATATAAATGAACCGTATAGCAGTTGTATAAGAACGTAACAACTACATAAAGTGAATGGTTTTTTTAGTGCAAATCAATACCTGCAACTGACACGTCGAAATTCGTCAAACATGGCCTGGGACAAGATAACATAACTTGGGTAAATTTCGTCGCATGGAGTAGCGGGTGGTACCACTGGACAGCAGACGAGTTGCTGTACATTATCGTATTTATTATTTGAACGATACATTGATAACAAAGAGCATATGATTTTTATAAAACAGGTGTTTTTGCCAAAACTAACGAATGGCCAAAAGTCGCCTAGCGACCATTATGAAACGCTGCAAATATATATGTAGGCAGTTTTATAACTAGTCAATAGTTGTGTCACATTGTAGGGGAAGAAACGTAGAATAATTTTGTTTTGACAAATGGCAGCACTGGTCATTCTCATTTCCTCCAGCAACGGAAGTAAATATCGTTTTTTGCCGAGTTAGTGAGTTGTGCTAACCTCGCTAGTGGCCTAGATTTTTGTAAGTGAATTTTTATCCGCGATTATTTCGGAAATCGTTCTAAATTCGGAGTTTATAGTGCTAGTGTAGTGGTTATGTGTTTATAACAGTAATCTTTATGCATTATTTATGCATAAATATTACTGGAAAGTGATAAATTAGTCAATTGGTGAAGTGAAAGTGAGGTCTAATGTTTTTGTGTGTTTTAGCATCATGTCAGACGATTTCATATCTAAACTGTTAGAGACTGATATGAGTTCATGTAACGAAATAGATGTCTTTAGTGATGAGGAGGAGGACTTTCACGTGTCTCCCCACCCCCCTCCCCCCCCCGAAGAAATTCTGAGTCCCCCCAGCCCAGAACCTGTGCCAGGCTGTAGCACAGCCTCTTTCAGTGCTGGGGACCAGAGCTGGAGGGAAAGAATTATCGCAAAAAAAAAAACCCTTGTCACCCCCCCTTCAAAAAGAGGCCCCCCAAACCGACCTCTTCGACCAAATCGTCATAGAACTTATGAGATAATCTCGAAAATGGTCGAAGAGGAGTCGGACATCGAAGACGTCGATGGCCTCTTTGATTTGTCGTCTGGCAGCGACGAGGAGTACCGGCCAAATGAAGAGGAGCTGGACACCTCTGATAGGGAAGACGTCCCTGCTGCGGTATTTCTTTTCCCGGCAACCGAGTTCCCTGATTCCCCCCCTCCGATAATTCCCACGGAAGAACTGCCACCCTACCCTGCAAGAAAGAAGCCCCCAGCAAAAAAGCCAGCAGTCCAGCGTCTCGTCATGACAGACGAGTTGCTGCTACAGGAGATAGGGACCGGACCACCACCTAAAGTCCCGAGGGTTGCTGCCCCCCCAGAAGATGCCGGCCCAGAACTGCCCCAACAGGACATCCAACGGGAAGGACCACCACGTCAGGAGCTCCCGTCTGGACCCCCATGGGTAAGGGTCTACCCACCTGAGCAGGCAATGGACGTAAGTTCAAAATTTACAGTAAATAATCCTGGACCTACTTGTGAACCTTCTCTGAACCCTTTGCACTACTTTTTCTTGTTTTTCACTGAGGCTATGTGGAACTTGTTTGTCACTGAGACAAACAAGTACGCCCGCAGTAAAGTGGCACAGTTGGAAAGGACTGGATTGATGTCCCCGCAATCCCGCTTTCGCAGATGGGTCGATGTCACAGTGGACGAGATGAAAAAGTATATTTCACTCTTGTTGAGCATGGGCATAACTCGTCGGAAAAATCAAACAGACTATTGGAGTAATGATCCTGTACTCCATGTACCTTTTTTCTCCCGAACAATGACGCTTAGAAGGTTTCAACTAATAACTTCTATGCTTCATCTGTCATCTCGCGTGTCTCCACCCATGGGCCAAGAAGGATATGACGCATGGGTAAAGATACGCGAGTTCCTGGACATGATGAATGAAGCATTCAAGTCGTATTTTATTCCGTCTCAGAACGTATGTATTGATGAAAGCATGATAGGTATGAAAAACCGAACAACTTTCATTCAGTACATGCCTAACAAACGCCATTCAAGGTTCGGAATCAAAAAGTTTGAGCTGTGCGATAGTAAGACTGGTTATGTCCTGCAGTCCGTACTTTATTCAGGAAAATACTTTTTGTCTGCGGGGAATGATCCCTTCACCCAGAAAGTCGTTGCATTCCTGATGGGCAAAGTGGGGTTGCTTGACAAAGGCTACCACTTATTTACTGACAACTTTTATACGAAGGTCTTGTTATCCCGCTGGTTGACCACTAGAAACACCTTTTTGACAGGAACGGTCAACAAGCGGAGTAAGGATCTGTCGAAGGTTGCGTTGGATACCGTGCTACAAGTTGGTGAGAGTTTGTATTTCAGAAGGAGGTTTGACGCTTCGGCGTCAGTCCTACTTGTGAAATTCAAGGAACGGGAAACCAGGAAACCGGTTCACCTCATATCAAATTGTATGCATGCTGAAGACGTTCTGGTTACCAGTAAAAGTAAGCGTGAGTCAATGAAGCCCGTTGTCATAAAGGTTTATAATGAACAGATGGGTGGGGTGGATTTCAAAGATAAAAGTGTTTACCATTTGTCATGTACACGGACATCAAGTAAGTACTGGAGGAAGATAGTGTACAATTTCATCGACATGGCTCTGTTGAACGCGTACCTTCTGTACTCGGCTCAACATCCCAATCCGTTGCCCAGGTCAAAATTCAATGTCGAAATAATTCGTCACCTATCTACCTCCGGTACGCCTCTTCCCCTACCGCCCATTGTCGGTCCAGGTGGGGACAACCCTGACAACCCTCAGCCTGTCCACCATGCCCACAGCATCGAGCTTCTACCGAACAAACAGAGGAGAGTGTGCCAGCCCTGCAAAAGAAATGACGGGGCACAAGTTCGTACAGTTCGCGGTGGGTACTGGTGCAAGACATGCCATAACGGCGTGCACAGGATCTGCATAGCCAGGATGTCAACGATTCCCTGCGTCGTGCAAGCTCGACCGTGCCGTCGTCAAATCTAATGACATTGGGATTTTGGGAGGGGGTGAGTGAAATTTTGATTTTGTTTTATAATTGTAAGGCATGATATGCTAGGCCCATTCATAGTATCACGTGTTTCTGTATTTATATTATTACATAATACATGTAAATAAAAATGTTTTTCCAATGTGTTATACATTACTGTGTAGGGAATTGAATTTACTACAACATTTTTATAATATTTTTGCCTAAAAAAATCTGTACAAGATTATTATAAAAAATTACCTTACATGAGCTATCTGCGATTCACTAATTACTCGACAAAAGTTGCGATTTTTCGTATTTTATTACATAACACATGTACAAAAAAATATTTTCCCCATGTGTTATACATTTCTATGTAGGGAATTGAATGTACTATAACATGCTTATAATATATTTGGCCTAAAAAAATCTGTACAAGATTTTTGTACTTCAATGTGTTGGAAATTTTTTTACGTAAATGCTAATTTTCTAGTTATTTGTATAGTAAACGGGTAATAATAATTTTTTTACTCCCCACAATATTACATATTTGTTTTCCTTAGTTCATAACCTAAAGAAATATATGTACAATATTATTATAAAAAATTATCTTACATGAGTTATCTGCGATTCACTAATTATTCGTCTTACTCGACGAAAGTTGCGATTTTTCGTATTTTATTACATAACACATGTACAAAAAAATATTTTCCCCATGTGTTATACATTTCTATGTAGGGAATTGAATGTACTATAACATGCTTATAATATATTTGGCCTAAAAAAATCTGTACAAGATTTTTGTATCTCAATGTGTCGGAAATTTTTTTTACGTAAATGCTAATTTTCTAGTTATTTGTATAGTAAACGGGTAATAATAATTTTTTTACTCCCCACAATATTACATATTTGTTTTCCTTAGTTCATAACCTAAAGAAATATATGTACAATATTATTATAAAAAATTACCTTACATGAGTTATCTGCGATTCACTAATTATTCGTCTTACTCGACGAAAGTTGCGATTTTTCGTATTTTATTACATAACACATGTACAAAAAAATATTTTCCCCATGTGTTATACATTTCTATGTAGGGAATTGAATGTACTATAACATGCTTATAATATATTTGGCCTAAAAAAATCTGTACAAGATTGTTGTACTTCAATGTGTCGGAAATTTTTTTTACGTAAATGCTAATTTTCTAGTTATTTGTATAGTAAACGGGTAATAATATTTTTTTTACTCCCCACAATATTACATATTTGTTTTCCTTAGTTCATAACCTAAAGAAATATATGTACAATATTATTATAAAAAATTACCTTACATGAGTTATCTGCGATTCACTAATTATTCGTCTTACTCGACGAAAGTTGCGATTTTTCGTATTTTATTACATAACACATGTACAAAAAAATATTTTCCCCATGTGTTATACATTTTTATGTAGGGAATTACATTTACTACAAAATGTATATAATGGATTTTACCTAAAAAATCTAATGTAGAAATAACAAAGCTTTACTTTTGAAATTTCAATCGAAAATTTTAGAATTTTCTTTTTTTTTTTTATTTTATAAAAAAATACATTTACAGATTCATTTGTTTTATATATATTCAGATTCCCCTGGTCTTTCTGAATAAAATGAGTATGCATATTGATAGGTTTACTCCAAAATTGTAATTTATACGTATTTTTAAAAAAAGGTCTGCAAAATCGCCAAATCTGCTGGCCATTTCCCACTTCAACATTAGGCCACTGCTAGGGTTAAACAATTAGGTAGCACACTTGAACAACCAGGTAGCACACTTGAACAGCCAGGTAGTACACTTGAACAACCAGAGAGCACACATGAACAACCAGGTAGTACACTTGAACAACCAGAGAGCACACATGAACAACCAGGTAGCACTCTTTAAAAACCAGGTAGCACACTTGAACAGCAGGTAGTACACTTGAACAGCCAGGTAGCACACTTGAACAACCAGGTAGGCCTAGCACATTTGAACTGCCAGGTACCATACTTAAACAATCAGGTAGCACACTTGATTAACTATTATTTGTTTTGCCTGTGTTTTTAATAGCATCGTTGACAATCCGCAGGTAGAGGAGGAGAAGGATTCAGCCGAGGTAGAAATAATGAGAACTCTACAACCATGTATATAAATTCTTCTGATGTTGGAAAAGTGATAGGAAAAGGAGGATCAAAAATTAGAGATTTGGAATTTGAATCTGGAGCAGAAATTAAGGTAGGATTAAAATAATTTTGTTTCAGTGTTTGTTATAGGCTTTTGGTTCTGAGTGTGATATTGTCAAGTACACAATGTTCCACAGTTATGTATTAAATTGTTTAGCAAATACAATTGTCTGCAAATTTACAGTAATAAGATATCTTCTGAACCAAGCTATGAAGTTTAACACTTTAATTAATTGTTATTACACATTATTGAAATGGTTCACTTCTTAAATTTGACAAATCAACCTTCTTCCACGTTTCTTCCTACATCCAGGGAAATTAGCATTTCAAAAGTTAAATTATAACCAGATATACTGCTGTTATGTTTTTGAAAACACTTTGGTTTGATATCATTTATTTATTTTCATAAACATGTACATATTGGCCTTGTGTCACTGTATTGTGACACATGGGATGTATTGACAAACTTTCAAGTACAAGTTCTTGAGCAGTATCATTCATGTTGTTACAATCACACAGGGTACAATCAATTATGTTTCACGACATTACAAAACAAATTAAAACTTATCCTGAAGGCCTACTTACATTATGTACATACAAGATGGTAAATTTAGATAAAATAACTTATTTAAACCCGAACCCAAACCGACCATCAATTGCTGTGTATATTTTACCACTGGAATTTAAACAACAGCTAGTACATGATTATAATGTTTTCAGATCGAGAAGAACGACGGTTCCTCCGACCAGACTAGGATCACTCTCCGGGGTTCCTCCGACAGTCAGACCAAGGCCAAGGAGCTGATAGATGATCTGCTGTGCGACGTGGAGGGGTGGGGCCCTGGAGGGAGGCCGGGCATGAGGGGGAGGGGAGGATTCCGCGGGGGGAGGGGGAGGAACGACCGGAGCCACAGCCACATCCCCATCCAGCGGAAGGAGCTCGATGGCATTGAGCCCCCCACCATCGACTGGGACGAAATCAACCGGATATATGTGAGTGAGGGGTTGAAACGACAGTAAAGCAGGGAAGAGTTGGAAAAATGCCGAATGTCGGTGAAAATGAAGTCAGGGCAATTTTTAAATTTAATTGTAAAATTCAAAGCAATACTGTGCAAAAATTAAATCTTATTAAATTGTTTTGTTAAATCGGTTTTTATGGTGTGACAAAGAGCTTCCTCAAGTGAAAAAGGTAAGGCAAAATATGTTTTGGACAGCAACAAACTGTAAACATTAAAATAATTGAGCGGAGCTCCTATACTACACTCTGGCTTTGTATTTACATGTACTCCTCCTATATGGCTGGAGTGATCCTCACGAAATTTTGCTCGGTCATAGTAACCATCTATGGGAAGGTATAAATCTGAAATGGTCCAAATCGGACATAAGGGTTCTGCCCTACGGCCCTTTAAAGTTACCATGTTATTTTAATAGGAGAAATATTTTATTTGGTTTGTTTACTGTGTGTTGATTATACAGCTGTTATATGGATCAAATTTAAATGCAGACTGTTACTATCAGCTGTTTGTAAATACAGTAGTTTTCTGTGAAATTGTTGTTTTGTTTATTTTAGTGGTTTGTTTCTTGATACATTTCTGAAAATTATTGATTAAATAAATACTCGCTCCGCTCAATATTGCAAGCAGACAACTGCATTGTATACCTAGTTAAAATAAACAGGAAAGCGTTGGTACTACTACGGGGAAGGTGGAGGCTGATAAAAAAAATTTTATTAAATATTACCTATTATAAAAAAGTGTGCTTTCTGATTGCAAGACAGGGGAAAATTAACTTTTGTGGTCAGGTAAATCATTAACCAAGTAAACGTGTGAACTATGTAAAGGAAACATTACCAGAGAACTTTATATATTAAAGGCGAATCCCACTTGGTGGTCCTGGCACAAGTCCCACAAAAAAATCATAATAAAAATGCAACTTAATGAATGCAGAAGAACATGACCGGGGAGAGGAAGTTTATCATCCCCTTCATGAGCTTGACAGAGGCGATGTTGTACCGAGGTGATGATGTACAGACGCGATGTTGAACAAACGCTATGTTGAACAGACGCGATGTTGAACAGACGTGATATTGTACAGACGCGATGTTGTACAGATGCGATATTGGACAGAGGCAATGTTGTACAGAGGCTTGAACAAAATATTGTATTTTCATTATGAATTTTATAGCGAGAACTTGTGCCAGAAATAAGTGGGATTTGCCTTCTATCTTCATGGGCTAGTTCTTTGGAAGCGTTTCCTTTAACCTAATTCCAGGTATAATTTATAGACTTAGAATACAAGTATTCAGACTACGATTATTAATTAGTAGGTACGTTAAACATTATTGTGTATGTTAAAATGTACACACAGATTAACCAGACCTTAACTAATAATTGTATTGATTTTTATTGTATTTTAGCATGATATTTCTAAACACCCGTAGTTGTGAGGTTAACTGATCGTCTCGTTGAGTCAGCTTGTGTACTAGGAGATGAGTTGCTTGACAAGTTGGTCCTTTATGCCTAGAACACATTCAGAGGCTCCGGCCTTCCACTGTCCTGGCAGCTGCAAACTTGAAATGTGAGCAGACAGTGGGATTACTTTACTAGGTGGCAAACCTTTAGGTGGCTTATCTTTATAGAATCAACATAGTCCAAGTTTCTTTAAGATAAAGAAAGGTATTGTGCATTCAAAATGTTTTAAAAAGAGTATTCTGAAATTGATATTCTTAATTGAAAAACCTTTTAAAAAAATAATTATTGTCAATATTTTTAAAGTACTTACTATAGCCTAAATAAAATAAAATCAAACATGTATACATTTGTCAATGACAGGAACAAGGACAGAAAGATAAGTGGGCCAAGCTGCCACCTATCATCAAGGAGTTCTACAGGGAAGATCCAGTAGTGAAGAACATGGACCCGGAACGGGTCAAGGAATTCAGGTGACTAAAGACCTAAGTAGGCCTACTGTTTTGATGAGTTAAATATACATGTTACATGTATATTACAGTTAACTAATAACCAAATCGTTATGAGTTAAAATGTAAAGAAACTATTATTTTGTGACAGTACCAAATAACATAATTTTGTTTTTAAATCCATAAACTTAAGTTTCCGGTGTCCCGTTCTCCCAACGGGGTACTCACAGGTATCAAATTCAATGCAGCAGAAAACTGAACATATAAACAAAACAACACAGTGTCAGTCTCTGATTATATTTTTTTGTTTTGTCTCATTGTTCATCATAGGCTATTGTACTGAGTTTAAGAAATTGTTGACTTAGCTGGATGTTGTAATAATTGAGTCTTTCGATGCTTTCATGTATACATAACGTATAAACAGTTTATTATTATTCTTAGTATGTAATTAGAAGTTTTCCTTTTCATTCACTTCATTTAATTTGTAGCGAATTTCCCCTATACGGTCTTACTATTACCGTAGTCGGCATGGTAAGACCTAGGCCCGGGACCATGATAACTTTTCGTTTTGAGGTCCCCAGACCCCAAAAACACCATTCGTTTGAAACTGTATATATATATATATATATATATATATGTGAGGTTACAAAAATAATGTAAGACATGACTATGACCATAGATTAAGCATACTCCTTAGGAGATATTGCATGGGCAGGTTGTCAGACGAAGACGGGTGAACAGTGGCGTGCTCCTGCGGGATTTTCTAGTACTAGCATAGAATTAGTGCCGACGGCATCAGCGCAGTGGCGCAGCTCGTGGCCACGTGAGGAACCAACGATCCGCGGGCTAGGAGGGGATACGACATCCGTGTGCGAGAGAGAGCGGGAGTACTTGTGCGATAGAGAGAGAGGGAGTGAGAAAGATAGGCGCCGCCGACGCGACCCTGCCGTAGTGCCGTGGCTCGCTCGCACTCGCAGGGCGTCCGCCAGCCACCAGCCACAGTGCCTTCGTGCCTTCCTTTCGTCAAATCGTAAAGCGGCTTCTTCCTTGATAAATGTTCTACGTTCGCTTGTGAAAATACTCTTACAGTTATAATTACAAATTAGTGTAATAGGTGTATAGTATGTATAACCGATATTTCATTACCAATGATTCAGTGAATTCATAACATACAATATTCCTATTAAAGTCCCACTTAATTCTTTTTCACAATTTATTATTTTTTTCCTTTTAATTTCGTCGGGGCGGAGAGTAAATCCTCATGGACAATCAAAAATCCGTATTCGAGAGTATTGCCGGACTTTTACCGGCTAAAAAAACTCCGCGAAAAATTTAAAATTATTAAAATAAATAAAGTAATTTCTGTGATTTGAGTAATTAACTTTGAAAACCTTTATTAAGTTCAAATAAAATTTATGTTCTTTTTGAAAAAATTGAGAAACATTAAGAAATTATACAGGTTTGAAACACCTACGAAACGGCCAGTCCGATTTTAATGAGAGACCTATCAAATGAACGGAAATATTGTCAAATTTTATATTACGGAGTTTCAAATCTTTCCATTGCTTTTTTAAATTTATATAAGGAAAAACAGTGTAAAACATCGGTGTTTTTTACAATGTGTGAGTAAATCTCAAATTTAAACGATTATTACAAAATATCAAGTAAACGTATCGGCTTAAAATTGTTATGGCGTATATAGGCCTAAGGGTTATTTAATTAAAACACTTTTGTCACGTTTCATGAAAGGAATTCATGACTACCTATATAATAAAAATAAACTTAATTTTAATCAGGCAAATATGTGTAATTCAAAAAATATATACAGGGTGTCACAAAAAAGCGTGGTGTGATTCGCAGAATTTGATTCCACATATGAAAATAAGTCAAAATTATCTACAATTGGTTCAATTTCAGTGCTACGTCTACCCGGCAGCATCATCTCGACTTGTCGTCTGATTGATGCGTCGTCAGTCAGATTCATATGCCTTCTGTAATACTACTACAGAGAGTTCACAGGCATTTCGGTGAAAATTCGTTAATTTAGTTTTAAAACGTCTTTTTCGGCCATTCTCGTTCATGCGGCTCGGTTGTCGTTCCCCAGGGAGGTAAAAACCATGGAGAGCTCGTCAAATGGACAGAAAACGGTCCGCGCATTGTCAGGCTAGACCCAAAGTGCAGGACACGGCAAATCTGAGTAATCCCGAGCGGTGAGCCCGTTGTCGTTTACATGCTCCTATACCTCTTAATAATAATACAACTACAATGAAACTTATATATTTCTTTTCTGCATGAATGTCCGCATCTAACGGTATCAATATATTTTAGTTTAAAATTATGTGTAATTTGTAATAATTAAAATATTAGAAGGTTGTAAGAACATGACATAAAAAAGTCAGTAAGCGAGAAAGTTTTTTATTCCTGAGGTAAAATTAAACTTCCAGCAAGAAAGTTGTAGCTAATTAGTTGATCTTCAAAATTTATTCGAAAAAATTTTCGATAGAGCTTCTAGTTTCTTCAATAATCCGATATAAATTACGGCTATGTTCAGTTCTACGCGCGCCGCCGTCGTCGTCGACCACGGCCCCACGCCGCGCCGTACTACCACATCAGAATAATCGCTTCTCATTTTACTTAGATTTTTATAAAAAGTAATTATATAAATATATATTTGACTCCATATTATATTGAGGTTATTGTTACTTAACACAGCTTTCAATTATGATAAAAAAAACATTTATCGAGATCTAATCTGAATCATGATTAAAAATTACATATTAAATATTATAAATGAATATGTAATTAAATTAAATGAAAAATAATATGAGACTTATTTGTTGTACATAGTAAAATGTTATGCAAGAATAAACATATTTGTTTTGTTATAACGTGGTTGTGAAGCAAAAATTCCTTACTAAATACTTTATTTGTCCATTTTCTAAGTTAAAATACAGGAGTCATAACCTCGATATGTATTGGATTTTATCTAAACATAATTTTGCCTTTTATTTAAACCCTTCTCTCTTTAAAATTTGTATCACTTAAAAATTTTTCCTTCTAGTTCTAGCAGTTATTTATTACATCGTTAAATTAGATTGTATTTAAATTTTACATGTTTTCAGGTTTATCATCCTTAATTTTATGGTCACATTTTATGATTTTAATTGTGAACATTGAAATAGAAGAGAATCAACATCTATTTACAGAAACTTAAGTTATACCTCCCTAACAACTATTCAAATAGACTTATAATTTGATTTTGTGTGAATAAATAAGGAATAGATCGGAGAAATTAAATACAAAGTCGTAAGTAAATATGTGTAGCTAAATATTTAATCAAAATTATGAATGAACTTATGGTTTTACGTCGAAACTCAGAACTAAGCCTCTACATCAGCCAATACTGTAATAACCAATCCTATAAAAATCATATTGGCGTTAAAAGTTGAGGAACATTTCAAAGAACTCGAATACGAAAGATACTTAATTTTGAATAAACTTTTCTACCAAAGCTATAAATGCGATGGTATGGAATCAAATTTGTTGTGTCAAAATTCAAAACTAAGCCTCTTTAAAAGCCGTACAATTGTTATTATATAGTTATTTTCACGAAAAGAGTTGACTCATGTATCGAGTAAATAAAATATGGGAGTCATTGAGTCGTTAATTAATTAATTTCGATGAAAATCCAGGTTGAGTACGTGAAAATCGAGATTTGCATGCTAATATTGAAACTTACACGTGTTTTTACGTCATAATTAGAGGTTAAATACATTTTAATTTAGTACCAAAAGATAAAGAATTTATTCAGTAATTCGATTCCAAAAACCATTTTACTATAAAAAAATCCCTTGCGCCGTTAACCTCATTTAACTGAGGACGCGTCGCCAATAACCCATAAGACGCTGTACTGAGCGCTGCGGCTGCGACCGCCGAATCCTACACTTTGAGATGTGACCTTGAGCCCAGCCGTACCGAATTTTGGTCTATCCCGACTACGGGCGCGAGCATGGTCTATCCCGACATGTTTTCTACCTCGCTGTCGTTCCCAGTCAATAAGAAAAGTTTTGGTTGTCATTTTCAGACAATAAAAAACGTTGCCGATCGTCATTTCGGGCCATTAAATGCAAGTAAAATCCTGTTTTTGATCCATCCGATGCGGAAAAATAGGCGTTCTTTGGTGATAGATCGGGGTCGAATCGCCGACTGTATTCGTAAAAAATACGTTCCGGTTGTCGTTCGGGCCTATAAAACGGAATCCGGCTTTATTTTTCGTTGGGGAAATGTGGTCCGATTGTCAATTTTTATGATAAATCACGGTTAGATTGTGATTTTTGGCATATATTGAAGCTCGGTCGTCATTTTCAATCAATAAACAAGTTGCGACCGTCGTTTTCGGACTTTAAAATGCTAGGAAAACGGTTGTTTTCGGCAAATAGAATGAAGTGGAATTGCCTATTTTGTTTAAACAATTGTTTTTCTGTAAAACGCAGACTTTTTCGGCCGATAAAATGCGGCCCTTAAATTTTTTGAGGTCAATGTTTTTGCCCTACAAATCGCAAAAGGGGTTTGTCGGTCAATTGCTTTTTTCGGGCGCTAAAACAAGGCCATATTGCTATTTCCGTGGATAATATGCGGCTCGCTTGCCACTTATTGAGGCCAATAAAACGTGGTCCATTCCATTATACTTAAAAAATTCACTCATTTTGGTGTTTTTGACCACCAAGTTGTGGCAAAATTTATGTTTTTACCGATAAAACACGGCCAAATATCTGATTTTGCCCGGTAAAATGCGTTTCGGACTTCGCTTTTGTATATAAAACACGACCCGGCTTTGTTTTTTACCGAGAAAATGCGGTCCGATTGCCGTTTTTTAGCGATTAAGTACATTTCCGGCATTAAATAAGGTTGGTACTCAATTTTCAGCCGATAACAAACTTTGCGGTCGTATTTTGGCTAGCAATTTTGCTGTAAAATTGCCGATAACATTATCAATTTTGGTTGATAACACACACCCGATCGGTAAATTTTTCTAATAACACAGTTTGACCGTTTTCAGGCTAAAAAATGTGGTCCGATTGACGTTTTAGACGGCTAAATTAGAATATATTGCTATTTTAGGCCAATAATATGTATCTCGGGTGTCTTTTAAAATCGCCGTATCTCGGCTGATAAAATTTGTTTCGATGTTAGTCTCGGTAAAATCTTTGTTTTCGACGATAACATACTTTGATACTTCCGCTGGCGGTTGGCCTTTGAATTGCGGTTTGAGTATAAACTATTGCGGTATTTTTGCCCGATAAACTACGTTCATTGGTCGTTTTTGGTCTAAAAGTTACGGCGA
The DNA here is from genome assembly GCA_963675035.1 of Allygus modestus. NCBI lineage: Eukaryota > Metazoa > Arthropoda > Insecta > Hemiptera > Cicadellidae > Allygus > Allygus modestus. The sequence goes on from OY776114.1 coordinate 102,938,854, forward strand.
CCATGAAATGCGGTCAAATTGTCATTTTTATCCGAAATAACAGGTACAATTTCTGATTTTGGTCCATGAATTCTATACAGTCGTCTTTTTAGGCCGATAACGCACAATTTGGTCAATAAAACGCGTTCGGTTATTTTTTACGGCCAATAAAATTATTGATATGGAATTTTTAACAAATTTCCGGGGATGGAATCCCGGACCCCCCACCCCTGAGCCTGAAGAGTATTCCATACCCCCCAAAATCCCCGGCATTTCCCCCCCCAACATGACTCCCTGGATCCGCCCCTGATAAATGGTAAAGACTTCTTGACATTTCTGGACCACAACTAATTTATGCTTATTGCTTATGAGGAATGAAGCAGGAAACAGTGAACAACAATGCGGACATAATTAAGGAACAGTGAATTTAGATCTGAGATTTATTATCTGAGATTATTAAGATTTCATAAATTTTTGAGTTTCATAAATCACAGTGATTTCACAACCACTTTGGACTCGGTACTTGCTTTGAAAAAAAACAGCATCCATTATTAAAATATGTTGCAACTACCAAAGTTCAAATTTATGGTTCGCAAAATTTAAATAATAAATTAAATTTTTTGGCAAAACTCAAAAACAATTAATATAATCATTAATCAGATTTATAAGGCAAGGTCGAACACATTCTTTCTCAGTCTTCACCTGTTAATAACTAGCGTATAATAATATAACATTGTAATGTGAATGGGTCATGACATTCCTATGAAAATCGAAAGACGCTTGCGGCAGTTTCAGGCAGTACACCACCTCGGCGAGGCGCCTCGGCCGTTGGCGGTGGCGGGACGTGGTAACAGGCTTCGGTCGGTGCACTCAGCGGAGTGTGTGTGTTGGGGGTTGGGAGATGGGAGATTTAAGAGGGGTTAGCGGAGGGGCTGTTAGGATGGGCGCGCGGCCGAAGGGGGAGAGAGGAAGGGCAGCGACAGCAGCGCGGCAGCGTAGACGTTTCGAACTAGCTCCGCCGTCGCCTTGGACGTACAAGCAGACCGTGTACGCTTGTCCCATTACGATGGGTGATCTCCTAAGGAGTATGCTTAATCTATGCTATGACCTAAAGGTTTGAAACTAGTCGTCTAATAAAACATATTACGTTACAACCAAAAAGGGTACTCTGTTTTTAAAATTATGCTTACGACTAACATATTAGTAGCCCTAATCGCTTTGTTATTTTTAATATATATATATATATATATATGTGTGTGTGTGTGTGTGTGTGTCCGGGAGCACGATAACTCTCGTAAAAATTATCCGATTTTGATGAAATTTTGTATAAACGTGTAAAGCAACATTTATGACTATAAGTTCGAAAACCAGCCAGATCGCTCTATCCGAAGGGGTATTTTGGGGGGTTTTGTACCCCAAAAATGGGTGGTTCAAACTTTTTACATATAATTTTAGAAATAGTCAAATTTTAGTTTTCCCCATTGGATTTAGTTTTAAAAAACACACAATTTGGTATTTTGATCATTTCTCTACGTCAATTGGTTACCGAGATATTGAAAGTGCTAAACACAGTACGTTGTCTAATGTTATTCTTATGGAGGAAAATAAAAATTTTATATCTCGCTTATTTATGAACGTATACTGACGAAACTTGGTATACGGCTTCATCTGGTTGTGGACCATTGATATTTGCTCAAAAAACATTTTTTTACCCAAGGCTCCCGTAGCAGCAAACCTGCGTACTCAGCTCCATGTTATTCTTGTGGAGAATAAGTAACGTATTATCTGCCTTCATTATGAAAATAAATTAATGAAATTTGGTATGTGGCTTTACCTACATGAGTTATATTGATATTTGTATAAAACCCCATTTTTTGTGTTCCTTGCTTCAGCAAACCTGCATACTCAGTCGCCATGTTATTCTTATGGAGAATAATTAAAATGTCATAAATCGTTTATTTATGAATGTATATTGATGAAACTTGGTATGTGGCTTTGTATGGTATTAAGATACATATATATGCATTGGGTTTGCAAAGGAAAAGCACTTGGCTTGGGAGTTTCATTAAGAAAAGGTGGGATACACAGCTAACTCACCTGAAGAAACTGGTTCAGATGAGCACAGCAACAAAGAAAGTATTTTTTACACACATACATATGTAGACAGTCTCTCTCTACATCTGAAGAAGTCTCAAATGGAGACGAAATATTATGTAATATGTGTGTAAAAAATACTTTCTTTGTTGCTGTGCTCATCTGAACCAGTTTCTTCAGGTGAGTTAGCTATATATATGCATTGGAAATTCGCTGAGTACGCAGGTTTGCTGCTATGGGGGTATTTCATTTGTTAGAAATTTTGTTAACATCTGTTTATTCCATGAGGTAAATTAGTTTAAAACAGAAGTGACTTAAATCTCATAAAATCTTTCCTGCTTGTGGAACTTTGAGGGCCGGTGTGGCAGATCCCAATGGTCTGAGGAAAAAATCCATTTTCTTTAGAACAAGAGGACAATTCTTTTAATTTTGATATCTTAATTGTCACAATCAAGCATGAAATAAAAATAAAATTACTGAACAAAATATCCTTAGGGAATGAACCAATAAGATAAAGTTAACCATTCAAAAACCTCTTGTTTAAGTATTCCCTTTACCAGATTACCTGAACTAAGAATGTAAGACAAATTAACCTCATTTCCATTCTTACGAATATGAATAAATTTGAGTATCCTTTTGTTCAGGCAACAGAAGAACAACATAGTGGTGCAGTACACGTTCGGCGAGTGCGGGGAGCCTATCCCCAACCCGGTGGTGACGTTCGAGCAGGCGTTCGCTCCCTACCCCGACATCCTGGACCAGATATACAACCAGAACTTCACAGAGCCGTCTCCCATCCAGTGTCAGGCGTGGCCCGTCCTGCTCAGCGGCAAAGACCTTATCGGGATAGCTCAGACTGGGACAGGTATCGGACGCCATACTGTTCTTGAAAGAAATGTAAATAAAGAGATCTGACTGATTGGTAATTTACTCTTGGTGCTTGGATGAAATACAAACAAATAGTGTTTCAACCAGGGCACTCTGTTTCCATTTTATATTGCCTTGCTCTAATCAGGTTGGGATGCACAGTAGGTGACTGAATAGGCAGCTTATGTGATTAGTGTGGCATCTCACTAGGTCATTAATTTGAACTTCAATAAATCAAATTCCTTAATTAAACCAAATTTTTGTCATTCCCCTCGAACTTGCCTACCTACTACTACCTTATTCTACCTCTGTAAATCAATAGTTGGTCAGGGACCATCTCCATAATTTTACAATTTGTGGTCAGTTCAGCCTACCACCCCACCTGATTAAAACAACTGGAAAATCTCTAAAATTGAAATTATGTAATAGTTTCTAATTTCAAAACATCAGTTATCTGAGCTTCTATCGCCCCATCCTCCACAAAATGTGGATTAACATGTGGGTGTTTATCATCTGTTCATGCATCTAGTGCATGGGACCACACAATAATAGCAAGTAAACAACAGCAGATGCTGGGAGTCAAAACTTCCGCTGTAGATCCTCTCATCGAGTTTAGCCCTGTTACTTGTCTTATCAAAATGTTATTGTAGTTTATTTTTAAGTTTGCGTTGTCTAAAAGTTTGCAGATATTTCTTTCAATGTACGGTATTTATAAATCCGATGATCAAGTATCCTCTAGAATCGGGGTTAAAACAAAACAACAATCAGAATAAAACTACCAACTCGGACTCAGCAGGACGTGTGACTGTTCGCAGGCAAGACCCTGGCATTCCTGTTGCCGGCGCTGATCCACATAGAGGGCCAGCCGGTGCCGCGGGGGGAGCGGGGCGGCCCCAACGTGCTCATGCTGGCCCCCACCAGGGAGCTGGCCCAGCAGATACAGGCGGAGGCCAGCAAGTACTCCTACAGGGGCATCAAGTCGTGAGTCCACTACGGGGATAACTAATGGTCAATGTGTTTGATAACTAATGGTCGATGTGTGTGATGGCTAATGGTGGATGTGTGGGATTGACTAATGGTTGATGTGTGCGATTGACTAATGGTCGATGTGTGGGATCAATTAATGGTCGAGGAGTGGGATTAACTAATGGTCAATGTGTGCGAATAATAGTCCATGTGTGTGATTAACCAATGGTTGATTTGTGTTATTAACCAATTGGCAATATAAGTTATTAACTAATGGTAACTCAAGGTTGATATTCCATCTCCAGTAGGAACTGACAGAAGTCTGTTACTATTAAAACCTGCAGAATACGGCTGCAGATGAGAATCGCCCACCAAAAAGATCCACACGCACTACGGTATTAATTTATTTTACGCTGTTGTACAGTTCAACTGTAACAGACTTCTCACTGCCACTTCGTACACTAAATGTCTTATTCCATCATTTTACAATCACATCCTAAGCAGGTGCTCTACCCTTCTTAACTCAAATCTGAAATAGTGTTTTGTATCTCAAATGCATAAAATGTTTTGCATACTTTCATCAAAGACTTTAAAACCAGTTTCTGACTCGCCCTTGCTCCGTCCTGTATCCTGCACTGCAGTATAGCTGACTCTTGTCTACTTCTTTACATCATATATGCCAGCTACTGATACTTCGAATACGTTAAATATATCTATAGTTCATTCTATAGGCTATGTTTGTTAGTTCGAATCCGTCCCTTCTACAAAAGTTTGCTTCTTCTTCCACAGCAGCACAGTTGTATGCCTGTGCCTATCTCGCGCTTAGTTGTCCTGACTCCTAGCCTATTGAGACCAGAAAGAAATTAGTCCAACTTTCAAAATTTGTTATTGTTTTACATTTAAAGCTTAAGTTTCAAAATCGTACTACATTAGTTTGAGGTTAGTTTTGGATAGAGCTTTTGCCAAATTAGCAGGAAAATATGGATAGGACAAGCAGGCTTACCTTGGAAAGTAAAGGATCCTAATGACAGCACACTGACACTACAAAAACACATAACAAAATATGTCGAGGCCAATGGTCAATTTGTCAACTTGGATTTCTTCTCCGAGTTGATAAAGAGGCCAGTGGCCTTGAAATTTTTGTTATGTCATTTTGTAGTGTCAGTGTGCTATCATTATGATGCCTTGTGCTATCTATATTTTCCCACTTGAACTACGTTAGTTGTAAGTATTTTAAGATCTTTCTTGCTGCCTTTACAGTTGCCAACCTGTTTCAGGAAGTATTTTGCTATGCAGAAAATATTGCCAAAATAAAAAGCAAAAGTTTGTTTTGATATTTTGTCAATAATCGCCTTTTATCTGTGCCCCAGGTTGTGCATCTATGGGGGCGGCAGCCGCAGGGACCAGATAGACGCTCTGAGGAGGGGAGTGGAAATCGTGGTGGCCACCCCGGGACGCATGAACGATCTCATCGCCGCGGGTAGGAATAGCATGGTTCACACTTTCTGGAAAGTCAGTCAGTCAGGGAGGGTCAGGGAAAAAGTTGTAAAATGTCAAAAGTCAGGGCAAATGCTTAATATTTTATGCAAGTCGGGGAACAATTTTGATTTAAATTTAAACGCAAAGCACCACTGTGCAAAAATCAATACTTATTCGATTTTTAGCGAATTTCCCCTATAGGGAAGAAGCTATTACCGTAGGTCTCATGGTAAGACTTAAGCCCGAGACCATGGTAACTTTTCATTTTGAGGTCCCCAGATGCCAAAAACACCATTCGTTCAAATTTTTATATATGTGTGTATATGTATATTTATACATATATATTTATATATATATATATATATGTGTGTGTGTCCGTAAGCACGATAACTCTCGTAAAAAAGATCCGATCTTAATGAAATTTGGTACAAACGTGTAAAGTACCATTTATTTGAACGAGTTTGAAAACCAGACGAATCACACTATCCGAAGGGGGGTTTTGGGGGAGTTTTGTACCCCAAAAATGGGTTTTTCGGGGTTTCTACATGTAATTTTTATTTAAATCAAATTTTAATTTTCACCATTGAATTCAGCATAAAAAACAAACAATTTGGTATCTTGATCATTGCTCTACGTCAATAATTGGTTACTGAGATATTGAAAGTGCTAAACACAGTACGTTGTCTAATGTTATTCTTATGGAGAAAAAGACAAATTGTATATCTCGCTTATTTATGAACATAAACTGACGAATTTTGGTATATAGCTTCATCTGGTTGTGGTTTATTGTTGTTTGCACAAAAAAACAATTTTTCACCTATGGTTCCCGTAGTAACAAACCTAGGTACTCCGTCCCCATGTTACTCTTATGAAAACTCCGTCCCCATGTTACTCTTATGAAAAATAATTAAAGTGTTATATATATATCGCTTATTTATGAATGTATATGGATGAAACTTGGTATGTGACTTCACTTAGCTGAGTTCCTTTGATATTTTGCATAAAACCCCATTATTTTGGGTTCCTTGTTGCAGCAAACCTGTGTACTCATCCCCAATATTATTCTTATGGAGAATAATTAATATTTTAAATATCGCTTGTTTGTGAATATATTTCTTATGAATAGTGACTTAATGTGTTATGTTATAATTCATTGGAAATTCGCTGAGTATATTGTCATATTGTTTGCTGCGACGGGGGTATTTTATTTGCTATTCATTCATTTTAGAAATATAAATTGAACACAGATACAATTTAAAACTACAAAAGCCAAATTGGTGTGTCTGTAACATTTCACTGAAGCACTAGAGCACAAGTCCTTTTTGAGTCAGTTAGTCTATCATTGACTTATTTCCACGTCCTTGATTGTGGTTGTAGATGAATAATATGGATTTCATGCCATATCTCAATATTATGAAGATAATCCATAAATATAAACTATACCATCTTTATATTAGATGGGAAATTATATTTAAGAGAACGGTATAAGGCAGAGAAAAAACACTATAGGTTTAAAATTAATGAGGCCAAAAAACTGTACAATAATAGATTTATTGAAAACTCTAAGAATAAGTGCAAAGCAGCTTGGAAGGTGGTCAAAGAGCAATCTGGTAAAGTCAATAAAAGTTGGGAATGTGTAATCAAATCAGATGATTTTAATAACTATTTCATTAATGCACCAGCAGAAATCAATACAAATTCACCTGTTGATGAGTTAGGAGCACTGAATTATGTCCATAGATTCTTAAATAAAAGCATCGTAAATGTACAAAGAAAAATATTAAACTGGAATACAATAACAGAACAACAAGTTAAAAATATTGTAAGTGGTTTGAGTACTTCTAGTAGTGAGGATCTGTATGGGCTGTCGAACAGGTTAATCAAAGAAATTATTGACATAATAATTAAACCTTTGGTATGTTTGTTTAATAGGGCTCTAGCTGAGGGTGTTTTTCCACAAGTGCTTAAATTTACAAAAGTAATCCCAATCTATAAAAAAGGTAATAAGTCTGATCCATCAAGCTATAGGCCAGTATCTCTAATTCCGGTAGTAAGTAAGATTTTTGAAGCATGTATAAAAGATCAATTATATAATTTCTTTGTGGATAATAGGTTACTATGTACTGAACAATATGGCTTTATTCCTGGATTAAATACAATTAAGGCTGTTGAAAATATTGTTAGCTACATTTTAAATGGTTTTGAAGGCAAAGAGGTAACATGTGCTACACTAATTGATCTGACAAAGGCATTTGATTGTGTTTCGCATACGATATTGCTAAAAAAACTTCAATGTTATGGTTTGGAGGGCAAGGAAATTAGTTTACTGACATCCTATGTGTGTAACAGGAAACAGAAGGTAGTCCAAAATAATGACAGTTCTATTTTTCAGTTAATCAAATCTGGTGTTCCTCAAGGATCAGTTTTGGGCCCTTTTTTGTTTTTAATTGCCATTAATGATTTTCCGAGTAATATACCATGCAGAACAGTATTGTATGCGGATGATACAACCTTGGTCCAGTCTGGTAAAGAAACTGTTAAATTACAAATAGATCAAAGTGTAGCATTGAATAGTGCGGAAAGTTGGTTTAAAATTAATCAGTTAAGTATAAATAAAAAAAAGACAGAATCTATTATTTTCTCCTTAACTGAACCATTTGAAATAGAATCGATTAAACTTCTTGGCCTACACTTAGACAGAACCTTAAAATGGGACGTGCATGTAGAGAATCTGTGTACAAAGTTATCTAGAATTACTTACTTGTTGAGAAAACTTAAACTTAGTGTTAGTGATGATATGTTAATTAATGCATATTATGCATTTTTTCATTCCCAGATGGTATATGGGGTAACGTTATGGGGAAACAGTATGAATGCTTACCAAATTTTCAAGTGGCAAAAGTATGCTTTAAGAATAATAAAGGGTTTAAATAACTGCGAATCTTGTTTCCCTGTTTTTAAAGAACTGAATATAATGACATTTCCTTGCCTGTATATTTATTTCTGTTTGGTAAATGTCAAGGAGAATCTGCAAGACTATAGAATTAGATCGGATATTCATAACTATAACACCAGGAAAAAACATACCTTAGATATAAACACAGTTCGTCTTTCAAAATCAAACAATAGCACATTTTGCATGAAAATAAGACTATTTAATAAATTGCCACAATCAGCATACACTGTTAGTATTAATAGATTTAAAATATGCCTGAATAAATGGTTAAAAGAACAAATATTCTATAAGATTGATGATTATCTAAAAACGGAAGATTCTAAGTTCAACAGAATTTTTGACGGCTGAAAGCAGATTAAGGAAATGTAAATGTAATAGCTTTATTTATTTATTTAATAGCTTTATTTATTTATTTATTTATGTGGTCACTATATGTCTATAATCAACCTATTTATTAATGAATGTCATAAATTGTATTCCTATTTATTAATTATTATTTATTATTTCTCTCTTACTGCGCATGTTTGTTTATCTTGTGGTATATTGTTATTTCATAGGTATAGTACATTTTAAGAATGATAAAACTGTAATCAGATAATGTCGTAAGTGTTTTAGTTTGTGATAAGTGGACGAAATCTATTGCATCAATGTATGTCTAATGATCAATAAAATCTTGAATCTTGAATCTTGAATCTATATAATTCTGTAAGCCAAAAAAAATATTTTTTAAGAAATACCTTCAATGGCGAGATACTAAAACTGGTAAGGTATCGCGTACCACGTGTACATGCTAGTGTAACTCATGTGTCTCTGTGTCGCAGGAGACCTGAACCTGCAGGCCATCACCTACCTGGTGCTGGACGAGGCCGATCGCATGTTGGACATGGGCTTTGAGCCGGAGATCCGCAAGACGTTGTTGGACATCCGGCCCGACCGCCAGACCGTCATGACCAGGTGCGACTGATATCAGAAACACATAACATGGCTCGCACTTCCTGGAAAGTCAGGGAAAAAGTTGGGTGGTTGCTGAAAGTCAGGGAAAAGGTTGGATAGTTGCTGAAAGTAAGGGAAAATGCTTAATACTTATTCCGGCTGATAAATACGGCCTGGTTGCCATTTGTCCAACATTGTTTGGTGTGGTTGTTGCTTATGGTCCACATTACGTGAGTAAATCTTTATTTATGGCCGATATGACATGGTCTGGTAATTATTTATGACCAGTATTATGTGGGCCGGATGTAATTTTTGCTAACATCACATGGTTCATATTTTCTGGAAAGACAGGGAATTTAAAATGTCAGGTAAGTCAGTTTGATAAACGCCAAAAGTTGAGGAATATGCTTAAGTTAATACTTTATTCAAGTCGGTTAACAATTTTGATTTAATCATAACCGCAAAGCAATACTGTGCGAAAATAAAAACTAATTAGATTTTTGCAAATTGGTTTTTATGGTGCAAAAAATAGCTAGTGAGCTTAATTGTTAGACAATAAATGCATTGGACAGCAACAAACTGTAAACAATTAAATTGAAAAAAATTAACAGGAGATTGTGGACAGAAAGAGGAAGTTGAAGGCCGATAAAAAAAAGTTTAACTATCACCTCTTGTAAAAAAGTGTGCAATCTAAGTCGTGAGTCAGGGAAATTACCTTTTTTTGTTATAGAAAGTCGAGTAACCAAATTTTTCCGCCGATTTTTACATGGTCCACTCACATTTTGCAGCCCATAGTATGCAGTTGAGCAGTTTTCAGTCATTACCAATCTTCTGCGGATCGGCAAGAAAAACTTGCTAGATTATCAACCTATTTTTCAAAAGATCTTTTTTACTCAGAAAAAAATTATTGTCTTTACATTTATTACCAATTCCAGGAATTTTTGCATGCTTCATGTTTGTTTATATGTACCCAACATTGTTAGCGAATTTCCCCTATAGGGAAGAAGCTATTACCGTAGGTCTCATGGTAAGACTTAAGCCCGAGACTATGATAACTTTTCATTTTGAGGTCCCCAGATGCCAAAAACACCATTCGTTCAGATTTTAGCGAATTTCCCCTATAGGGAAGAAGCTATTACCGTAGGTCTCATGGTAAGACTTAAGCCCGAGACCATGATAACTTTTCATTTTGAGGTCCCCAGATGCCAAAAACACCATTCGTTCAATTTTTTATATATGTATATAGTATATATATATATATATATATATATATAGATGTGTCCGTAAGCACGATAACTCTCGTAAAAAAGGTTCGATCTTAATGAAATTTGGTACAAATGAGTAAAGTACCATTTATTTGAACGAGTTTGGAAACAAGATGAATCGCACCATCCAAAGGGGGGTTTTTGGGGGGTTTTGTACCCCAAAAATGTGTTTTTGGGGTTTTCACATGTAATTTTAATTTAAATCAAATTTTAATTCATACCATTGAATTCAGCTTAAAGAAACAAACAATTTGGTATTTTGATCATTGCTCTACGTTAATTTGTTACCGAGATATTGAAAGTGCTAAACACAGTACGTTGTCTAATGTTATTCTTATGGAGAAAAAGCAAAATTGTATATCTCGCTTATTTATGAACATAAACTGACGAAATTTGGTATATGGCTTCATCTGGTTGTGGTTTGTTGTTGTTTGCACAAAAAAACAATTTTTCACCTATGGTTCCTGTAGCAGCAAACCTAGGTACTTGGTCCCCATGTTATTCTTGTGGAAAATACTTAAAATGTTACATATCGCTTATTTATGAATGTATATGGATGAAACTTGGTATGTGACTTCACTAAGATGAGTTCTATTGATATCTGCATACAAACCCATTATTTTTTGTGCCTTGTTGCAGCAAACCTGCGTACTCATCCCCAATGTTATTCTCATGGAGAATAATTAATTTTTAAATATTGCTTGTTTGTGAGGGGATGTTGCATAGTGTCCAATTGCATAGTATCCAAAACTTGTTATTGTGTTGCATAGTATCCAAAAATTAAATATTATTATGTGTTGCATAGTGTCCAAAGAGCACAGTGTCCAAAGGTACACTCTGTTTGAGAAGTGGAATGCCGAGGAAGAATTAATATTTCTTATTTAGACTGTACTTTTGGATATTGTGCTCTTTGGATACTATGCAACAAGCCAAAATTTTATAATTATTATTATTTTAAATGCTGTTGAATAGTGTCCAAATGGCCTAGTGTCCAAATCAGTTATTCTGTTGCACAGTATCCAAAAATTAAATAATATTTATTGTTGCATAGTATCCAAATCAGTTTGGCTGTTGCATAGTGTCCAAAACTTAAATATTATTAAGTGTTGCATAGTGTCCAAATAGCATTGTATCCATAGTTACAGTCTATTTCAAAAGTAGAATGATTATTAAAAAAATCCTGAACGAGACTGTACCTTTGGATACTATGCAACATGCCAAAATAATTAATTATTAGTTTTTGTAATACTGTTGCATAGTATCCAACAATAGAAGCACTGCATGTTGCGTGAGCAAATCTGAAGGCTTAAATTTTACTGACGGAATGCGTGCCTGTTCCCCGCCAGTCTCTACTTAAACCAGGATAACACTCCCTAAATTATGCGTTGATAAAATCTGCAATATTTTATGAAAATTGTTTTACTGTATGTTTAAAATATGGAGAAGGTATTACTGTCGTAAACCTTTTCGAAAATGAGTTTATAGTGGAAATAAAACACTAGACATCTAGACGTCTAAATCCAAAAACGTTTTTCTAAGTGATGTCTGTGTACAGACTTAGAGCCCGCACCAATGGGCCGATTTTGAAAGAAATAGGAATGTAAGTAATCAACGGTATCGCCAGGTAATTTTAAATTATTTTAGAATATTTTATTTTGAAGGGTATTTATCCCCCAAAAGTGCAAAAAACATGACAAATCCTAACATCTAAAAACGGCTCTAATAATATTGATTAAAATGTAGAGCTTTGTAAATCTTTATTGATAAAAAAATAAAACCACCCGCATTCCCGGGATAATTAGGGTACAGAAATTATACGACTAAAAATGTTCCAAAATTAAATTTTTTTCATAAAACCGAAACTTTAAATATAATTTACTTATCACTAATAAAAGAAGAAAAACATACTAAATAATTTAGTATTTTGAACCATTAAATACGACATTTTCTCTCTTATATACTGATGAATTACGTTAAAACTTGCTATGTATATGTCAAGTTTGCATCGTCTATCAGAGGATATTCGGAACAAGTTATCCCCTCACTCTAATTCGGATGGGATGACGGGGCCTTTCCTCTCTTAAAACCACTGTGTGTTTAGCAAATGATTCTGCAAAAAGGGATTTAGGTGGGTATTTCTGAAAACAAGCTCATTATAAGATTGTCATTACTTACTATTTTGGAATAAAGGGAGTGAAATATTAAACAAATATAAATCGGAGGACCAGGGTGAAAACACCCAAAAATGAAGGAAAGGAAGGATGGCAAGTTAAGAAAAGACGAACATTTATTTACAAGAAAAGGAGAATTGACAGGCACAAGCTAAAAAAGCATACAAATGACTTCACCCTTCAATGTTCATTAAGCCAGTAGCATTCCATACTATTCTCTTACTAGTTCATAATGTACACTGTTATCCCCAACTCACCAGTTGTAACTGAGTCCGTAGGTGTGGGTGGGTAGTTATTTTCACATTCCATAATGTTAATTAACTGTCACTTCTATGTCCAACATCACTTTTCACTGAATTTACGTCTGTAAAATAAAATACTTGTGCCTCTAAAAGAAGCTAAATTACTTTCATTGTGTTTTAGGAACTAAGAAATAATAGAATAGAAATATAAACAAAAAGTCAGGTGATAATAAAAACATATGAGAGATTAAGGAAATAAGTAAGAACAGCTGATAAGAAAATACAGAAGGTTGAAACAAAATTAAGAATTCTTGGGGACAAGGGGGGTTTTGCTCACTCTCTCGACGGCTAAAACTAAACACTTACCTTATATTATATAATTATTAGTAAATAATAATCAATTTATTGGTTACAATTGTGACAAAAGGAAGAAAGTATGTGTAAGTTGCCTCCTACCGTTTATTTGATTTAAAATGCCAAATATTTTAACAATATCCGTACTAAACTGTTGTTGGAATCCTAAATGTCGCGGGCAGGAATATATAATATTTGTAATGTAAGCAAAGTACAAGGTAGCCTAATTTACTGGGATAGGTAAAATGTAATCATGTATAATTAAAGGACATGCCTTCATCAATAACTGAGCAGGACCATCGGCTACGATAAATAAATAACATGTATTGTATTATAGTCTTGGTATATTGTAATGTCATAATTTTAAATGGCTTATCCTATATTTGTCATCATATTTTGCAACCTTGGACGGTAGATTGATTTTAAAAATAAGGGTGAAATCTGTTATGTAACAACAACAATGTTACTATTTGTAACTAAACTGACCGACTAGCCTTTACTCGATTAGCATACCACAACATTTATTAAAATATGACAGGCAAATGAATGTTTGATCCTTTTTTCAGGCAGCATTATCGGCTTTATTGTGTATTTAAATTCATGCGTTGTTATGTCTAGTAAAGTTAAACACAATTTGTTCCACACATGTTTTGAAAAATGTGGATGAAGACGCTCCACAAACATGGAGTACATACTAATGGCGCCTACAGGAATATAACTAAACAACTCCGCAATGCATGAATGTACAGCAAGCGGCATTGATTTAATTGTAGGCGTCATGACAAGGCTTTAAAGCCTTGGTTTCCAAGATCACTGGAGCCAGCGTGAGCTGTCTTGAGTCATGTTGATGGTACTGTAATAACCTTCCGGCATCTGGCGGATGTCTGTTCAATCTTGGCGTGAGAGTGGTTTGCACGAAAATGACATTCATTGTTATATGAGGAATGTTATTATTTTTGATTTTTAGGATTCCCACATGGTGTTTAAAAAAAGGCAAGATGAGGGTTTATTTAAGGATTTTGATTTAGTTATTCTTTTGTAAACTAAAAACAAAAAACACTCCATTAGAAAAAGTAAATTTTACAAAACCCAACGTTACCTACGAAACTTAAGAGAATGCAACAAATTGTCATTTAGCACACAAGAAATTAACGTTGTCCACAGCGGTCCGCTCTGCGTGGGCCGCCGATTTTGATTGGTGATCCAAGTTGAGCTTACCACGCTGAGGATTCACTCCAGACAGATGGCGGGAAACCACTTGTCCTGCGTGTCCGTTCCCACTTAAAAACCACACACATGCAGAATAACGGGTTAAAATATATCTTGATCATGTCCGCACATTTGTCCGCTCACGCTGTCCGTCCGGCCTAACCTTGAAAACAAGGGTTTACGGTGTACTGTTTCAAAATGGAGAGAACTAGCGGTTGCACCAGTGGCGTAGATAGACCTTTGTCAAGGGGGGGGGGGATATCTCATTAGGGAATACCAAAAAAAAAACTGTGTTCATGACTAGCGCGGATACCGGTTTACAAAATTGAAGACATCATTGGCGTGTCCCTTACATTCATAATTATTGATAGGCCTACATATCCAAGACATAAACTTTTGTATCAGGAAAAAAACGTACTTGTATTAGTTGTAATCAGGACTGGAAAGTAATCGTTAAGCTAGAGTTGCCAAGTCACCGGATTTCCCCGGAGTTTTAAGATAAAAATATTGCTCCGGGGAGTTTCCTTGAAAAATAAAAATCTCCCCTTTTTGAAATTGTTTCCAAAAATGTGTTGAATAACGCCAATTTTTTGTTGAAATCCTATATATGTGAACGAAAATGTAGTGATGTTTGTAACTTCGTCATGCAACGATCACTGCTGCTTTCAGATCACTTTTACATTGTCTACAAAATGAACTGTTCCTATTATTCACCCTAATTACAAGGGTGAAAGACAAAAGTTTAATCTGGGTTATATTTTTGTTTGAAATCTATTAATGTATTGTTAATCCCAATATGTTATTAAATTGTCACACTATTGTTATACTGTACTGTTGTATACTCAGTGTGTGTTATGGGTGGTTATAGTTATGTTATGCAGAAATTAGATACTGTAAATCAACATGTACTAAATACTGAAATAATATACTGTAGAGAGTAAAATAAATCAGATGAGGAAGAAAATTGAAGCAAAGTTATGGGCTATGGCCCCTTGAAGCCTCTA
Source organism: Allygus modestus (assembly GCA_963675035.1). Taxonomy (NCBI): domain Eukaryota; kingdom Metazoa; phylum Arthropoda; class Insecta; order Hemiptera; family Cicadellidae; genus Allygus; species Allygus modestus. Next base: position 102,954,373 of record OY776114.1, read on the forward strand.
GTACATTCCTAAATAAGCGATTTTTATCATTCCAATTATTATCCTATTAAGAATAACATGGGGGCTGAGTACGCAACAAGGAACACAAAATATGGGTTTTTATGCAAATATGAATATAACTAAACTAGGCGAAGCCACATACCAAGTTTCATCAATACACATTCAGTAATAAGCAATAGCCTATCTGCTATCACTAAAAAAATGTTTATGTACAGTACATTGTTTTATAACTCCACTTAGTGAAGGCACGTACCAAATTATATTAATTTATGTTCATAATTAAGAGGCATATAATATTTGACTTATTGTTCATAAGAATAACATGGGGCTGAGTACGCAGGTTTGTTGCAACAGGAACCTTTGGTAAAAAGGGCGTTTTTGTGAAAATAACAATATACCAGAACCAGGTGAAGCCGTAAACCAAGTTTCGTCTGTATACGTTCATAAATAAACAAGATATACAATTGTTCTGATTATTCAGAAGAACAACATTGGACAACGTACAAAATTGGTCACCCTACCCTACACCTGAACAGCAGCGAATCAACAACCTGCCGCCGGGATTGGTGGGAAACAGCGAAGTGATTGGGGGAGGAGAGGAGAAGTGATGTTCTTGGGGTATCGACGATGCGCGTGCGGGTGCCTGCCAAGGCCGCGTCTCCACCACCGAGCAGCGAGCTAAAATTAGAAATAGAGGGGCTACATGTGATGACTGCGGAGTGTGATGTGCGTCCGACTCGCTGTGCAGTGGCATCGCCCCGAGTCCGGCGTCAAGACACATTTCCTCTTATCCTCTACCTTTATTATAAAAATAACCCCGTTGCAGCGAATCTGCATACTCAGCGAATTTCAAATGGTACTTCACTAAGTCATAAAGCTACTTGCCAACTGTTAGCAAAGCATATTCATACATAAGCGAAATATGACATTTTATTTGTCCAGAAAAATACTCCTGGACACTGTAGTACGCCCATAGGCGTAATTCAGGGGGGGCACGGGGCCAGTTGCTAGATGGATATTGTTCTTGTTCATTGTTAGATAGAGATATTAATCCAAATGTAACTGATATTTTTACTTCTCGACTTACCAAATAAAAACATATACTTCTACTTTCATTTCGATTCCCATCATTCTCGTCCTCGAATTCAAATAATTGTTTCTTTGTTTCTTTACGTTTCAAGAGAACACTTCTAGTTATCGTTTAAATATTTCAATAGTGAAACTTATTGTGAATTCATGTAAGAAGATTGCAGAGGTAACTTAATAAACATTAATATTTAATATAATTCAAATACTCTAGACTTTATATTAATATTTAAAAGGGATAAACTTAAAACCTTTTGCATTTCTTATTTTAATATGTCGATGATTATAGTTGTTTGTTGTGGAATTGCTTGTCGTATGCAAACAACAAGCCTACAAAGGAATTATTTTGAAAAACAAAATGATTAATGAACGGGTTTAAATATTAGTTTGCCATTCAAAACAATAATTAATAAATACTGTACTTATAGCTGAATTTACTAATTCGTAGGTAAAGTTATTTATTTGAAAATTACAAACAATCGCCTACAGTATAATTTGATAGTGAATTTCCTTTTGAAAGTGAACTATTAGCATGACCCGCACGGTGAAACTTAAGCCCGGGACTACCATAGAAGTTCCTAACGTGACCCCCTGAACACGTTTTGGGGGGTCGTTCAAAATTGTATATATATAACAACAAAACAAGCATGAAATCTACGTATGCGGAGCATCTATTGGATTCAAATCGTAACGATGAAAATATGGACACAATAAATATCACGGCACTACAATATATGAAAAAAGCTAATAAAATGGATTCAAAAGAAGAACTACATATATTCATGAAATACAAAGAAAATCCTCAAAATATACTAAATTCATAAATACCCGTTACAAATCCAATTTTTAATAAAATATGGGAAATGAGACAAGAACATAAATAGATAGAATAGATATTAAAGAAACTCTCAACCATGCTATGATTATACATATGTTTTTAATTTAATTTAATTTTACTCTGATTTTATTTGTTTACATTTTACTATTACTTCTTTTATTGTATAACTTAAACCAAACTATATGAAATTTATCAACCTTGAAAATGGCCTTAGATGCCGAAACATGTTGGTTTAAAATATAAAACTCATAAACAAGGGTACTCAGTTTTGATGTTATTAATTTTTAATATAATAGTAGCCCTTACCAGTGAATCGAATACAAATTTCACATATATATAAATATATATATATGTTTGCACTCTAGCGGTCACATTTTTTGTCCGATTTACTTAAAAAGTTTTAGGGACGTTCCTTTTTGTAATCAGTTGGACAAGTTTGTTGGGCAAAACAATCGGAGAGCTCTAAACCCCTTTTTTAGTGATTAATCTTTCAAATTTTGAGTTTTTGGGCCCAAAAAGGGTCAGAAAAGCCCCGTAGGTAAAATTAATGCACGAAAAAGATGGGAATTAGAGAGGCGAAAGTTTTAAGCCCTCTCTCATCATTCTAGCATAAATATTTACCGAGTTATTAAAGAAAATGTGTATCGACCGAACACAGTACGTTGTCTTATGGGGGTTTTACGCTAGAAAAGCCTGTTATTCCTTTGTTAGAGTATTTGTATCATCCCCAGCAACCTCACGCCTACTTTCAAGCCTGTCTGGATCTTCTCCTAACCTTATAATGCGCAAAATTGTATTCCCAGCTCTGCTAGTAAATTAAACCAGGAGTGTCAACATTTGAGGTGCCAAATTAAAGCTATTATTACGTAGATTTGCCAATACGTCTCAGAATTTTAAGAAAGGGCATCACTTTAACACAGTACAGTATGTCTTAACACAGTTTTTATCTGTTCAAGCTTTTCATTCGGAAGTTCGTCTCTCACACCGCAGCGTGCTACGTGCGAACCATAGAACTCGTTTACATAATTTACAGAATAATAAAATTTCCATTTTTTCTTTTCTTAAGTTATTTATTTCACTTGTACAACAATATAAAAAACTCGTCGTTAGTAAACTAAAAATATTACTGTATTTTCGTTATAGTTGACCAAATCATTATTTTCACTGTTACATATATTTTACTAGGCTTATTTAAGTAAATAAACTAGACTAGACATTATATCGGCTCGTGCCTACGCAAAGGTATTACCTATGCAGGTTATAATTACTTGTAGGCCTAATTACATATACATTTGTCATGTTTTGTACAGTTTGTGTGTTAATTCCATAAATATATTTGAGAACTTTTCAAATAAACAAGTTAAAGTACCCCCATATAATTTATTAGGCCTACTAGGTGTTTTGCGTTGTAAAACCAGTTAATCAATTTTTTCACACAAGTTATAGCAGCTTCAAGAAAGGAATAACTGTCGTCTTCCCATTACTGTAAAGGGCTGAATTTTTGGAACAGTGGCGCTCTCTGATGGCGGAAGTCTAAACTTGTTGTTGATTGAAATCATCCGTTGTTATCAGTATTTATTAAAACCTACAGTTTAGAAGACGGGGCAGTGAAACCACGTGATGTTGGTACCACTATCAACGCGCAGTAAACGGCCGTCAGGGTGCCAGCGCAGAGACCAAATAAGTCCCGCACGCCCCTCTATGTCACTCTCCAGACGTAATACAATGGTAACAACACAGGTAACACATTACCAAGACGATGAATGTGATTAGATTAATTAATTTGATTTAAAGAAATTTCTCGGTCATAAACAAAGTTTATTTTCAGTTTCATATGGACTATTTTCCCTATTTGATGTTGATTCGTATTAGTTCCACGGGCTAACCACAGGATTTAGCACACACAACTATCCTAGTTTACGCGGTCAAAGCTGCAACGTGTCGGCTAGTAATTTAAGAAGTTAATTTTGATTATTACAAAAATCATGTATGTATCGTCTCTTTCATCAACCTAATGTAGTTGTACTAATGTAGGATGTGGCAAAACTCTATGAGTTTGTACATAGCAATATTTATTTATTTATTTAAAGTGCTTTAAATTGTATGTCTTGTAAAATTTTGTTTCAGTTGCTAGTTTTCATGGAATTTGACTTTGAAATATTTAAATGGCCGCCATTTTTAAATTTGATAAGTTTAATAAAAAATATTTTTGGAAAATGTTAAAAACCAGAAACTTAATGTTTATACCAAGTTTCAAAAAAATATCTTGAAGGGTTTTTGAATTATTAATTATTTAAAAAAAAATACAAAATGGCGGATTACGCCTAAACTAAGCCGAAATCGAAAAAATTTTACTCTACATTTTCAACTTGTTTTTGTATTTAGAATATGGTTCTGCATAGCGCGCTACGCATTTTTGTGACACCCTGTATAGACCTGATAATGTCAACATCCAAGATTAAGGCTCCACCCCCTCAGGTCCTATAAGTTCCAATGCAAATCTTATAGAATTGTATCATTTATAAAATTACCAGCTGAAGTTGATTCTCAGTTAGGGCATAGGAAATCAGATGGTAAAAAAATTAACAAAGATTCGATAGTGCTGGTCAGGTTATTATTTTTTATGTCTTAATTTGTCGCGAGCAAAGCCGCGGGTAGCAGCTAGTCATATGTATATAAAATATAAATCATATGTTAGGTCTGGTAAAGAATTTACATTAAATTTGACTCATGAAAAAAAATTTAGTAACTGGAGTATTATAATAACTACAAATTACATCATTTTTTGCCTTCAGGTTCGCTCAAGCAACATGCAATGATTCTATTGTTGGATACTATGCAACACTTAATAATATTTAAGTTTTGGACACTATGCAACAGCCAAACTGATTTGGATACTATGCAACACTAAATGTTATTTAATTTTTGGATACTGTGCAACAGAATAACTGATTTGGACACTATTAAACGGCATTTAAAATAATAATAATTATAAAATTTAGGCTTGTTGCATAGTATCCAAAGAGCACAATATCCAAAAGTACAGTCTCGTTCAGGATTTTTTTTCTAATCATTCTACTTTTGAAATAGACTGTACCTTTGGATACAATGCTATTTGGACACTATGCAACACTTAATAATATTTAAGTTTTGGACACTATGCAACAGCCAAACTGATTTTGATACTATGCAACACTAAATATTATTTAATTTTTGGATACTGTGCAACAGAATAACCGATTTGGACACTATGCCATTTGGACACTATTCAACAGCATTTAAAATAATAATAATTATAAAATTTTGGCTTGTTGCATAGTATCCAAAGAGCACAATATCCAAAAGTACAGTCTAAATAAGAAATATTAATTCTTCCTCGGCATTCCACTTCTTAAACAGAGTGTACCTTTGGACACTGTGCTCTTTGGACACTATGCAACACATAATAATATTTAATTTTTGGATACTATGCAACACAATAACAAGTTTTGGATACTATGCAATTGGACACTATGACATAGACCCGTTTGTGAATATATTTATTATTAATACTGTTAAGTGTTTTAATGTGTTATGTTATATAGTCATTGGAAATTCGCTGAGTATACAGGTTTGCTGCGACAGGGGTATCTATTTAATCGTGATAGATGGCAACAAAGCGTTATTATTATTATTAAAAATGTTGTGTCAGGTAGAAACAAATCTACCAAAAACTCCAGTTTTGTTTAGTACTTGCACACCCTCAGGTGTTAGTGATATCGCCCTGCAGGGAATGTGCTGTCTATTGTCTTGTGTCATGTTGCAGCGCGACGTGGCCGGCTGGGGTGCGGCGGCTGGCCGAGTCATACATGAAGAACCCCATCCAGGTGTACGTGGGCTCGCTGGACCTGGCCGCCACCCACTCCGTCACCCAGACCATCGAGTTCATTGACGAGGCCGACAAGGAGGCCAAGGTCAGTGCATCACAACAACAAGTAGTCTCACCACCATATTTATTATATTACTAGTGGCTTGAAGGGGCCATTGCCCCTAACCTTGATCCAATACACATGTAAGTTCGTAAGCAAAGTAGACACTTAATCATATGCTTTAATGTAAACACAGCAGACGTTGTTAAATTCCAATGCTTTTCTTATGGGAGATGTTTTACGTTATTTCTCGTTTGCTGGTAATATTTTGGAAATACTGCTATTTTTCCCGAGTCCCTTTCGAGTCCGAGTCAAGACCTTTAATTTGAGCCGTCTCCCATCATCCTGCGATGTGCCAAACTCCCACAATTTTAACTTAAAAATTTTGCTTACAGAGTTATATATAAAGATTCAAATATTTTAAAAAGGACTTTGATTAGAGAAAATCCCCTCAACAATTGAACCCTAAAATAAATTAGTTTAAAAATTCACATTTTAAACAAATTTACGAGCGTAAAGCTCGAGGTTTGTAGAACTCTTAGCCCAAATTTGTTTATTTCCATAAGAGTCCAGTGAGTTGTGAGGTTGTTCAGCTGATGCATAATATCAACAACATACTAGAAGTGTTTCCAACCTTACAGGGGATAATAACGGTACAATGGTGGATTGTTAATCCCTGGCTCAAAAGTTACATTAGCTATTTTTAAATTGCCACTGGACATGCAATAAGGAAATTTTAAACCCTTGATCCACTAATTAAAACAAAAAGTAACAGTTTTAAGTACAAATTTTGAAAAACTTTTGGGATTTCATAAAGTCGAATAATTTCAATACTCTAATGTAAATAACTTAAAATATCAACATCAACAAAATATCAATGAAAACCTGGGAGGAAAAAAACACGCTTCTGTTTACTGTTTAGGTTTTGTATTTTATATGCAGTTTAATCTAGTAATACAAATAAATAAAATTACTAATTTCATAAACTAACAGCTGACCAAAATATGTAAGGGTTAAAAAAAAAATGTTAATTTGAATTATGATGCTGAAAATATGGTTACGGGATGTAATAAAAGACGTCTTACAACAGTCAGTCTGTCAATTCTCTCATTGGCCTGATGATGACTGGTGTGACTGGTCGAAATCGATAGCCTAGTACCATCTTTTATATATGTTTACCGTCTGTATGTGAATCAGTATAAGTGTAAATATATCTTAACCCATTAAGGAAGCAATTATTTTGGTCTCTGCAGGACTGGTGGCAGCAATTAATTTATAATATAACGCAGGGTTTTGGTTAAAACTCTATAACTTCATTAATTTTTAATATAAACTGATGAAACTTTCACCATTTATTAGGGAAATTGTTGCTCTATGTTATACAAACATTTTTAAAGGACTAATATTACCCAAAAAAAGTTTTGTACCAATAAAAAAAAAAAATTTAATTGAAAATCAATTTTTAAAAGTAATTATTTTTTTTATGTATATTTTATTTTTTTACAAAGAGTTTCAATGCTGATATCTAATGTTTATACCTAACTTTACATGGAAAAAAATATTAGTACCATATATTTGATAGTAACAGAAATATAAAGAAATTACAAAAGTACTTACCATACATTTGTTGGCGGTTCTCACAAAAAATCATTACATTTCCATAGCAACAAAGCAAAAACATACGAATATTAACTAAAAGTTTACTTCACTTCACTAATATGTACACTATTTACATGTTCACTTTTCCTTTTAGTATTTAAGTTGAGTGTGGAAGGCCTTGAAACAATTTTCAAGGTGCAGAGGGACGTCGCACTGCTCGCACAGCCATCTGGTCTCAGCCCTTTTCTTGTGTGAGGTGCAAACTTTGCAGGCTCTTGCAGGGAACTTTTTGCAAGCAGTAGGTGGAATCTGCTTAGGGAAATGTGCCCATTGCTTGCATTGCAGCCGAAGAGGAGAGGGCGCGAGTGGAGCTCGACCTGGTGTAGCGCGTGCAGGAAGAGTCACGGACTCCAAAATCTGTTCGACTAAATTGAGTCTGAAGTCTGTAAAGCGCATCTTCTTAATTTTCTTCACTTTCTTGAAGACAACAAAAGCATTATATATTGTCATGTCAATTAAATAAAAGAAAATCTTTTTGTAGGCTTTGACAGATCTTCGCATAATAGGGAAACATGACAAAACTTGGTCCTGCCGATCCACTCCTAACTTTCCCTTGTTATATTCAATGACACACTGTGGTTTCCTTACTTCCACTAGTTTCTCACCTATTCTGGATACTTTTGAAACTTTCATGTCAATATCTGTATGCATTGTAGATAGCATGTGCACATTCTTTCGGTCTAACCATTTGATTGCGAGGACACCGCGGCCAGAACGTTTTACAGCCTCCCCTATTTCCAACTGTGTCTCTTTGAAGACGCGAGGCATACATTTTCTATCAATAATGGCTGTGCCTACTGCATGAAGATCTTTGTCAACTAGTTTTGTGTACAGAAGAGGCGAAGAGTACCAATTATCTAAATACACTGTATGGCCAACTCCAAAAAAAGGTTCCATAAGGTCCAAAACTACTGACTCGCTTGCCAAAAGATCATCTTTTTTGTCGTCCCCTACATAGATTTTGAAGACAAAACAGTAACCTGATGATGATTCGCAGACCTTATAGATCTTGACCCCAAACCTAGCCCTTTTCTTTGGGTTGTACTGTATTATACGTAGCCTAGCTCTCAATTTCAGAAGACTTTCATCAAGCGCAAGGTTTTGTTCTGGTTCGACAGTGTGTAGGAACTTTGTTTCCAAATACCTTATGATAGGCCTAATTTTTATTAGCTTGTCGGACCCATCGGTAGTTTCAAATTCTTCATCATGGAAGTGTAAGAATCTGGATATTGATGTAAATCTTTCAAAAGACATAGTCTCTGTATAAATCTTTGTCTCTATAATTTTTCGGTGAGTCCAGTATTTCTTTAGGTCTGGTTTTTTCACTTGGCCCATGTTGATATATAATGCAAAGTATGCTTTCAACTCATCAATTGTTACTTCATTCCATTTGTCATCAGATTTTAGTTTTTTTCTTCCAGGGTCATTTAGTATTTTTCTTGCGTAGTCGTTGGTTTCAGTGCATATTGTCTCCCAAAACTCATTGCCCAAAAATTCAACAAAACAATCTAACTCACTAGGATTATTTCCTAGTCTACGCAGTGTATGTGAATTTACGCCAGGCACCCCACGAAATCTAATATGCTTGGGTACATTAGGCTGATCTAACCAAGGCCAGTCACTATCAACAAACTTTTTGGGTTTAGATTTATTTTTTGTTGCTGTTTTACTTTTATTGGGGTTTACTACTTTTTTAGTTGGCTTTTTTTGCTTATTTAGTCTCTTTACATTTTTTTTAGTGTTCAAATTCACACCTGAGGTACTAGACCTAACACCTAAATCAAAATCTGTACTCGAGGTACTAGGACCAACAACAAAATCTGGATCAGGCATAGGCCTACTCTCAACCTCCATCGGAGTTGGACTGTTTCTAGCCTCAACAGGAAACTCAACAGACTCTGGAAAAGCAAAGTCCAGAGTTGTGGGCAATTCTGACAGATTATCAGATGGGCTAGGCATAGAAGAAATACTAAAATTACCTTCCCTGTCTTCATTATCAGAGGGTAGTTCAACCTCGTCATCTTCACTGTCATTTCTCGGCGACTGCACAAACAAATCCTCAAAAGTAAAATAGTGATCCTTAGGTTTTGCAATTATTTCATCAATGCTTTCATTGCTGTCACTGTCAAAATCACTTTCACTTCCACTGTCTAATAAAAAACGATCGACTTCCGAATCACGTAAGTTCTTACGAGTCATTTTTCAAGGATGTAAACAAACACATAACAACAACAGAACAGACGACTCACGAGTTACCACACAGCTGGAGCTGACAACTAACAACAAATGTCAACAAACAATGACGTAAATTGAAGGTTAGGCAACTAAACATTAGTACAGCTGTACGTATAGATACCGGGTGAATGCATGCCAACGGTATCTGTTGGATATCTGGCGAACTACGTGAACAAATCAAGGTCAAAGTCTGACAACGTAACCAGCGCGTGTGTCGGCGTCCGGGTCGGGCGGCAGACCACGTAACCAGCACGTGAGTCTGCGCGAATGGGTTAAGTGTTGTAAGATGTCTTTTATTACATCCCGTAAGTAATAACAACATGTAATATGTTAATAAAAATGACGAAAATATGGTACGCACACGATAAATATCGTGTTTCCAGCAACACTGTAGATTGGACTGGTGGTCACGTGACCTTACAGCTGGTTTTACGAGGTCTCTTCCGATTAGAAGACCTTAAATATATATACGGCGAAGACCTTTACGAAGTATGCTCTCTAAGGACCTTGTGTAAAATTACACTTGTCCAGTTTATACAGATTTCATTTTTAGTCCAAAACCAAAGCGCAGTGATTGTGTGCTACAGCAAGCTCTCTGTTGTAGCTGATGGAGTTCCTGTGCAACATGAGCCCCGAGGACAAGGTGATGGTGTTTGTGGGCAAGAAGTCGCGAGCGGACGACATCTCTAGCGAGCTGGCACTGAAGGGGGTGAACTGCGACGTGATCCACGGCGACCGCGAGCAATGTGACAGGGAGCAGGCCCTGGTCGACCTCAAGTCAGGGGAGATCAGGATCCTGATAGCGACGGACGTGGCGTCGCGCGGCATCGACATCCAGGACATCACGTGAGTCACTCCCGGCCCCTGGAACTAATGTGAAGCTAGAGCTTCTTTGTGATCACATAAAACAACTCAGTTATTAGGTTGCTTGTAATCTTTGTAAAAAACTATACTTAAGCCGCGTTTACACGATTCAGGCGAGGGAGAAGGTAGCGTTGTGTAGGGTGTGTGGACAGAAACGTGACGAGCAGTAAAAACAGCTGGTGGTTTTTGCCGCACTGCTAGTTAACCTGACACCACTAGCACCAAGTAGCTTGCTGTGTCTACCAATAGCAGTGTTGCATTCGGTCAGCTGTTCTTTTAAATGAAAATGAGTTAGCAGTATAAATTGAAATGCGATGTGCATTTGAAATCAGCTGTTCTTATTAATCCAACTACTAGATTGACGTAAACACAATGTAAACGTAAACACCATTTTTGTCATTATGTTTGATAAATATTATCAGCAAAATTTATACAAAATGTCTGAAAAAGATGTTTCATTATTATTACCTACATTGTGATGAAACGTACATCGTTCATAACCTTAACCTAATGTGTTTTACCGGCACTTTATCCAGTTTCTGCGCTCAGCTGTTACCTCGCAGAGAAAACACGATCGCGAGCCGGAAAAGACCACTTTTGGCACTAGTAACGGAATGTACTATTTTTTGTTAGAGAAAGTCAGGGAAATTTTTAACTATATAAAAGTGTGAACCATGTAATAATTACCAAAATAGCATTCACTTGTTTGCAGGCACATCATCAACTATGACTTCCCGCGCAACATCGAGGAGTACGTTCACCGCGTGGGGCGCACGGGGCGGGCGGGCCGCACTGGCGAGGCCATCAGCTTCGTGACCCGCCAGGACTGGGGCCAGGCCCGCGACCTCATCGGTATGATGGAGGAGGCCAATCAGGTAACGCGTCTCACAGTTCAACTCATATCATAACAAAAGAACAATACATCTTACCCTTTGACCGCCAAGGTAGTGTAGAGTGGTTAAATCTGTTTTTTATTGATTTTTAAAATATATAGAACACCTGAACATTTGTAAAATACGTGCTTCCCTTGGACACACACACACAGTATGCCTGCCTGGCTGGGCAGGAGCGCCTTAAGACTGCTCAGCCAACCTGATCGGCTCACAGTTGTTTCGGACAGAGAGATATTACACTGTAGACGTCTATGAGTTAGTTCCGTTTGTGTCTACCAGGTTACACCACATGGCAGACACAGACTGCAGACAATTGGCTCCCAAGGGTAAAATTTCTTATACTGTAATTAACAGTGTTTTAATGTGGCAGATTCAAAAGCTGATACAATTAGCCCTTGGCGATCAAGAGATTAACCACTGGTTTTCTTGAAAAAGTTGAAAAGAAAATTGAGGATAAGTTACCAGAGAACTTGTGGCACAGAACCCCCAGGTTGGAAGAATCACCTGGCCTCGGGAAGAGAACAACTGGCCTCCAGGGCGATGTGAAGTGTTTGTTGAAACTGCCAGAAGTTTGTAGTGGTTTTTCTCTTTGAGGGCGAGTGCAGTTCCGACCTCAAACCTTGTGTTTTTAAAGCATGCAGAAAGAATCAAGCAATATGTTTTGTAACAATCCTATAGCACCGGCGACAAAAACATCAATTCATTGCAAATTTTCTAATAGATGGTTTTTAGTAGGAAAAGTAGTTCTGTAATTCGTGTGGGCATAATTTGACCTTTGCAAAGGTTTAATTTTAAAGAGAGAATTGTATTTTCTCCCAAAATCCTACTTTTTTGTGCTTCTCAGTTGTGATATTCCCAGATAAATGTAGTTGGCCTATTTAATTCCAGAAAGAACTTAAACTTAGAGCCAAACAGTCCCAGGAACTTTTGAGGAAAGAAAACCCGTAAGTCTTAACACACATAAACCATATGCTCAAATTGTCAAGTCTTGGTGAGAAAATTGGAGGATAAACATTAGTTATTGTCAGTTGGGGTCACAGTGCTTGGCATCTAGTTAACGTACGCTCTGGAATGACTTTTCGCCTCTATTTGGCTTAGTACCGTTAATGTTACAGTCTACTTTTTTTAACAGAAAGCAAAAATCACTTATTTAATTTTAAAACATTTGTTTTGGTTGTTTTTGTTAATGTCTACTTTTATTTATAAGAAATTTCAGTAGTTTCTCGCCTTTCCCAGGTGCCAAACACTGTGAACCGAAACTGTACCCCTCTTGAGACCATAAAACTAAATTCAAGTTTTAAATACTGGAATTTGATCAGCTGTGCGATTTAATTTGACTACAACCGAAATGAGGTGAACCAAGCGAAGCTGTAGGGATGTAGCAAGTAAACGTAATCGTACGAAGTTAGTGTCGTTTAACAAATGTGAAGCAACCGACCTTTTTAAAATAATATCGGTATACATTCTTCAACAATGTTTTGATTTATCAAAGTTAACATGTTTCTTACCAAATATTCGGAGTGCAAAATTAGTACGGTATCCTAAACTATTATCTAACATGGGTTTTTGAGAAAATGTGAATGTTTCATAACGCAGTAGTTGCCTAGTGAATTAGTAAATTGTCACTTATCTCTCTATGTATCAGTTTTAACAAAAATTGTTTACTGGCTTCTTACTATTTAGCTACTAAAAGGTATAAAAATATAAGTGTGTAATAATTTTCTTGATAATTATTTAATTTTTTCAGATTGTGCCAGAGGAATTATACCAGATGGCCGTAAGGTTCGAAGCGATGAAGGAGAAGCGAGACCAGGAGAGGGGCCGTGGTGGGGGGAGGGGAGGGGGTAGGTTCGGTGGCGGTGGTGGTAGAGGCGGGGGAGGGAGGGGGCGGCGATGGTAGGTCCGGTACAGCGTCCACTACTGTGATATGAAAGCTGTTTAGAGTGATTAAGGTTTTGTTATTCATCAGTAAACTCAGTTTTGAAACTGTGATAATGTACATCTTATCAGTTGTGTTTTTATTTTAATATTCCATAACACGAATATATTCTTTTGTACAGTATTAGCTATTCAGAGTAATAAAATTTCTTTTTCATAAGTGTGTTTTTTGTGTCCCCTGATTTTAGTAGGCCTAGATGTTTTTTCCCCAATCAAAACCTGTGTTGAAAATTTCAACAAGGGAAGATGGAAGGCGTTAGTTGATACAGATTCCTCGACACAAACAACTCAGGATCAAGGTGTTACAGTTGGTGTTATGGTGTGAGTCCCGACGTTTGCCACCCACTGCTGTCAGCTACGGGGAACCTCTCACACAAGTTTCCTCTGAAAAAGTTACTTAAAAAAATCAAATTTTAGTTAAAAAAAGATAGGTAATTTAATTTTCTCACTATTTAGTATACAATGTGTGCAACATAACAAGTAGATTATAATATTTTAAATTAATTTCTACTTAATTTGAACTAGTGGTGGTCAAAACCAGAAATTTTGAATCTCGAAACCGAAACCGAAACTTACAAAATCGAATCTCGAATCTCAAAACTCAAATCGCGAAACCCTATTTACTTGCCTGGGTATGGTTATGAAAAATAAATCCAGTTACTCCAAATAAACGAGTTAACTTACTGCCATTCTCGAAGTATCCTAGAAAAATATTAGTTTCAGAACTACTAGTGAACCAATTATTTGTAGCTTAATTATAAACTTTGGTTAGAGTTGTTCTTTCACAAATAAAAAATCAATAATCCACAAAAGGTGAAGGTAGACGACCGATGACAGTAGGCTTTTGACCTTCACATTATTAATCAACACTCGGGCGTGATTTCTGTTAAAAAAACAACAATGACACAACAAATCTCAGCAGTTTTGAGTTTTTATTCTCGAAACTCGCCGATCGAATCTCGAAACCGAAACTTTTCCAAAGTTTTGGTGCTTTTGAGATTTGAGTTTTGGTTTTGACACATCACTAATTTGAACACTGTGTTTTGGAGGTTGGGTAAGGGCCGTTTGATGATCTCTGAGGCCTTCGCCAAGGTGTGATTTGGGAGTGTAAGTTGCCCCCCAGCAACTTGGAGAGCAGAATACTGCAATACATGAAAAGTAACAATTTTCGAAATCACAATGATTTTGCCCTCCCCCCAGTCGAAATACTAAAAATTATGCTTATGGCCCTGGCAGATTCATAAAAGCTTACATAATGCAACGGGTAATGAAGACTTTGTTAGGTGATTATTAATTATAAGTTTTGTTGCCCATGGTTTTTTTGCTTCTCTACCTTCGCCACCTTCGCCAGTGGCATTTTTTCACAAGTGCTGTTAGAGGACAAAGATGAGATAACCCTCCAACTTCGATAATTAGAAGGGGCTCTTCCATAAAACAAAATTTTGATAAATAGTTGATACATTTCACTATAACCCTACCAAACCAATGTAAACAAACGCCACTCAAAATTTTGGGAAAACCGTAATACATGTAATTTAAAATTTAAAAACAGCTCAAATCGACATTCTGGGTCAGTATCAATATAAAGATTAATTAAACCGATGGTTAGAATGAATTCTTTCGACCAGCAGACGATTATATAACATTTTGTTCATTTACAAACAAGTAATACCTTTAAACGCATCTCCATCATCAATTTGAGTCTACTAGTACACAGCTGCAACACTTACTATTATCTGGAGCAGGAAAGATGACAGTTGGCCTCCAGCCAATAATAAGGTTCCACACTGTCACTGTTGCCATTATGCCATAGAAAAATATCACTCGAGTGTAACACCCACAGTCTAACATAACTAATAGGGTATACAGGCATGAAACTCTTACGTGAGTAAATGTGTCGCCTGGAACTCACTAGCGATCCATACGGTTGGCGGCGCAACTAATGTAAAAACACTAGCGAACCTGGTGGGTGGCGGCGAATACAAGACTGAACTGTCTTCTGTCACTGTGCGAGTAGACATGTCACTGGTTGTAGTCGTGCCGCCATCTGCTATGAGCGCTTGTGAGGCGCTCCACTTCCAGGCGACAACTTAGACAGCTGAGTTTCAAGACTATAGTTATTAAACTGTGGTAAAGTCGTCCAGCTAGTGTGCAATTTGGCAATATTAGCCGGTCTTGGTTGATAATCCTGTAAACCACGCCCTAACTGTCTTCTCTACTGCTTGAGGGAATAGTAGCTGAGGGAATCTCCTCCAATGGAACCTGGAAGGCGGATTTGGAGTCGAGGAGTTTGGTTATAAATAAAGACTAAGTTTTAGAAATGAATATAAGGTTTATTGACTGTCGCCGCCACTGGACTCCCGGACGTGTCTCCTGACGCTGGCTGCGAGACACTGCTGTGCGACTGTGTAGACCTCCAGCGCCTGCCGCTCCAGGGTGTCCGCCACCTCCAACACCCCCTCCACCCCCATCATCCCCGACTGGCACAGCTCCGTCACCTGCAACCAGCTGCGAGTTAAGGAAGAGTCAAGTGGTACAAACTGAAATGAACATTTTTAATGGTTTCAATTCTTAAACTTGAGTAACTCATTGGTATAATTACTAATAATAGCGCTTTTGGCAGTTTTGGCCGTTTCCTGCTGTACAGACTGATTCAACTCCAGCACTCATCCAACCCTCCAGTCAGAGTGGAGGCTGGTCTGTTCGACCGTGCCTGAGTCCTTGTTCTACGGATTTGCCGATTTGCTCAAGCGTGTATGAGTCATCGCGTTTTGGATATTTTTAATTGCAACAAGTTATTGTGTACCAGTAACCTAATATAAGTTTCCTAATTGTTACTTTAAAAACATTCTAATATGTGGCTTCCTATTTTGGTTTGCAGCATTTCTTGATATGTACCGGGGGAGATCAAGCCATACTCGGTGATACGATATTTGAATCGTTACGTGGGCAAAAAAGATGTGCACTCTATATACGATCTTTATTTAATGATCCTAGTCACTGTTTTTGTAATTTTTTGTATACTTTTCACCACAGTCTAATATAACAAGTACGGTCTCCATAAACTCAGCTGTCTTAAGTTGTCGCCCGGAAGTGTAGTGCCTGTCAAGCGCTCGTAGCATTGGCGGCGCGACTCCAACCAGTGCTATGTCTACTTAAACGGTGGCAGAAGACTGTACAGTCTAGTGTTCGCCGCCAACCACGAGGATCACTAGTGTGTTATATTAGTTGTAGCTTCCATCCACATTTTATTTTCACCTATACGTTGTGCTATTGTAAAAAGGTATATTTTAGAGAAACTGGGAGAACAGGAAATGTTAACTACAAGTGAGCATATCAAAGACGATAAAAAGGGCAGAATAAATACATCGGCGATAGCAGAACACACCCATGAAACCGGTCACAGCATGGAGCTCGACCATACTAACTATTACATAAAGAAGATTATTTTAAAAGAAAAATTAGAGAATCAATAGGGATGATTAAACAAAGAAAATATAAATAGGGAAGATGGCTTATAAACTACTTTAAGTCTTGGCTTCCAATTAGTGATGGTCAAAACCAGAAATTTCGAATCTCGAAACCGAAACTTACAAAATCGAATCTCGAAACTCAAATCGCGAAACCCTATTTACTTGCCTGGGAATGGTTATGAAAAATAAATCTAGTTACTCCAAATAAACAGTTAACTTACTGCCATTCTCGAAGTATCCTAGAAAAATATTAGTTTCAGAACTACTAGTGAACCAATTATTTGTAGCTTAATTATAAACTTTGGTTAGAGTTGTTCTTTCACAAATAAAAAATCAATAATCCACAAAAGGTGAAGGTAGACGACCGATGACAGTAGGCTTTTGACCTTCACATTATTAATCAACACTCGGGCGTGATTTCTGTTAAAAAAAACAACAATGACACAAAAAATCTCGGCAGTTTTGAGTTTTGATTCTCGAAACTCGCCGATCGAATCTCGAAACTGAAACTTTTCCAAAGTTTTGGTGGTTTTGAGATTCGAGTTTTGGTTTTGACACATCACTACTTCCAATTGTTAAAAGGCAATAATTTATACTACACCCATGGATCACCATTTATATTTACAAATTATTAGCTGATGGCCTAAATTAGTGGTAGTTCTATGTTTTCATATGATTCATGGTATTTTTGTTTGTTTTAATAACCTTCCTACCGACGAAGACGTCCAGTGGCATCGAAACGTTTAGGTGAAATTAAAAAGTGTAAGAATGAAACTGACAAACATTATCATTAGTTATTTTTAATGGTTGTATTAAAAATGTACAAAAGTATAATTTTCTATTTAAATCTGTAACTTAATATAAGGAATAACTTGACAGAATTAGAATATCACAAGCTAGAAGCCTGTTGTAGATTGTCAACAAGGCAGGAATTAGACGGACAATGTAAACAAAATGTCCAATTGCCAACTATTATCAAAACTTATTTGGTTACTCATCACTACTGTAAAATTACTTATAGGCCTAAGTCTAGTTTGTATTTGAATTGAATCCTACTTGATATTGATAAATAATCTTTACTCTTTACATAGGGCAATTTATTCAAATGACTCCTAAAGATTTTAAGTAATGATTCTATAAAATTGTTTACCTACATTATTGCTACCACTTAATCCTTTCAGTGCTTTGGCACAAATATATCGCCTTTTGAATTTGCCAAAAAAAAAACACTGGTAGTTGCAACATAAGCGATTGTACGAGCTCAGTCTGCAGTCTGCGTCTGACTAATGTAACCTAGTAGACATAAACGGACTACCTCATCCAGCGCCTAGGCTCTACACCACCTGGTCCGCTGCTGCTGCTAGTCTGATCAGTGCCAGTGTTGTCTAAGGCTCTAAGGCACTACCTTCCCAGCCAGGGGGTAAGGTAACACTTGGATCCAGGGTTTGAATCCCATCACAGGTTTTATGTGCAACTCGTGGAGAGTTCACCTGTCTGTGGCAGAGTTGAAAGTGAGGGCGGACCTACACAGTGGACGGCTCGGGTCCAACCTGAGGGGATGGGTGGATTCTTTATGAGTGGCACATCCGATCAGGTACTTCGCTACTTCTTACTTGTCCGCACTGTGTGTGTGTGTTCACTGGAAGTACGATTTTTAAATCTTAACTGCTTGGGCGTTCAAGAAATTAAAAAAATCACTATACATCACAGATTCAAGTACTCAACCTTTCAGAGGCTTAGCACTGAAAGGGATAAACAGTTTGAAGGCTACCTACCTGTTTGAGGCTGCCCAGGTACGCCAGGGTGACCACTCCCCGGTCGCCGCCGTCCCTCGGACTCGCGGACAGACACACGTTCTCCTCCTCCGCGGTGGGGTCCACCAGCCGCCGCTCCCCATGGACACCCTGCAACACACACCGGTCAGTGCTACACCTACCAGGCCACTCCACCTCATTCTGTACTCTTAATTAATTCATATTTGCCTTAAAATACGCATAATTGTGTTTCAATATATTAGACAGTGACTTATCGGAGTGATGATGTCCAACAACAGAGAAAACTGATTAAATACTTTTCCCCCACCTACTATGTAAAGTCCAATTTTACTCCTTGTAATGAACGAGTCAAGTGCTACTTTGTCAGTGTTAGGAGACAGAAAGGGAGACAGAGTAAACCCGTAATAATCTGCAAACACAGTGCAGTGGATAACTGGCAACGCTGTAGCTATAACATGTGGAACAGAATCAGCTGATATTTCGCTGGAATAATTAACGTTCCGAGATCAGAGGTGTTATTACGCATTACGCAACCAAAATGGACAGCGATTGTGAATGTGAATACTTATCGATTCTTGTGGACTTTGAGGTGTGGGAGAAATGTTGTGTGTATTACGGGAGTAGTACGCCCTACGGCATCGGGCGCTAACAATTACCCTCAGGGAGACAAAGTTGCAATTTACTCCCTTAATACACAAATAACAATTGCCGTTATTACTTTATTTTGTTGATTGTTGTTTTAGCTTCTGCTAAATTTTGTTGATTGTCGTTTTAGCTTCTGCTAACGGATGATTTTACATAATAGTTACAGAGTTCAAATAAAAATATAACAGTATGCTACATCATGAAATAGCGAATTTGGTTATTTTAAATCATGGAGCCCAAAGGCATTTAGGCATCTACTGGATGGAGATTCTCATTAGTTACCAGAGAAGCGGCGCAGACAAGGTCGTACATGGGCACGCTGGCGTCAGCGAGGGCCAGGCCGGCGCAGGTGATGGCCGCCGCCAGGGCCGCGCCGTCACACTGCAGCACCAGCACGTACACGTCCACTTGGAAGTTGGGGAACTCGTGCTGCACAAACACAAAGCCTGGGTGATAAGAATATTCAAGGCCAATAATCAAGGTAATAATTATTACCTAGATTTATTTATTCTAGGCGTATAATAAATTATTCAAATATTATCGGTAGGCTATCTAGATTATTCTGGCCTACCTGAAATATATGATGTTATACATCACTCTAATACGAGCAGTACCTGTTTGTGTTTGTTTGAAAAATTCATCTTCGAATCCAGCGGAATGATTTTGTTAAAACTTTAGTTTTACTGTAGGGTTTTTAGACCTTAAACATCAATTGATAAAAACCTCAATTCCAGTAAAACTTATATTCCACATTTATAATCTCATTTAAAAACTGGAAATTTTAACTTTGGGCTTATGGAGTTTCAAATTTAAAAAAATGTACCAGCTGTGAATAAATTAACCAATGAACTTTCAAAAATGCATTTTCACAGTTTAAAGCACAGTCTAATATAACTAATCTAATATAACTAATAGGGTATACAGTCGTGAAACTCATACGTGAGTAAATGTGTCGCCCGGAACCCACATGGTTGACGGCTACACTAATGTAAAAACACTAGCGAACCTGGTGGATGGAAGCTACAACTAATATAACACACTAGTGATCCTCGTGGTTGGCGGCGAACACTAGACTGTACAGTCTTCTGCCACCGTTTAAGTAGACATAGCACTGGTTGGAGTCGCGCCGCCAATGCTACGAGCGCTTGACAGGCACTACACTTCCGGGCGACAACTTAAGACAGCTGAGTTTATGGAGACCGTACTTGTTATATTAGACTGTGGTGAAAAGTATACAAAAAATTACAAAAACAGTGACTAGGATCATTAAATAAAGATCGTATATAGAGTGCACATCTTTTTTGCCCACGTAACGATTCAAATATCGTATCACCGAGTATGGCTCGATCTCCCCCGGTACATATCAAGAAATGCTGCAAACCAAAATAGGAAGCCACATATTAGAATGTTTTTAAAGTAACAATTAGGAAACTTATATTAGGTTACTGGTACACAATAACTTGTTGCAATTAAAAATATCCAAAACGCGATGACTCATACACGCTTGAGCAAATCGGCAAATCCGTAGAACAAGGACTCAGGCACGGTCGAACAGACCAGCCTCCACTCTGACTGGAGGGTTGGATGAGTGCTGGAGTTGAATCAGTCTGTACAGCAGGAAACGGCCAAAACTGCCAATAGTAAACAAAAACAATTTTTGTAGAAAAAAGGACTTTCCCACTCTTTTTGACAAGTACGGTGATGATTTTTTAAAGACAAGATTGCAACAAACCACTGCTGATCTGAATAAATACTTTGAATATGGTACAACTCGTCGGTAAAGAAACAATACCGCCTATCTGACAGGTATTTCGAAATTGAGGTTTTGGTATCGTAGCAACTGTCGTGTCATTCCGCATCGAATGGCGGCCATAGTTCCCAGAAAATCCAAGAGATAGTGTTGATATAGCGATCATTCGAATAACGCCCAACTGATTCTGAATGAAAATACCGTCTAACTGCTTCAGGAGTGCCTACTTCTGCATGGGGAAATTTAACCGCCTATCTACAAAATCAAAATCTGAAATCATCAATACCACCTAAATACACATTAAATCACATTAATACACTAAAATACACATTAAATATATTAAATATTGAGGTGTTCTTAGTTCAGGCATTAGTTTGGAAACATTCAAATTCATTTTTTACATATACTTTTTAGAAATACTCTACAACACAGTTTTACTCCCGTCCTGAAAAGTTTAAGATTTGTCGAATAGGCGGTATTGTTTCTTCACTGACAAACTAATAGTATAATTTAAAAACACCTACTCTGCAAACTGCTGGTTCCAAAGCCCTCTTTAGGCTTACGCTGAGTTCTTTTTCCTCTGCGTCACGTACGAAATGCCTCCTTTTTTTACACGAGAAAGTTGCAAACTTGAATTCACAATAAAGTTCTCCGTTGACAGTGAACTCGGATTTGTTGGGGATCTCTCGGGGATCAAACACCGAACAGATAACTTTGGTGTTCCTCATCTCGATGTAAGCGGACCCTTTGGCCTGGCTGACAACTCCAGTCTTCACATCTGGAAACGATTGGAAATGTTAGATAAGTTACTGGTTCTACTGTGTTATATGAAGAACACATAGGCCTACGGTGGAACATTGATAGTCAAACCTAAAAAAAATCAAATTCCTTGATAAATCAAAGCGTTGTCATTCCCCTTGAACTGGCATAGGCTACCTACTACTGTTATTTTACCTCTATAAATCAAAGGATTGGCAGGGAAAATCTAGGTAATTAAAAGTTTTGTGATCTGCTCAGCCTACAGAGCTCACCTCTATAAGTGAAAGTTTTATCCAGAAAACCTTTGTAAATCGAAACTGTACATATCCGTACTTATATCAGTCAAAAGTTATAGGATTATTGGTTGAAATCCCAAAACCCCTGTTTTGCTGTTACCTGCAATGCAAGTCGCCGTGATGTGGACGAGGCCATAAATAACAATGAGGTGTGATAGTTGACACGTGACTTACTGAGCAGAGAAACCAAGCTACAGTCATCCAGTAGGTACGTTACTTGCGCTCTGTCAAGTCCGTTTGAAACATTTAACTATCTAAAGATAATAAGGGTGATAAGTCAGTCTTTCCTAGTTAAATCCTAAAAGCAATCAAAACACCGCTGTATGGAGTATTGTGTTCTGATGGCTACCTCGCTCTCTCCCAACAGGCGCTTAGAACTATGCCCAACTATGTTGTAAAACAGTAAAACGCCATACAGCATTTTTTTAATGGTTTGCTGGGATTTAAAAATTTGATTGCGTCCATCGAACCGTCTACCACAACGGGGTATCTTCAAGGCAGCCGCAGCCAACGTGTTAATTTTTTTCTTCGTGTCCCTTATAATTTTGCATCCTAGGCACTTGCCTATTTGGCCCAGTAAGAAAGGCGGTACTGCCTCCAACTAACTTACATCTACTCGTATCCAGTGTCATTAGTTGGTCAGAATTTGAAGGTTCGTGCACAAGGATGAAGTGTAAAACATAGTTTTAATGTTTTTGTTAATGAAAAATATTGTGCATAGCTGGTCTGATGTCACGTCAAAGGAGGGGATGGAGGTGATAAGAAGGGAGCAAACAACAATCTAACAGGAGACAGGAAGTGGTATCAAAATGACTACAACACCACTAAACTGCCGAACTCTCTTCACTATTCTACACTAACTATAACTTCCCTACAACTACAACCTACTCTATCACTAAAGGGTTTTTAATCTTCTACTACATCATTAAATAAGTTGCTAGAAACATTTCCATGGGTACTTAAGGGGAGGTCCCACTAAAAATGGTCAAAAATCTCAAAAATTTTGGATTTTTGTTATTGTACTTAATTTTTATTAAAATCTTCCTCTATTAGAAATACACAACAATTTGATGTAAATTTACATATTTCATGGAGAAAAAAATGTTTAAAGTTGAATGTGCACTCGAATTTTTGGTGAACTAAACATTACTTCGGTGTTAGTCTTGTATAATCACTGGTTATAGTATATATTGTACATATGCGTGAATAAGATTTTTATGTAAGTATATTGACCAAATATATTTTTAAAAGTAACACTAGCAGTACTTGTAAACAATAAAACTTAAATAGTTAACCTTAAATAAACTAGGACCTCTTATTTTGGCTAAAACTTTACAAAAACCATTACTTTTAGAAAACGCGCGATTCCCGAAAGTAGAGAAAACCGTGAGTTGGTTTACTAAAAATGCTAAGGCTCAAAAAGTATTAGAGATACAGCAGTGAAACTTTGCATGCTTGCTCTTTACTTATACAGGGACAAAGTTATGTATGGGCTTTCAATTATCTAAAGAAACTTTTAGTATTTTAATTTTTTTTGTAATATTGCGCAAATTTTTTTGTTATTTTCTAAATTTGAAAATTTGTAGAAATAATATCTGAAGAGATAATTTCAAACTAATACATAACTTTGTTTTCAGTAATATACTCTATCAAATGACACTTCAATCATGTATCTACTACTTATAGTTAAAAAGCCTTAGCGATTTTGGTGAAAGCCTGCAAATTCGGTTAAAATGGGGATTGTGGGGAGGGGGGTGGTTTACAAGTGGTCACAAAATAGTTATTTTGTTTCAAGTAGAGTAACTGTACATAATAAAAATAAAAATATCTCAAAATAATACACAGTTAAGAATTTAGAATTTTCAGTGGGACCTCCCCTTAATTTAGAAATTTTAGTTGTTGAATAAAATCATTTTTAGTTCAAAAACCTTATTACCTATAGCATCATGATACAAAGATTTTATTTGTCCAACCAACAATACAAAATTGTTACAGGCTAAGTCAGAACATAATCAATATAATAGCAAACCATGCAAGTCAAAGTATCTTAAAATTTGAACTAGCATTCTAATTAGAGTCACTTAATGCATAGGTGATTAGATGTGACATGCGGTATGATTATTTGTGATAAACAACGTACAGAACACATTAAGGTAGGGATTCAACGCCTTTATGACTCATTGTTTGCATTTGTTGAGATCCTCAATATATCAAAGTCTTTGGAAGATCACCATAATAAGTAAAACCTCAGTATTTTGAAATATTTAATAAGTCAAACATTTTCTGTTCTCCCTGAAATTTGATTTAGCCTATTGATATTCAACAGCATTACCGAAGTGGACTTATTGCTCGAAACTGAGCATAGTTACTCTATCTTGTAACTTATTAAAAGAGTTAACTATAGTAAACAATAGAGATTACATTGTAATTTCAGTAATTTAGGCCCCTTAATTCTGTGTACTGAATATTTAGCTCATATTAGATGTTTTAAAATGCAATTGAATTAAATTTGATCTCATTATTACCCTTATAGGCAAAAAGAAACTTTTCAGTGGCCTGCAACTTTCAGAATCATAGTATTGAAAATTCAAAATAATGTTTGCACAGCTACGGATTAATAAAATTTGTTGATGCCTCAACTGTAGAAATGGGTACAGTTCCGCAGACGTACCTACGATATAGTATCGAATGAAAATATCGACCGATTAAAAATAATCGATTGGAATTCGGTATTTATTATCGATCAAATCAATGGTTATTATCGTTATTTCCAACAATATTTATACCGTATTGGTATTAAATCATCTGTTTTGAAATATAATTTATTTACTTTATTTGTTTATGCTATTTCTTTTCCTTGGTAAGTGAACTAAAATGAACTATACCTTTATCGTAGGGAAGTCTCATTTTCTAATGAAGATCCACTTGAACACTTCTTAAAAGCAGTACAAAAATTGTACCCTGGTTTGTAAATAAGTTTAATCTGTTGTGTTTTGTTGGGTACATATTTTTTGTTAGTATGTGTTGTTATTTTAAATTCGTTTCATGTTTTAGCCCTTGTTAATTTGTTTAATATATTTGGTTATTTACGTTTAATCTGTTCTCATTTAATTAGTATACAATCGATTAAAAATATCGTATTTCAACCGAATTCCGAACAATATTTATAATCAATCGATAGTTTAATTCGATATTATATCAATATTTATAAACAATCGATATTTTCATTCGATATTATATCAATATTTATAAACAATCGATATTTTCATTCGATAATATATCGTAGGTACATCTGCGGAACTGTACCCGTAGAAATCAGTTCAGAGTTAACAGAGGAGTTCTGTATCCAAAAATGGTCTTAACTCAGCCGTTAAGCCGTCCATACTTGTGTCATACCGTATGATACAGTATTAGAGATGCTGATATTGTCCTTTACCCACAATCAACAACCGGCAATTACAGGCCTAACTAAACTAAACTAACTAAACTAAATTAAACCAATTTAAAAACTTAAATGCCAATATATGGAGTTAATTTTACAAACAAGCAGACACTATTTACACGGATGATTTTTTAATCTATGTTGTATCAAGATTCTGAAGAATCAAATCACTGGACATCAAGAACCAGAGTCCATTTTTCATCTATTTGGGAGTTGTGTCAATGGAACTTAGTTCAACCCTTAGGCATCTTTATTGTTTTTAAGCGCCAAGTATTCCCAGGACTACCATAAGACTGGTCTTTACCAGTTTCGAGGCTGACATTGGGTACAGCAAATGAAGTTGTCATTACATATGGTAAGTCTTTTGGCTGTCCATTATGACAAACTTCCCTTCCACCTTTGGTCCCTCCATTTGCAGCGGCTAGGGACAGAATCTCCGGGTTTGGTCCCCACCTGCCAACCTGAGAATGAATGGTCCCTGGCTGTTGTACATGGATACCCTGTCAGCTGAGTTGACCAGTTGGAGGGTAAAATGAGGGTCCCCTGTTTGAGAGTCTTATCCCAGCTGTCACAGGGGCACGGGAGTTGGCCCTCTGAAGGGTCGATTTGGCTGCCATCCCTTCCCACGCTTTCCTTTCCTGCTATATCCTATCTTTCCGGTAACCTACGCAATATTCCCGCTTGTGGAAGATGTGACTAGCAGCTATGCTGGGGTTTCCTAATCCGCAACAATGATGAATGAGCGCCAAGTATCGTGTCAGTCACCAGACTGACCTAAAATAACACATTTAACCTAGAAGAAAGGCTTTATATTTGTAAGCTTGTAAGTGTTCTATGAATCTAGGCCTATTTTGGTAGATAGTAAATTTTAACAAGCAGGGGTCAAAACCAGATGTCGATATTGAAGTAAGCATTCTTCTAGAAGCACTTACACCAAAGGGTATTGTTACAGAGGTCACTAATGCTAACAAGGCACAAGCATTACCACTGTGCTTCCTTACTCTCGTCAATCCCAGCTTAAGACTCCGACTTACTGTTAGAATTTATCTAATGTATTGTATTCAGGCCAATTGCTCACAGATTTTTCTTGGGTCCGAAAGACTTCTACCATCCTTTCTTCGGTTATTTTCGTCAAGTATCTCTTTTTCACATTCTTCATAAGTCTTCTTTTGTTTTGAATATAAATGATACTGTAAGGTATTTTCAGGTCCAGCATTTCTCCTGGAATCTGATGGCATTTTTATTGCACAAATAAATTAAACAAATCAATTAGTGAGATGGTTATTAGAGAACCCCAAGCATACCAACAGTAGTAGTAAAGTATCAAAACATAACCTCAATTCTCAATTCAACAACTACTAAACACATACACATGACTGCACAGATTATACATATACCTCATTGCTACCAAAGTTAGTCTATGCTACCAACGCCAATAACTATCAAATACCCCCGTCGCAGCAAACCTGCATACTCAGCGAATTTCCAATGAATATATAACATAACACATTATAACACTTAACAGGATTCATAAGAAATGTATTCACAAACAAGCGATATTTAAAATATTAATTATTCTCCATAAGAATAACATTGGAGATGAGTA
Source organism: Allygus modestus (assembly GCA_963675035.1). Taxonomy (NCBI): domain Eukaryota; kingdom Metazoa; phylum Arthropoda; class Insecta; order Hemiptera; family Cicadellidae; genus Allygus; species Allygus modestus. The sequence continues at coordinate 102,981,540 of OY776114.1, forward strand.
CGCAGGTTTGCTGCAACAAGGCACACAAAATAATGGGTTTTTATGCAAATATCAATAGAACTCATCTTAGTGAAGTCACATACCAAGTTTCATCCATATACATTCATAAATAAGCGATATATAACATTTTAAGTATTTTCCATAAGAATAACATGGGGACCAAGTACCTAGGTTTGCTGCTACAGGAGCCATAGGCCAAAAATTGTTTTTTTGTGCAAACAACAATAAACCATAACCAGATCAAGCCATATACCAAATTTTGTCAGTTTATGTTCATAAATAAGCGAGATATACAATTTTTCATTTTCTCCATAAGAATAACATTAGACAACGTACTGTGTTTAGCACTTTCAATATCTCGGTAACCAATTGACGTAGAGCAATGATCAAAATACCAAATTGTTTGTTTTTTTAAGCTGAATTCAATGGCATAAATTAAAATTTGATTTAAATTAAAATTAAACGTGAAAACCCCAAAAAACACATTTTTGGGGCACAAAACCCCCCAAAAAGCCCCCTTCGGATGGTGCGATTCATCTGGTTTTCGAACTCGTTCAAATAAATGGTACTTTACACATTTGTACCAAATTTCATTAAGATCGGACCTTTTTTACGAGAGTTATCGTGCTTACGGACACATATATATATATATATATATATATAAATATATATATATATAAATATATATATATGTATACATATATAAAAATTTGAACGAATGGTGTTTTTGGCATCTGGGGACCTCAAAATGAAAAGTTATCATGGTCTCGGGCTTAAGTCTTACCATGAGACCTACGGTAATAGCTTCTTCCCTATAGGGGAAATTCGCTAAAAGCGTGCCGTCTTATTTTGCATTTTGGTCTGTTGTGGTGTCAACTTGTTGCTGGGGCACTGTCATTCGCCTTTGTTTACAACACTATTTCAAAAGCCTCATTACAACACATTACAAGGTGTTTTAATTTAACTCAAATAATAACTTTGCTTCGAAATAAACAATCCAGATCCATCTATAATATGTGGCAAGATTGTAAAGTTAAGTTTAACATCAAGTTTCAGTTAAAATGCAAACATATATTAAAATTTTACGATTTTGAATATTACTATTTTTACATTTAATCAAATGGGAGATTTTGACACCGTCCCACCTGAATTGCTGTCAATATAACGGAGCAAAACTTGGCTCTCCGCTCTCCCTACAGCACGCTTTCTAAATCAAGACTAGTGACTCCAGATTATATAGAGATTATTAATTGCTCATGTATTGAGCTACAAATATCTAAAAAAACATACACACACTTTCACATTTATAATAGTAGGATTTAATTTAAGTATTGACAAGATTAAAATGGTGAAATAAATGTTATAATATACTCAAAACGAAGTAAATAGAGCACAGTCAACAAGGTACGGAGATCAAGTTGACAAACAGTATTTTTCTGAAAGAAAAAAAGTCGATGAACTGCAGTCTTACTGGTGTAACCCCAGAGTATACTAATTTTGCTTTGCTTTGTATAATTTTCACATTTTATTTAAAATAACAAAACTAAAACACATGCTAGGCCAATTTTTAAATTACTGGGATATTTTGCAGGAGTGTTATTGGTTGCTTGCAGAATAATATTGTATATATAATCATACACATAATAAATCAATTCCAGTACCGAAGAAGGGAATTGGTGGTATTTTATAGAGGTGATGGGAGTAACTCTGATATATATTGGCGACACTGCATTTTGGTAAATTGTAAAAAATGCTATTGAAAATGTAAATTGTAAATGTGTAAATTTATTATGCCCAATGCCCAATGTGATGTTGTTTGAAGTAAACTTTGCTAGTTGTGGAGGCCTAATAAGTTGTATTGAAATAACGTAATCGTGGTATAGTTTATTTACATTTTTAATCATTTAGTAGCTTCAACCCTCCTGGTACTCGTGTCTCATATCTTCCAACATGGAAGGTAATTTATATTTGTCATTTTCGCCGTTTTCGGATCTCAGAATTAACCTAACTTTATTTTAAACTAGGCATTTTACCGGTAGATAGAAATTACCTTCAGAGCACCTTTGTACTGACAGTTGTTTGTGGGTATATGGTTTAACAGTTAATATTTTTCAAAGTGGTTGTAAACTAAGGTTTAAGATTGTGATTTAGTTAACATGTTGGATGCGGAGGACGTTAATTAACGTCTTCTAATTATCATTGAAATATGTGACTTTCATGTTTAAACACGTTTGTCAGCATTGAACATGTTAACATGTGCCTAATTGTTTCATTATAGCAAAATTATAATGATTGAACCGGGCCTAGCCTGTGACCACCACACTGGAAATCCTAGATGGAAGATAATTTGATATTAGCCTAGGATTTGATTATTTGTTTAGGAAGTTGATAGTTTTTTAAAGAATGAGAACTTATAGAGGTAAGTTTCATTTGAGCTCTGAGTATGCAAGAAGGGAAGTAGGGGACGGATAGCAGGGGGCGAAGAGATCATTGTTAACACTGAGGCAGCCGCTTCCCTCACCATTCTACTACTTTTGTAGACTATACTGTTGTGCGTCCTAGACTCACAGCTCAGGTGATAGCCTACCTGATGGCCTGATTGTGATCAGATTGTGATTGTAAGGCCCCTATGTTTAGTTCTTTAAGCACGGAAAATGGGCAAAGTAGAATGATTCTCATTTATTTTAGAACGATATAAAAAACCAAATAAAATTGTTCGTTATGGTTTATCCATAATTTATGTTAGGTATTCGGTTATAGTTTTGGTAGGCCTAGTTTAGGTTTCGGTATGTTCGGTCTCAAAGAGCTGGAAGATATATAATATAATATATATAAGCTTGAAATTGGTCCAAATAACAATCGTTGATTCCATTAATACTCAAAACTATATTTACAGGAACAAGATTATCATGTCATGTCATTGTCATGTTTGATTATTTCATTTTTATTTTAAGTAATAAATAGGCTAAGTATAAGGTAATTGAAAAACAAACATGACGTAACAACTAAAAAACAGACAATAACATATTTTGAAATCGATAAAACAATCGATTTAGACTGTAATCAATATACCGTACCGTATCGAACGATTTCATTCAATTTTATAAGTTATATTATTCCGCTTATGAAAGTGTACCCGCAAAGAGTAAATTATTCCTTTTTTGTGTTCCTGTGTGAAAACTGAATAGATGCAAGGTCACCATTTGTTTTTCAAAAGTTTGTGATTCTACTTTATGTGGCATCTCCTGCTGTAGGTAGTTCAGCTGAAAATCTTGTCTGTTCCAACTAAGTTTTATACTTATTATGAGTGTTTCGTGGTTAATGACCACACTGCTTGCCTATATGAGGTTCAAGGCCTGATTTCTCTGTTTGTGTTGTTTTAATTTCAAAACATAATTCTAAATTAATAATTATAAGGTTAACTAGCCCTATACGGTACAAATATTAACAGTTAAAATGAGACACTTTCATGAAGTTTTTATGGCTGCATGGATTTCAGCAGAAATACATTTTTTTATATTTTAATTTCCTACTTTTACTTTTAAACAACTCTCCTGTAGAGAGTTATAAGTAAGCCTATAACTTAGTTGCCTAAGTTGTCATAACAAAATGAACGTTATTATGTTTTATTATTCCCTAAGTAGGCTTAAATATTGAAACTTTAGTTCAAGAATTGAACATTTGAACATGATTAGCATTAATATTAGGCCTAAATAATAAACGTATAGGCTAAGCTATCTTTATATTTAGGGTAGGCACCTTGTTAAAACTAAATTGATGGTTGCCAGTACAAATCTATTGAATAAAATAATGGCATACAGGCTGATGTTTTGATTCTAAACTTATTAATTTCTAATGAGTAGCCATCACCACCTGAACAAATGGACAGCGATTCCATAATTCATAGGCCTACATGAGAATCATTAGCCTATACCGTAACAATTTTTGGAAATACAATTTGATAAGTTGGTTTGTAGGTTGGTCCAGATAAATCAATACCGGTAAGCCAAATCAAATTTTTTTGTATATTTAGCCACACAAAATGAAGATTTATGGACCCCGTTCAAGGGACTGCAGCATTTAGTGGAGAGAGCAGTTTGCAGCGAGGACGACTCGATACTTGATCCCCTGCAGAAAGCACTGCAGAAGCACAAGCAAAACTTCCTGACCCTTTTGAAAAACCCAGTAAGTAAATGTGTCAACTAAATACTATATATGCGTTAGAACAAATTTAGGTGCATATTTAAACAAGAAAAGGTAGTCAATTAATTAAATAAATTTGGTGGCTTATTACAGGCTATAATTTAAGATTGCAAAAAACAAATAGGCCTCCCACTTCAACTTCGGAAATACACTTACTATAGGCCTAACTAATGAATGTAAAATACGTTTCTGGCTGAAGTTTTGTTGTTGGTTGATAAATTGGGTTTGGCGTTTTTTTTTATCTTCTTTGAATGTAGCCTAAAAGGTTTAATAATAAAGTAAATCCTACTTATTTAAGCCCCTGACGGTGGGGGGACAGGTGTAGTGTGGCAGAGCCTTGATATGATCAGAGAGTGGACCGGCACCAGCAGCAGAAACGCCTAAACAAAAAATGTTATTTTGGGGGGTTAAAAAACAGTTTATTCACGTTAACTACAGCTAAAATCGTTTGAACAAGGTTCATACCGGTAGATGATCTTCATTTTTGGCCTTGTCCTTAAATACTAAAATGTCACCACTCCAAGGGAAGCAGAGGTCAAACATACCATAAGGGGTTGTGTTGGCTGTTGTATGGATGTCAATGGGGAAGGCTTTTACCTATAACTGCTGAGAAAATTTTACATCTAAGATGATGTGTAAAGTGGTGGATGTGCCGGACAGCCAACTGTCAGTGATAGTTCTGGCGTTGAGGTGATGATCTCAGGGGATTAGCCATCGGGTGTCTGGGGACCGTACATGGTCCATCAGACTGACGGCGGTACTGTCAGCGAGCATGGCGTTTGAGAGTGAGACATCATGGGGAGGGGGAAGAGCTGGGAGTTGTCTTCGTAACGTGTATGGTAGAGAGGAGCACCTTTCTAGGAGAACCTGAGGGGGGACTGATCTCGAGGAGTTGCGCCTGTATCGATAAAGCAGAAGCAGGAGTGATGGTGTGTTATCTGATAGACTGCATCTCGCCTGAGCACCTGCCGCGTCCACTTGTCTACTAGTGTTGTCTCGCTTGTGCATTGACCTGTTGTGTCTGAACTGTATGTTTATTTTAGTTTTTAGCGAATTTCCCCTATAGAAAAGAAGCTATTACGTAGGTCTCATGTTAAAACTTAAGCCCGAGACCATGATAACTTTTCATTTTGAGGTCCCCAGATGCCAAAAACACCATTCGTTCAAATTTATATATATATATATATATACATGTATATATATATTATATATATGTTTATATTTATATGGCAGAGGCTACGTACACGTCCGGTGTGAGCCGCTACTGTTCACGTCCGCTCCAAATTATGCACCGTACATTACTTTTCCTGTGATTTTTAAAACAGATTGAGAGCCAGAAAACCTCCTAACCTAACCTAACGTTACCTAACCTAATGTAACGTAACCTAACCTAAGCGGTAGCGATGTGAATTTGCCCTTACATTGGTCGTGTACGTAGTCACTTTGTATTTATATATTAATAAGAAATACCCCCGTCGCAGCAAACCTGCATACTCAGCGAATTTCTAATGGAGATATAAATGTCTTAATACTACATAAAGCCACTTACCAAGTTTCATAAAAATATATTCACAAATAAGCGATATATACAATTTTAATTATTTTCCATAAGAATAACATTGGGGCTGAGTACGCAGGTTTCCTGCAACAAGGAACACAAAAAATTGGTTTTTATGCTAATATCAATATAACTCAACTAGGTGAAGTCGTATACCAGTTTTTATTAATTTATGGTTATAATTAAGGGAGACAGAGCATTTAATTATTATCCATAAGAATAACATGGGGCTTGAGTACGCAGGTTTGCTGCTACGGGAGAATTATGCAAAAACTATTTTTTGGAGCAAATATCAATAGACCTCAACGAGATGAAGCTGTATACCAAGTTTCGTCAGTATACGTTTATAAATAAGCGAGATAAAAAAATTTTCCTCCATAAGAATAACATTAGACAACGTACTGTGTTTAGCACTTTCAATATCTCGGTAACTAATTTACATAGAGGAATGATCGAAATACCAAATTGTGTGTTTTATTAAGCTGAATCGAATGGTCAAAACTAAAATTTGACTTTTTCAAAAATTATATGTAAATAATTCAAAAAACCCATTTTTGGGGTACAAAACCCCCCCAAAATACCCCTTCGGATAGGTCGATCTGTCTGGTTTTCGAACAAAGTCATAAATGCTGCTTTACATGTTTATACCAAATTTCGTCAAAATCGGATAATTTTTACGAGAGTTATCGTGCTCACGGACACATACACATATATATATATATATATATATATATATATATATATATATATATATATATATATATATATATATACAGTATCGAACGAATGGTGTTTTTGGGGTCTGGGGACCTCAAAACGAAAAGTTATCATGGTCCCGGGCCTAGGTCTTACCATGCCGACTACGGTAATAGCTTCTTCCCTATAGGGGAAATTCGCTAATAAAGGAATATATAAGTGTCCGTAAGCACGATAACTCTCGTAAAAAAGGTCCGATCTTAATGAAATTTGGTATAAATGTGTAAAGTACCATTTATTTGAACGAGTTTGAAAACGAAACAAATCACACCATCTGAAGGGGGGTTTTGTACCCCAAAAATGGTGTTTTTGGGGTTTCCACATGTAATTTTTATTTAAATCAAATTTTAATTTTTACCATTGAATTCAGCATAAAAAAAAAACAATTTGGTATTTCGATCATTGCTCTACGTCAATTGGTTACTGAGATATTGAAAGTGTTAAACACAGCACGTTGTCTAATGTTATTCTTGTGGAGAAAAAGACAAATTGTATATCTCGCTTATTTATAAACATAAACTGATTAAATTTGGTATATGGCTTCATCTGGTTGTGGTTTATTGTTGTTTGCACTAAAAAACAATTTTTCGCCTATGGTTCCCGTAGCAGCAAACCTAGGTACTTGGTCCCCATGTTATTCTTATGGAAAATAATTAAAATGTTATATATAGCTTATTTATGAATGTATATGGATGAAACTTGGTATGTGACTTAACGAAGATGAGTTCTATTGATAGTTGCGCATAAAAACCCATTACTTTGTGTTCCTCATTGCAGCAAACCTGCACTCATCCCCAATGTTATTCTTATGGAGAATAATTAATATTTTAAATATCGCTTGTTTGTGAATATATTTCTTATGAATCCTGTTAAGTGTGTTAATATTTTATGTTATATATTCATTGGAAATTCGCTGAGTACGCAGGTTTGCTGCGACGGGGGTATAATTCTATTTTGACTGCTGTTACAGTTCTCAATTTTAGCTTTTCTGCGATTTTTCTAGCTTTGCCTGGATTGTGCCACTAATTTTGTTATGTTCTATTTATCCTTTCCATCTGAAGACAGGGCAGATTCCAGATCCCGAAACGTCGTGAAACTTTGTTTTTACTTAAGTGATGTAAGTAAAACTTATAAGTGATGACTTAAGTGAAAACTTATAAGTGATGGAAAATGTCCGCAATCATTTCTTAAAAAACATAAGTCACCATCACCAACAATACATTTTAAACTAAGAATAGATATTGCATTTGAGCCCATTCTGGTGTTGTGTGCTGCAATGTTTTTTGTGTCATCAAAAACAATAATATTTAGTTTAACGCGTAGGCTGCGGCGGACCCCGATCGGGGTTTTTTCTCAACATAGAAACTTATGCAAATTTCACGTTTAAACATGTTTACAGCAGCAAAAGTGTTAATGTAAAATTAGGAAATAAATAGTACCAGCTAATCATAACGGTCTTTAGCACAGGGCAGGTGCATTCATTACGAGTGCAAACATTGAGAAACGAAAGAGTGCTCTGAAGAACTCCACATCCTGATGTTTCTTTACCGTCCTTGATTGAGTGGCAAGTTGTTGTTCTCAGCCGAAAGATGCCAAGGCTCGGGAGGAGCTGTCGCGCGCGACGACGGAAGGCATTCGTCTCGGGGGTCTGGCGCAGCAGTTGCTACCCCAGGAGCTGGTCGACGAGATCGTCATCATATCGGACATGTACGACCTGAACGAGTACATGGTTCTGGATCTTCTCACTACGGGTGAGTTTTTTTTCACCAGCCAAGCCCAATTTGTCATTCAACAATTTGTCAAAGTTTGTTACCTCTTTCTGGGGAATAAAAACTTGATTAAGGAATTAGTATAGTTTATGATTCATCTATATGGTCTTTGTTTCCCAGAATTCAATTTTGATTCAAGGAAATTTGAGTTTAAATAGGCCTACCTACTATTGTACAGTGGAACCTCGATATGCTTAATCTCAGGGGGAAAGGGAACATTTTTAACCATAGAATATTTCTAAATAAGTTACGGTGCCGAAATTCTACTTATCAAGGTGATCTTCCAAAGAAAATGATTACAACACAAGCAATGAGTCATGGAAGCAATGCATCCTTTCATCATCAAGTGATCATTGAGTTTTTGAACGCTGTGTATTACAGTTATACCGTATTTGACAGCTACTCGCATATACATTGAATTACATCCTAATTAATTTTAGAATCATGCCATGTAACTCTTTGTAATTAAAAAGGAGTTTAACAATTGAACATGTCTAAAATAAAAGACTCACAGTTCGGCAGTTTGTGGTGTCACACAAAAATCAACTTATCTTAAAACTACATTTCACATTTCACCTACACGCATAAACCTACAAATTCTGACTGACTAATGACCACAGGAATAGATTTAGAGGGGAGGGAGGGAGGTAGTTTCCGGTTGCAAACTGATCGATTGATGCTCAGATTCAGTAATTGGGTTTTGGGATTTTTAACCAAAAATGTATAACTTTGTAGAGGTGTGGCGGTAAGCCAAGCAGGCCACACAACTTAGAATTATTGATATTTTCCTTGACAATCTTTTGATTTTTAGAGGTGAAATGACATGGTAATATTTAGGTTTACAAAGGAAAAGCATTTGGCTTAGGAGTTTCATTGAAAAACAGGTGAGATACAAAGCTGACTCACCTTAAGTAACTGGTAACGGGACCGGGCGAAGTAGCTCAGAGGTACAGTGCCAAGTCAGACGTGGCCGGTTCCATCCCGGTCCCGGCCGACTCCTGTAAGATCATGAGCGGTCTCCTCTGGCTTACCCATGTTTTTCAACTACTTTAAAAAAAGTTGAAAAATGTATCAACTTCAAATTCATTTTAACTGACGGTGTCTCTCTCTACTCTTCATCTGAAAAAGTCTCCTATGGAGACGAAATATATAATGTGCGTGTAAATACTTTATTGTTGCTAATTACCTTAAAACTGTCATGTGATCCACGTCGCTGTATTTGGGCGACCTGACTAGGGGGCTATTCTCAAGCTAAAAAGGTGTCAAATTTCACTCCGAGGAGGTCGTCAAAAAGTCTTAATACAACTACACAAAAATACATAGATCGATGAACATACACAAAAACTTGTTATCTCACGGTGCGGAAGGTACGAGATGCAGGTCCAGACTGATGCCACCGTCGTCGTTGTGTCCACGTGCCTCCCCTCTCCCCCTCTCGTGGTCCTTATCGGGTCCTTTTCGCGTTGTTATCATTTCCTCAATGCCCACAGCTGTTTTATACAAAAGGTTCAATTCGAAGGATGCTTTTTCATTTAAAATATACTGGGGATGTTTCTTGCCGGCCTTGTAAATCTTGTAATCTTCTATTGTGTCTAATTGTCTACCTCTTGTTTTGACATGGAAATGTAAAATCAGGATTGGTGATCCTGAAATGTTCGGCATATACAGAGTTGTGTTTATAAACAGATTTCTGTGGGAGGTGTTCTTTAAAACGTACTTTAAAGGAGCAAGCTAATTGGAAATGATAAATAATCTTTGATTTATCAAGGTAATTGATTTATCGGTTCAAATTACCGAGGTTCTTCTGTACGTTTAATATTGTTAATCTAAGTTAAACACCCAGTTACTGTTATCACTCCCCTGTGTTGCAGCCCAGTCGCAGATGGTGTACCACCCGGGTCTCACGCGAGGGCTGGTGGCCGTGCTGCTCTACTACGACGGTCGCAAGGCGCTCGTGTCGGCGCTGCGGATGCTGATGCAGGCGCGACACGGCGCGCTGTGGACGGTAGACGCCGCGCCGGAGGTCACGCACTTTATCACCGCGTACACGCGCGACCTGCTCGACAATGATCTCATTGTCAGGGTCCTCGGTGAGTACTGTGGCCGAGTCTACATTCACTCGGGTCGACTGAATCTGCTGTCAACCGATAATGTAAATAATGATTGTTTTAATCCAGATGTCTCCCGCTTTTCTGTTGTTTGATTACTAACATACCAGGAGACTGTGCCATGCTCGGTTTTTGATTCCGCAGAAGAGGCATTGAATTTGTTTTATTTCAAATACTCGTTCATTTTCAATATGAGCTCGTTCGCTTCGCTCACTTGCCTCCCGGTTAAGCTCGTTCGCTACGCTCACTCGCCTATCGAAAAAAAGATTTGCCAGTTTGAGTAGCTTTTTTTATTTCCATTATGAGAGTTGCCATTCAAGTAGGTTTTTTATTTCCATAATGGGTGAGCAAAACTTGCAAACCTGGGCAGCAGCTAGTGGGGTTTATAATGTAGTGTCACTGGTTTACAGGAGTGTTGGCCACCCTGGACCTCTCCCAGGAGATGGAGCTGCTACAGAACAACCGAGCGCTGGGAGGGCCTCGCCACCACCACACCGTGGTCAACCTGTACCAGGAGACCCGACAGCAGCTGGCGGACATCGTGTACCTGGTCGCCGCCCAGAGCGGCCTGCCCAAGGAGCCAACCGACTGGTCTGTCAACGTTTGTTTATGGAATTTGATTTTTGTTCATACAAGTAAACTTGACAAAAAAATATATGTTGTACTACGGAGATGAATAGAATATGTTTTCATTATAGACCGCTCAGTGTATCAGTCGGTGTGTGTATTGCAAGCTTGGCGCCGTTCCATTTACATTTTTATTCCATTCCATTTCTGTCTATCAGGTTATACCACACGTTGGATCTAGACTTCAAACAATACTTATAATGGTATGATTGTTTTTACTTTATCCAACCATGTTTTTAGATATCAAGTTCAAACGCCATTTGTGCTCAAAGATTAAAGACAAGAATGAAATTATAATATCAGTACTGATCATTGGACTCTGGGTGTATTATACGTCTCATAAAGTTACCACGGAAAGTACAGCAAATATAAACCTGTAAAGTAGAAAGCTCATTAGTGTTAATTTTCTTGTTTATTTGCCTTATATTTATTTACTTCCAAACAAGCAATAATTGCTAGATCGGTAGTTATTAATTTATAAACAATTAGGAATCAAAAGTTAACTATATTCATAGTAGTTTAAATTTGTGTTACTATTTTAATAAAAACAATACAATCACAAAGTGACGTAGTTCAGCCTTTACTAAGTAAAGTACGTTAGGCACGTTATATTTGACAATATTATTTGTTGTTGTGCGGTTGGCAACTCCATGTATCAGACGTGCTGCTGCAGAGAGGCACAGTGGCATCTGGTGAGCCAGTCATAAAGTTAGTGGGTTCCAAGGCTCGACAATCTTGAGTTAGTGAGTTCCGGAGTCAGCCAGTTCCGATATCTCTGTCGGTTAGCCAGTTCCGATTCATGACACGGGTTAGCGAGTTCCATGGCTCGACACTCTCGAGTTATTGAGTTCCAGAGTCAGCCAGTTCTGAACTCTGTCAGTTAGCCAGTTCCAAGACATGACATGGGTTAGCGAGTTTCATTGCTCGACTCTCTCGAGTTAGTGAGTTTTGTAGCCGTCCAGTTCTGATATCTCTGTCAGTTAAATGGTTCCGAGACAAGACATAGGTTAGCGAGTTCCACGGCTTGACACTCCCGAGTTAGTTAGTTCCGGAGTCAGCCAGTTCAGATCTCTGTCGGTTATCCAGTTCCATCGTGTCTGACCTGACCATCTGTCCGTAGCCTGCTGGAGCAGCTGCGAGGGTGGAGGCCGCAGACTGACGCCAGCGGAGGGGTCGACGGCGTCACGCTCGCACTGCAGATGGCGCTGCTGTACGTGCTAGACGTTGGGATACTGCAACGCCGGGAGGATGGTGAAGGTGAGGGTCAGGACAAGATATTGTAATACTCCCAAGACATTGATATCCATATGAATAATTATGTTAAATCTTACTAAACATTTTCACTGTCAAAAGTCTGTAAAATTCATAGTTTACAACAATGCATGGGATCATGTTTGTGTTAGTAGCTGTAGTGCGTAGCTGTATTGTCACTTTTTATTTATTTATTTATTCCATCACATAGCATCTGTTATAGGGGATTTCCCTTAGACAGGTGAATTGTCAATTTATCCTTATAGGCCTACTACATTACATAGGTCTAACAATACATACAATACATTCGATGGTCAATCAAAATGTAAATAAACAATGCTACTTTATTGGTTTAAAGCAAAGGTCACCAGTCACAAAATAAGACTAAAAACCAGAACAAAACAAACTATTATTATAGACTGTTAAGATATTCATTGACACCATAAAAGTACCATAAAACCACCATAAAAATCCACCATAAAGCACCATAAAAGTCACTCAGTTTTGATTTTTTTTTTCTTGTAGGTGAGCCTACAATTTACAAATTTAGTTGGCTAAAGAATGTGTTTACCACAAACTTGTGAATTGAAAGATTTATGATAGTTTCAATACAAAACCCAACTCATACAACAAAGTTATAGTAAAGGAAACAAGTCATTCCATGTTACAAAACCCAACACATACAACAAAGTTATAGTAAAGGAAACAAGTCATTCCATGTTACAAAACCCAACACATACAACAAAGTTACAGTAAAGGAATCAATTCATTCCATGTTACAAAACCCAACACATACAACAAAGTTATAGTAAAGGAAACAAGTCATTCCATGTTGTGTTTAGTTGTATTTACTTGCGGTACATTTATTCCAGGTTATTGCAGATGATGCTGAATGTTAAAAGGTTATCTAAAGTTTCCCTTTGTATTCAAGTCTAGGAATTGCTTTACAGTTACAGGGTGGCCACCCAACCGTGAAAACCGTGAAACCGTGAATTAGCCGTGAATTTGGCACACCGTGAAAAAACAGTGAAAAAGCCGTGAATTTCACTGTTTTCACTGTTAAACCGGGAAAATTCTACCATGATTAGTGACTCGAATGTCGGTATTGTTACCGGGAAAGTTAATTTGAGGTATAAAAATATGTTTCGGTGTACAGAAAAACAGTATCGGTGAGAGATTTGTTGACAGGAAAAACAAAGAAAGAGAGAAGCAAGTCAATAATATAAAAACAATTCTTAAAGATATTTTTTTACAAACTCTCTGATGAAATTCCAGGTAAGAGATTTATTTACAGCTCTATTCGCAAATTGATAACCAAAGGAGCTGACTGAGGGGAAATGGGGGGAGAGAGAGAGAGAGAGCGGCTAGTCCGGAAGTGAGCAAATACCTTCCAAATTCCTGGAAGTCAACACAACTGTCTGACAGATAAACCTATTTTTGAGATCTTTTCCTTGTACAAATATTCTTTTGGTGACCATAAATTAATTACGTGTAACGCCTTTGACCCTTGTTTATTAAAACAGTGTCTCAACATATATATCGTTGGTTATTTTAATTTCTCTGTATGCCATGCATTCTGACAATATTTAATCTGAGAATAAGTAAAATATATCTCAGTGAAGAGTGGGCCTTTGGCCTAAACCAAGACAGGGAAAAATAAATAATTGTCAAGTTCTCCTCTCTCTCTCTCTCTCTCTCTCTCTCTCTCTCTCTCTCTCTCTCTCTCTCTCTCTCTCTCTCTCTCTCTCTCTCTCTCTCTCTCTCTCTCTCTCTCTCTCTCTCTCTCTCTCTCTCTCTCTCTCTCTCTCTCTCTCTCTCTCTCTCTCTCTCTCTCTCTCTCTCTCTCTCTCTCTCTCTCTCTCTCTCTCTCTCTCTCTCTCTCTCTCTCTCTCTCTCTCTCTCTCTCTCTCTCTCTCTCTCTCTCTCTCTCTCTCTCTCTCTCTCTCTCTCTCTCTCTCTCTCTCTCTCTCTCTCTCTCTCTCTCTCTCTCTCTCTCTCTCTCTCTCTCTCTCTCTCTCTCTCTCTCTCTCTCTCTCTCTCTCTCTCTCTCTCTCTCTCTCTCTCTCTCTCTCTCATCCTCTTTCCCCTATCCTATCTTTCTTTCCCATATCTTCTATCCCCGCCCACTTAGCACGCGCAGTGCGCACAACAGGTTGCCATGGATACCGATCATAGGCTGTATACCCCACTGTGTCGTCACACACCTCATCACTACTGCCACTGCGTTGTTAAAACATAATGGTGGATGTTCCCCAACTACCTTGAGGCCGTCGATTAATATTTATTTGTTGTATAACTACATGCTTCATTCTACAAATATCTAAAGTCCAGATGAAAAATTAATTGTTGTAAATCAAGAAAACCTTTCGTGGCAACTCCACGGTATTTAAAGTTATTCTTAAGTATTTGTAAATATACTAAAATTACACTTCATTTATATGTACGCAAATTATTATTTATAGTGGTTGATTTTAAGCGAGCTAATTATATATTTTTCTTAGTTGAATAAATTAATAGTTCATGAGTATTGATTTATAAATTATGTGTATTTTGCATGGTTTTTAAATTATGATATCAACTAAAAATATCGACTAAAAAAATTGGGAGATTATTGTATCATTAATACAAAGTAAAATCAGATAACTTAAATAAAACTATGTATGATGTGAAACTAAAAGAAATTAGAAATTAGAAAATTAGACCAATAAATACTGAAGATTAATCAAAATAATTCTAAAATTACTTAATTACATTACTAAATTCAAAATTGAAGTCCATAACAAATATTACAGTACATTTATTTAAACATATAAGTACCATGGAAAACTGAAAAATAAATAAATAAAGTAATAAAAGTAAGACAGTTTTATATAATGTTAATTTGCCTATATCATATTTGAAATAATTAGCTATTAACCTTATCAAAAAATAAATTTAGGTTATTGTTAATAATAAATTTTAGTTGAATTTTCCAAAACCACACAAGATAATCTAACATATAACAGACATATGTATGTACAAATTTCACAGCACAGTAAAAAATAACAAATTTATGCTACCACTTGAAATTTATCAAGTTAGTGGCTATTTTTGAAATAGTTTTCAACCATTTTTTAAACCTTTTTTAATATAATTTAAAAATTTAACTAGTATACTTCAATAACAATAATAATAATACATAAATAAAAGCAGTTTAATTTGAAATCATAATGGAGAAGGAAAGCGATTTAAAGATAGTATTCCTTTTCTCACTCTAGGAATGATGTTGACAAACAACTGATTTACAGCCACTCACCCTAGGAATATTGTTGACAAACAACTGATTTACAGCTAATTACCTCCCTCCCCCCTTACCCCTCACGCTTTCCTTGTCTAAACCTTTCTTGTCTTCAAGGACATTTTTTGCGACCCTACCCAGCTACTCCCCACTCCCCTTGCTTGCTCACCTTTCTTATCTCCATTCTCATTCAGCTATAAATAACACCTGTCAACGTATCTTTTCCTACGAGTTTTGGGGCTTGTTTTCCTTAAAGGAAATGACTAGTTATAAATAGGAGTCGGTCTTATTTAAACCACTTATTTTGTTAAACATTGTTTAGCTTATCTCTGTTTATTGTTTGAAGCAGTAAACTGTACCGTACCGAATCTGTACCGGGGTTATGTTCTGTACCGAACCGATGACGGTAATTAGTTGTGTACCGTACCGGTACCGTTTTTTCGGTGCACCGCAGACCCCTAAAAACTGAACCGTGATTTTGCCAAAAATAACCAGGAAAAACCGGGAAAACACCGTGAATTTGTATATAATTGTAGAGTGGCCACCCTGAGTTACTTCTTTAATCAGATTCAGTCTTGTGGGGAAACCAAACGTTATGAATGAATCAGATTTATCAAGTAAAATATACCTAAGTTAAATAGCAGCAGAATGTAGGCTAAAAATTACAGTAAATTTGGTTTATTCACGTTCTCTGGCTCATTTTCCCTATAATATTTCCATATGTTAATGAATAGTCTCATGCTCTTTAGTTAGTCGTGTTGTAGAGCTTCTGAAGAAGATGCCACTAATCAGTGACACGTTGGTTGCTAAGAGAGTTATCTCCATGCGACAGACTAGTGTTATCTCTCACATTAAAGTTTGACTGTCGTGTTATAGAGCTGCTGGAGAAGATGCCACTAATCAGTGATCCTCGGTTCATGCCTGCGTTGCTACGGGAGTTCTCCCCACGCGACAGTGACCGGCCATGGCAGTGCGATGGACTCAAGGCCCTCACGCAGCTCACACTGGCTGTCACGCTGACCTCACTGCGCGTCGCCCCGCCCAACATACAGCCCCAGGGTATGTCGGTGGTAAACCTCGTAATGTATGAGCTAAGGTAAAAATTAAAAATGCTTTGATCCTTATACATCAAGGACCTCCGATCTGATAACGGTTGGGTGGTTGAGTTATGTTTCGCAATCATCTTGTTGGTCATTCATCAATAACATAACTGTATGTTGGAATGAGGACCAAGTTGCTGATATGAAAATTTGAGAAAGAAATGAAAGTGCACCTTTGGGTGGACATGAAAACATTATCTGCAATCATTTACAAAAGTCTGTAGTGCAAAAAAATCCTGTTCATTTAAAAAAGTGACAGTGGATGTTTGTCTTCACAGTTTTATGAACCAGAGCTCTAACCTAACCTGACCGCTGCACTGTAGCCTACTGTGGGTGATGGCGTCTTAGCCAAGTCCACCACACAACACAGGGTCCCCACCCAACCGTGAAAACCGTGAAACCTTGAATAAGCCTTGAATTTCGTATATCGTGAAAAAACCTGGAATAAGCCGTGAATTTCGATATCAAACCTTAAAAATATATCAAACTAGAAAAACAATAAAAAATATCTTATCAGAAAATATTACATTTGTTTTCAGATAGGGAAATGTTCAACAGAATTATTACCGTTGTTAGTACGTTGTAAATATGGTGAATACCGCGTCGTCTGCCTACTTGCAGATTGCAGCTGTGCAGGTGATTTAAGATAGTGATGTGCGATACAGCGATACGATACGTATCGGAGTCAGATATCGTATCGGCCGTATCGTATCAGTGCTGTGTATCGCAATACGCGTATCGTATCGCTTAACATATTGTGCATAAACGATACGACGTATATTGTATTATACACTGCAAGTTAAAAATACGGCCATCGAGGTATTTCCACTGGTTTTAATTGTAGTACCACAGAAAGAAGACTTTTGAAGAATTCTTGTCGAATATAAATATAACCTCATTGTTTTACAGCCAAGAAAATAATATTGAAATATCGTCTCTATGTGCCGATACAAAATCGAGTATCGTTTTAGGCGATACGATACGTATCGTTTCAAAAATATCGTGACAAAATACCAGCGTAACACCTATTATATGTGTAACAGCGTGTTTCTCTGATGTTTGGGTAGCACAAAGAGTGCCAGAGTCTCAGGCGATGATGCCGCTAAACATGGAAACAAATGCAACATATCAGCTGCAGCAAACGTGTGAAGGTAGATAAAAGAAACCACAAAGCATTAGTCAGAATGTCAGAATGTGTTAATAAATCGCTGATGCTGCTTGTCTTAAATATACTCATGATCTTTGTTTATTTAACCAAGCTATTGAATTTAATTCTATTTTTCAGGTGTCTATGAAGAGGATGAAATATTGATCGATAGTGCCATCAAGATGAAAGTTTTCCAATTTCTAAACAACTCGTTTTTGTTGAATGAAACTATATACAAAGAGGTAAGTTTTGTGTATAATTCATTTTTGTAACCGATTTATTACTTACTTACTCCCAGGGCCATTTATATCGGAGGTGATATTTAGCCGCACCAACAAATCTTCGCCACGTTTTCCGGTCCTCTGCATCTTCCTCTACTGCTCCGACTCTCTCCATGTCCTCTTTCACTTGTTTCCACCATCTCTGTTTTGGTCTACCTCAAGGTCGACTTCCAACAGCATTGCCCTCTAATACTCTTCTTAGTCTGCATTCTTCGCCTCTCCTCAAAACGTGACCCGCCCATCTGATTCTTCGACACTTAATTTCCCCAATTATATCTGTGCTGTTGTAAAGTTGTCTTATCTCTCTATTGTGTCTTCTTCTCCATTCCCCTTGATCACATATAGGTCCATAAATTTTCCTTAGGATTCTATTTTCAAATACTATTAGTTTTTTTTAATCTTTCTTATTTATTTTCCATGTTTCTGATCCGTATAGGAGTACTGGACAAATTATTGTTTTGTATAACCTTATTTTTTTATTGTGGGATAGGGATTTGGATGAAAGTAATCTATTGCATGCGTGGAAGCATTTATTTGCAGAATTTCTTCGGCTTTGGATCTCTAGTTCATCAGTATTTTGATTTGATATTATTACTCCTAGGTATTTAAAATTGTTGACTTGATCAAATGTGTGTCCTTCAATTTCTATGGGTTCTTCATAGTGATGGTCAAAACCAGAAATTTAAAATCTCGAAACCGAAACCAAAACTTAAAAAATCGAATCTCGAAACTCGAAAGTCAAATTCCAAAATCCTATTTACTTGCCTGGTTATGGTTATGGAAAATAAATCCAGTTACTCCAAATAAACTAGTTAACTTACTACCATTCTCGAAATATCCTAGAAAAATATTAGTTTCAGAACTACTAGTGAACCAATTATTTGTAGCTTAATAATAAACTTTGGTTAGAGTTGTTCTTTCACAAATAAAAAATCAATAATCCACAAAAGGTGAAGGTAGACGACCGATGACAGTAGGCTTTTGACCTTCACATTATTAATCAACACTCGGGCGTGATTTCTGTTAAAAAAACAACAATGACAAAAAAAATCTCGGCAGTTTTGAGCTTTGATTCTCGAAACTGGCCGATCGAATCTCGAAACCGAAACTTTTCCAAAGTTTTGGTGGTTTTGAGATTCGAGTTTTGGTTTTGACACATCACTAGTTCTTCATTAATATCCTGATTTCTTGCAAAGTGCATGTACTTAGTTTTAGAATCATTTATTTTTAAAGCTTACATTTTAACTTACAATTTTAAAACTTTTACTTTTTCTGCTTCTTTCATGAATATTTCAGTTACATTCGTGAGATCCTCTAGTTTTTCTGTGATTACATCATCTGCAAAGGCTAATATATTTATTCTGGTTCCTACTTCAACACCTATATCCATTTCTGCTACCTTCTGTAGAGCTACTTCAATTGCGATATTACACAGAATAGGTGAAAGCCCGTCTCCTTGTCTGACTCCTGAGTTCACTTCAAAGGGTTCGCAGTTGTGGCCATAAATTCTGACGGAACATTTAGATCCTGTAATACTCATTTTTATTAAGGTTACAAGTTTCTTTGGAGTGCCAAATTTTTCTAGCTGCGCCCACAATTTGTCCCTCTTTAGGCTGTTGTATGCTTTTTGAAAGTCGATAAATACTGCATAAAATTTGTTATTTTAAAGAACATGGAAAAGTCACGTGTAATAGTGCTCCTGATTTTTTCTTAATTTTGAACATAACAAGTGTTTTTTTTTCAAATAGATTTTTGGTGGTGTTGTGTATTTTAAATAAGTTGACAAAATGTTTGCTTTGAATTTGTTATGAGTTAAAGTTTACAACAGGTAGGATAGAAAAAGTAATAAATAAACCTGAAAATATTGGAAGGAATTGACAGCAGCCATCTCTTATCAGATCTGATTAGGAGGGTCAGTTTGAGTGAACTCTGAGCCGCCTGCCGCCTTGTCTGACCTTTGGCTGGTGATTGCATAATTGTTGGCTTGACTTATCTGTCAATTGCTCTAGTGACTTTGTTTACTGTTAATTTTGAATTATTAAATAAAGTGTAAGATATTAATAAATGATATAAATATATAATGTAAGGTCATAATTAAATATATTTTGTAAATCACTAGGCAAAATATTACTTTTTTTAAATTTGTGTGCCTACATGTAATAGACTGTATTAGGTATTGTAGTTTCAATAATTCTATATTAATTCACTGCAGGACATTACTTCCATCATGAAAGCTGACTGCCAAGCAAAACATAAATATAAAGTAGGGGACAAAGTATTTGCTAAAGTTAGAGGACATCCTTCATGGCCTGCTATCATTGAAAGCTATGACTACAGTACGAATTCAATTAGGTATAAAGTTAAATTCTATGGCACTGGAGAAACCTCTGTAATAAAAGAAATTGACCTCAGTTCATTTCTTGAAAATAAGTCAAGATTAGGTAAATCAAGCAGGAATATTTTTACCAAAGCTATGAAAGAGGCAGAACAGGACCAGAACATTAGTATAAATAAGTCTCAAAATTCTCAGATCAGTGCACAGAAGAATAACACATGTTTTGATGTAAACTGTTCAACTAATGTTGCTAATTTACCTGTGACAACCAGCAGTCCACTTCCCATGCTAGTTAGTAAGTTGGATAATTCTAAAGGAGAGACAGGAGAGCTGCAAAGTAAACTGGAAGACGCTCATACAATTATTGAGGAATATAAATGCAAAATTGTAGAACTAGAAAATCTCCTAAAAAATACTACAGCTAACCTATTAAATAAAACCTTAATTAGTACATCTATTCTCAATAACGACTGGCTAACAGATGATCCCATAGAGTTCTATTTTGATGTTTTATCTTCTATTGTTGAAGGTAAGGATATTTATCTTATGAAACCAGTAATAGCTCAAGCTTTGAAATGCCTCAATGATCCTAAATTGCTGCAAAGTAATTTTGTAATAATCCCTGTGAACAATTCCCCCTCAGTGGATATACCTGGAGGGTCTGGTTCTCATTGGAGCCTTCTTGTGTATCTAAGGGACAAAAGTAAGTTCTTTTATTTTGACTCCTTAAAGCTAGTTAACTACGAGCATGCTATAAAAATAGCCTCTGTGTTAAAAAACAAACAAGAGAAAAATGAACCTGTAAATAGTAGGTTTAAAAATATTTGAGTTCCACAACAATCAAATGGTACTGATTGTGGTATTATATGCTGCTGTTTGTTGAAATCATATTGCAAGTAATCTTGCATGAAAAGCATGAGTCGTCGTGGGAGTATTTTTTCCCAGAAATTAGCGAGAATACTGTCTTCACCAAACAAGCCCAACTTGCAATGATGTATTGTAACACCCAGCTTAATCTGGGAGAAAAATCAGTCCTGTCATTGATGCTGAAACCGCAGAAACGTCAAGCTGTGCAGCTGACAACCCAACCAAACTGTCAAGGTAATTCCGTAGTTACTGAGGAATGGCAGGAAGTTAAATGTAAGAGAGGCATGCAAAAAAAACCAATCAGCAGAGAATTTAATATAACCACTTCTAGTAGATTTAACCTCTTATCTACCGAAGAAGACCTACTCAATAATGACACCCACCATACAGAACAAGTAGAATCAAGCAATAGAGAAACAAACACTAACAACTTGAGGAAAATTACAGCATTTGAGAACAGTAAAATAAATAAGGATGATGTTCAACACAAAACACTCAAAGCAAACAACAAAGCTAAAGTTGAACTGATTGCTGATAGCCAAGGAAGGGGTGTTCCAGAACTTGTAGCCTCCTGCAGTTATGGTAAAGTTTATATGGATGGAAAACCAGGTGCTGGTATCCAGTACGTTTACAGTCAAGCTGCAAAGACTGAACAGAGACCCCTAATCCTAATTGCTGGTACTAATGACATGACAGAAGAACACCCATCTACTATTTATTGCAAAATGGAACCTGAACTTACAAAATTCAGTAAAACCAGACCTGTTTGTATTACAACAGTCCTCCCACGGTATGATGTAGCGCAAGATAATATTTTGCATTACAACATTGCTATGGCCAATGAAACATTAGGGAACTTGTTTCAAGATTAAGCAATGTAAGTATAATTGATTTTGACCTCTTCAAAAGAAACCATTTCACCAACCATGGCATGCACTTAAATAGTAAAGGAAAGAAGAAACTCGCCTACAAGATCATTAACTTTGTGGAAAGTATTCATGGTAAAAAGGATGCATCTCATATTGGTAGTTATGACACTCTAACCTTAACTGAACAACACATGGCAGATGTTATTAAGCTTAATCAAAATTGTACTTCGGTGGGTTTTGCACATAGCATTTCTGCGGATTTCTATGACCCTCGCCACATGACAGCTGGAGTGGCAGTCGTCTTCAAACAACATTTTGGGAAACCAAAAAATACAGATCGTGTGACGAACCACCTTGCAGTGTAAGATTTTCAGAGCAGAGCTACAGTTTTTAGTTTAATAACGAAACCGACATATTTTAGCAAACCAATTAAATATAATTATGATACTGCTTTCAGAGATCTTACTAATCATTTCAAAAAACGGAGATTGAACCATTTAATCTGCTCCGCCATTGGCTGCGTACGTGACAAAATTGACCTGGATCATTTTTTTAACAATCTAGCTCGATTCCAGAAAAGTACAAAAGCTAAAGTTACCATTGTCTCGTATTATCAACAACCTTTCAGAAGATTAAGAGATGGACTCTCTCATGATGATTTCAACAAGCAACTTAAAAATCTCATTTCAAGCAGTCTGGGTAGTTTTTTAAGATCAGCACTCGATAAATTAGGCAGTCATCTGAGACTTTCCGTTCCTGCTACAGCACAGGCAGTCGCAGAGGGAGAACACCACCCACATCACCACAACAGCACTTCTAAAACAGCCATGATGACAGCAACAGAGCGACAATCACAAGTGTCACGTGAACAAATTTCAGTGGTTCCTGGCGACCTCACATATAGTGAGTTGTTAAAAAAGCAGAGCAGTGATAGTGTTAGTGGTGAAAGTGAATGTGTCTCAGATGTAAGTTTTAGCTCTTTTGTCAGTAACTTTAGTACGGTACAAGCATCTGCTTTGTCTTTATCTTTAAACTTAACAGCTCAAACAACAACAACAATAACATAGTAAAAACTAATAATGAAGTCAAAATAACTACTAAAAAAGGTGATACAAGTCTTGGCAATATAAAATTATTTCATCAAAATGCTTGAAGTTTAATTGACAAATTAGATCAGTTTAATGTTTTTCTAGATGATGAAAAGCCTGACATAGTTTTAATAACGGAGCATTGGACCACCGATAATATACTAAATTGTGTAGCCTTGACTGATGGTCTTTACAGTCTAGCTACTTCTTTTTCAAGGCAAAATGAACGAGGCGGCTGTGCAATATTTATCAGAAATAATATTGATTTTGTTGTTGTTTCACTTGATGAGTTTTGTTTACAAGGGTCGCTTGAAGCAGCAGGTATAAAAATTACGGTAAGTTAAGAAATGAAGAATTTGTTATTTTGAATGTTTATAGACCATCTGGTTCCAGCATTAATTCATTCTTTGACAGATTGTTTCGATTGGTTGAATCTCTAAATTTAGTTAGCAACTTAGTTCTTGCTGGGGATTTTAATATAAATATTTTGGATTCTAATTCAAATGCTTGTGTTCACTTTAAGGAATTTTTTAACGAATTTAACTTAACAAACTTAATTGATGTACATACCAGAATCACTGAATTTTCTCAATCATGTCTGGATAATTTCCTTGTTAACCGACAAATGTTATCAAAAAAACTAAGATCAGGTGTTATAATTACGGGCATATCGGATCACCTAGGAATTGAGTTAGTTATACCACTAGATGCTGTGCCATTACAATATAATTGTTCACAAAATGTCATAAGAGTTATTAATGAGGATAACTTAATTTTAATGACTGAATTACTGGAAAAAGAGACTTGGCCAGAAATCAATGATAACGCTACTGATGAAAATTTTCAATGTTTCTTTAACATAATAAATTATTATTTTAATTTATGCTGTCCTTTAAGAAAAATGCTAAGTCACAATCTGAAAAGAAATTAAAAATTACCTTGGATAACAACTCAAGTCACTAACACAAAGAACCAATTAATATTTATAGAATCTATATGGGTTAAAAACAAAAATAACACTGTTAAAAGAAAAGCTTGTTAAACTAAAAACTTGCTATAAATCTCTGATTGAGCAGACAAAAAAAGATTATTTTAGTGACAAAATTAGCAAGTCTAAAAAACATAATGAAAGATACCTGGGGAATAGTTAATGGAGACTTGGGAGGATTCGTAGAACACATCATAACATTTTATTACAAATCGATGGCAAGCTGGTAACAGACCCACTTGAAGTTTCAAATCAATTTAATAGCTTTTTTAAAAATGTACCGGAATCCTTATCATCTAAATATAAGCTAAATTACACTTTTAAAGGAACAAGAGTTTTGAACACACTTTTTTTGCACCCAACTAGTGAAAAAGAAATTTTGAAAATAGTTAGCGATATGAAAAATAGCAATTCGTCTGGCTGGGATGGACTTGACAATAAAACACTAAAATAAATCATCAAATCATTTGCTAAACCTTTGTCAAACCTTATTAATAACTCTTTTGAGACTGGTCACTACCCAAAACATTTAAAAATTGCCAAAATAATCCCAGTTTATAAGAAAAAAGGAGATAAAAAATTGATGGAAAATTACAGGCCCATATCATTATTACCAACAATAAACAAAGTATTCGAAAAGGTTATTAGTAATCGAATTTTGGTATTCCTGGAAAATAATAGTATTTTATTTACTGACCAATTTGGGTTTAGGAAAAAGAGCTCAACTACAACTGCGATACAAAAATTTATTAAAGAAGTCCTGGTAGGAATTGAGAACGGTGATTATGTCTCGGGAATTTTTCTTGACCTGCAGAAGGCTTTTGATTGTGTACATGTTGATATTTTACTGGATGAATTAGAAAGCTATGGAATTCGTGGACATGCATTTAACCTGATGAAATCTTATCTAAGCAACCGTAAACAATTCACTTGTGTTAAACATGATGGATGTGAGTACTTTTCTGACAGGGTCGAGATAACCTGGGGAGTGCCACAAGGTTCCGTTCTTGGGCCTTTACTCTTTTTGTTATATATAAATGACGTTGGTGAAATTGGCATTCCAAACCAAACCATTATTTTTGCCGATGACACTTCTCTAGTTTGCAAACATTCAAATATCGTCAACTTTGAAATTATAACAAACATACAAGTTAATAATATAGTTCAGTTTTATAATGCAAATTGTCTTACCGTAAATGCAAATAAATCAGTTGTTTTAGATTTTACTTATTTAAAAAAGTCACCCTTTGAATGTACAATAAGTATTGATGATCAGTTGATGCCAAAAACTGATTCTGTAAAATTGTTGGGTCTTATTGTTGACAAATATTTATGTTGGAATGACCATGTGGGTGATCTGTGTTTAAAATTATCACAGTCTGTTTTTATTCTCAGGAAATTAAGTAAAATGTGCAACATTGACACTTTAAGGATGGCTTATTTTGCTTTTTTTTATTCAAAAGTGACGTATGGGATAGAAATTTGGGGTAACACATCAAAAAAAATTATTGACAAATTATTTAAAATTCAAAAAAGAGCTATTCGTTGTATAGCTGGTTTAGGATATCTTGACTCCTGTAAGGGAAAATTTATAGAACTTAGAATAATGACTTTGCCCAGTATTATTGTTTATAAAGTATTACTCCAAATGGCACTAGGCCTATCTGGACTAAAAAAAAACACCAGGACTTTCATTCCTATAACACTCGAGGCGCTAATAACTTAGTTATAGAAAAACATAGCTCCAAAGTGTACGCATTGGCAACTCAAAAATTCGGACCTAAATTATGGAACGCCCTTCCCCAGAATTTAAAAATATTGGCCTATCCAAAATTCAAAAAATCAATTGAACTCTTTCTCCTAAACAATCCCTTGTATAAAACTGAAGACTTTTTTGCCTTAATTAGCTAAGGCATTCCTCTTGTATCTTTTAATCTAGTTTTAGAAACTATTTTATTTGAGTTTAATTCTTTTTTTGATAATGATATGTTTCAATTGTATTACTTAATGTTATGTGACGAGCTGGAAGATGTAATACACACATTGTATTACTTACTGGCAATAAATTGAGTATTGAGTATTATACTCCCAATATTTGGCTACTGTTTCTTTTAGAGTAAATATTTGATCTGTTGTTGATCTACCCTTCATAAAACCCGCCTGATGCTCTCCAATTATTTCATTTGAGTAGTGCTCTAGCGGATTTAGGATAATTTTTGAAATGACTTTATACGGGATACTAAGGAGTGAGATTCCTCTGTAATTACCACAATCTTCTTTTCCTCCCTTTTTATGTATGGGGATAATGACTGCTTCCTGCCACTCAGTTGGTATTTCTTCTTGTTCCCATATTTTTGAAATTAAATTCCACAGCTTTTCTGTCATTAAGTTTCCTCCTCTCTTTATTATTTCTGCTGTTATTTCATTTTTCCTGGTGCTTTATCATTTATAGGGACTTAACTGCATATTGTACCTCTTCTTTAGTCGGTGGTTCAACAAAAGGTTCAACATGATAATAAATGTCTTCATTGCTTTGATTTTCTTCTGGGGTGTTTTCTTTTACATTTAGCAATTCCGCAAAGTATTCACGCCATCTTTCTAGGACCTGACAACTCTCAGTCAGTAATTGTCCCTCCTTATTCTTTACTCCATATGTGCGAGGAGTGAATCCTTTTTTGAAAAATCGTCCATTTCTATAAAAATAGTTTGCATTGTTTGCTGTATTTTCTTCTTCAGCTTTATCTAGTAAGCTATTGATATACACCCGTTTCTTCCTCCGCAAGAGTTTATTTGTCTCTCGATTTGACTGATTGTACATCAGTCTGTCTTCTTAACTATTGCTGTTTATCCAGACATTTTTTCTTCTAACTCTCTCCTCCAACATTTGTTCACATTCACGATCAAACCACGTTTTTTTGTTTCTTTTCTTCTTCTTTCCACATACTTCTTCTGCTGAATCTAGAACTGCTACTTTAAAATTAATCCAGGTACTGTTGACGTCTTCACTTTTGTCCAACCGATTTATTATCTTCAAAAAATATATACATAAAATCGTTTTGGTATAAAATCTAAAAACTTTTACCAAATTTTGATGCTTATTGCTTCATCTTATTATTGTCGATAAAATATCAATCAAACTGCTGAGCAAAGTTGTGTTAAAGTATGGTATTACATTTACTTTCTCCTACCTTGTGCCTATGTTGTTATCAGTCTTGATGACCTTCTAACACAGCGGTTCTCTCAACCTCTTACCAATTTTTTTTTAGCAATAAATATACTTTAAATTTAAACACCCTGTATAGTTACAATCTAAACATTGATGCATTCTTTTTGTTTAGAGGATAAGAAATATTGTTATTACAATCGTAACCTAACCTCAACTACTCTTATCAGGAGATGGAGCTGCTAGGCTGCCCACAACTGTTGTGATTACATTTTAACACATCTATTCTCTTTCATGCATATTTGTAGATTTAATAATACACTATAATTAAACTAATATTGAAAGTAATTTTAAAAGTACCGGTAGTAAAGAAATATGTTTAATTGTATGTATTTCTTTACTAAATTAACCTTTAAATTTAAACTATTGATGACAATATAAAAAGAAATTGGGCCACCCTCTTTATTCCGTTTAGTGGGGTTTGACTGAATTATTTTAGCGAATTTCCCCTATAGGGAAGAAGCTATTACCGTAGTCGGCATGGTAAGACCTAGGCCCGGGACCATGATAACTTTTCGTTTTGAGGTCCCCAGACCCCAAAAACACCATTCGTTCGAAACTGTATATATATATATATATATATATATATATATATATATATATATATATATATATATATATATATATATATGTGTCCGTGAGCACGATAACTAGTGATGTAAAACGCCCGGGCGTTTAAATGTCGGGGCAAATGCCCAAATAAACGCCCAAAATCCATAAGCGCCCGGGCGTTTATCCAGTTAAAGGCTAATAAACCTAATTAATGGAAATTAATTTGAAGACCACTCTTCTAAATAAGTTTTTAAACCTCTTATTATACATATTTACATAAAAGCCTATATTAAAATAAATAATTACTTATATAATATGTTATTTTATTGGTAAGAAGTGTTGACTCTCACTTGTCAACAAGAAGAAATAATTTAGACTGAAAATAAGCTTTATAGGTTTGTTTTTATTAACAATATCTGGCTAATGTAAATATAGAATTATACATATGTATATTACACAAGAGGAATCAGTCCATCCTACCTCAAGTGAAAAGTTAGTTGTTCTGGTTGTTTTTTGGTAAAAATTGGTAGGCCTAAGTAAAAACATGAATGATTGTACAACAAACATAATTATATATTTTTTTTTTAAACCAGTGTTGGACCATATAAAAGCAAAATGAAAATAATTATTTTATAAGTGCCTTTTCATTTTATTGAAATACAAAGCTGTTAAAAAGAACTTTTTTACTAACAAAACCGTAATACTTAACTATAAATTCAATTATTCATTCATTCATTATAAATTTACCTTATGCCCACATTTATAACTTCCAGAGTAGAAACCTGCTTAAGTTAGTAAATTAGATATTATTTAACAATTTTGCAATACAATGTTTATTCAAAACACCACATTGAAAATATTACAAGTTTTAGGGGTTTATTTTGATGGTTTAAGTTGTTTGTCAACTTATCTCTTGATAATGACCCCCTCCCCCTCCCTTAAAATGTTAATTTTAAGAACACAACTAAGCACTGAAGGCAGTTAAAGATTAAAAACATGAACTATAATACCGGTAATTAAAACATGAAATATAATAGTTAAAACCGCCTTAAACTAATTTTTTTATAAACGCCCAGTTTTTGGGCGCTTAAAATCGCTTTGGGCAAATGCCCGGGCATATGCCCATTTTTTAACGACCAGCCCACTGGGCATATGCCCGGCCCACATCACTAACGATAACACTCGTAAAAATTATCTGATTTTGATGAAATTTGGTATAAACGTGTAAAGTAACATTTATGACTTTAAGTTCGAAAACCAGCCAGATCGCTCTATCCGAAGGGGTATTTTGGGGGGGTTTTGTACCCCAAAAATGGGTTTTTCAAATTTTGTACATATAATTTTGGAAATAGTCAAATTTTAGTTTTTCCTATTGGATTCAGCTTAAAAAAACACACAATTTGGTATTTTGATCATTTCTCTACGTCAATTGGTTACCGAGATATTGAAAGTGCTAAACACAGTACGTTGTCTAATGTTATTCTTATGGAAGAAAATAAAAATTGTATATATCGCTTATTTATGAACGTATACTGACGAAACTTGGTATACGGCTTCATCTGGTTGTGGACCATTGATATTTGCTCAAAAAAACATTTTTTACCAAAGGCTCTCGTAGCAGCAAACCTGCGTGTTCAGCCCCATGTTATTCTTATGGAGAATAAGTAACGTGTTATCTCCCTTTGTTATGAAAATAAATTAATGAAATTTGGTACGTGGCTTTACCTACATAAGTTATATTGATATTTGTATAAAACCCCATTTTTTGTGTTCCTTGCTTCAGCAAACCTGCATACTCAGCCGCTATGTTATTTTTATGGAGAATAATTAAAATGTCATAAATCGTTTATTTATGAATGTATAACGACGAAACTTGGTATTTGGCTTTATGTGGTATTAAGATACATATATATGGATTGGAAATTCGCTGAGTACGCAGGTTTGCTGCTACGGGGGTATTTATTTTTTGTACCGGTGATTATTTGGTTTACTGTTTACAGGAGTTCTACTTGAGAAGGATTCACAATTTGCTGACTGACTTCATCATCCAGATGCCTCTGAAGTTGAAGGAACTTCGTAATAAGGCGGAAGACGCTGCTAAAACATATAATGCTTACGTGCAAGTGAGTTTCGTCTCTAAAAAAGTAGAAGAGTTAAAACTTTTCCTTTTTGAAAAACATTTTTTCTCCGCATTGAAAAACAAAAATATCAAACGATAAACAACACGTTCAGATGGAGAAGGCTAGATACTTCAAATTCAATACCGAAATTTCAAATAAATATTCATCTTGGTTGTGGGAATCATTTCTTTGCTAAAAAACATATATAGGTAGATTGGCGCTAAACAGAGTGAAATTTCTAAAAACTTATTCTACATTTTTTGTTCCATTTTAGCTTTGTAATCAGAAAATATATAGCCAGGGCTCCTTTTACGTAACACCCTGTATTGAAAAAGCTTCAATTTACCACTAAAATATACCCTTTGCCTCTGTGACTTCTATCCATTCATTACAACCCTCTGAAGGTGGCATTTTCAAGTTCATTCCTTGACAGCAGTTTTTTTTTGTTCTTTTCTATTCTGTTGGCCTCTTCTTAAATAAATCATTGTGCAAATTGTACATTACAAATTTGTAAACAACAATTGTAACTAATGCTACAACTGTTTTTATTTTTGAGCCATATAAAATGTGTCAAATAAACTGAGTCACCATAATATATATATATATATAGTTTCAGGTGCACTATAACTGCTTTGCTTCCAAGTAATGTGAATAAGTAAACAAATCTGTAAACTAACCGAGTATTGTCCTTAAAAAAGACCTAGGCTACAGATAAACCACCCGATTTTTAGTTTAAACCATTTAGGAATGACAAAACTAGATTCATGGCAGAACTATTTATTTTTTATAAAAAGAAATAACATAGGGTTAAAAATAATGTATTATAGGGACTTTTAATACAAATAATTTTTTCCAGGAAGGACTAGATCCACCGAGCAATCTGTCCCAGAGTTACGAGCAGTTTCTTGTTTCTCTCTCTCGGCTGTACGGCAGCGATCCTCTCAACCTGCAGCTGGAGCTGGACTACTGGTGTGCGGACGGCGCTCCTCAGAACTACGCCTACCGCATGCCTCCGCGGCAGGTAACAACATTTGTCTTATCGTGGTACATTTATAATACTTTCCAAAAATTATTCTGAATTTTGTTGATTGCAATGGTCTACATTGGTAACTAATTCCAACCTCCACTTGTAGTAGTGCACTGTAGCAGTTAGGTTATGATCATTATTTTATTTATCAAAATCAAACCTAAGCTTGATTTAACACATCAGCACACTTTATAAGTTAGTTCTCCACTTAAAGAAATTTTTCCTATGAGTAGGTACTCTTCCAAGGGATAAAAGGCCTTTCTCTGAAGGAACCCTTCAAGTTTTAACTTTAAAATCTTGACGCTTAGTTGTCTGAGGGCTTGAGGAGTCTTGTTGTACATTTAGAATGCCATAAAATTAATGGGCCCTTAGTTGTCTTACTTAACCTAACCTGAGTTAAGTAAGGTAACCTGAATGCTGGGCATAGGGCGAGTTGATTCCCAACACCTACAGGACCGACAGTCTCTTCTCTTCCAGCCAGCTGCAAACTCTCATCTGAGGTGATGGGACCTCCCCGAGCAGCTTACAGACTAGCGGTGCAAGCAAATCGGTTAGCCTATTGTGGATATAATATTGTATTTATTGTTGACACCATCAATTCCTTAGAGGAGCAACAGATAAGAGACAGTATTTCAAGGTAATGTGCTTGTTTTATTGCGTTGTGGCTGCCCTGCGATATTGGCAACACTGCATCCCTGCCAGACTGACCCTCTAAGCGGAGTTGGCCAACTTTCTTTCTCTTAGTGATGAAAACAGTTAGCAACCATAAAATATTCAAAATTTATATTGAATTTTCTCTTTGTGCCTTACCAATCCCAGCCCAGAAGTAATTCAATGCATTATTTTTACATTTTTGTTGGTTTTCGCCGCCCAAGAGTGTAGGATGTCTACCGGTACTCCCGATATCAACTCTCTCTCTCTCCGCAGGTGAGCTTGTTCAAGTTTGTCCGTCAGAGTGGGGAGTCGCTTCCGCCCACGCTGTTTGTGCCATACATGAAGATGTTGGCGTCCCTGGCATCGTGCCCCCCAGCGGCCAGGCAGGCTTACCAACTGCTCAAGACCAACCAACCGCCCCAATCCAACATCGCGTGGGAACACTTCTTCAGCTCTCTCAACAGGTACCGACTTTCTCTGTTTAGCTGGAAAAATAACTTCGTTATTAATAATGCTTCTTTTAAGTATTGTACTATAGAGCAGATTAAAATAAAGGTTTTATGGAATTTCCCCTATAAGGAAAAAGCTATTATCATAATCGGCGTGGTAATAACTAGGCCCGGGAACATTATCTCTTTTGGTTTTGAGGTCTGCAGATGCCAAAAACACTGTTTGTTCAAATTTGTATCTGTATATGTGGCTGTGGGTGCAGTAACTTTTGTAAAAATAGTCTGATTTTGATAAAACTTTATACAAACCTGTAAAGCAACATGTATGACTCCCAACTTTGAAAACCAGTTTTATATCCCTAAATTGTTTTTATTCTTTTTTTAGTTTTTACATAGTATCTTTTTTAAAATCAAATTTTAGGTTTCATAATTGTATTCGGCATAAAAACTAAATGAAATATGGTAATTTTAATTTGAACTTTTTAGCATATGACTCAAAACCCAAAAAGCTGATAGTTTGGAGATGATAGCCCAAAATCACACATCTAGAAGAATAGTGGTTTCTTTTAGAAACAGATGTGTCAACAAACTTATTGTTATCGTTTTCTTTAATGATATTTACTGTGCAAATATTATACTATCTTCTTGAAATTATAAAAGTACAAGGAAAATTGATTTAATTCTTGTACAGAGACAGTAATAGTAAGTTTTTTTTTTTCGATTTCCCTTTATCTTCGCACAATATTTATTCAGACAAAACGGGCGTTTTGCTAGCCTAACGGTTAGCGCCTTAGACATCAGTTCAAAATGTCTCGGGTTTTGAAACCGGGTGTCCACAAAAAGACTTGCAGTATGCAGGAATGGTTTTTAAAAATTTTGTCCCCGAGATTTACAGCTCCATCCCAAACAGTAAGTTGTTTGACAAAGCTTCTTTAAAAATTAAGTTTAGTAGGTGATTATTTTAACCAAAAAATATGTTGGAATTTGTTTAACTTTTATTGTAATCACTTTTTGAATTGTAAATATCTCTTCTGTGCCATTGTTTGACTTTTGGAGTTATTTTTAAAAACAACTGTAAATTTGAGTGTATGTCAAGTCTATTGCCCAGGGAAACATTGCATGTAAGTGCGTTTAAGATGATTCAAATAAATACCTGTCGAATACATGTGGAGTATTGCTCAAACATAAATAAACATGTTCATTATTTAATTTATTTTGAGGGGTTTGGACAGCTTTCTCTTAAATGCGTTTGAAACGTATTCTAAACAATCATACTGCTGGGGTTAAAATTTACCCCAGTCTCAGCAAACCTGCATACTCAGTGAATTTGCAATGGAGACATAAATGTCTTAATACTGCAAAAAGCCACTTACCAAGTTTCATAAAAATATATTCACAAATAAGCGATATATACAATTTTAATTATTCTCCATAAGAATAACATTGGGGCCAAGTACGCAGGTTTGCTGCAACAAGGAACACAAAAAATGGGTTTTTATGCTAATATCAATGTAATATAACTCAAGTCAATGAAGTCGTATACCAGTTTTTGTTCATTTATGTTTATAATTAAGGGAGACAGAGCATTTAATTATTCTCCATAAGAATAACATGGGGGCTGAGTACGCAGGTTTGCTGCTACGGGAGCCTTTGGCAAAAATTTTTTTTTAAGCAAATATCAATAAACCACAACGAGATGAAGCTGTATACCAAGTTACGTCCAGTATACGTTCATAAATAAGCTAGATATAAAAATTGTCTTTTCCGACTATTTCAAAAATTATATGTAAAAAATTCAAAAACCCATTTTTGGGGTACAAAACCCCCCAAAATACCCCTTTGGATAGAGCGATCAGGCTGGTTTTCGAACTTAAACTCATAAATGTTGCTTTACACGTTTATACCAAGTTTCATCAAAATCGGATCATTTTTATGAGAGTTATCATGCTCACGGTCACAGTTTCGAACGAATGGTGTTTTTGGGGTCTGGGGAAAGTTATCATGGTCCCGGGCCTAGGTTTTACCATGCCGACTACGGTAATAGCTTCTTCCCTATAGGGGAAATTCGCTAAAAAACATAATGAAGGCAATGTTGAAAGCCCCTGTTGTTGTCGCAGGTACTACACCAGTCTGAAGCAGGAGCACCTGCCACTGTCGGACACGGTGTACCGCCACCGCAACTACCCCAAGGTCATCACGCCGCTGGAGATACAGGGGCTGCAGGCAGTGCTGCTGGTCATCAGGACCGTGGCGGGTTGGTACAACTGCAGTGGATGGATCTTGTCAGACAATTGGAAAACATTAACTCTAATTCAAACTAATATTAACAAAATTACACACATGGCGGCTGGAATAATTCCATGGTTCACACTATCTGGAAAGTCAGGGCACTTAAAAAAGGTCAGGGAAAGTCAGGGACAAAATTGGAAAAACACCATAAGTCGTAATAATAAATGTCATGGTTCTAGCACACTGCAAGTTGGATAAGTGATCACGTGATATTACAGTTGTTTTTACAAGGTATTTTCCAGTTAACTACAACACCCTATCATACTAGTGGCTCGAGTCCTCTAATTTGAGCCATCTCCCATCATCCTGCAATTTGCCAAACTCCCTCAATTTTGATTTAAAGATTTTGCTTATAGAATTATATATAAAGATAAGCAGACCTGGAGAACGAAGTACGCTCTGTTCGGACCTAGGGCGCTGGCAATACAACTATCAGCATCTCAGTTCGGGTGAACATGTGCATAATTTCTTGAGTAAAATAAACTTGAAAATAAGATTTGATTGCAATTTAAAGAATATATGGCATGCTCATGTACACTCCCATATTTTCTTTTGTTTATGTAATAGGTATACTTACTCTTACTCCTGTGGCCCCTGGAAACCTAGATGGTTTTTGGCCTCGCCAACCATGAGCCCCAAGCTCTTCTATCTTCTGCCAGCTCCAAGTCTGCTCCCATTCTTCTCAGGTCCTTCATAACCTCATCAACCCATCGCATCCTTGGCCTTCCTAATGGTCTCCTTCCCTCTGGTGTACCTCTGAGCACCATCTTCACCATCTCTCTCTCACTCCTACGGTTGATATGGCCCAGCCATCTCAACCTCCTACTCTTAACTATTCCCACAATATCTGATCCACCATATATTTCTTTTAATTCTCAATTTTTCCTTAGCCTCCATGCATTTCCTTCTTTTACTGGTCCAAAAATTCTTCTCAAAATTTTGTTTTCAAAAGTGATAAGGCTTTTCTGGGATTTTTTGGTAAAAGACCAAGTTTCTGACCCGTAAAGCAATACAGGTTGCACTATAGTTTTATAAATTCTTATTTTAGTGGTATGTAATAGATATGGCTCTCAACAAAAAAATTAAACATGGGTACAATTTTAAAACAACAAAAGAGAGCCGTTACAGTTATGCTTAAGTTGAAACATGAAAGAACATTTAAACAAATTGAAAATCCAACTATTTATGGACAATATATTTTTGAAACCATGTTAATTGCCTAAAGTCAAATGTTAACCCATTGGCGTAGACATACGAGCAGGTCTCGTTCCTTACTTGTAATTTTATTAACGTGTGAATTGGAGTATAAAATTGGTGTTTTTAAATGGATTAATGGCATATTTTAATTAAAATATTGTTTTCTTTCAGTTTAGAGAGTCGCATTGGCACACACACAGTAGACATAAGTAAAAATTAGCAAAATCAGTGTTGACCATGTGCAAGTCTCAAAGAATTAACCGATCCCGTCAACTTCCAAGCAAGCCTGCCACCGTTAATTTTACTTGGGCCCTCCCACCAACGTTGCCACAGACCGGTTAACTCATTGAGAGTTGCACAACTGGTCAGTTTTGGTCGTGTGCGGGAATCGAACCCACGAACATCGTATCGCCACCTGGCCAAGGTGTTTCCACGACGTAGCCAACTCAGCTAACACGACCAAAGGCCTGGCGGCGATATTAAGGGTTTTCAGTCAGTCCGCGCCCCTAGCGGATAGAACCGTAGACGCCCGCGGTCATTAGTTACATATTTTGCTACTAGAGTGCAGCACCAATCAATTCCCGTTATAGGCTACTACAAATAGAATAAAATTACTACCTCAATGGGTTAAAAACTAATTCAAAACTACCAACACACCAACTACCAACAGAAATAACGTGCTTTGTAATCCAGGCCCATAGGCTTAAGTTTTTTGAGAAAAAGCCTACGTATATGGCGACAAAATTCTTTAAAAACATCCCAGATTATATTAAAAAATTAAAAAAGCTTAAACAAACTAAAAAGATAATTAACCAAGCTTTTTATTCAATTGAAGAGTTTTTCACCTCTTAAAATATTAAGTATGCAGGCTATGTATTATACAAATATTGATGTTATTCTTTGTACCACCATGTGCATGCAAATGAATAAAGATATATGCCTATGACTATGCTGTGTGCTTTTTAACCGTTGCCCCGTTATCCCAGAGCAGGACGAGGCGTCGCGGCAGGCTCTGGTGGACACGTCCGCGTGGACGCCGCTGCTCGGGTTGGTAACGTGCTCTGTCCACATTGGGCTGAAGGCGGAGTTGCTGCTGACTTTGGCAGCCCTGGCCCGGTCGCCCGCCACCGCCGCCGTGTTGTGGCACAACCTGGAGGCCTCCCAAATCCTGGCCACCGTGCCCTCAACAAGCAGCTATCTCCCGCGCGGCGTACAGGTGACACACCACAATATGACATCAAATATATACCACGAAGAACAGAATATGACATCTCCCTTTAAATGTTATAATGTTATAATGTTATAATATTTTGTTGTTTAACATGGTTTCCCCTTTTTGGAAAGTCAGGGAAAAAATTGGAAAAACGCCAAAGTTGGTTTTTTTAAAAGGCTTAGGCGGTGTCTTGGATATTGAAAGTTATTTTTGAAACGAGTGGGATACCTATGAACAAACTGCTTTTACTGTATGTAAGGCTGGTAGTTACCTTTTCGAGAACACCAACATTTCAAATATGTAAAGGAAAGACATTGTTAACCCAAGAATAACATTAGACAACGTATTGTGTTTAACACTTTCAATATCTCGGTAACCAATTGACGTAGAGGAATGATCAAAATACCAAATTGTGTGTTTTTTTAAGCTGAATCCAATGGTAAAAACTAAAATTTGACTTTTTTTTAAATTATATGTAAAACATTCAAAAACCCATTTTTGGGGTACAAAACTCCTCCAAAATACCCCTTTGGATGGAGTGATCTGGCTGGTTTTTGAATTTAAAGTCATAAATGTTGCTTATCGAGTTATCGTGCTCATAGTCACATATATACAGTTTTGAACGAATGGTGTTTTTGGGGCCTGGGGTCCTCAAAACGAAAAGTTATCATGGCCTGGATCTTACCATGCTGACTACGGTAATAGCTTCTTCCCTATAGAGGAAATTTGGTAAATCAACTTATATGGGGACAAACTTTTGGAATTTTCTGCCTACTGACATAAAAGAAAAACCAAATCAAATCAAGTTTAAAAAGACACTAAAAAAACTGTTGACCACTGGAATGAATTTAAAAAAATCTCTTGTTAGCATGTAACCATGTGGTACTGGTGTTGCTTTGTGGATTTTGTATTTAGTATGTAAGGTAACTGAGCCACTATTTATGTACACTAGTATTGGCTGCTGCTATCACAACCACAGGAAATAATCAGCTGTGTCAGGAACAAAACTTGTAGAAATAGAAATCCACAGCTGAAAACTCCCGGTTCAGCTAATATATACTAAAATGCCCTAAAAACATAAAGCTTTAAGCTACCATAGCTCAAAAAGATTGCTTTTCAAGAAAAACAATCGACACGTGGAGCTTCCCCGACCTCGATTACCCCTAAAAAATATCTTTTCGTAGCTTGGGAGCCATTACAGTTCGAGAAACAGCCGCGGACGGACGGCCGCACGGAGCCACAGAAAAATGCAAACTATAGTATTGATGATGTGTATTGAGTAAATAAAGAAATATGTGATTTGAGTGGGATGTTGTGTGTTGTGCGACAGACGGAGCTAGAGGAGGTGGAGTCACGCAATGAGGAGTTCCCGCTGACCCGCGCGATGCTGGCACTGCTCGATGTGCTGACAGACGTGCCCATCCCGCGACTGCTGGGCGTGGGCGCGCGCTCCCCGGGCTTCCACCCCTACCTCACCTTCGTGTTGCACAGCGTGTTCCTGCGCTTCCACACCCGCTCCTACAAGAGTCTACAGGAGAAGGTACCAAGCACAGAGTCAGAATCCTATCTCCCTATTAAGATAATAGATATTTACGCACCTAGGTTAGTAAGAACGTCATTACAGCATGATGCTTAAAAGCTCGAGTGCGTTAATACGCCCGATGGTGTTATGGCTCTTACTGCTCGAGTCGAGGACACTATTTTATCGCCCCTCCCCCCCTTACAATATAGGCAACGTGTATATACAAAAATAGTAGTTTATGAACTGGCACTGCAGGTTAAGGTTATATCAGCATCAACACAATCAATAATTGTATGTTGTGAAAACTTTGATTATTGTAAACGCAGCAGCTGATGCTATTGGAACAGCTGATGGGAGCTCTGCCTGGAATGTAATCGTAACGCTATGAGTCATTTCATTACCTAACTGGTCTGCAATCAAACTCATTACTACCTCTCAAGATAGAGATATTTAACATGTGGTAGGCAAAAAAGTAATAATTCAACCTACCAACCTGGTAATAACCTGGAAATCGTATTGAGTCTTTTTTATAAGTGAGTGTACTCCCTCTGCGATCTTGAGTCGATGCGCAGAACTGGTGGTGACACTGTGTCACTAGCTAGTACGAGTATAGGGAGACTGTGGTTGTGATGTGTGTTGTGTGCCAGTGGGAGGTGTGCCGCCTGTGCCTACACCTGCTGGTCAAGCTGTTGTCCCAGTACGAGCCCTCGCCCGAGGACTTCCTCTCCAACAAGGTGCAGCTCCAGGGGGGCGGCACCGCGGCCGTCGGTCCCCCGCCGGGCTTCCACCTCATGTCCGAGCTCTGCTCCAAGTCTGAACTCTTCCGGCTGGTAAGTCTAGATGGACCTAGAGCTAGAACAAACACTAAATGTTTTAAATTATATACTGGTCATATTGTAATCTTCTTCTTATGTATTTCAATTTCAAATAAAAAAATGTTAATTTTCCTGCAACGACGATCAGTTAATAGCTCAATACTCACCCTACAGATGGCCGCTGGATATTTGGGCTGGTCTTATGGAAATTAGTCATCCGCCCGCAGGACAGTTTCTCACAGCAGAGATTGGCACGAGTCAAGCTGTTTGTTTAGTTTCCAGTTACGATTTTATGTTTCTTTCATTACAATCTTATTGTAAATACATTATTTGTAAATTTTACTTTCAATCGTGGGTTTGATCAAATTGTGCCTTATCAGTACCGCATTTAATTGAGTAACATACAGTGAAGCTTCAAATTAAAAAAAAGAGTAATAAAGACATTTTTGTTATGAGACTTTATGAGAGAATTAAAACTTAACTTGGAAATATTTGGTGAATGTGCTTTTAAAAGTTTAAACCATCTTAAATATGTTTCTACATACATACAGTAATGTAACCATAGAGCAGTGAGAGCATATGTTTACAGTATAACTCCGGAATATTATACTTTTAGTCCGGCCGAGGGTCCGGCGTAACACTAACCGTTGGCCGCAGGTGATGCAGCTGATAGAGGAGGCCGCCCAGATGCTGGACACGTACACAGTGTTCGTGGGCAAGACCACGCTGGAGACTGCGGCGCTGCTGTGTCTGCGGCTGCTGGACTGCGGTCTGCGGCTGCAGCAGCGCTACCTGCTGGCCCTCAGCCAGGCCTCCAGCTCTCTGCTGCTGACGCCTCTCAACAAGCTGCTGCTGGGCATCAACACTCGCACCGGCAAACCCGATCACCTGCTCAACATCGCC
Source organism: Allygus modestus (assembly GCA_963675035.1). Lineage (NCBI taxonomy): Eukaryota > Metazoa > Arthropoda > Insecta > Hemiptera > Cicadellidae > Allygus > Allygus modestus. The sequence continues at coordinate 103,021,728 of OY776114.1, forward strand.
AAGTAGGTTGCCACCCAACGCAATTCATATCCATGGTCAACAATTCTCTGTTACGATAAAAATTCAAACAAATCAATTTGTGTGCAGTCAAGTTGTTACTAGCCTACCTGCTATTTCTCAAACACAAATTTGCCTAACAACTGTTTCCAGGATGGAAATTGTTATTTTTCTTCTGTGAGAAAAGTTTGTCAGTTTTTTGGTTGTCTACTCCAGTGGTATTTTGTATTTAACACTGGTAGAGGACAGCAATATGATCCTCTGAAAGTAATGTGGCGCCTGGGAAATCGAAGCTGTGGTCTCTTGCACCAAAGTCCAAGACACTAACCATTTTTTGAACATAATTTCATATCAGAAGATCAGAATAGCTTTTGAACTACAACATAGAATGCATTTTATATGCTTGCAATGATAATATCATAGCAGTCACAGGTAAAACAGGAGAACTGGAAACCAATCCATCCCTCCTTCCTCTGGGAAGTAATCTTTGAGGAAATGCTCTTGGACATTGGAGCTCAGGTTCTTATAATCAGTGTAAAATGCAATTGATTCAAAAATGAAGAGGCAGCTCACCATACATTCGATCCACTTGCGTTTCCTTAGATTCATGGCCCTGCAGCTTAAGGTGGGTTTGAAATTATGGATCCGCATTGTTTCCATGTGGTTGTTGCCTGAAATGTCCTTAGACCTGCGTGACAGTCATCGCTGTTTGGCAAAGATCGAACCTCGGACACTACAACAGGCCGCTTCCCACGGTAAAGCTTGAACCCGGGACCACTACGACAGACCACTTCCCACACATAGACTACTACACCAGCCACCAGCCACTACACCAGTTTTAGAGCTAAAGAAGGACATAGGTGACCTATGTCGAAGACTTAAATTTATTTCCGGAGCTGGCAGAGGACAGGCAGATATGAAGGGAAATGTTTGGTAAGGCTAACAATCACTTGGGATTTGTGTAGCCATGGGAGTAAGTAGATAATAATACATTTTGAAACGTGATTTCACACCGCCAGCTGTGTGTGTGGCAGGTACGTGACGTACAACAGCTGGCTGCCGAGCCACGCGCTGTACACGGTCCGCATCTTCCTGGCCGTCACCCTGTACCCGGCGCCACAGTCGCAGATCGTCTCCGTGCTCACGGCCACACAGGCGCTCACCACACTCGTGCGCCATGGCTTCGTAGAGTGTCTAGAGGCCGACGACGACGACCCTTCCGTGAGTTCACTCGTGTGTTTTTGTTTTGTGCTTTGTTGGTAAGTTTAATTGAATTAAATTCTGTTCTTGAAAGAATTAAGGTGAAGATCAGTTTAGTTTGACTGGGTTTATTTAACCCATTAACGAAGACTGGTTTCATTCCTTTCTTGTCATTTTTTAAACCTATGAATTGGAATTGAAAATCTTTGTTTTAAAATGGATTAATGGCGTATTTGAATTAGAATATTGTTTGCTTTCAGTTTAAAGAGTCACAGTGGCACACACTCAGTAAACATTAGTCAAAAGTAGCAAAATAACCATGTGCAAGACACAAAGAATTAATCGATCCTGTCAACTTAAAAGTAAACCTGCCATTTATTTGAATTGGAACCTCCCAACAATGTTGCCACAGATCGGTTAAATCATTGAGAGTTGCACGACTGGTCAGTTTTGGTCGTGACGGGAATCTATCTCACGAACTTTCGTAAGAACACCTGGCCAAGGTGTTTCCACGATTTAGCTCACACAGCTATCACGACCAGTGGGCTAGCGGCATTAAATAGGGTCATTGTCAGTCCATGCATCTAGTTTCGAGAACCGTAGTTACCCGCAGTCATTAGTTACAGAGTTTGCTACTAGAGCGCAGCACCAATTGGATCCCGTTTCAGGCTAAAACGAATAAAATAAAATTACTACCTTAATGGGTTAATACTTACTAGATATTTCTGTGGACCTACAAAAGTTTTAAACAGGAAAAAAGTTAATAATCCCCCTGGTTGACTGTTGTTGCAGGACGACCAGGAGGACCCCAGTGAGGCCAGCAAGACCAAGGAGGCAATCCTGAAGCTGCTGCTGCAGTGCCTCGGCCACACGCCGCCCAACCTGGCCCACTACCTGCTGGGCTTCGACCTGGACAAGGACGTCTCCCTCACCACCTTCCAGCAGCCGGGTGAGACTGACTGGGTGACTAGCTGGTATGTCCCACTGGGCGATGCTATCACAGCTCTCTTGCAGTGAACAACTTCAGTTCTTCATGATGCGAGGTTGTGCTTGACGGCATGATGGTGCAAGTGCAGGCAAAGGCCCACAGTCTACTGGTCGAAGTGCATTTCCTGTCTATCCCAGGTAGTAAATCCTAGGACAACCTTAAAACTGATCTATACCAGTTCTATGCTGACATTGGGTACAGCAAATGAAGTTGTTATTACATACGGTAAGTCTTTTGATTGTCCATTATGACAAGCTTCCCTTTCATATTTGGTCCCTCCATTTGCAGTGGCTGGGGACGGAATGTTTGTGTTTAGTCTGCGACCTAAGACTGTGGTCCCTGGCTGTTGTATATGGATACCCTGTCAATTGAGTTGGGCTGTTTAAGTCCAATCACAGCAGACTCAGGAGCTCAGGAGTCGGCCCTCTGAAAGGTCAATTTGGCTGCCTGTTCCATCCCACCCTTTCCTTTCCTGATATATCCTATCCTTCCGGGTAACCTACGCAAAATTCCCGCTTGTGGAAGACGTGCCTAGCAGCTAAGTTGGGGTTCCTAATCCAGCAATAACAACCACAACCTGCCCATCTGATCACTTCTAGTTTCTACCTTTCCTATCCTCATTGTCCTTCGACACTCTATGTCCAGTAAGGGAGTATTACAACTCTCTGGGGTCCTCGGGTGTGATAATCAGGCAGTGTTGCCTTGTGAGGGTACCCTGTGGGCTAATACTATTACTGGTGTTCTGCAGGAGTGCTGGGGTTCCCCCTGACCTGTCTCCACTCCGTCATGTCGCTGCTCAACACCGGGCTGAGGTCTCACTCCGACGTGACCGCTCCCTCCGTCAACCCCCGCCTCACCGAGCTCTGCTACCACCTGATCTACGCTCTCGCCGCCAACGTCAGAACCTCCGAGCCCACGCTGCGGTTCCTCCGTTCCTCCGGGGATTTCATACAGCGCCATCTCGCCTCGTTGCCCTTCAACACCTCTAACAAGGGTAAGATACTGTGCCTAACCTCATATTATAAAATCTTCTCAAATTTTTATATGTTATTTTTAAACAACAATTATTTCTAAAATAATTATAACACTTCCAAAATCATGCCAGAGGATTTTGGACAGATGGACATAACCACTTTTAAGGGAAGCAGTCAAAAACCTATACTTAAAAACTGATTTATTGCCAAGTATTGTCAGGGTTTATTGTTCACATGTGATTATCTAAGTTAGGTGGAGCATACAAAATAGGATGTGCTCTTTCACACTATCAGTTGTCATGATCTGCTATGTATAGCTTTGTACGGAAAAAGCTTTGAAGGGAATGGGATGCCAGAAAACACACCCAGTGAGAAGAAATGTAAATCAACGGGAAGGTAAAATCACTGGCAAAAAGTCACACAAATATACTTATGATTTTGATCATTCCCGGGACAACTTGTCCTTTTCTCAATCAGTTGATTTACACTTCTCAACGGGTATGTTCTCTGACTTCCCTTTCTTTTCATAGCTTTTTCTGTATCATGGCCTAGAGCCACCCTAACCTAAAACCTCGCCATATGTAGCTTTTAGTAAATTACTATGCTTTTTAAGGTCACTTGAATTTGTTATGTACAAATTTGTTTTGCAATCCAAAAGATGCATTCTGATAATCTCAATCGCTTGTTTCTCTTTATATCATTGATAAAATATTGAAACAGTTTATGAACAGAAACCTATTATCCATGCAAATTGCATACAATCATTATTCTGAGGCCTGTTTCGCTTTCTGTCAAAGGTTGCCAGCAGGCTAAAGAAATAAGACAGGTTCATACTTTAAGACCATGACAACCAAGTTTAATTGTTAACTTGCCCAACACAGGGTGCGACCTGACCCAGACCGCCTGGCTGTTGAAGACAGTGGCCATAGAGCTGAAGGTGACGGCGGCGCACCAGCAGGTGTCCCAGTTGACAGGGCTCATCGGTGTGCTGGTGGTGGACAAGGAGGTGGCGCGGGCTGACCGCCGCCTGGGTGCCGCCACCTCGGGCGCACAGCTCACACACTCCTTCAAGAACGACCTGGGTGAGCTAGAACTTAGCTAACATCATCCAAAATAAATATAGCAAACCTCGCATTATCCGAACCCAAAACTTCCGGATCTTGGATTAACCTGACAAGGTTGTTTGAAAAAAAAATTATAGTCAAAATGTGATTTTCCCCTGCGCCAGCGCCTTCTAAGTCTCAGACCCAAACGCGATACATTAATGTGTGCATGAAGTAATGTAGAAACTGCAATGTAGAGTAAGCTATCGTACAGTTATGCCGGTAGCGCATGCACAGCAACCAGCATTTCACGCCTTTTGTTACTGTTGACCGTTCATTTCGCATGACGTTGACCAAAATTCGCATGTCTATTCTGTTTACAGTTTTCCCACGCAGTTTACAGCATCAATATTGCAGGTGCTAGTGTCCCGATGGTTATTTATGATATGTTTTTGTAGCTTCAGATTGTCCAAATTTGTCACTGTCCGGACCAATATTCCGCAACATTAGTCCGGATAATCCAAGGTCTACTGTAGTACCTAGTAGAAAATTTGCAAATGCTGATGAAAAATTTGTTTGCAATATTAGTGGAAAATGGTATACAAATTCTGTGCTCGATTATATCCTTTATTGGCGATTTTTTACAAGTTTTTTTTAACCTTCTCGAATGTTACACCAGATTTCTTAATAACAATGGGAGTTTTCAAGTTACCGACTATGGGAATTTTCAAGTTAGGATATAAAATTCTACTTTCCCTCTCTCTTTCTCAATTTACCCTGTCAGTGACCCGTGAGTGGCCTGGCGTAGTGATTCGAGCGTGTGAATACAAAATCTCGGGTTCGATCAGTAGCCCACCCATCGTGAAAGACTGTGTTAAGGCTGTTGGAGCTATGTGATAATGTGTTAAGGCTGTTGAAGCTATGTGATAATTAGAGATGTGCGAGTACAGGTTTTTTAAGTCGAGTCGAGTAAATGGCAAAAGATTCGAATCTCGAGTTCGAGTCGAGTATACAAATAAAAAAACACATAGGTCAAATTAAATTGGATCAAAACAGTGTATAGGGTTCCATTTATAAATGTTGTTATTAAAATATACTTTTTTAGTCACTATGCCCTGAAAATAGCAATAGTAAGTCAAATAAATGGATTCCTGCTTCATTGGAAAAAGATAAGTACATTTATCTGAAAATAAATCATACCAAAGTTATTGCCTAACATTTTGCCATGAAGGTCAAATACTTTTAATATTTTGGTATTAAGGTTTTAGCGAATTTCCCCTATAGGGAAGAAGCTATTACCGTAGGTCTCATGGTAAGACTTAAGCCCGAGACCTTGATAACTTTTCATTTTGAGGTCCCCAGATGCCAAAAACACCATTCGTTCAAATTTTTATATATGTATGTATATATTTATATAGATATATATGTGTGTCCGTAAACACGATAACTCTCGTAAAGAAGGTCCGATCTTAATGAATTTTGGTACAAATGTGTGAAGTACCATTTATTTGAACAAGTTCGAAAACCAGATGAATCACACCATCCGAAGGGGGGTTTTTTGGGGGTTTTGTACCCCAAAAATGTGTTTTTTGGGGTTTTCACATGTAATTTTTATTTAAATCAAATTTTAATTTTTATCATTGAATTCAGCTTAAAAAAACAAACAATTTGGTATTTTGATCATTGTTCTATGTCAATTGGTTACCGAGATATTGAAATTGCTAAACACAGTACGTTGTCTAATGTTATTCTTATGGAGAAAAAGAAAATTTGTATATCTCGCTTATTTATGAACATTAACTGACGAAATTTGGTATATGGCTTCATCTGGTTGTGGTTTATTATTGTTTGCACAAAAAAACAATTTTTTGCCTATGGTTCCTGTAGCAGCAAACCTAGGTACTTGGTCCCCATGTTATTCTTATGGAAAATACTTAAAATGTTATATATCGCTTATTTATGAATGTATATGGATGAAACTTGGTATGTGACTTCACTAAGATGAGTTCTATTGATATTTGCATAAAAACCCATTATTTTGTGTGCCTTGTTGCAGCAAACCTGCATACTCATCCCCAATGTTATTCTTATGGAGACTAATTAATATTTTAAATATCGCTTGTTTGTGAATATATTTATTATGAATCCTGTTAAGTCTTTTAATGTGTTATGTTATATATTCATTGGAAATTCGCTGAGTATGCAGGTTTGCTGCGACGGGGGTATTTATAACCTATATGGTATTAATTAACAGTTTCATTAAAAACTTATTTAAGTTTTTATTTTATTTCCTATTTTTTGTTCATCCTACGTTTTATTGTATATTATTATGTTTAGGCCTAAGCTACATCTTTCTACGAATGGAGGAAATAAAATTACTTTTAGGCCTAAAAGTTAAAATAAACTTTATGTTAATATTTAAAAGGCCTATTACATGGTAAAGCATTAACCTACTTACTTACCACACAAAATATATTTACTAACATATCTTAGCATTAATTTTAACACTAATAGTCCTGATAAGAACAATCAGTTAATAAAAACATGAAGATACTATGTTTGAAAGTGCCCGGCAAATCAATTGATAAAATTGAAGCCATGTCTTAAATAGAGTTTCAAAATATTAAGAATGATTTAAAAAAATCATTAATGAAACTTAAACAAAGCCTAAACAAATCACTTGTCTTTAAAATCAGCTCAATGCCAAAGGACAATAGTTGAGCCTAAAATTAATGGATGGAATTTTGTTGAGTCTCTTTTGACTCAATTTCAATTACTATGGAACAAAAAACTAGCACAAACTTCTTATACTTACCTATTAGATTTCATTACAGATTTGTTTTTGATATTTTAATTTTTTTTACAAAGTTAGGTTAACCTAAAAGTGGACTATGACTATAATACAACTCAATCTGAAGGTCCTGGTAAATCTTCCTTTTTGGTGTAAAGAGTAGGCTAACACAAATTTATAAGCCACAACTTACTTATTTATTAAAAACACTAAAATTCACATCACAACTAACTCTTAACACCTCAAATTCGTTGACACTCAATTTGAATTTACAGAAGACGCGCGGCCGCGGACGACCCGTGGTAGCGCGGGTAAACGGCGGGAGTAAACTCGCTCGAAACCTTCGAGTTTCAGTAAAACCTTGAGTTTCAGAGCCGAACTCGGCTCGAACTCGAAATTTCGAGTACTCGCACATCTCTAGTGATAATGTATTAAGGCTGTTGAAGCTATGTGATAACGCCACAGCCCAATGGTTTGTAACTCAAGCTGTAGGTTAGCTCCCTCATAAATGAGAATTGAATGTTTCTGGGACAAGGAGAACTACATCTGTTGTAAAGAGCTCCACCCAGTTAAAGTCATACAATGTGTGGTGTTCAATAAATAAAACACCAGATTAAAGAAAAGTAATTTATTTAATAAACCTAACCCATACTGTTAAATACATACAAACTCTTTTAGATCAACATGGATACATACAAGAATAACCATCTTCCCAATAATCCATTATAAAAGAACAGTCAGTAACGAAACAACCCAAAGAACATCCTGTTGAATAACCAATAAAATATAAAACGGAAAGTTGCCTATTTTTACATAGAGTAACAGTACTTAGCCAATACAATTTAATGGTGATAACATGTATAATAATACATTACATCTTCCCCTCCTTAAATTGTGACAAGTACAATTAAATATAAAAAATTTGAAAATTATGTTATCTAACAGTATAGGTAAGTACAAGTAATAACATAATACTAAATTAATATTTTCTCACAAAATCAAATACAAAAATAAAAATTACCTGTTAGACATTACTAATATAAACAATTATAAATCAAGAATTTTCCTTGGTTTTATATTGCGAACGGATCGCCTGAGTGTGACTGTTTCACTAACAGGTGTTTTACTTGCTGTAGGCCTACTTACAATACTGATGTCAGAGTCAAGTGAACTGTCATTTGGTAGAAGGACTGGTTCTAGATTCACCTTCTGTTTAGGAGGACTAGCTAGCTTAACTGGACTAGATGGTTTACTACTATGGCATGGGGTTAGGATGGGTGAGTTTGACAATTCTGAAGTACTTAACTCGCTAGGCTTATGAATATTGCGATCCGCACAAGACAACAACTGATCGAGGTGTCTTTTCCACACAAAACCACTTGCAGTTTTGACTGAGTAGCTAACAGGAGAAAGAACCTCTAAAATATTCCCTTTAATCCACTGACCAGATCTGTAATCTTTTACCATTACACTTTCTCCCTCCGAAAACTTGACATTACGTTTACCTCTAGAAAACATTCTTTGAGCATCTAGTTTATGTTCAACGAAAACAGAACTGTTAGGCCTAATTCTATCAAGGCGCATACGCAAGTTTCTACCAATATGCAGCTCTGCCGGACTTCTCCCGGTAGTACAATGTGGAGCATTTCGGTAATAAAGTAAGTACCTACTTATACATTCTTTCATAGGCAAACCTGACTTTAACAAAACTTCAACACTTTTCTTAAAGGTTTTAACACAATTCTCAGCTGCACCATTTGATGCAGGATGATACGGAGGTATTTTCAAGTGAACAATAGCATTGCTTTTAACAAAGTTTTCAAACTCTTTAGACGTGAAAGTTGGCCCATTGTCAGTGACCAGCTTATAACAAATTCCCCACCTAGAGAAATAGTCTCTAAAAGCATCGATAGTAGTTTCAGCAGTTATATTTTTCATTTCTATGATCTCTGGCCATTTAGAGTATGCATCGGTAATAACTAAATACATTTTGCCCACACACGGGCCCAAAAAATCAGCATGAAGGCGATGGCCAGGACCACTGGGCCAATCCCAACTATGCAATAAAGCCTTGGGTGGGTTACTTTTGACACTTAAACAAAACTGGCAACTCTTACTTACGTTTTCAATATTTTCATTTAGTTTGGGCCACCAGACATATGAACGGGCAATCGCCTTCATTTTAACAACACCTAGATGACTGCTGTGCAATTCATCTAAAACATAGTCTTTGAGGTTATGCGGTATAACAACCCTATGGCCCCACATAATACATCCCTTGTCAATATACAATTCATCTTTACGAACAACATAAGGTTTTAAATCATCATTCATTGGTACAGAGATCCAACCATTCAAAATTAAATTATACACTTTAGATAAGATTGGATCCTTTTTGGTCTGTCTGCTTACATCAATTTCATTAAAAACACTTACATTACTTCTTATTAAGTTTAGGTATGTCAGGTCATCAGAAGTAGTTTCTTCTGTTACCTTGAGCGGCAGCCTCGATAATGCATCAGCCACACAGTTCTTTTCACTTTTTACATATTCAATATCATAATCATATGAGGACAAAAACAAACACCAACGTTGTAGCCTACTAGCCGCCATTATGGGCAGACCCTTCTTTGAGCCAAAAATAGAAATTAATGGTTTGCAATCTGTGGATAATATAAATTTACGGCAGTACAAAAACTGATGAAACTTTTTAATACCAAAGATTATGGCAAGGGCCTCCTTGTCTACTTGACTATAACCTGACTCCGCTTTAGTTAATGTTCGTGATGCATAGCCTAAAGGCTTCTCTTCCCCATTAGGCATCACATTAGACAAGACACAACCGACACCATAAGGTGACGCATCACAACTTAATTTCACTTTCAATTCAGGATCAAAATGTGCTAAAAATTTAGCTGAGCACATTAATGCTTTGATTTTACAAAAAGATTCCTCCTGTTCTTTACCCCAGTGCCACTTAACATCATTTTTTAGCAAATTATACAATGGTTTCAAAACAGTGGCAATGTTAGAAATAAACTTAGAGTAATAATTGACAAGGCCTAAGAATGATTTTACCTGAGTAACAGATTCTGGTACTGGAGCATTTTTTATCGCTTCTACCTTATCTATAGATGGGTGTAACCCCTGCTTGTCTATTGTATATCCTAAAAAACTTACACTTTTCTGAAAAAAGCACATTTTTCCTTTTTTACTGTCAAACCAGCATCACTAAGCCTAGATAACACCTTATCAAGTCTAGACAAATGTTCATCATCATTACAACCAGTTAAAAATATGTCATCAAGAAAACAGACGACCCCATCGATACCCACGATTAATTTTTCCATTTCTCTTTGGAAAAGACCTGGAGCCGAGGCGACCCCGTACGGTAGTCGATTATACCTAAATAAACCCTTATGTGTGGAAATTGCTACAATACTCTTACTATTATCTTCCAGTTCAACTTGCTGGTACGCTTGAGACAAATCTAATCTAGTGTATTTTTCACCTCCCCTTAAGGCTAAAAACAAGTCATCAATTCTAGGAATTGGGTATCTGTCTACCTTCAAAAATGGATTGATGGTGACTTTGTAGTCACCGCAGACTCTTATAGAACCATCAGGTTTTAAGATGGGCACAATGGGTGTACCCCATTCGCTACTTTCAATAGGTTCAATAATTTTACTATCGACTAGCCTAGTCAATTCATTTTCCACTCTTTCTTTTAAACTAATAGGCAACTGCCTAGGTTTGAAAAACTTGGGACCTGCATTTTCTTTTAAATACAATTTGAATTTAGTCTTGGTGTACAGTCCTAAATTGTCAGAAAATACATTAGGATACTTACTAAGAAAATTATGCAAAAAATTAGGCTTTTCTGTGGGCTTACACTTAACATTTGAAATCTCTATAGAATTAACAAAAGACTTATTTACACTCATGTTAACACTAATAGGAAGGTCTAATTCCATCAACCATTGCCGACCAACAATAGGTGGGCCACCTTGAGGTATGACATACAAATCAAGTAATTTTTGTACCGTACCAACCTTAACTTGCGGTTTCGCAATACCCATGGGTTTGATTGGGTCTCCCGTATAACTTTTTAACATCACCGAAGTGTTCAACAAAGGTAACTTAGCAAAATATGATTTATAATCATTAAATGAAATAACAGAAATACTTGAACCTGTATCAATTTCAAATGATATATCTCTCCCTTCAACATTCAGTACCGTACAAATAGGCTGCACATGATTAATACTTAGGCCTGAGCTAGGCCTAGACTCTTCTTCTGGTGGTTTACTGGGATTTACTGTATAATTATAGAAAAATGACTTGCTAGCTAAATTATCATTAATCTGATTCAATAAGTCATCATCATTATCTTTAGACTCCGTCTGATTTGGTATTGGTACACTGCCAACAAAATGTTGGTTTACATAACTCTTTGACCTGCCCTTAATATGTTTAGAACAACTAGGCCTATATTGCATTTTACTAGTTTCATGACTAGGCCTATTGAAAGAACCTAACTTGCACATTTGTTTTAAATGGCCTACTTTGCCACAAAAATCACATTTTTTAAACTTATACCTACATTGAGATATCATATGGTTAGGTTTACCGCAGCAGAAGCAAGAAGGTCCCTGAAATTGTGTAGTTGTCTTTTGTCCTGTAGAAGTTGGTCTCCATGATGTCCCCTGGCCTTGGTTGCCTCTCCAACTCGCCTGTTGACCTTGTCCCCTTTTCAGAGCAGATCGTGTCGCCTTATCATTCTCTCCCCTCTGGAATCTTGAATAGTTCACCCTGACGTGGTCCCCGCCTAGTTCAGCAGCATCCTTCATAGCAGCTTCCAAGGACAATGCCAGCTCGACCGTCCGCTTAAAAGTTAGGCTAGGCTCACCTAGTAGTCGCTTCTTGATGCCATCTTCCTTCAATCCCCAAACGATTTGGTCACGTAAATGTTCATCCAGTTTGTCACCAAAGTCACAGTTGACAGACAGCTTCCTCAGACTGGCTATGAACTGGGCAACACCCTCATCACTCAGTTGCTTCCTTTCCTTGAATTTGTATCTCTCCGTTATAGTTAAGGGTTTGGGTTGCAAATAATCACTCATTAGTTTCTTCAACTCATCAAACGTTTTAACAGCAGGGTTTTCTGGAGTACATAGGTCAGATAACAAAGCATAAGCCTCAGGCCCCACAACAGTCAAAAATATAGGGACCTTTTTGGCGCTGTTCACATCATTAGCAATGAAAAACTGTTCCAGACGCTCGTACCATTGTTTCCAATTATCACACAGTTTGAATTCATTAATTGTTCCAATCGTTCCTCTAACTACACATGTCGTAGTTTCCGTAGATTGTCCCGTGTCACCATCACTTTTTCCCATTTTGAAAATTTTCACACGAGGTATAACCTCATAACCTCACAAAGTCCGTTTACCCTCGTCGCCACTTGTGGTGTTCAATAAATAAAACACCAGATTAAAGAAAAGTAATTTATTTAATAAACCTAACCCATACTGTTAAATACATACGAACTCTTTTAGATCAACATGGATACATACAAGAATAACCATCTTCCCAATAATCCATTATAAAAGAACAGTCAGTAACGAAACAACCCAAAGAACATCCTGTTGAATAACCAATAAAATATAAAACGGAAAGTTGCCTATTTTTACATAGAGTAACAGTACTTAGCCAATACAATTTAATGGTGATAACATGTATAATAATACATTACACAATGAAAAAAGTATGTTTGTTGTGACACACATTTTAATAAAATTTGATAGCAATGTTTCAACAGTAGTGGGTAATGTGTTTTTAGTGTTTTGCCATTACCATTACCTAACTGCAACCGCTTACCAAGTTCCTGAATAAGTATTGTCAAACTTATAATAAACTAACACTAAAATAAAATTTGATAGTGAGGTGTGTCACAGTGGACCTGTCAGTAATGTGTTTGACAGTGAGGTGTGTTCCAGTGTTGACAGTAGTGGTGTGTTACAGTGGACATGTCAGTCATGTGTTTGACAGTAGTGGTGTGTTACAGTGGACCTGTAGGTAATGTGTTTGACAGTAGTGGTTTGTTACAGTGGACCTGTAGGTAATGTGTTTGACAGTAGTGGTGTGTGTTACAGTGGACCTGTCGGTAATGTGTTTGACAGTAGTGGTTTGTTACAGTGGACCTGTAGGTAATGTATTTGACAGTGAGGTGTGTTACAGTGGACCTGTCATTAATGTGTTTGACAGTAGTGGTGTGTTACAGTGGACCTGTCAGTAATGTGTTTGACAGTAGTGGTGTGTTGAAGTGGACCTGTAGGTAATGTGTTTGACAGTAGTGGTTTGTTACAGTGGACCTGTAGGTAATGTGTTTGACAGTAGTGGTGTGTTACAGTGGACCTGTCGGTAATGTGTTAGACAGTAGTGGTTTGTGTTACAGTGGACCTGTCGGTAATGTGTTTGACAGTAGTGGTGTGTGTTACAGTGGATCTGTCGGTAATGTGTTTGACAGTAGTGGTTTGTTACAGTGGACCTGTCGGTAATGTGTTTGACAGTAGTGGTTTGTGTTACAGTGGACCTGTAGGTAATGTGTTTGACAGTAGTGGTGTGTGTTACAGTGGACCTGTCGGTAATGTGTTTGACAGTAGTGGTTTGTTACAGTGGACCTGTAGGTAATGTATTTGACAGTGAGGTGTGTTACAGTGGACCTGTCGTTAATGTGATTGACAGTAGTGGTGTGTTACAGTGGACCTGTCAGTAATGTGTTTGACAGTAGTGGTGTGTTGCAGTGGACCTGTAGGTAATGTGTTTGACAGTAGTGGTTTGTTACAGTGGACCTGTAGTTAATGTGTTTGACAGTAGTGGTGTGTTACAGTGGACCTGTCGGTAATGTGTTTGACAGTAGTGATGTGTTACAGTGGGCATGTCGATAATGTGTTTGACAATGGTGGTGTGTTACAGTGGACCTGTAGGTAATGTGTTTGACAGTAGTGGTTTGTTACAGTGGACCTGTAGGTAATGTGTTTGACAGTAGTGGTGTGTTACAGTGGACCTGTCAGTAATGTGTTTGACAGTTGTGGTGTGTTACAGTGGACCTGTCGGTAATGTGTTTACCAGTAGTGGTGTGTTACAGTGGATTTGTCGGTAATGTGTTTGACAGTAGTGGTGTGTTACAGTGGACCTGTCGGCGCCGTACAAGCGGCTGATCCTGCACCTGCTAGGGGAGTTGTCCTTCAACATAGAGCCGGTGCCGACACCGACGTGGGAGTTCTTCGAGCATAGCCAGATGGAGAGCCTCATGGCGCAGTGTGAGGTGGGTGCAGTCCCTGTGTCACTGTGTCCACATGAACACAATATGTACGTGCTGACCAACGAGGTTTACACATCTAGAGCTCTCGTCCCGCAGTAAAAAAGTGAAGACTCCCTGGTGGATTTTTTTGTAAACAAAACATCTGGTCAAAGTCTGATAAATGTGAATCAAATTTAAATTTGACTTGACTGTAGATTTGAAGAGAGGACTCAATTCATTACTTCGGGAACAATGGGGAAAGAGGGTAAAATGGCAGTTGCCCTGTAGACTTCACTTTTAGCGAATTTCCCCTATAGGGAAGAAGCTATTACCGTAGGTCTCATGGTAAGACTTAAGCCCGAGACCATGATAACTTTTCATTTTGAGGTCCCCAGATGCCAAAAACACCATTTGTTCAAATTATTGTTATATATGTATATGTATGTATTGTTATATATGTATATATTTATATATATATATGTGTGTGTGTGTGTCCGTAAGCATGATAACTCTCGTAAAAAAGGTCCGATCTTAATTAAATTTGGTACAAATGTGTAAAGCACCATTTATTTGAACGAGTTCGAAAACCAGACGAATCACACAATCCGAAGGGGGGTTTTGTACCCCAAAAATGGGTTTTTTGGGGTTTCCACATGTAATTTTTATTTAATTCAAATTTTAATTTTCCCCATTGAATTCAGCATAAAAAAACAAATAATTTGGTATTTTGATCATTGCTCTACGTCAACTGGTTACTGAGATATTGAAAGTGCTAAACACAGTACGTTGTCTAATGTTATTCTTATGGAGAAAAAGAAAAATTGTATATCTCGCTTAATTATGAACATAAATTGACGAAATTTGGTATATGGCTTCATCCGGTTGTGGTTCATGGTTGTTTGCACAAAAAAAAGTTTCGTCTATGGTTCCCGTAGCAGCAAACCTAGGTACTTGGTCCCCATGTTATTCTTATGGAAAGTAATTAAAATTTTATATATTTCTTATTTATGAATGTATATGGATGAAACTTGGTATGTGACACTTCACTAAGATAAGTTCTATTGATATTTGCATCAAAACCCATTATTTTGTGTTCCTTGTTGCAGCAAAGCTGCATACTCATCCCCCAATGTTATTCTTATGGAGAATAATTAATATTTTAAATATTGCTTGTTTGTGAATATATTTCTTATGAATCCTGATGAGTGTTTTAATGTGTTATTTTATATATTCATTGGAAATTCGCTGAGTATGCAGGTTTGCTGCGACGGGGGTATTTTAATTTCTTTTGGTTCAACAAACTTGTCTAGCTGATTTTAGAAAGGAACATCTCCACCAAATTTGAAGTAAATAAGAAAAAAACTACCGCTAGAGTGTAAACATATTTATATAAGTTTTAGCAACCCCCCTAGATGTGTTCAGGGACGTTAGGAACTTCTATGGTGGTTCCAGCTAAGTTTCACCCTGGAGGTCATGCTAAGCTCACTTTTCCATAGAAAATTTGCTAATAAGTTTATAGTATTGTAACGGTAGATCTGTACTGACACGTGTGGTGTGGCGCAGGTGGCCAGCCCCGGGGGTCTCAAGGTGATCAACATCAAGCGGCTGCACCGGCTGCTGGTCAACGAGCTGGCCGTGGTCCAGGGCGGCTCCACCGTGGCGCAGCGCCAACTCATACTGCGCGAGATACAGGTAACGATGTTTCAATGCACCCAAATTATGAAGTTATTCCTGTCCCAGGGTTTAAGCTGTGGTCGCATTTGTCGCAAAATGCGACATGCACCACGAAAGTGTGATAATATTTGGGCAGGCTGTCGCTTTTTGTTACAAAGAAAAGTGTAGACATTTTAAAATTTTAATGCAGAAAATCTCATTTAACAATACAAATGGTATTAAAAGACCATTTGCTTTGGCAACTTATTTTTGTTATACTTACAAATAAGAGCTAAATATTGAATGCAACGCGACAAGATCACAATCCACAACCAAACAGAAGACTAGAAGAGTAGTTGGGATGTTGTGGAGGCTTGACAACATTGCGTTTGTCACTACATCACTTTACCGATCGCCTCTGAGCGGGTGGTAGAGGGGACAAGCCTCCATTAAGAATAAGAATATCTTTATTGTAGAGATGTGCGAGTACAGGTTTTTTAAGTCGAGTCGAGTAAATGGCAAAAGATTTGAATCTCGAGTTAGAGTCGAGTATACAAATAAAAAAACACATAGGTCGAGTTAAATTGGATCAAAACAGTGTATAGGGTTCCATTTATAAATGTTGTTATTAAAATATACTTTTCTAGTCACTATGTCCTGAAAATAACAATAGTAAGTCAAATAAATGGATTCCTGCTTCATTGGAAAAAGATAAGTACATTTATCTGAAAATAAATCATACCAAAATTATTGCCTAACATTTTGCCATGAATGTCAAATACTTTTAATATTTTGGTATTAAGGTTTTTATAATATAGGTTATAAAAACCTTAATACCAAAATATTAAAAGTATTAATTAACAGTTTCATTAAAAAATAATTTGTTTTTTATTTTATTTCCTATTTTTTATTTATCCTATGTTTTATTGTATATTATGTTTAGGCCTAAGCTACATCTTTCTACGAATGGAGGAAATAAAATTACATTTAGGCCTAAAAGTTAAAATAAACTTTATGTTAATATTTAAAAGGCCTATTACATGGTAAAGCATTAACCTTCTTACTTACCACACAAAATTTATTTACTAACATATCTTAGCATTAATTTTAACACTAATAGTCCTAATAAGAACAATCAGTTAATAAAAACATGAAGATACAATGTTTGAAAGTGCTCTGCAAATCAATTGATAAAATTGAAGACATGTCTTAAATAGAGTTTCAAAATATTAAGAATGATTTAAAAAATCATTAATGCAACTTAAACAAAGCCTAAACAAATCACTTGTCTTTAAAATCAGCTCAGTGCCAAAGGACAATAGTTGAGCCTAAAATTAATGGATGGAATTTTGTTGAGTCTCTTTTGACTCAATTTCAATTACTATGGAACAAAAAACAAGCAGAAACTTCTTATGCTTACCTATTAGATTTCGTTACAGATTTGTTTTTGATATTTTACTTTTTTTTACAAAGTTAGGTTAACCTAAAAGTGGACTATGACTATACAGGCAGTGTTCATACAACTCAATCTGAAGGTCCTGGTAAATCTTCCTTTTTGGTGTAAAGAGTAGGCTAACACAAATTTATAAGCCACAACTTACTAATTTATTAATAAAACACTAAAATTCACATCACAACTAACTCTTAACACCTCAGATGCGTTGACAATCAATTTGAATTTACAGACGATGCGCGCCCGCGGACGACCCGTGGTAGTGCAGGTAAACGGTGGGAGTAAACTCGCTCGAAACCTTCGAGTTTCAGTAAAACCTCGAGTTTCAGAGCCGAACTCGGCTCGAACTCGAAATTTCGAGTACTCGCACATCTCTACTTTATTGTTATAAGTTGCATTCTTTTACAGCTAGCAAGGCCAGCACAGAACATATAACACTGTCAAATTTCTAATAATAAACTGATCTAACAATAATTAAATTATAACATTTTCCAAATAATTATAATGAACTCTAGCAAATAAAATTCATTCACCCCCCAAAAATTCATCCATTACGTAGACAGTGACAGTTGCTGTCGGTTTCAACTGCGTACCGTGTAAACGGAACGCGGGAGTTACTGATATAACAGTTATACAGTGACAGTAGCTAATCCCCTAGCAGATGTCATGCACTGTGACTTGGCTTGGCGTGCACTCTGTGGTCGGCAAGTGTAGCTGAGCGATGGCGAATGCGAGAATGTGGAGGGCTAGTTCCCCACCGCTCGGGATGATTGTGCTCGCCTGGCCATCGCATTGATTCTTGACGGTTTTTGTGACCGAGTCAAAGGAGACAAGTGGCAGTTTCTCCATACTTGGTGCCGCTCGCGGTCTCGACTCGCTACAGTGCGGATGGTCAATGGTCGCACGAGCACGAGTCGCTCGTCTGAGTCACTCGGACAAACGATCGGGCAAAAGTGTAACGAAAACAGCCAACGAGACAACTCAAAATCAGAGATGCGCAAATGCGATCGTGATATGCTTTGAGGTTATGTTGTTTTGATTTTCAGTCGTTTCGGTGCTATATTATTCTGTTAGAATGTTTAGTATATTTCCATTACAGATATTAGTGGTTAAAAATGGATAATTTACCAAGAAAAGTACTCTCTGAATGATATAGCCTATTATTGAAATGTTAAACCTTAAAAACAAATATACGAAAAAAGCAAATTGCTAAAAATAATAGTAATGACATGCGATAATAATGCTAAAAGAACAATATTTTTGCTAAAAGTCTCTAAGAGCTTGTAGCATGTTTGCTCAAAGAATTTTTTTCCCAGCTTAAACCCTGGTCTGTCGCATGCTCATGGCGCACCTAGAGACTGCCCGCTGGGGCGGTCACTGAACATAGGGGTTCACACACTAGTTTTGACGAATTTTGCACATACCTGATCCGCCCACGAGGGGTGGGGGATGACCCATACTGCATTTTTCACATTCCCATTTTGCACTTAAGGATCGGGATCAGTATACCGTACAATCTCGCACCTGCACGTGGTGACAACGCAGATACTGTTGTGGTTGCGTTGTGTCATTCGCTGGAGTTATAAGTTTGTCCAGTATATATTCGGAGAACAATTTCCGCTTTGAAGAATATTGCAGAAAAATATTCTTGATTACTTCAATAAATGGTCTTTTTAATGTACATTTGTAAATACTTCATTTTTAATTAAACTTACATGGGGAAAACTGCAAGGTGTATATGCATTTTTCCAATATTAACCTTTAAATACCAACAGTTGATTATCCGAAAAAGTGGGTTATCCAAAACGGTCCCACCTCCATTATTTTGGTTAAGCGGGGTTTTACTGTATTTTTCCGTTTTAAAAAAACCTTAAAAAATGCTTTATGAGTGCTTCAAATGTTTGTGAATGTCAACTCGCTAAATCACACAAAATGTAACATATAAAAAATTGTATTTGTATAAGTTGTTTGCATGTAGATCTATTGGAATATCAATTAAAATTGATTTATTGTCATTAGAGGTGTGCGGATAGTGAATTTTTAGTTCGGATCGGTTTTGGTTCGGATAGCTTAAGGTCGGATCGGATACTGATCTGATGGTTATTGGAATAATTGTATGTTTTTAACTGATTTTGAGTTTTTATAGTTTTTTATATGGAAATTCACTTCCCTCATGTCAGCTTGCTGCGTGCGAACTCGTTTAAACTTGTGATTGTTTACATCAAAAACGTTCGCTATCGCACATTTCTCTTTATAGACCGTAGTCATTCTTTGTTTGCTACAATGATGCATGATTCGGCCGTGTATCGCGATTCAACCTGTCCGTTGGTGACTGGATGATAAGGAGCAGAGCTCCTTATTATATTATTTTATTCAACATCAAGAAGTTTTTAAATTCTTGAGAAGTATACTGGTGGACCATTGTCTGAGACAAGGTATGTGGAATACCAAAATTACAAAATAAATTATGCAAAAATTCTATTGTTTTGTTTGTAGTTATTGAGTTCATTGGAATAACCTCTGGCCACTTGCTGTAAGCATCCACAATAAAAGAAAATAGCTGTTCATGAATGGCCCAGCAAAGTCCACGTGGGTTCTTTCCATGGGTTTCTCAGGACTAGCCCAAGGATGAAGAGGATTCTTAGTTGGATTATTCCGATGTTCTTGGCAGTTTTACAATTTTTTACTAGATCTTCAATATCTTTATCTATATTTTTCCAGCAGACTTGGGAACGAGCCAGTGCTTCCATTCGCACCATCCCCGGATGTGCGTCGTGTAGTTCGTCAAGAATATGTTTCTCTAACGATTTAGGTATTACAACTCTATGTCCTTTAAATAAACACCCCATTTGATAGCTCCACTCCTGTTCAGTTCCTCTGAGTTCACTTGAGTGGCTTATACATTTTGCATTGTTTAAGGCTTCAACGACTTCTGAAAGTCCATGGTCTTTTTGTGTTTCTGCTGCTATAATTTTTCCAGTGATTGGGAGGGTTTGGAGTTGTATTTCAAAAAATCTACAATGTCTAGTTGGTGAACATCTGTGCTGATTTGTAAAGGCAAGTGAGATAGGGCATCTGCGTTTGCATTTTCTTCAGTAGACTTGTACTTTATATCAAAGTTGAAAGCTTGAAGGAAAACGGCATAGTTTTGTAATCTAGTAGCCGCTAGAATAGGATTTCCTTTCTTATCACCAAAAATGTATGTTAAAGGTTTGTGATCCGTGAAGAGAATAAAGTGAAGGCCGTAAAGAAAGGTGTAAAAACGTTTTACTGCAAAATAAATAGCTAGTGCTTCTTTCATAATCACACTGTATTTTATTTCTGCTGAGTTTAAAGCTGGAGACGCCATAGCTACAGGTCTTTCGGACCCATCAGGATACACATGCGAAAGAATAGCCGAGATTCCATGCTGACTAGCATCCGTGGCTAAAATGAGTGGTAATTTAGAATCAAAATGAGTAGGATCTTATCTGATTTAATTTCTTTTTACTTTCTCCCTCTATACATACATAGTATATGGAGAAAGTATTGTTTTCGTCAACATTTTAGAATTTGAGTTGTTAGTGGAAATATTCGTTTTGGTGCTCCCTGAACCCAAAAAAGTGGTTTTTACGTGATGTCCGTGTGTGTGTGTGTGTGTGTGTGTGTGTGTGTGTGTGTGTGTGTGTGTGTGTGTGTGTGTATGTGTACAGAGCTAGAGCCCTAACCAATGGGCTGATTTTTATGAAATTTGGTATGTAGGTACTAATCCACGATATCTCCAGGCATTTTTTCATTTTTTGGAATTTTTTATTTTTAAGGGTAATTATCCCCCAAAAACCGCCAAAAAAATGAAAAATCAAAATTTCTCAAAAACGGCTCTAACGATTTTGATTAAACTTTAGTCGTTTGTAGAACTTTAGTTTTCCAATAAAATGACACTACCCGCATTCCTGTAAAAATTCGGGTTCAGAAATTACAGGACTTAAAACCTCAAAAATTCAGTTTTTTGGATTTTTCATAAAAATACATAAATATAAAAAAATTACTATTCACCACTAAAAAGAGCTCAAAAATCTAAATGATTTAGTATTTGGATTACTATTCTACGATTGCTGGTTTCGGAGAAAATTGAAATTTTCATTTAGCGGTAAACGCAGTACGTTGTCCAATGTTATTCTTATGGGGAATACAAAAATTACTATTTCTCTCTTATTTACTGATCAATTTCATTCAAACTTGATATGCTTGTCAATTTAGCATTGACCAACAGAGTTAATTCGAAATATGTTGCCCCTTAATAACCCTGGGGGGGTTTAGGGGGCATTTCCCCTCTTAAAACCACGAGTGTAGCAATGGATTCTGTAGTGCCTCCAAAGCAGGGATTTGGGTGGATGTTTTTTAAAACAACTTGTTTACAAGATTTTCTGTACATTCCACCGTGCTTTGTATTCTATATTTAGTAAATAAAAAGTAATTTATTCGTTAAAGTTGGGCTAAAAGGGAGAAAGTATGTGTCAGTTTCCTGATACCGTTTATTTAATTTTTTGGAATGCCTTCTCACATTCTTCTGACTAAATGAATTTTTATTTGATTTGGTGAGACATGTAAGTGGATAAAGTTTCTCACTTATGTTTGCCATGAATCTTCTGTAGTAGTTAATGAGCCCGAGTACATGTCTGACTTCATGTGTGTTATGAGCTCGAGGCAAATGGTCAATTGCTTCAGTCAGTTTTTGAGTTTTAGGTATTTCTTTACTGCTTATTTTATGTTCTGAATATTCAATGTCATCTACCATAAAGCTTGATTTTTTTTCTATTTATTTTTAGTTTGTATTGTTTGAATCTTTCAAAAACCCGACTCAAACAACTGAGATGTTGCTCATTGGTAGTACTGGAAACAACTAAATCCTCGTAGAAGGCTTGTACACGTTCTACTCCTTCAACTACCATTGCCTTTTTCCAAATTGGTGGAGTTGAAGATATTCCAAATGGTAATCTATTGTATTGATATAAACCTCTATGTGTGTTTATAGTTTACAAATAACGATCTGACTCCCTCACAGGCATGTGAAGAAAAGCTTCTGACACATCAATTTTACTGTAGGTGACACCATTACTAATTTTAGCTAAAATTTGCTCAGTCACCGGAACTGGATATTCAGGGCCTAGAAGTGATGGGTTAAGTGTTACTTTAAATCACCGCAGAGCCTAATATTTCCATTTGCTTTTACAATTGGAACTACTGGTGTTGCCCAGGTACTGTAGTCCACTTTAGTAATAATACCTTCCTTTTTGAGTCGGTCTAGGTCTTCGTTTACCCTAGGAATAAGTGAAAATGGTACTGTTCGCAGCTTTTTAAAAACCGATTTAGCATCAGGTTTCTAATAGAGCTGTGCTTCCAACCCTTGAAGCTTACCTTTGCTTTTAACGAAAATTTCATCTTTATATCTATTTAACAGATTTTCTAAGCCTGAATTTTCCTTGGAAGTCAGTTTGCTTATTTCCTAGTAGTTTATTTTCATTTGTTTTAACCACTCCCTACCAAACAAAGTAACGCGGTTTCCGTCCACAACATACAAAGGTAAAACTTTTGTTTGTCCACGATAATTAACCTTTACCATGGTTTTACCCATGGGAGAAAAAGAGTGCTTGTTATAATCTCTGAAAATTATATTACATGGTTGTAATGGCCTGTGATTTGGAAACAGTCTTTTAAAGTTGTTGTTAGAGATGATAGATACCCCATATCCAGTGTCTAATTCCATTGTAGTTGGACAGTCATTAAGATAAACCTTAAGTAACATCTTATCATTTAAATCTTTTGAGTTATTGAAAATATCAACAAAACTGCTTGGTGCAAGTTATGTCACTGACTCATATTTTTCTGATTCTTGGTTTACAACTTTAACCCTTTTAGGTGGATATGAGTTTTCAAATTTCCTAATAGGTAATTTTACCAGAGCACTTGGATACGACAGTCAGACTTTTGCAATATGACCAACTTTTTTGCAATAGCTACAAAATGTGTTAATATGTGGACACGGTGTATGCGACTTTCCACATCTGTAGCATACCTTATTTGAATGGGTATTGTTCTGCTTACTTACTTTCTCAACTTCAAGAGTGAGGTCATCTCTGCAGTGTAGCGTTGTGGCATCTGGTAGGCTCTCTCTAATGTAATCGCCAACTCCAGTGCTTTGTCCATCGTTGATACAGATTCGCAGATCAGTTTGGCTTGTATTGATTTATTTCTTAACCCTTGTATGAACTGATCCCGGTCCCCACTCCGCAGGGTCCGAGTAGTGGCACACTCACCCGGGGATGGGATGGCACCATTGCACCGCGCCAGGTGTCTAGCCAATGTGGCGTCAAATAAAAACGTCTAATGATTTTTTGTCTGTTTCATGTACCGCCTCCGTCGATGATGGAGTTCCGTGCTGACCACAAGCCAAATGGAAGGAGGAACATTGGTTGAAAACAAATCGGGAGACCCCCTGGTTTCTTACAACGCTAAGTATAATTAGGTTAAGAAAGGGAAACGGTGGAGGGATCAATATTGTAACCCAGGTGAGAACCCCAAAAGTTCCTCCATTCCAGGAGTGTGTGGACGGTGCGGAGCTAGCATCAGGTAATGTAATGCAAAATAATAACTGAGAGAATTTTGATTATTTAAATCCTTGAATCATACAAAATAATCTTCATCCAATCTTGAAACACAACATTTTGATTTTAAATTTATATTATATTTTCATTGTTGTTTTCATTTAAAAATCTTCAATTTTGTATGGACATTTAACAATAAGGTATTGCTTTAATTTATTTTTGAATTGTCTTATGTTATTTAAAGATTTGATTTCTTAAGGAATTAAGTTGTAAATTTTGATTGATATGTAGTCTGAGTATCTTTGTCGGAATGTTGAATTTGGATGTGGCAAGTCTATATGGTTGATATTTCTCGTGTTATAATTATGAATTTGTCTTCTGAAGGAAAATTTATCAAGGTTCAAATGTACAAAACTTGCTGCTTGTAATATAAAAATTGTAATATCATTTTCAATTATTTCAGGTATAACCCTCCCCCCTTCCTATCCCCAAGGTGTTTGAAGCTTCTAGGTTTCAACCAGCAAAGCACCTCCCTTTCCCATGATACAGTAGCTGGGTTCGCCCAGGGGTCTGTATCAATATCAATATCAAACCCTTGTATGAACTGATCCCGCAATGCAGTGATGAGATAGTTTCCAAAATTGCAGTATCTTGATAGTCCTTTTAGTTCTGTTGCAAATTTCTTAATGTCTTCTCCTTCTTGTTGACGTCTCCTGTGAACCTTGAAAGTCTCAGCTACTTCATTTGGCGGTGGTGAGAAGTGTTTGGTTAGACGTTTAATAAGCTCTTTATAAGAAAAATCTGTAGGCAATTTAGTGTGTAGTATATCCCTTAGTATTCTACAGGATTTATTTCCAATGACATGTAATAATGTTATCGTCTTGTTTTCTTCTGACATATTACGAAACAAAAATGCTATTTCAAGTCTTTCTAGATAACTTGTCCATATGTCCATGGTTCTCCATTGTCATCAAAGGGTTCGAAAATAAAGGTCCTCGTCGCCATATATTGTATATTTAAAATGAAAGAAATGTCAAAGTGTTTCTTAGGTGTTTTATACATTCTAAAAGTCATCTAGATAAATTGAACATGAATGTAAACAACAACATATGTATTTGGAAAACAGAAAATACAATTAGTGATCAGGTGATAAATAGCCAGAACACAGTATAACTCAAGCCAGTTTAGGTAGTTCTGAGTTCAGCCTCCTGACTGCAGGACTAATCAAACATATTATGATCTTCACTCATGTTCCAGTAGGTTAGGGAAAATAGGGTATTGAAAGGATATATGGGATAGCCCAAATAAGAATGTTTCATTCAATAAATTAGTTTTCAAAAATATTCTTCCACAGTTTAAGAAGGTTTAATTTGTTGATGTTTGTTTGGTGGTTGGTTGCAGAGTGTGCTGGCATTTGCAGTGAGGCAGAACCAGCAGCGCCACCTGGCGTCGGCCACGGTGCAGTGTCTCGACGCCTGGCGCCAGGTCACGGAGGTGCTGTTCTCCGTGGCACCGACCGACTCCCTGCCCTTCCCGCTGCGCTTCAGCCTGCTGCTGCAGATCATCTTCGAACTGCTCACCAAGGTACCGTGCAACTTTAGCCCTCAAAGTAGTGGTAACATACCTGAACATTAAGGCAACCTCGATTCTATTTTGTGGTTCATTCGGTTGGCAACTCATTTATCCAGACCCGTGAAAAGTGTTTGTTTTGCACTCCTGCTATTGTTGAATTGGGAAACCCCGGGATTAGCTGCTAGGCATGTCTTCCACAAGTGGGAATTTTGGGCAGGTTACCGGAAGAATAGGATATAGCAGAAAAGGTAAAGGTGGGATGGGACAGGCAGCCAAATTAACCTTTCAGAGAGCCAACTGCTGTGCTCTTGTGTCAGCTGTGATCAGGTTCAAACAGGCGGACCCGCTCTGCCCTCTAACTGGCCATCTCAACTGATAGGGTATCCATGTACAACAGCCAGGGACCACAATCTCAGGTTGGGGACCAAACCCAGAGTTTACATCCCCAGTCGCTGCAAATGGACGGACTAAGGGTAGAAGGCAAGCTTGTTATAATGGACAGCCAAGAGACTTACCATATGTAATGACAACTTCATTCGCTGTTCCCAGTGTCACCCTCAAAACTGGTATCGACCAGTTTTAAGGTTGTCCTGGGACGTTTTGCAACCCTTTATTATCTGTGACATTAGCAATTTAAAAGGAACCTTTGTGGCCAATTCCTTGGATATTTCCTTGAGGTTTACGGCGATATCCATTCTTATGGTATTATGTGTAAAGATAAAGATTTGATCGATCGATGTTGCTAACTTACATCCCTCCACTTACCGCCAGGATGATTGGGATATACCTGGAATCTTTGTGATTGTCTCTAGTGTCACTGTGTTACCAGGTGCTCAATGCCACAGTGATGATGGAACTGGCTATCCTCTCGTCCAATGCAGTGCTGCTGCTGCTGGTCAATGTGCGCCACTGCCTCACGTCACAGCTGGTGACCCTTGTACATGTGACTGGTGACTGTCTCTAGTGTCACTGTGTTGGCAGGTGCTCAACGTCACGGTGATGACGGAGCTGGCTATCCTCTCGTCCAACGCAGTGCTGCTACTGCTGGTCAATGTGCGCCACTGCCTCACGTCACAGCTGGTGACCCTTGTACATGTGACTGGTGACTGTCTCTAGTGTCACTGTGTTGGCAGGTGCTCAACGTCACGGTGATGACGGAGCTGGCTATCCTCTCGTCCAACGCAGTGCTGCTGCTGCTGGTCAATGTGCGCCACTGCCTCACGTCACAGCTGGTGGACCCTTGTACATGTGACTGGTGACTGTCTCTAGTGTCACTGTGTTGCCAGGTGCTCAATGCCACGGTGATGACGGAGCTGGCTATCTTCTCGTCCAACGCAGTGCTGCTGCTGCTGGTCAATGTGCGCCACTGCCTCACGTCACAGCTGGTGACCTTTGTACATGTGACTGGTGATTGTCTCTAGTGTCACTGTGTTGGCAGGTGCTCAACGTCACGGTGATGACGGAGCTGGCTATCCTCTCGTCCAACGCAGTGCTGCTGCTGCTGGTCAATGTGCGCCACTGCCTCACGTCACAGCTGGTGACCTTTGTACATGTGACTGGTGATTGTCTCTAGTGTCACTGTGTTGCCAGGTGCTCAATGCCACGGTGATGACGGAGCTGGCTATCCTCTCGTCCAACGCAGTGCTGCTGCTGCTGGTCAACGTGCGCCACTGCCTCACCTCGCAGCTCGGCAAGTTGCAGCTGGGTGGAGCCGAGGACGCAGCCGCCAAGCTACGAGCCTTCCTCCAGGCCAAGGAGAACATCCTGCGAGACATTGTCAGCTGCCTGCTCAAGTGGATACTCAGCTCTGGTATGCCCATTGTTACCCTGTAAACCTCACTGGTTCTTGCTAATCACCTATGGAAAGTTGAGATATAAGTATGATTTGTTCCACTTTTTTGACTGGGACCCATGTATAACCTGGCTATGGTATTTGCATGATCCCTCAATAAATGAACATTGTTTCCCTACTGTAATATATGTAAACAATTTCAGTCAAGTTTTTCAACCTCAGTGTACCTTTTAGTGATTCGCTGGCCTAGTGGTAAAGGCATTAGACTTTGGAACCATGGCAGCGACCCTGTTGTGTGTTTGAATCCCAGCCCTGACATGGAAATGTTATCTATCAATACTGTTTAACTTGTACTGTAACGACTCACTCTTTGCTTTGCTGGATACGTTCCATGCACAGATGTATACTCTGTGTGGACGAGCAAAGTAAGGCAAAAAGAGGCTGCTAACAGATATTCCAGAAATCTACTTAATCTTTTTGAGAGATCGCATCATTATATGGGTGTGAAACTTTTCAATAAATTACCTCATGAGTATAAGTTATTCACAGACATCTCCAAATTTAATTATAAAATAAAATCCTTTTTACTGGCCAAGGTGTTACTCAGTTGATAAATATTTAAGTGGTAGTTAAATTTAATGAGTTATTATTATTTCTTAGGTAGGCCTACAATTGTCTGTCTCTGTACTTAGCAACAACAAAAAAGTATTACTTTGACAAAGCATTTTTCAGAATATGTAAATTTGTATAATATGTAAGTAATTATTTGACAATATCACCTTTTTTTCTAGCTGTGCTATAACTGAACAAAAGGTTATGTGGCTATAAAGAGATTTATTCCTGATTCAATGCTACAGAAAGTGGTTTCAGATTGACAATGTCAGTCCAGCATTATTTATAGAACTCTACTCTCACGTTCACTAATGCGACGTTGTCCCCCGCAGTGTCGTCCCAGAAGCTGCGAGCCAACCTGTACGCGGCGCTGTTGAGCTTCCTGCAGCTGTCGCGCCAACAGTGTGAGCCGCTGCCCGTGCGACCGACCGCCGGACACTACGTCAGCCTGCTCGACCAGCACTCCGCCGTCTCCATCGGCAAACACACCTGTGTCCAGGTATGTCAAGGGTCGGGGGAAGTCAGGGAGGCTTTTGTAAGATGTCCAAAAGTCTGGAACATTTTACAGAATCTTCATCAAGTAGTGACGCACAGTGTAGGGAGTAATACACTTCATATTGTGAAACATTGTCCGCCAGTCTGTCGTGCATTGAGAATCCGTGAGCTGGCAATTGCCGTCAGCTATTTTTTTCGAGTTTGAATCTAGAATCATCGAATCCTCCCCTTTTTTCTACCTACCTTCTGATTTACCTAGTGGACTTGCACCACCATTCGTATTATGTTCCTGTTTTCGGTGCTAAGTACTTCAGTTTGCTAATAAACTATAGTGACAGTTTAACAAATGAGAGGGAGGCCATCAAGGCCTTGGCGAGAACATGAGAAGTGTCAAGTAATATTTGTATAGGTGGCGGTTTGTTAGACCGACCGGCTTACTCCTGTAGGAAAGTCACCACGTTTGTAGCTAGTGACTTTTATCTTCCAGGAAATATTTTCGTGGTACCACAATTAATTTCCCAGTCGATTTAGTTGATTCATATATCCTTATTATCTACTAGTAGACCCTACTCACTTCTATTGCACTTCTATTAGTTTTTTGGAAGGTGTCTTAAGATTAGGTGTCTCTGCATAAAAATGTCTGCACAAGCTTTGTAAGCTCTTGGAATGTGAATGAAAAATGTAATTGTTTCGGAATAAATAGTTTGTCTATTGTCTATTAGTATAGTTTCAGTTATAATGTTGAAGCTGGCTGGAGCAGCTTTCTGGTCTGGGTAAAGGTCCCCTTCCACTGGATCCCAGTAAAGTTTCCACAATAGATCAATCAACTTGCACCGGTATAATAACTTCACTGCAGGCCCCAGACAGGCCGGGCTCAGTAACCCCAGCCCTCATTATAGTCACAGCTAGCCTTCATTCCCCCAAAAGCCAAACCTTTTTTTCAGAAATCAGGGAAAACATTTATAAATATACTGAGTGTGTGTTTAAAATTATTTTTCAATGTTGTATTTGCGTTTGAAAAAAGTCTGTAACACGAGAAAAAAAAGTCTGCAACTTGAGACCAAGTGATGCATTTACAGGACCTCTGCTAACGTACTGCTACTGATTGTTCCAGGTTCTGATGGGTTTCGGAGATAGGCTGCTCACGACTCTGTGCCAGGACTTCTCCGGTGGCCACGACATCTGCAAGGTGAGGTCACAGAGTGTAGTCATTAAACTGTGTTTTACATCTACATTTGTTTGTGTTATGCGAGATAACAAATCATTTTAGTGATGTAATGTTATTAATACTCATTTAGGATAGTTTTAATGTTGTCTGTCCAAATAAGTATTACAAAAGTCGGATTTGGGTGACACCAAAATTTGACTTTCGGTAGGCCTATATTTCATTTTATTCGGTTGGCAGTAGTGGCATTTTCACGTGAGCAGACGATATTCCCTGATAATAACGACACAGTCCTTTGTTTACTTGTTGTGGCGTACTTTTCAGCTTTTTAGCCTAGTTTTCGTTGAGTTTTTATTTTCTTTTACATTTTCCCCACCTCAGGGCTCCACTTGCTTCTATCACTTCCCGAAGCCCAATTTGGACGTGTGACAGTTCTTTCTATTTGTTTTACAAAGCCACATCTCAGGGTGACTTGGCAGCTAATGTGTTAATGAAAATAACATAATCGACTAATTAAAATCTTTATTAAATAATTCTAGTAACATCATAACATCTACAGTCAACTCCCGGTTATCAGGGAGCGGGTTAATCGTGTTGCGGTTCAGCTGGGGTCACGAAAGGTGTATTTGTATTATTTTGATGTATCCCCTTCTTAACTTAAATAGAGCAATTGATGACAATTTATTTTGTTACATTATCTCCAGGATCGTCAAATTTCCCCTATTTATCAGAATAAATTCAATACAAACAATTTAGTAAATACAACGTTATCTGAGAGCCTGTCACTTCGATAATGAGCCGTGGTCGCGTGCTAGGGAGCGATGACCTTGACACTGCTCAAGCCACCTGCACCTGACCTGGGCAAAGCGACGGACTGATGTCTAAAAATAGAAACCAATCAAAACAATCACCCTCCCCTCATGTTTACTTTATACGTTTTTGCTCCCAGTGCAGAATTAAATAGCTTACTGTTCAGTGTAGTTCTGTGACCAAAAGTCCTCTCACAGGGTATTTCAAAAGTGTTTCAAAAGGCATTTTGGAGAGTTTTTACTGATATCAGCCTTTGCTAGTAATCTATACACATAAAAGGCAAAGCCCTCACTCATCACAAATTCCCCTACTTCCCATTTACCTAGAGAGTTGAATTTTGAATACTGATTCTTTAGGCATAAAATAGGAAAACTAAAAAATTGTTTTCATCCTGATCCGATCTTAGGGCTCCGCCAGAGACCCCGACAAATTTTCCATGTATTCCTTATGGACAATTTTTGTTTGAGCTGATGAAAATACAAACAGCTGATCTTGATTCGTAGTAGTTCCACGGGCTAACCACAGAATGCAGCACACACAAACTGTCATAGTTTTTACAAATCATTTGCGGGGTGAAGCCTGCGGGTAACAGCCAGTAACTATTATTATATTTTATTTTTTTTTTAGATTTCATTGCATTTTCAAGATTTTCAAAAGTATTTAATTTACATAAATATGTATTATATGACGTTAAAACACAATATTGTAGTTGAATGTGTGACTAAGCTTTTATTATATTCGCAAAACTCAGTTCACCACCGCGGTGTGTTGTGCCGCAGATGCTGGCCCTATCCTGCCTGGACCTGATGGTGGAGATGGACCCCCACGGCCACTGGGTCTCGTTCCTCTCGGCCCGCGGCTACCTGCGGTTCCTCATCGACAGCCTGCTGGCCTCCGACCGCGACCTGGTGGAGCTGGTCACCAACAGCGGCGACTCGCTGCGGCCGCTCTACGTCTACGAGAGCAAAATGGTAACAGCACGATGTCGTAGCTTAGAACATGAAAGAGACGTGATGTAATAATAATAAGTACAGTAGATCTTAATTCACAGATCCCTGATTAACAGGACGATGTTGTCTAAAATAAAAACATTGAAAGTTACAGTCAAAACACGATTTTTCTCCTGCGCTAGCGCCTTCTAAGCCTCTTACGCAACAGCAGTACATTAATGAACGTGTGAAGAACCATAGAAACTGCAATATGAAGTGAGCCACTGTATAGTCGCGTCTGCTGCGCATGCGCAAGCACCATTTAGTGCGTTTTGTATCAGCCATTTATTACTAACCACAATTTTTGAGATTGTTGCGTTTATAGTTGTGAGTGAATAGTGGACTGGCTGGTATCAATGCAAGCATCAATATTTCAAGCACTAGTGTCCCGATAGGAGCTTCAGATTATCCGGATCAATATTCTCCCCCGTTAGTATAGATACTCTGAGGTATACAGTACCAGGGAGACCGAGACATTCTCGGTGATATTTGATTTGTTTCATGGGTGAACAAGATGTCCATTCTAAATACAATCTTTAATCGACGGTTCTAGTGACTGTTTTCAAGAAAAAATTTGTTGATACATTTTTGCTTTAGCCTACCTGGGGTAAGTGCTGCTTTAACAGTTCACTGGTTAATTTATTCACAGCTGTTATAATTCTTTTGTTTACATTTAAAGCTCAATGTTAAAATTTCCAATTCTTAAATGCGATTTTTAGCAAAATATAAATCTTCATGGGGTTGAGGGTTTTACCAATCGTATTTTTAGGTCCAAAAGCGCCTAATTCCAAAGTTTTAACAAAATCATTCCGCTGGATTCCGAGGCAAATTTTTGCAAAAAAACAAACAACCGAACAGACAAAAATTACTCATATTAGAGTATAGGATTTAATTCATTTTTTATGGTACAAAGAAGAGGAAGTGAACCGTACTACAACAACAAACCAAACATTAAAATAAAAAAAATAAACAGGAGAGTGTAGACAGATATGGGGAAAACGGAGGCTAATAAACAAAATGTTTGTAGTGAATACCTACTGTAAAAAATGTATGTATGTCAAGTCACGAGTTGGGGAAAATAAACTTTTTTGGTTAGAGAATGTCAGAGAAATAGTATAGTTGATCACTAGTACCGAATGTGGTCTTTGATCTTGTTTGCTGTGTGAGGCAAATTGATCTACTGTAGTACCAGAATATCACTTTAGGAACGATCACACTGTAAACAATAATAATAATGAAAAACATCTTTTTTTAAACATTTTTATCAGATTTGCTGAGTAATATTTCTCAGACAACATAATGTCATCAATATTGTTTACTTTTTTTCGTTAATCTAGTAATTAGATAAATAAGAACAGCTGATTTAAAATGCAACACTGCTATTGGTAGATGCAGCAAGCTGCTAGCGCTACTGGTGTCAGAATAACTAATAAAAGTATGGGAAAAATCTCCAGCTGATTTTCCCGATCTATACTGAGAAAACGCTAATTTTGGTACTCACAGCTGTTATCGAAAATGGCTACTTTCGGCAGAGTGTAATGGAAATTAATTTTGTTGGTAAAGGAAATCAAAAATGTGAACCATGTACGATCTGGTGTTGCAGGCTCTGTTGTGCCGAGTGGCGTCCACCCACAGCGGCGCCGAACTACTACTGGAACAGAACTGTCTGTCGTGCCTGTCCTCCCTGCAGGTGCTGGACCGCCACCCCGACATCACGCCCAGATACGCCCAGTGAGTGGAATATTAGCTGTAAATGTTGATCGCACTACGTAATATCGGCTGTAAATGACTATCACATTATGAATTGTAAAAGATGACCCGATCATGTAATATCAGTGGTAAATGTTAACCCTTCCCAAGCGTTGGATGTATATATACGCTAACTATAAAATTCATTTGTGAGCATTGGATGTATATATACACAACTCAATTTGAAACTTACAAGCGTTTGAGGATTATATTCGCCAAACTTGTAAATGTAATTTAGCTATTGTAATTTTTTTTTTCATTCTATTTACAGTTACTTTAAGCCATTAGTCTATTTTTTAGTTCATTTTAGTAATACATTTCCATTTGGTGAGTTGGCAACATCGCAACAGCTGTTATAGGCTGGCCGGCTGTTGCAGTCCTTAGGTTATTGTCTCATATGCAGACAGTTTGTTTACGTTCAGTGAGTTGTTTACATGCTATTGTGTGAAGCACAAGCTAATGATGTTTTGCACAATGTATTCTGTGTAGTAGACTCTGCCGTGTTGTTTTTCAAAATTATGTTCAAAATGAAGGGTTAAAATTTATTTACACCACACTAATTCTGGTCATAAAACTTGTACTAAAATTATGTGTATCATGAAAGTGAAAATTATTTACTTTAACCATCAGATAGAAGTGACAAACTAAATATTTAAAATCTACTTTTTGACCCCAACCAAAAAACGTATAGCGTACCGAGTGGGGCTTCGCCCCGTAGTCGTCGCTTGGGAAGGTTAATCAAACCATTTAATATCAGCTGGGACGTCTCCTGTGCCATTGTCCGGTATGACAAATGGCCAACGTAAAATCGGCCAAAACTGAAAGAGGCCTGTTGTCAATATTTATGAATTTAACTAAACTATATATTTGTTCTAACATGAAGAAGAAAGACTTGGGAAATGGGAACTGACAAAGAATATTCCACTTTAAAGCTGCCCACTTTAAAATAAAATAGGTTATATTCAGTTATAGATTGTAACTGTAGGACTAAGTAGATAATCTTAAAAAGCAGGGGGTCGGGCAAAACAAAGTACTTTAATAATCATGCTGGGAAATCGATACTGATTGAAGACGAACTAATCTGTCATAATGCACCTAACATTTTGCACAACAATTTGTTTTGAAACCACTCAGGATCATGGAGGCCTGAGTAATGTGTAAATTATGATCTGAAATGCAGATGTGCAGTTGTCAAGCCAGGAAATAGTCACTCAATAATTTCACCGTCTGCAACAACCTCAAAATGTTCTATAAACTATGTTTGCCATCTCACAATACTGACTATATTTGACTTGCAACTTTTGTAGATTATTATTTCATTGCACCCGAGTTCATTACACATTTTATACATTACAGTTTATGAATAATAACAAATCTGATGAGCCTATTTCAACCTATCACTAATTGAGTAATTGAGTGAACACTAAACTTTAGTGTTTTGTTTTGGGAATATTTATTTCTTATTGACTGAAGCACCACCGGTCATCGAAACCGAGTGTGTAATACCAAGTTGTGTGTACAGGACCCGGGCCCAGCCTATGGAGCTGGACTTTGTCCCGTCGCCCGCCACTCGCTACCTGCAGATCTTCTCCCCGGCCCTGGCGCTGTGTCAGACCATCATGTCCTCTCTGGGGGTGCACAACCAGTCAGCCGTCGCTCAGGTCACTACCTTACAGCATGTTATCCGTCGTACCTGCTTTTAGCGAGGAGAAATTTCACAAAGACTGTCGTAAACCAAGAAAATATGTTCAATGTTATGTTGGATTGTTTCTGGGGATGGCTCAGTTTTCTTGGAAATTCAACTTAATAATTTGTTTTAGTAAAAATAATATTGATATAACTGCATTTAAAAGACTCAAGTGTCATTGCAGGCTTTTTTTGTGAAGCATACATTCCTTACATGTAGTTTTTGCTCCAATTTTGACATTTTACAAACGCAATTCTTAAATTCTTTGTTTAAAATTCATTGTTGGCGATGGTGAGTTTGTGTTATTTAAGAAATTACTGCGGACATTTTCAATCACCGAGTAGGAAAAACAAGTTTCTCGACGTTTCAGGATCTGGAATCTGATCCTGACTTCAGCAGAGAAAAAACCTAAAACATAACAAAAATATACAAAATATTAGTAGCACATACCAGGCAAAACTTGAAAAAAAACACCAACATTAAGGTGTAAGCTCAAACATTAAGGTAGTAATTTTATTCTATTCGCTATAACCTACAACGGGATCCGATTGGTACTGCGCTCTAGAAGCTAAATCTGTAACTAATGACTGTGGGCAACTTCAGTTCTTGCCGCTGGGGGCGTGGACTGATTCGGAACCTATTTAACGCCACTAGGCCCCTGGTCGTAATAGCCATGTGGGCTAAATCGTGGAAACACCTTGGCCAGGTGTTCTTACGAAGTTTGTGGGTTCAATTCCCTCCTGCTCATGACCAAAAGTGACCAGTCGTCTAACTCTCAATGAGTTAACCGATCTGTGGTAATATTGGTCGGAGGGTCCAAGTAAATTAAACATGGGAGGCTTGCTTGGAAGTTGAGGGGGTCGGTTAATTCTTGTAAGTTGCACATGGTCAACAATGATTTGCGACCTTTTACTTATGTTTTGTGTGTGTCACTGCGACTCTTCAGACTGATAGAAAGCAATATTTTAATTCATAAGATAAAAAACTGTTGTGGCTTCGTACCCGGCAGCCGGCTCCCCATTGAGTACCCGGCAGAAGTCGATGACGTCACTGTATGGAAATAATCATACCTGGCCTGAAAGCTCTACGAACCTTGGTAGTTGACAAGCCTCGGTGGCCCAGTGGATGTGGTGATTGATCCATGATCAGGCGGTCCCGTGTTCAGATCTCACTTTTGATGTATACTTTTTGAGATCTGAAATTTTCTTTTAAATGTTACTTTAATTTGTTCAGTGTTAAATCTTACTTTTGTTGTTTACTTTTTCAGTTCTGAAATTCCTGTTTAATTTGACATTAATTAATTTATACTAATTTATTTATTTGTAATTATGTTGCACAACGAACAGCCACCATACAGCGCTCTGCGGAGTTAGGTTAGGTTACTATATTTTGTCGTGAACTGTAACCTAGTTGTTTGTTATTTTGTTCACGCAAATCCATTTAGTAAATAGGTTTAACATAACGCAGACGACTCCAGAAACGAAACACGTTCCGCTGCTAGTGATGTCACAGGTAATGTCAAGCGCATAAAAAACAATCAGTGACGTCATCGACTTCGGCCGGGTGTGTAGCCACAGCGTAAAAAACACAAGTAAGGGACGTAACCAGGTCGTAAGTCTGTGATGGTTGCGTTGCAGGTGATCCACTTCCTGATGAGCCACAGCGACACGGTGAACCAGGTGCTGCGCTGTGGGAGCCCCTTTCTGCAGCCCAACCTGCTACAGGAGCTGCAACAGCTGACGGCCGTCATCGCCAGGGCCACCAACCAAGGTACTGCAGCTCGCAACGCTACAATAATAACTTGCAACAATTTATATCATTAATATTGTGCCCAGTGCCTTGCTGGTTGGCCTTAAGAGGAACAATATTAATGGTAGTACTCAACTAAACATAAATCTACTCGACTAACGTAATTGTATAGTGAGCTAGAAGTCGTAAACTAGAGTATATATGAGTAAGAATCATGTGAAATCATTTATTTTCTTAAACCTATTAGTAGAGTAAACTAATAAGTATACCAGTTAGTCTTGAAGCGATCAGTAGAGTCGTCGAGTAGTGATCGCTGAACACGGTAATGCCTGGAAGCATGCAGTCGCTCCCTGACCTCTTCTGGCGACTCGGTATTTCACAATAACCAAATGTATTGATATTCTCTTCTCCGTTGGCACAGAGGTGATGCGCCAGATGACGGAGGTGATCCCGGGTCATGCTGATACTACTGTGTTGACTGTGTTTTACTCCCACAGAGGTGGTGCGCCAGATGACGGAGGAGAGCCAGGAGCGGGGCTACCTGCTGGAGGCCAATCTCTACTTCGGCAAGACCCAGAAGCTGATGCTGGGGCTGCTGGGGCGGTTCGTGCTGTCCGAGGCCACACTCAAGGACCTGGCCGGCGCTGTGGACCCGGACCGCAACAACCCAACGGCCCGCGCCGAGGCCGTGCTCACCTTCCTGCAGGTATAGATGGCGCTGGCAACCTGTGTTTCAATTTACGGGATTTATTTCCCGTTTCTAGGATTTTTGAATCCTCCTCTGAATTAATACAGGATTAGGATAAATTCGCCAATATTACCGATATTGCCGAGCATAATGTGAAGACTATTTATGTCAGCTTTCTTCAAATGGTGTTATTTTTATTTTTTAACGCTTTATAAATTATATTAATAGTTATATATTTCTTTCATCCGATAATGACTTTGTTTATCCAGCCATTTGATTTTATTGCTAAATTTTTATTTTTCCCCTTGACATAACAGTATTTGCAGTTATATTTTAACTAAAACTTTATAAAAATATTATATAAATTAGTTTAAAAATCATCATCACACTGAGGTTAGTATAATTTCCTGTTGTTGTATTTAAAGAATACAAACATACAATTAAAAGAGAAGAGGCGGTAAAAGTAAATAGAAAATTATTTGATGCTGCGATCTAACAGGAAATGTATTAATGTACTCAAATTAAAAGCAAGATAAAAGGGATTTCTGAGGGTGTTTTAACGGGTTAAAAAGGGATTTTTTATCTGAAGAACGGGGTTGTTATTTTTGTTTCGGCCAGCAGCTGATAGATTGATCTGACCAGTAGGGGTCTGCGGTACCAACAATTTCAGATCGGTACGGTAAAAGATTTTGTACCTCGGTTCTCGGTACAAATTCGGTACGGTACAATGTACTGTCATATAAACTAATTTAGTTATTAATTTGAATGTATCATAAACAAATTATTGAGTAATAATTAAGGTCATATACAATTATTATTACAACGTTATGATTACATTCCCGGCAGAGCTAGACCAGGGAGGTAATGACACAACGTTACCATTACACTCCCGGCAGAGCTAGACCAGGGAGGTAATGACACAACGTTATGATTACACTCCCGACAGAGCTAGACCAGGGAGGTAATGACACAACGTTACCATTACATTCCCGGCAGAGCTAGACCAGGGAGTAAATACACTACGTTATGATTACATTACCGGCAGAGCTAGACCAGGGAGGTAATGACACAACGTTACCATTACACTCCCGGCAGAGCTAGACCAGGAAGGTAATGACACAACGTTATGATTACACTCCCGACAGAGCTAGACCAGGGAGGTAATGACACAACGTTACCATTACACTCCCCACAGAGCTAGACCAGAGAGGTAATGACACAACGTTACCATTACATTCCCGGCAGAGCTAGACTAGGGAGGTAATGACACAAGGTTATGATTACATTCCCGGCAGAGCTAGACCAGGGAGGTAATGACACAACGTTATCATTACACTCCCGGCAGAGCTAGACGAGGGAAGTAATGACACAACGTTACCATTACACTACCGGCAGAGCCAGACCAGGGAGGTAATGACACAATGTTACCATTACACTCCCGGCAGAGCTAGACCAGGGAGGTAATGAAATAACGTTACCATTACATTCCCGGCAGAGCTAGACCAGGGAGGTAATGACACAACGTTACGATTACACTCCCGGCAGAGCTAGACCAGGGAGGTAATGACACAACGTTATGATTACTATTAATTTGATTAAACAAATAAATAACTATACTATGGATAACAATATTTTTAAAACCTGTATCTTTGGAGTATTACATTTTAACATTGTTATTATTAGGTATTAATGCAAGTTCTTGAAATAATCATGAGAAATAAATTCAAACATTTCTTGAAAATCAATCAATTGCATAAGTTGCTGACTGATTAATTATATTGATTTTAATATAAATAAAAACTATTGGTTTAATTCATACAAACAACAAAAACCAAAGTTTTATAAATACTATTCTTGTTGCATTGGGAGATTATTGTATCATTAATACAAAGTAAAATCAGATAACTTAAATAAAACTATGTATGATGTGAAACTAAAAGAAACTATAAATTAGAAAATTAGACCAATAAATACTGAAGATTAAAATCAAAATAACTCTAAAATTACTTAATTACATTACTAAATTCAAAATTGAAGTCTTTAACAAATATTACAGTACATTTATTTAAACATAAGTACCATGTAAAACTGGATAATAAATAAATAAAGGAATAAAAGTAATACAGTTATATCATGTTAATTTGGCTATATCATATTTGAAATAATTAGCTATTAACCTTATCAAAAAATAAATTTAGGTTATTGTTAATAATAATTTTTAGTTGAATTTACCAAAACCACACAAGATAATCTAACATATAACAGATATATGTACAGTAGGACCTCGCTTAACCGAGTTAATTGGGACCGAGGCCACCTCGGATACGTCAAATCTCGGATAACACGGAATGTAGCCTAAAAATCACGATTGGGATTTATAAATAGCTCAAGATATGTTTAAACCATGAAATAAAACAATGATTTGAGTTTTGTTCAGTTTATTAGTACAAGAAATATCGTAATATTGCATTTAGTTTTGAGCCTAAAGACACAACGACACGTTTGCACTTAGCACTCATCTCTCTAATTAACACGGACACGCTAAGTTAACGGGCGATGAACAGAACTGAATAAACAAATCACTGTCATTACCTCCCTGGTCTATCTCTGTCGGGAGTGTAATCATAACCTTGCGTCATTACCTCCCTGGTCTAGCTCTGCCGAGAATGTAATGGTAACGTTGTGTCATTACCTCCCTGGTCTAGCTCTGCCGGGAATGTAATCATAACGTTGCGTCATTACCTCCCTGGTCTAGCTCTGTCGTGAGTGTAATCGTAACATTGTGTCATTCCCTCCCCGGTCTAGCTCTGCCGGGAATGAAATGGTAACGTTGTGTCATTACCTCCCTGGTCTAGCTCTGCCGAGAATGTAATGGTAACGTTATGTCATTACCTCCCTGGTCTAGCTCTGCCAGGAGTGTAATGGTAACGTTATGTCATTACCTCCCTGGTCTAGCTCTGTCGGTAGTGTAATGGTAACGTTGTGTCATTACCTCCCTGGTCTAGCTCTGTCGGGAGTGTAATGGTAACGTTATGTCATTACCTCCCTGGTCTAGCTCTGTCGGGAGTGTAATCGTAACGTTGTGTCATTACCTCCCTGGTCTAGCTCTGCCGGGAGTGTAATGGTAATGTTATGTCATTACTTCCCTGGTCTAGCTCTGTCGGTAGTGTAATGGTAACGTTGTGTCATTACCTCCCTGGTCTAGCTCTGTCTGTAGTGTAATGGTAACTTTGTGTCATTACCTCCCTGGTCTAGGTCTGCCGGGAGTGTAATGGTAACGTTATGTCATTACCTCCCTGGTCTAGCTCTGCCGGGAGTGTAATCGTATCGTTGTGTCAATACTATACCTCCCTGGTCTAGCTCAGCCAGGAATGTAATCAATCATAACGTTGAGTCATTACCTCCCTGGTCTAGCTCTGCCGGGAGCGTAATTGTAACGTTGTGTCATTACCTCCCTGGTCTAGCTCTGCCGGGAGCGTAATTGTAACGTTGTGTCATTACCTCCCTGGTCTAGCTCTGCCGGGAATGTAATGGTAACGTTGTGTCATTACCTCCCTGGTCTAGCTTTGCCGGGAGTGTAATCATACCGTTGTGTTATCACCTCCCTGGTCTAGCTTTGCCGGGAGTGTAATGGTAACGTTGTGTCATTACCTCCCTGGTCTAGCTCTGCCAGGAGTGTAATCGTAACGCTATGAGTCATTACCTCCCTGGTCTAGCTCTGCCGGGAGTGAAATCGTAACGCTATGAGTCATTACCTCCCTGGTCTAGCTCTGCCAGGAGTGTAATCGTAACACTATGAGTCATTACCTCCCTGGTCTAGCTCTGCCGGGAGTGTAATCGTAACGCTATGAGTCATTACCTCCCTGGTCTAGCTC
This sequence comes from Allygus modestus, assembly GCA_963675035.1. Lineage (NCBI taxonomy): Eukaryota > Metazoa > Arthropoda > Insecta > Hemiptera > Cicadellidae > Allygus > Allygus modestus. The sequence continues at coordinate 103,062,900 of OY776114.1, forward strand.
TGCCAGGAGTGTAATCGTAACGCTATGAGTCATTACCTCCCTGGTCTAGCTCTGCCGGGAGTGAAATCGTAACGCTATGAGTCATTACCTCCCTGGTCTAGCTCTGCCAGGAGTGTAATCGTAACGCTATGAGTCATTACCTCCCTGGTCTAGCCCTGCTGGGAGTGAAATCGTTACGCTATGAGTCATTACCTCCCTGGTCTAGCTCTGCCAGGAGTGTAATCGTAACGCTATGAGTCATTACCTCCCTGGTCTAGCTTTGCCTGGAGTGTAATCGTAACGTTGTGTTATCACCTCCCTGGTCTAGCTTTGCCGGGAGTGTAATGATAACGTTGTGTCATTACCTCCCTGGTCTAGCTCTGCCGGGAGTGTAATCGTAACGCTATGAGTCATTACCTCCCTGGTCTAGCTCTGCCAGGAGTGTAATCGTAACGCTATGAGTCATTACCTCCCTGGTCTAGCTTTGCCTGGAGTGTAATCGTAACGTTGTGTTATCACCTCCCTGGTCTAGCTTTGCCGGGAGTGTAATTGTAACGTTGTGTCATTACCTCCCTGGTCTAGCTCTGCCGGGAGCGTAATTGTAACGATGTGTCATTACCTCCCTGGTCTAGCTCTGCCGGGAATGTAATGGTAACTTTGTGTCATTACCTCCCTGGTCTAGCTTTGCCGGGAGTGTAATCGTAACGTTGTGTTATCACCTCCCTGGTATAGCTTTGCCGGGAGTGTAATGGTAACGTTGTGTCATTACCTCCCTGGTCTGGCTCTGCCGGGAGTGTAATGGTAACGTTGTGTCATTACCTCCCTGGTCTAGCTCTGCCGGGAGTGTAATGGTAACGTTGTGTTATCACCTCCCTGGTCTAGCTTTGCCGGGAGTGTAATCATAACGTTGTATCATTATCTCCCTCGTCTGACTCTGCCGGGAGTGTAATGGTAACGTTGTGTCATTACCTCCCTGGTCTAGCTCTGCCGGGAGTGTAATCGTAACGCTATGAGTCATTACCTCCCTGGTCTAGCTCTGCCAGGAGTGTAATCGTAACGCTATGAGTCATTACCTCCCTGGTCTAGATCTGCCGGAAGTGAAATCGTAACGCTATGAGTCATTACCTCCCTGGTCTAGCTCTGCCAGGAGTGTAATCGTAACGCTATGAGTCATTACCTCCCTGGTCTAGCTCTGCCGGGAGTGTAATCGTAACGCTATGAGTCATTACCTCCCTGGTCTAGCTCTGCCAGGAGTGTAATCGTAACGCTATGAGTCATTACCTCCCTGGTCTAGCTCTGCCGGGAGTGTAATCGTAACGCTATGAGTCATTACCTCCCTGGTCTAGCTTTGCCTGGAGTGTAATCGTAACGCTATGAGTTATTACCTCCCTGGTCTAGCTTTGCCTGGAGTGTAATCATAACGTTGTGTCATTACCTCCCTGGTCTAGCTTTGCCTGGAGTGTAATCATAACGTTGTGTCATTACCTCCCTCGTCTGGCTCTGCCGGGAGTGTAATGGTAACGTTACGTGTCATTACCTCATTGGTCTGCAATAAAGCTCATGACTTACCCTCAAGATAGGGACATTTAACAAGTGTTGGGCGATAAAAAATAAAACAACCTTCCGACCAAACCATTCGCCATTTTATCACACCACAGACTGGACAAGCTGCGTCCCTCGGGGAGTTGCACTCCGAAACTATTGACTCTAGCGTTTCTTACCGATGGGAAAGTGATCTGACCTCTCAGCAGACTGACAATACCAGTTGTTTTATTTAAATGGCAATATTTATGATTATATAAAGAAGCTGAGAGTTCGCTCATTGCGGACCAATTGTCAGCCACAAGTGGTATCAGTATTTTTTTGTTCATATGGTAAATGCCACACGAGCTCTATGAGCTCTTGCGTAACATATTTTTCAGAAATAAAGTTTCTACTGTCTACAGTTTTAGTTGTGCCAGTTGAGAAGTGCCACAGTGTTCAACGTCGTTTCTCAAAGGGGCAGTGGTGTTGTAATAAAAAAAATATTCTGTATGGGAATTTGTATGGGTTTAGGCAAAACGTTTTTCCCAATATTAATTATTTATTTATTGAATTCCACTGTAGTCCATAAGCAAAAAGTAAAGATTTATGTTCGGGCATGTTGCAGATGTGTTACTGACTCACAAGTAATGCTACCAAGTTCGTTATGTCAATGGCATGACAGCCTTACTTTGTTCATTTGAGTCTCTGCAGTCCAGGTTTTTAGTATTACAACAATGATGGATGTGTTGTCCCTCTGTCGCAGATCGCCGGCAACCTGGCAATGTACGCCCGCAACCTGGTGTCGAGCTGCGGTCTGGACAAACCTCCGACGGCGGCCATCTTGAAACCCTCTCTCCTGGAGCCGAACGTATTGGACAAGAAAGGTTTGTCTTACAGTTGCAGGCTAGGGTCATGTTATAATAATTGTTTTACCAACACCATATTTCGTAACCTTTGTTTACTGTGTCTGATAATGATGATGCTGTTCTTATTTTAAACTTATTGTTTATTTTTAGCCTGCGTAACTACAATTGTAGTCATATTTATTTTAGTCATATACCTCAATTGGCGGCGCCATTTTGAATGCTCACAAATAAATTAAAATCCGGTTGATTTTTGCTGTAGTGGCGTTCCAGGCTTGCCAATAGATGCAGGAACACAGCGCAGCATGCAGGAATGCTAACCGCAGCGCTAGAACGGCGGAATTCAAAAACGTGCCTCGTATCTTGCCAATTTGAAGTTGTGTGCCAATGTTACTTACAGCCAAAACAATGCGGTGCGGTGTGCTCATCGCTCACAGCCTAAATCATATGGTCCTGTTGTTCTTGAAGAACCAATTCATGTATCATGTATGTGGAATCAATGTAACTGTCAGCAGTAATTATCGTAATGTCATGTGTTGACAGAATTGTCTCAGAGCAGCCTGGGAGTGGTAGTGCAGCAGATGGTGCAGTGTGTGAGTCACTTCCACAGGGAGAAGGTGTCCCTGGACCTGCTGGTGCGCAAGTACCAGTCGATACCAGACCTCAACTCCACCACCGTCAAAGAGGTGGGTGATAAGTGTCGGTCACTCACGTAAGTTCGCTATTGAATGTCACAGCATATTTGGCACCAGTTTGTTCCTATGTGACTGATCCACTGGACCTGTATTTGATCATGATCAAGTGTTGAGAGCTAAACTTATTTACAAACTCATAATTTGGAAAGCAGTTTTTCTCTTGCTTACTTCCCCTCTCATAGAATTAAGAGTCCAACAAAGTTATTTTTATTCGTGGTTTAGCCCCAAAGTTAGATATAATGTAAGACTAGTGCCCGATACCACTCAATTACCCAGATTACCCGATTAGCTCAATTTGAAGGACTCCTTTCAGGGAATTTTTTAACAGTTGGATCATTAGCTTGTTTTGTTTAAAATGAAATTAATTATCATATAGATTTGTCAGATAATAAAAAAATTAAATAATTTACAATTACACAACCACAAATTGAATGACAAAAATTGCTAGAAATCAAAATTAAAGTACATGTTGAGACGTCTTGTGTGTTTGTTTGACGTTTTAACCTGCTTTGACAATGTTGTAATTACAACAAAACATTTCAGTGTAAAGTTTTAAATTCTTCATTGACTATTGACAGAAGTAAAGTACCTGTTTAGTCGGAAATAATATTTCTAGACAAGATAGTAGATTGTTTTAGATTGCAAGTATAAAATATACAATTTAAATTATGTTTCAGTTCCTGCCAGAAGGTTGTAGCCGGCTGGGTTCGCTGGATGAGTCCAAGCAGGTGGTGAATCAGCTGATGTTGAAGGAAGTGCAGGACAAGAGGCTAGAGCTAGAGATGTGCGAGTTTGTGGTGGAGAACAGCCTATACCTGCTGTGGGCCCACCTGGACGTCTACATGCTACAGGCCATCCCCAGCAAGACACTCAGCGGCGACAGAGGTGAGGCTCAGAGAGGAAACATTTGTGTTGTTGTAAGGTGCAGGAATTACTCAAAGTTCGGATCGTATTCAACCCAGAGTTGTGTTACACCTCGAGCCAGCTTTAATGAGCCATTAAGTGGAAGGCCACCCTACCTCAAAAACCTGATTCAACAAAAATGTTTCCTGTACTCTAACAGGTTTGACATTTACAAATGCTGGCCACAATTACAGGAGAATAGACTTGAAATCAAGCATTTATACTGTAATTTACTAATTGGGAGAGCTATAATCAGGAACTAACTATTAACGTTTACATTTACCCAGTAATAAAGACATTGAGGAATATAGTTTATCAATCAATCAATCAATAAAACTTTATTCACATTTGCAAAAAATACAAAAGAATGGTGTCAACATGTACAAAGTACATACAAATCAAAGTAACTTAAAAACTAGGTTTATCCTTAATGAAAAGCTCATCAAAATGATATAATGGCTTCATTACAAGATGTTCTTTCAGTAAAAGTTTGAACCTACTGTATACATTTTCATTCTTAATATGGTCTGGCAAGTTGTTGACAAATTTAACCCCAGCATAAGTAGGTTTTTTCTTTAAAAAATCTTTTTTGTGTAATCGGATTACAAAATCTTTGTTTCTTCTGGTGTTATAGCAGTGGACTTGGCTTTGTTTGTATAATTTATCAACATTATTTTTTACATGAAGAATGGTTTTGTAAATGTACAGTCCAGACACTGTCAAAATTCTAAGGTCAGAAAAGTGATTTCTACATGACTCTACAATATTGATATTTAATATAATCCTAATTGCCGATTTCTGAATACCTACAATTTTATCTAAATTCAATCTGGTGGTTGCTCCATAAACTTCTAAACCATATGATAGGTTAGAGTGAGCGAGACCAAAATGTACTTTTTTTTAAACATCTAAGGAACAAAATTTCCGCAAAATTGTCCGTGCAAATATGCCAGAATTTTTTGGGTTTAAAATTAATAGTTAAAACAAAATTTGTATTTTGAAAATAGCTTGTAATTCATCACTTTTAGCGAATTTCCCCTATAGGGAAGAAGCTATTACCGTAGGTCTCATGGTAAGACTTAAGCCCGAGACCATGAAAACTTTTCATTTTGAGGTCCCCAGATGCAAAACCAACATTCGTTCAAATTTTTATATATGTATATATATATATATATATATATATATATATATATTTATATATATATATATATTTATATATATATATATGTGTCCGTAAGCACGATAACTCTCGTAAAAGAGGTCCGATCTTAATGAAATTTGGTACAAACGTGTAAAGTACCATTTATTTGAACGAGTTCGAAAACCAGACATATCGCACCATCCGAAGGGGGGTTTTGGGGGGATTTTGTACCCCAAAAATGGGTTTTTTGGGGTTTTCACATGCAATTTTTATTAACATCAAATTTTAATTTTCACCATTGAATTCAGCATAAAAAAACAAACAATTTGGTACCTTGATCATTGCTCTACGTCAATTGGTTACTGAGATATTGAAAGTGCTAAACACAGTACGTTGTCTAATGTTATTCTTATGGAGGAAAAAAAAATTGTATATCTCGCTTATTTATGAACATAAACTGACGAAATTTGGTATATGGCTTCATCTGGTTATGGTTTATTGTTGTTTGCACAAAAAAACAATTTTTTGCCTATGGGTCCTGTAGCAGCAAACCTAGGTACTCGGTCCCCATGTTATTCTTATGGAAAATAATTAAAATGTTATATATCACTTATTTATGAATGTATATGGATGAAACTTGGTATGTGACTTCACATAGCTGAGTTCTATTGATATTTGCATGAAAACCCATTATTTTGTGTTCCTTGTTGCAGCAAACCTGCGTACTCATCCCCAATCTAATTCTTATGGAGAATAATTAATATTTTAAATATCGCTTGTTTGTGAATATATTCTTATGAATCCCTGTTAAGTGGCTTAATGTGTTATGTTATAATTCATTGGAAATTCGCTGAGTATGCAGGTTTGCTGCGATGGGGGTATTTCTTTTTTTTAACATGAAAAATTAATAAAAAAGGTTTTATCAGTATTTAAAAGTAAATTATTATTTCCTAGAACTGTAGAACATTTTCCATGACAGAGGGTAAGGTTTGAGAAACGCTCACAATATCTTTTCCATCAAACAGAATACTTATATCATCAGCATATAGCTGCAATTCTACTCCAGTATCTTTAGGTTCTTCTAATATACAGTTTGAGAGGCCTCCTACATAAACTATAAAGAGAAAAGGCCCTAAAATTGAGCCTTGGGGAACAGAATATTTAATTTTTTCAACAGAAGACCGTGCTTTCATAATATACCGGCTTTTAACCAAATGTTTTACTTCAACATACTGCTGGCACTCACTCAGGTGTGACTCTGGCCATCTGAGTTCTCTACCTCTGATTCCATAAGTTTGAAGCTTTGTTAATAATTTGGTATGACACACACTGTCGAAGGCCTGTGTCAAGTCAAGAAAAGCACCAACAGCATGTTTACCATTATCGAGGGGTTCAATGATTTTTTCTATGAGATTTATCAGTGCAGTGGTTGTTGAACGGCCAGTAAAGTATCTATGCTCCATCGTCCAACAGGTGATTGTTTTCAAAAATATGTATTAATTGTAACAACATGCACTTTTCAAAGGCTTTTGATATGGATGGCTGCACTGCGACAGGTCAATAATTTGTGGGATCTGTTAATTTACCTTTTTACTTTCTCCCCCTATACATAGTATATGGAGAAAGTATTGTTTTCGTCAAAATTTTTGTTTTGGTGCTCCCTGAATCCAAAAAAGTTGTTTTTACGTGATTTCTGTCTGTGTGTGTGTGTGTGTGTGTGTGTGTGTGTGTGTGTCCGTGTGTGTGTGTGTGTGTGTGTGTGTGTGTGTCTGTGTGTGTGTGTGTGTGTGTGTGTGTGTGTGTGTGTGGATGTGTACAGAGCTAGAGCCCTAACCTATGGACCGATTTTTATTAAATTTAGTATGTAGGTACTAATTCTCAATATCTCCAGGCGTTTTTTTCATTTTTTTGAATTTTTTATTTTTAAGGGTAATTATCCCCCAAAAATCGCCAAAAAACATGTAAAATCCAAATTTCTCAAAAACGGCTCTAACGATTTTGATTAAACTTTAGTGGTTTGTAGAACTTTAGGTTTCTAACAAAATGACACCACCCGCATTTCTGGAAAAATTCGGGTTCAGAAATTACAGGACTCAAAACATCCAAAATTCAGGTTTTCGGATTTTTCATAAAAAATCATAAATGTTAAAAATATTACTATTCACCATTAAAAAGAGCTCAAAAAAACTAAATAAATTAGTATTTGAAATTACTATTCTACGATTGCTAGTTGCGGAGAAAATTGAAATTTTCATTTAGCGGTAAACACAGTACGTTGTCCAATGTTATTCTTATGGGGAATACAAAAATAACTATTTCTCTCTTATTTACTGATCAATTTAATTACAATTTGATATGCAGGTCAAGTTATCATTGACCAACAGAGGATGTTCAAAATATGTTGCTATTTAACCCTGGGGGGGCAAGGGGGCATTTCCCCTCTCAAAACCACTGTGTGTAGCAATGGATTCTGTAGCGCCTCCAAAGCAGGGATTTGGGTGGATGTTTTTTAAAACAACTTGTTTACAAGATTTTCTGTACATTCCACCGTGCTTTGTATTCTATATTTAGTAAATAAAAAGTAATTTATTCATTAAAGTTGGGCTAAAGGGAGAAAGTATGTGTCAGTTTCCTGATACCGTTTATTTATGAATGTGAAGGATTTTAGAAATTGTTAACTCTCTTGGATAAATCCCAGATATTAAAGAACTGTTAGTAACATGAAGTAATGGCTTTAACCCTTTGAGTGCTAAGCTTCTGAAAGGAGTAGTTGAATCCGTGATTTTTTGTTGATTTTTTTTAATATATTGAACGCCTGAACAGTTAAAATTAATAAAAACGTGCTTCTGCTGGACACACACAGTAAAGGATAGGTAAAAAGTAGCTAAACACCTGATCAGATGTGCAACTCACAAAGATTCCACCCATCCCGTCAGCTTGGACCCGAGCCGTCCACCGTTTGCTTAAGGTCCGCCCTCCCCTTCAACTCTGCCACAAACTGGTGAACTCTCCATGAGTTGCACATAAAAACCACCGACTGTGACGGGATTCGAACCCTCGATCCAAGTGTTACCCCCGGCCGGGAAGGTAACGCCTTAGACCGCACAGCCACTGGTCAGGCTAGCAGCTGCAGTGGATCAGTTGGTATTATAGAGACTAGGCGCTGGACGAGGTAGTTCAATTCTTGTCTACCAGGTTTCACCACATGTCAGACTCAGACTACTGACTGAGCGCCTAACGGTACAATCGCTTATGAAGCAGTAACAGTGTTTATTGATAACAGATTCAAAAGACGATATATCGGGCCATAGCACTGAAAGGGTTAAGAGAACCCATTGTGCTTTTTTTATGATTGTTGTAGGTATATCATCATAACCTGTAGATGTTTTAGATTTCAATGAATTAATTAATAACTTTTAACATATAAGATTCAGATACTGCCTGAAAGTGATCAATTTTGTAGTTGGAGAAATTTTTACCTTTTGGTTTGCCGGATACCGATGTTTTAATTTAGTAACAACTTTAGATTCAACAACATTCATAAAGTAATTGTTAAATAAATTTGCTACTTTATCCAGATTGGATATTAATTTTGTTTCCCTGCTCCAATACAATTCTAGGAATAGAAATCTCTTTTTTATTTCTAAATTTACCAATTTCCAAGCTGTTAACATTTACATTTGATGAAGACATTATTTTTTCATTCAGGGTCAGAGGTCTATTTCAGCTGCATTACAAATTTGTGGAACTACATCAAAAATATATTTTGGGGCATAAATACCCCCTCGAGAGCCCCTATATTAAATTATACTCCATAATGACAATTTCCTATCAAGTAACATTTAAACGAAGGTGATGGTTATTTAATATTCCGGTCTAGTAGGAGTCGTATATCGAAGTGGGAGGATTTTAACGCTAATCTCGCTGAGTAGAAAGGGTTTTCCTTTCCACAGGCTTGGCTTGGTTTAGTCTGGGCAATTCTTGATCTGTTTAAACCTTTGGCTATTGGAGGGGATGTGAAGTAGCAGGGAAGTGTCAGACTCACCCTCACTGCTCCCAGCACTTCACGCTGACATGGGTGATGCTGGCACAGGGAAAGACTCATATATCGAATCTTCCAAAAGCTATTGCGTTCAACATTTGTGACACTTGGTGATTTTTACACTCTATGCCCTGATCAGAGAAAAGAGGAGCTTTAGTGTAACGAGCATTAAAAAAAAAAAAAAAGTTTCTGACAAATTTGTATCAGGAACATCTGTGTACAGTTTTATTGCAATATTTTATCTGTGTTGTGTGTGGAGGCTCGATCGGTTGATTGTTGCAGCCGGCAGACCGGTGGAGCCCAGTGAGCGGTCGTGGTGCGCCACCGTGGAGGACCTCAACAAGCTGAAGCAGGGGCTGGTCTCTGTGTTCAACGACACCTTCTGTAAAAACCTCATCTCCGTGTCCCAGGTAACCACTTGAGAGTAACGCAAACAATCTGAACATCTGTGTACAATGTCTACTCTAATTAGTAAAGAACTAGATTTTGATTAGCTTCTCGCATAACTATGGGCAGTAAGCTGAGTTGGGAACAACACACTAATTTGCTTTGTAAAAAGCTCCAGTTTTCTTGATCCAGAAACTATGTACCTAGCAATATCTGTGTTACGGCAGTCAGTGGTGAGTATAGATAATATTTTCTATGGGAGGGGGGGCAAGACCAATAAGTATGCTTGACAATAATACATTAATCAACCAAACATTAACCAAATTTCTAAATGGCTCGCCATTCATGCCTTTTATTCTGTAAAGGAATATTTAAACACAGAGGTAGAATTTTGATTGTTACTCATAACTACTTTAATAACATTTTATTCATTGTACATTTTAACTACAGACTTTCATCCTATATATTAATACGCTAGGGGTTTTTTATTCATAGTCATACCTCGATAACGGCTGGACGGATTTTAACGTTTGAGGTGTCAAATTAAAGGTATTTTTATGTAGATTTGCCAATTTGTCTCTGAATTTGAAGAAAGAGCATCACTTAAATACAGTTAAGGGCATAATTTTCAAAACAGTGGCACTCTCCGACGGTGGAAGTCTAAACTACGTGTTGATTGTAAGTACATTATCTGCATTATTCTCAGATATTATCATTCATTTTAATATCAGATGTTTTGTTATGTTTGTTTACAACTGAAGTAACCTTTCGTTGGGTACAAACTTGCTCGGTTTCGAGCTACAGGACAACTAGTAGTAATATATCTTGTTAATATTGTTGTATTTGACTTTTTCCATTCTGTAAAAGAAAAATTACAGTAAAAATTATTCTGCTTCTGATCCAAGGGCAGGGAGCCAGGAGACAATCCCCACCAGTGTTTCACAAACTGACAACTGATTGCATTTTTTAGTTTTATTTTTAAGAAGAAAATACCCCCGTTGCAGCAAACCTGCATACTCAGCGAATTTCCAATGCTTATAAATGTGACTCACTACTACATAGAGCTACTTACCAAGTTTCACAAAAATACATCCATAAATAAGTGATATATAGCATTTTATTTATTCTCCATAAGAATAACATTAGGGTTGAGGACGCAGGTTTGCTGCAATGAGGAAGATAAGTAATATTTTTTTTGCAATTATCAATGTAACTGAACCAGGTGAAGCTACATACCAAGTTTTATTAATTTAGGTTCATAATTACGGGAGATATACAACTTTACTTATTCTCCATATGAATAACATGGTGGCTGAGTATGCAGGTTTGCTGCTACGGGGACTATCAACAAAAAACTTGTTTTTGTGCTAATATCAATATACCACAACTAGTTGAAGCCACTTACCAAGTTTCATCAATATACATTCAAAAATAATCAAGATATAGAATTTTATTTATTCTCCATAAGGATAACATTGGACAACGTACTGTGTTTAGCACTTTGAATATCTCTGCAACGGTTGGACGTAGAACAACGATTAAAACACCAAAATGTTTGTTTTGCTGAGCTAAACAGATTAATAAACAGAAATGTGAAGTTTGTAGTAAAACTATCTGAGAAAAATCTAAAAACCTTTTAGCGAATTTCCCCTATAGGGAAGAAGCTATTACCGTAGTCGGCATGGTAAGACCTAGGCCCGGGACCATGATAACTTTTCGTTTTGAGGTCCCCAGACCCCAAAAACACCATTCGTTCGAAACTGTATATATATATATATATATATATATATATATATGTGTGTGTCCGTGAGCACGATAACTCTCGTAAAAATGATCCGATTTTGATGAAATTTGATATATACGTGTAAAGCAGCATTTATGACTTTAAGTTCGAAAACCAGCCATATCGCTCTATCCGAAGGGGTATTTTGTACCCCAAAAATGGGTTTTTCAAATTTTTTACATATAATTTTTGAAAAAGTCAAATATTTGTTTTTACCATTGGATTCAGCTTAAAAAAACACACAATTTGGTATTTTGATCATTTCTCTAAGTCAATTGGTTACCGAGATATTGAAAGTGCTAAACACAGTACGTTGTCTAATGTTATTCTTATGGAGGAAAATAACAATTTTATATCTCGCTTATTTATGAACGTTTACTGACGAAACTTGGTATACGGCTTCATCTGGTTGTGGACCATTGATATTTGCTCAAAAAAACAATGTTTTACCCAAGGCTCCCGTAGCAGCAAACCTGCATACTCAGCCCCATGTTATTCTTATGGAGAATAAGTAACGTGTTATCTGCCTTCATTATGAAAATAAATTAATGTAATTTGGTATGTGGCTTTACCTACATGAGTTATATTGATATTTGTATAAAACCCCATTTTTTGTGTTCCTTACTTCAGCAAACCTGCATACTCAGCTGCCATGTTATTCTTATGGAGAATAATTAAAATGTCATAAATCGTTTATTTATGGATGTATATTGATGAAACTTGGTATGTGGCTTTATTTGGTATTAAGATACATATATATATATATATATATATATATATATATATACAGGGTGTCCACAAAAATTTTAACTTTTTTTTCCCTGACATTCCCTGACTTTCCCTGACTATTTCCCAAACTTTTCCCTGACGCACGACATAATTCATCTGCACAATCACTCACTTGAAATGACATTGTAGTCGATAGGAATTGTATTACATACATAATAAAATAAACATTTTATTCTGGAAGTTGTAATGCATATATAATTCAAGGAAGAAAAAAAGAAGACCCAGCCTCCTCCTTCCCCATAGCTGGCCTAGTTCTCTCTCCACTTTCTTTTTTTCTCCCTTTTTTTATTTATTTTTTTATTGAAAATACAAATACATTGCTGACATTTTGACGACAGGGCTTAATGTACTTAAATTATATCTAAGAAAACCTAATAATTTAAAACAAAACACACAAGGGTACAACAAAAGAATTCAATTGTTGTACACTTCTTGTGAAAAAAACCTGAAAAAATGCTGCAATAGTCAGGATTACGGCTGACTAGAGCATAACAAAGTCCCCTCAAATCCATCATTGGGGTGAATTTCCCTGACTTTCCCTGACTTTGGGCCTACTTCCCTGACTTTCCCTGACCAAAATTTGTTTCCCTGACTTTCCCTGACATTCCCTGACTTTCCAGAATGTGGACACCCTGTATATATATATATATATATGCATTGGAAATTCGCTGAGTGCGCAGGTTTGCTGCTACGGGGGTATTTCCCATAAGATTAACATGGGACAAGTTTTTTTGGATTTTATCCGCAACCACTTAACCTAGGTTAATGATTCAAAATACTAAATTATTTGTTTTTTTTAAGTTCTATAAAATGGCTATAACCAAAATTGAGCGTTTTTAACATTTTGGGGTCAAATTTGCAAAAAACCGATTTTTGGAAAATTGTAAACCCCCATAAAACCCCCTTCCCATAGTGCGATCTGGTTTTCGAACTTAGTCATAAATGCTACTCTCCACATTTGCGCCAAATTTCATCAAAATCGGGTGTTTCTTTCAAAAGTTATCGCGGTAACGGACACATATATATATATATATATATATACATATATATAAATTTGAACGAATAGTGTTTTTGGCATCTGGGGACCTCAAAACGAAAAGTTATCATGGTCTCGGGCTTAAGTCTTACCATGCCACCTACGGTAATAGCTTCTTCCCTATAGGGGAAATTCGCTAAAATGAGAATTAAGTTGTTAATGTGCACAAAACCACTGAATTTTTAGAGAAATAGTAAAACAGACACAGAACACTAGAATGACCAATGTCTCTTCTTTCTAATAGTTTGCTAGTTTCTAGTGAGTTTGACTGTTAGCATTACTGGCAAAAACAAAAAATCAACGCTATCCTCAGAAATAAAATATTAACTTGATACTTTCCTTCCCATGGCAGGTGAGCCATGTGTGATAATTGACTAAGAAATATTATAGAACGTAAATTGGAGTGTAAAGTTCTTTAGCACCTAGAATACTACTGGACAAGGGTCAGCATTGGTCAGAGGCTGAGTAGACTGAGGTGGTACTGATCCATTCCTCTACTGTCTCCGGGCACTGACAGCTTGGTGCAGTCGAGCTGCTGAACAAGTGACTGTACAGGACTTGCAACAACCGGGTGAGTTGAGACGGATATTACACTCAGTCTTGCCAGCTCCACAATATTTCTGGTTCTGCCAGGTCACTTTTCCAGCAGCCCAACGTTAGTATGTCAGTCTGTCTCTTCTATGTTGTCTTCTCCATGTTCCAGGAACTGAATACCGGCGACAGGGGCTTCGTGGAGGCTCTAGTGAGAAGAATAAAGAAACTGATACAGTTTGTTCCCAGCAAGTGAATGTATCTTGTAAATTTATTGTCGTAAATGTGTATTTTGTAGCTATAATAAATTTTCACTTTTGTTAATTTATGTTTTGCGGAACCTTTTTTCCTTAACCAAATAATAACATAAAAACTATTATAATGAAAATGGGAGGTAAATAAATTGTGCAGGGAACCTCAATAAATTAGATCTTACGGGGAAAAGAAAGTTTGAATTATTGAATAGTACTTAGAAATACCGAGGTTTGACTTATCAAGGGGATCTTTCAAGGACTGATTTATCGAGGATCACGACAATGCAGTCGATGAGTCTTGGAAGCGTAGAATCCTTTCACCATTATGTGATTTGGTCGCAGTTCATCATAATTAATGAACCCCCAACTCGGTCCTTTCATCGTCTTCTATGATGATGTTCTTGTATTTCTGTTTTCCATAATTCTCGGCGAAATGTTGGCCGGTATGCCCAACTGCTTCGCAGTAGCACTTTTCTTATTTATTTTGCTACAGTCTTAATAACTTCAACCTTCTCCTCATAGGTTAGTGTTTAGTACACACATTTTGCCATTTTGCAAAAGGCTCATACACTATAAACCACGGGAAGGTTGAAGTCTCAATAATGAAGAAAATATTAAATTATGTGCTTTTGTACTTCATTACTTTTTGGAATGGACTTGAGGTTACAAGCCCTTTTAAATATAGGGCTTTATTTTTAAATTTTTCACAAAAAACCAGATTTTTTTAGGGTAGGCTGGAGCTTGCAGAGCATTTCAGAGTTCTGCTCAGGCTATGTAAAGACATTTTCCACAACATTGTATGGAGCAGTACTAGTTCCTAATAGAGTAACTGAGGATTGGGATTTTACTTCTAAATTAAAATAAATTTGAATTAATCAATGATCTGTGCAAAAAAGTTTACAAATTTTCCTTCACAGCAGCCTGGGGTTAGGACTGAAGCAGATTTGCGCTCTTCGTCATTAATAAAACGTAGCAAATTCTGCCTGTGTATCTAAATTTATTTACTTTGACAATTATGTCACTCAGCTATAAGCCAATTACAAGGAAGCATCAGTAAATGAACACAGTCATTTTGAATGTGATTGCGTTCACGGCTCGGTAAGATCTCTTGGTATCTCGGCACTTTACTTGTCCACTATACTTATGTTGTTTTATTTTCCTCAGCATGTAAATGCGTTCACGGCTCGGCAAGATCTCTTGGTATCTCGGCACTTTACTTGTTGTCCACTATACGTATGTTGTTTTATTTTCCTCAGCATGTAAATAGTAAAAATAAATCACAAGAGGCAGAGTAATTAGAGCAAGGTTAGGGACTTCAAGCCACTGTAGTGTATCGCTACCTGGACCAGCCGGGGCTAGTTGCAATTGATTGCAAATTAAACAACTGGTCAGCAAGTAGCACAACAAACTCCTAACACACAGCGTCTCCTATCGCTGTATTGGGAATTATTGAATCTGATTTCCTGTTTCTTTGGGAATAGTTTACAAAATTATAACAAATTTAAGATGTATTTACTTTATTTACTACAAAATATAAAATTAAGTTAAAAAAATAAACTGTACAGTAATAAAAGTGACTTGTCGTAACAAAATCGCTATAATACATCTTCATTGTGATTTAGCCACCAGAACTGACGTGTGCAACAAAAGCCGTTCGTAACAAACCTGATCTCTTGTAGTTCTTTCCTGTATTCCTTGGATGACCTGGGTTTCAGCCCCTCTTACGTTAAGAGGGGCTGAACCCGTTGGGTCATCATCAAATCTTAAATTTGTTAATGCAAGTCCCTATAAATTTCAATTTTGATAACGGCCTGTTAGAGGGGCTGACACCCAGGTCATCCAAGGAATAGGAAAGATCTGTGACGGAACAGGTTTGTAAACTGCTTTTGTTATAATACATCCTTCTTCACCTGACATTAATGGTCTGTACAGCATTCGTTGTTCCTCCGGTTAATCAAGAACTGCAGAGTTTCAATCACCTGTGGAGAATTGAAAAATTCCTAAAACAAATAAATCATCGTTACTTCTACAAATTCTGTACAATGACATAATACAAATTATTGAAACCCAATTTAAAATAATCATTATACACTCTGTTTTAGTTGTGAAATTCTTTAGTTATAATATAACAATAATAATCCTTGATTGCGTTGACAATTTTTACACTGTATGGCAATCGTCACAATATTATTCCTTGTGGATGAAAAGAACAAAACTTATTAAAACACCAGTCACTCACACATTCTGAAATATAATCGTAATTCTAAAATGTTAAGTATACTATCAAACACACCAAGTAAAAGGGTATTTTAAAATAATAATGTAGGCCTACTTTACCTTTTGTTTCTGGAAAATAATTTTCTCTAGAATCTGATTCTGGGGGGTTCTATCAGGCTTATCGATTATTTTCATATCTGAAGAGTCACAATTATTTTGCTCTACTTTTGCTTTTTTTACAGATTTTGCAGTTCTACTACTTGCTCGTTTTTTATGAGTAGTTTTAGCGCAGCTTTTGATCTCGAATTCCAACCTCACTTCATCTAGACTGTTGCCACCCTCCATAAAGACTAATCAGAGATGTTATGATAAAGACTAATTAGACTTTTCAAAATGTTATTAACGCAATTTTTTAATAAGCTTACAGTGGTTCAATCTGATATGCTGAAACAAAAACCTACAGTTAATGTAAAATTCCACATTTTAACATCTAAAATAGGCTGCAGTTTAGTTTACGACCCACATTCATTCGATTGAAAAAAATCGGTTAAAATATCGATATATATTACTATTACAGTGAAAGCAAGTATACCTAATCCAAAATCAAGAGCGTTAAGTACTTACCAACCTCCCAAGTATAAAAAAAATTAACTTGAATAAATTAATACAATTTTGAATGGTTAAATTAATGACAAGCAATGACAATTTTATGTTTTGATAAATTGCAAGCTTTGATAATGTTGCGCTTGAAACATGTCAGCATAATTTGTTTGACACACTGTGACTATTGACGGAGGTAAGATAACCTATTTAAGTCTTAAATGTAGTCCGGGGGCGGGGCCTCAACACGAATTTTGATGTACCGTAATGACAACCTGACCCAATCTAACAGCTGCAGTTATTTGGTAGCGAGCCGATTCACAATCAAACAATGGGTTCGGACAAGTGAGGCATGTGCCAGGTTGGTATGACTGTGAATTTTATCCAGCAGGAGAAATAGGCAGCAGAAGAATGTTGTACGAGCCTATTCTATAACTTACTTCTGCCAAAAATACAATAGGGTTACTGTGACATGGTGTATCCAGTGGAAGAAATAAATAAATAGGCCTACTCTTGATAAATAGGCTCTTGAAGTTTTTTTCAATATTTGGAGGTCTGTAACATTAGAGTTTGGATGTAGAGTGTTACTTTACTTTTGCCCGACCAGCTGTTTAGATCTGCATCATTCAATGTAAGCTAAGTTTACGCTTTTGAGCCGTGCTCCCTTGCTTTTCAATAGCTTTAATGACCATTAAGTTTAGTCCTTTTGGAAACAAAACTAAAGCTATTTGACTGTGGCGTACCACTATGCACTTGGCTGCACGTTAATAGTTGATGAACTATTGCCGGGCAGGACTGGCAAATAGCCAGAATTTGAAGTGGACATAGTTTGATTAGGTCACCGACAGATTGTGCTGCTGTCAACTATTTATTTTAGTTATTTATGAAAACTTGTAAAAATCTCTACCCCATAAAAAAAAGTGATAATCAAAGTACCTATGTTTGCTTCCTGACGCACCAACTGTTGAATTATCCCCTCCTTGAGAGGATGAGTAATAGTTGACAGCAGTATACTCTGTTGGTGATTAGTATAACTATGTCATCTTTGAATCCTGGCACACATAAAACTAGGGACAGATTTTACAATGGTAATGAGAAGTCTACTCCAGTATTTACAGTCAATGCTGCAATGGACTAACTTATGACTTCAAAATAATGTGAATGATTTCTGTTTCAAATTAAATTTTGTAAAGGAAACAGGCAGTTTAGGCTCCTGAGACCATTTATCATTTACCATCGTCGTCTTCAGCTGCAGTCCTCAGAGACTGGTGGAATCATCAATCCGTCTTCATTTCTTCCATTTTGTTTGTGCTGTTGGAAATGATGTGGTAGTATTGGAGCATTGATTTAGTTTTGGGGTGCAGATTCATAAGCGGCCACCAACTAATCGGATGCAATATATCGATCCCAAACATTCGACATATCGATTCGGAACATTCGATATTTTGAATCACATTTTAACAGTAGGCCTACATTTATAGAAAATTATTCACTCGATATTTACCAATATCAATAATAATATGCGATGCCAGTTACAAATATATTTTAATGAACCAATTGACAAATAACAAACAAAAACTACAATAAAAAATAATATAGAAACGTATACTAAGCTAAAACTTAAGTTATCTTTGTCAGGGTAAACTTTATGGGCTGCTTTCATGGATTGAATGAACGGAACCATAGCAAAGTTAACTAAGTTTTAGCTTTGTTATACGTTTCTTTATTATTTGTTGTATTTTTAGTTTTAGTTTTCGTTTGTTTGTTACTTGTTAAATGTTTCATTAAAATATATTTGAAACTTACATTATCGCTCTTAATCCCAGTTTTCAGAGACCGTTTCAACACATGCCATGATGACTCGATGTTTGGGTGTTTGTGTTATTTAGGTTAAAGCTTGATTTAAAATGCAGATGTATAGAATGTTTAAGATCGATATATTGCATCCGATTAGTTGGTGGCCGCTTATGAAACTGTACCCTACTTTTGACTAAATTTATGTTCATCGATAAATTCAGGTAATTCATAGTAAGGTCGGTTTATGAGATATTGTTTTAGCTGTTTTTAAATTATGACAATTGATTATTTTTTGTAATATTACTGGGTAATATTTGAGTCCTGTGTAATTTGGGGTTTTGCTGGTTTCAGTTAGCTTTTGCAGATTTAAATCAAAATTAACTTTTGTCCTCAAATTGTAGTTGTGACAGTCATTTCTAAGTATAGGGGGATTTTTTTTAAATTAAAATTTCATAAAGGTATAAGAAGATGACTGTAAGGATGTTGTTTTGAATGAAAAAAGGATTGCAGTGTTCTTGTGGTCCAATTTGTTCCAAAATTCTGATGGCTTTCTTTATAAGATAATTATTTTTTGGATGTTATTTTTGCTTGCAGGGCCCCAAGCAATAATTCCGTATCTTATGTGGGAGGAGAAGAGAGCATGGTATGCCATTTTGGTTATTTCCTTTATTCTTTTTAAGGCATAGAGTACTTGAGATAGCTTTTTATGGAGTTCTTCTATACCTATGCAAGACCTAGAGTCCTACAGCTTGATTTTTTTTCTCGAGTCTTGACATAGTGCACATCAATTCTGTATTTAAACCTAATATTAAAGTTATAATTTATAATAATCAGCCCTCAGTGTGCAGTAGTCACAGTTCTTAAAACTAAATAACAAGACATATATATATATATATATATATATATATATATATATATATATATAAATTAACGATTAAAATGTAAAAAAGATATGAAGACTTAAGGGAAAATATCGGTTTTGAAGAAGTGGTCTTACCTTCAGAAGATATCATATTCAATCAAATTTATTTTAAATTACGTATGAAGGCCTGAACCAACAGGACTTAGTATAGATTTTAGAGAAAGCTTACACATTTATTAAATGAACAAAATTATATAGTAATAATACAATTTCGAAGGTTTAGGGTTAAGGGAAGTAGTTGGACAACAAAAAAACTCGTACTAAACATTGAGTATAGAAAGATTCAGCAGTGTTGCCACTAGGTAGATGAAATTTTACCCTAAACTTGTAATGAAATTATCCTAAACATTTTGTAAATCACTAAGAGTTGTTTTTCTTCTCGAAAAGCTCAAATAGACTCGAGATTGGTTTTAAAACATGATTAAGGCATAAAAAGTAAGGTAACGTAGCATTTAATACTCGTCTTTGGCCCTATATCACACATAAAACGAATTATGAATTCAAATAAATATTCTGTTGTAATATTTGTGATCAGCGCTATATACTTAATGTGCTGGTATCGCTGATGATATAAACTTGCTGATACAAGTGATTAACAGTTGTTGGGAGTACTTTATTGTTTTATAAACTTATTTCAGCTGTACAAATTTGTTAATGTTATTTTATCGAAATAATAATGCCCAGAGAATATGATTGTCATTTTATTACTACAGCATTTGATTAGATCAAAATTTGTCATTGCAATACACACAAATTTACACATGTTATGCCTTGTGTTGTGATGTTTTTATGTACGCTCACATCTGGCTCACCATGGGGATTTCACAGGCATAAAATACAATTTAGTTTTCCTTCTTACAAATTATGTGTCAAAATAGAGACAATCTTCAATAAACATATTTTCTACAACAGCGCTGTAAATCTAACAACCAGATATATTTTTACTGTTTAGGGTTTTCTATATTATTATGTTATGCCCAATTTTGGACACATAACATAATGTGCCACAATTTTATCTGTTCTAAAATTAAACTTTGTGTTCTTTGTGATGACATGCATTTTTATGTTGTTTAATTAAGAGATTATTGCGGACATTTTCCATCACTGAATTTCTTAAACAACATACACTCACCATCACCAATAACGAATTTTAAAAAAATAATGCATCTTTAGTCTTTAGTGAATAGGATATAGGATGTACATGCTAGTTATACCGGTATCTCTTTTATAATACTTTTCATTTACCCAGTACTTCATATAAATGTTTTAATTCCTGGAAAACCCATTTTACGTTGCCAAAACATCAAAATTTAAATTATAAAGGGGCTCTAGATTTTACCCTAAAATTACCCTAAAAATTCATGACCCTAAGATTACCTTAAGACCGGTAAAATTACCCAAAAAAGGGTAAATACCTTAAAAGTGGCAACACTGTTTTTATGTTAAAGAATCTTTAAAAATTGGCGTTAATACAAAATACCCCCGTCGCAGCAAACCTGCATACTCAGCGAATTTCGAATGAATATATAACATAACACATTAAAACACTTCACAGGATTCATAAGAAATGTATTTACAAACAAGCGATATTTAAAATATTAATTATTCTCCATAAGAATAACATTGGGGATGAGTACGCAGGTTTGCTGCAACAAGGAACACAAAATAATGGGTTTTTATGCAAATATCAATAGAATTCATCTTAGTGAAGTCACATACCAAGTTTCATCCATATACATTCATAAATAAGCGATATATAACATTTTAAGTATTTCCCATAAGAATAACATGGGGATCAAGTACCTAGGTTTGCTGCTACAGGAACCATAGGCGAAAAATAGTTTTTTGTGCAAACAACAATAAACCACAACCAGATCAAGCCATATACCAAATTTCGCCAGTTTATGTTCATAAATAAGCGAGATATACAATTTTTCTTTTTCTCCATAAGAATAACATTAGACAACGTACTGTGTTTAGCACTTTCAATATCTCGGTAACCAATTGACGTAGAGCAATGATCAAAATACCAAATTGTTTGTTTTTTTAAGCTCAACCTAATGGTATAAATTAAAATTTGATTTAAATTTAAATTATATGTGAAAACCCCAAAAAACACATTTTTGGGGTACAAAACCCCCAAAAAACCCCCCTTCGGATGGTGCGATTCATCTGGTTTTCGAACTCGTTCAAATAAATGGTACTTTACACATTTGTACCAAATTTCATTAAGATCGGACCTTTTTTACGAGAGTTATCGTGCTTACGGACACATATATATATATATATATAAATATATATATAAATAAATATATATATATATATATACATATATAAAAATTTGAACGAATGGTGTTTTTGGCATCTGGGGACCTCAAAATGAAAAGTTATCATGGTCTCGGGCTTAAGTCTTACCATGAGACCTACGGTAATAGCTTCTTCCCTATAGGGGGAAATTCGCTAAAACAACAAATTATATACAAGTAGTCTAATTTAGGATAAGTAAACAAGTAATTAAATACAAATATTGAAATCAGGTAAAAATATTACTTTCTGGTAAGTACATAAAAACATGCATGTATTAAAATGCTGTTCTAAACAGCCAGAAATAACAATATTTTCAATGCGACGAAAAGTCAAAAAAGTTGAAATAAACAGTATTTGACACCACGATACTAATAATTAACAGACCTCTGTTGTTTTAAAAATGCATAATCAATGCTAAAAACCGGCCTCATTTTCCTTACCTAATGACCTTTGTATAATAATTTGATGTTTAAATTCTTTCAACTGTGTGAGGTGACGTGGCTAGACGGCCAGACTTCCGGCGTCCTGTCACCGTCACTGTTCAGTGTTTGCTTGTCATATTCTTTTAACTTTTCACTAAAAACAGTGAATTTCAAATATATTTTATACAGCCTGAAGGCTTTGTGGTTTTAAAAAGGAATCTGTCCGATCATATATTAATATTCACCAGAGATTCTTATAAAAATGCCTGAACATCTGACTATAGGTAGGAAATTTAAGTTTTTAAATTGTAGGCCTAGCCTTTTTAAAATGTAGGTTAACTTAACCTACTTGTTACGTAACTTAACTTACTATCCCTGAAAATCGTAATAATTTGGCACACTGACAAAAATTAACAAAGATAGTGACATCTAATATTTATCCTAACATATTTTTAAGTTCAAAGGCTATAATATGTATAAGGAAATGATATCCATTTTTTGCTTCATTAAGATTTTCTAAAATGAGAATCCTTTGTGTCTTCTACGGAATTTAGAAAGTGATAATGGAAGCTTGTTTTAATGTCCTGTCCTGCATGTCTGAAAATGGCATTGGTCTAAAGCCAAAACGTGTGGGCTAACATTTTGGAACTGCTGATGGATTGATTTAAAATAGTTTAAGTTAATATAAAAAATAGTCTAGGTTATTTAATTTTTTTACTAATGGAGGCTTCTCTCTGCTCCTTCCATCAGTGCTGTAACAGGAAGTAGGGCCTATTGTATTTAAGATACCGTACAATTTGAAGTAAACAAGGTTTGTACTGTATATCACAATTAATTGTTAGTACCATTACTGTATTTAGAGAATCGTTTTCTAATTTCCTGGTTTGTACAGGTTCGGTTGAACCACCGTTGAGTCCAGGGAAGCTGCGGCTGTACGGGATGAGGTTCTGCCCGTACGATCACCGGGTGCATCTGGTCTTACTGGCTAAAAATATACTGTAAGTAGGCACAATTACACATTTCAGTTTGTTCCTAGCTGTACATAGTACAATCTCAAGTTTGATCGAAATAAAATGTTCCTATTGTCCGTTAACTAAAATATGTTTTGTTCTTCCCTAAACTAAAAATATCCGCCCATGGCCACAGCAAAATATGGCGGAGCACCGAACCGCCCCTGACTTTCCTTGTGCGTATTTGGAGCAGCAATTGTCATATTAGCTCACTATTGGATTTAAATTCAGGGCCTACATTCAACTGAACTAAGACATCCAAACCTTCGCTTATCAAATCCAAATAAGATTGTGTTCATGTTTTTATGGTTCCGGGATTTCCCAGCCCATATTCAGTTATTTTAGTTTTTATTGTGATGCCATTCCAGAAGTTAGCTTAGAACAGCTGGTCTTTCTTCTGTCCTGTGCTTTGTTATTTATTTATTTATTTAACATGCCCGGGTATACACCATTGTACAAAAGAAAGAACAATATTGATAATACTATTTGCTATTCTAAAATAATAAGTATAATTAACATTGATAGTAGGCTATAAACTATAATTATCAACATCTGTCAAATGTTCAATTGAAATGATTTATATTCCCACACATAAGATTAACATTGGAACTTAAAACCCAGGGGTAAAGCCCTGCCGGTGGACTTTTTCCAAAATCCCAAAAAGCACATCTATACCCCAATAGCTTTCAAATAACAAATAAACAATCATTCAAGGCCTAAAAATTTGGCTAGTAGCCTGCTCACAAAAATCGCCTTATTTTTTAATAAAGAGAATGATATTCATTACTTGTATTTAATATTTAAATTTAACCATGATGTTTGTATCATGTCAAATTCAATTTTCAAACTGAATATCAAAGGATTTCTCATTTCTGTTCCTATTTTAGGCACGACGTTGTGTGGATCAATTTGAAAAATAAGCCGGAATGGTATGTTAAAAAAATTTCAACAGCCAAAGTCCCCGCTGTGGCCGTAAGCGAGGGATGTTTGTGGGAGAGTTTGATCATTTCTGACTTTCTGGATGAAAAGTATCCTGAGCGGCCACTTCACAGCGGAGACCCCCTGCAGAAGGCTCAGGACAGGATACTGATGGAGGCGTTTGGCAAGGTAACTCCATTCACCCACTCCTCCCTCAGATTTTATACAGTGGACGCTCTTTTAACCGTCATGTTTGGGACCACGGCCATGCTGGATAATAGAACTTACATAGTTTAAAGGAGATACTGAAGACAATTACCTCCATACAAATGAACAAAACCCACGTATGATAGGTTGTGACGAAAAACACAGAGTTCAAAATACTGTAAAGTTTAAATTCTGAAAATGGCGCTCCCAACCAGTGCACTGGTGGCTAATGTCGTTAGAGGTCTGTGAGCGCCCGAACATAACCAGGAAAAGCTGATCGCGAGTGGCTCAGCTGCCGGTTAGTAGAATGCCAGATAAAAGAGTGTCTACTGTATTCTCATGTGGGCGAACGCTGTACAACAAGCTGGCAAGAACTTTGACAATACTTTGAGGATTTGTTGCTCCCAATCAGGGCAAACAATATTAGCGAATTTCCTATATAGGAAAGAAGCTATTACCGTAGTCGGCATGGTAAGACCTAGGCTCAGGACCATGATAACTTTTCGTTTTGAGGTCCCCAGATCCCAAAAACACCATTTGTTGGAAACAGTATATACATATATATATTCTCGTGAGCACGATAACTCTAGTAATAAAGGTCCGATTTTGATGAAATTTGGTATAAACGTGTAAAGCAACATTTATGACCAAAGTTTGAAAACCAGACATCCGAAGTGGTATTTTGGCGGGGTTTGTACCCCGAAAATGGTTTTTTTGAAGTTTTTACGTGTAATATTTTCAAGAGTCATATTTTAGTTTTCACCATTGGATTCAGCTTTAAAAACACACAATTTGGTGTTTTGATGATTTCTCTATGTCAACTGGTTACAGAGATATTGAAAGTGCTAAACACAGTATGATGTCCAATGCTATTCTTATGGAGAATAAGACAAATTTAATATCTCGCTTTTTTATGAACATATACTAACAAAACTTGGTATATTGCTTTATATTGTTGGGGTCTATTGATATTTGCACAAAAAAAGTGATTTATTTGCTGATAGTTCCCGTAGCAGCAAACCTGCGTAGTCAGCCCCATGTTATTCTTATGGAGAAAAAGTAAAATGTTATCTCCGTTAACCATGAACATAAATTAATAAAACTTCGTATGTGGCTTTACCTAGTTGAGTTATATTGGTATTTGTATAAAAACCCATTTTGTGTTCCTTATTTCAGCAAACCTGCATACTCAGCCGCCATGTTATTCTTATAGAAAATAATTAAACTGGCATAAATCGTTTATTTATGAATGCATATTGATCTAACTTGGTATGTGGCTGTATGAGGTATTAAGATACATATATATGAATTGGAAATTCGCTGAGGTTGCAGGTTTACTGCTACGGGGGTATTTTTATATTTATTGTCAGCAACAGAATTAATAACCATAATCATTGTACATGTCTGGAGGCTCAGCCCGTATACCTTCCTCGGTAGCAAGAGTAGTGAGATTCAAGATATTTAGCAAACTGTTCTTATGGATTGTGTTGCTGTTGTTGTAGGATAAAATTTTGCATGCGACATACCTGTTCATGCTGTTGTAGTTTACTGTGAATTAGGTGATTTAGTAGCAATCATAGTAACGTCGCCAGGTGTCGGGGTCGTTCTATCGCCTCGTCATGGCCAAGCCGGCCCCAGCTGCTGAGGAGTTTGAGGCGTTTGTTGCTGAGGTCTGCGTCTTTGACCAGGAGCTCGCCAAGCGAGGCACTCAGTTTTTTGGAGGTATTTATACGTAAATTAACAACTTTGTGTAGTTAACATATAAGTTGATTTTATTTAAATTTTACTATAAATCTGTTTTCATAAATTTGATCTTTTACTTCATGTAAAGTCAGCTGAGCTGGGCTTACAGCAATGTTACAGAGAAGATTCTCAGGAGGTTGTGTTGCAGCATGTGTGTCATGTGACTACATAAGTTTAATATTAACATGTGTATATGGTTGCGCTTCTTTTCCCTTTTGAATCACTTTAATATTCTTTACGAGCAGACCCGTTGCGGCTTCACCCGTATAAACTATCATCATTAACCTTTCATTAACTGATCCACATGATAGTGTGATATCTCAACCACCCCCGAGTAGGTGGCACTAATCATCTGTTTGACCCAGGGGCCCGGCCTGGCATGGTGGACTACATGATATGGCCGTGGTTTGAACGGTTTGGAGCAGCAAAAATTGTCTTTGGCGAGCAATTTGACCTCACTTCGGGGAATCATGCTAAAATTCCTCATATGGTAAGTTTATTTATTTACATAGTAATAGGAGTTAATCCCAACCCATCCCAGGCGACAATAGTTTTCCTTGGCTACAAAATTATGGGGTCAGAGTACAAAAATGTTTACATTTTTGTAATTATTATTGTCATGCATATAAATATTTACAACAAATATAATTTGCCCAACTTTTGTTGTAGAATACCTATTTCAAAAATCAAAAAGATTCTCAAAAATATACAATTCTCTTTTTTACTGTTAAAGTGCTACTAAGGGTTTTTAATAAATTGGCAGATATATCCCCATATTTAAATCGCTATTATGAGTTTCAAAAGTACAATTTCCCTATTGTCCGTTAACTTAAATATGTTTTTTCCTTCCCCGAACTACAAAATATCCGCCAATAGTCCGAGAAGGGTTAAAACTATTGATTATACTGTAATTCATGTAATCCAACCCATTCTTTACTCGCTTTTATTTAAGAAAAGACATCTTTGACACGCTTTACAACATTTACTTTTCATAAATTGTTAGTCTTCATCGTGTATGCTTATTGGAAATGTAAATTTCATCAGGCAAGCAACAATAAATTTTGTAACAATATGTTTCAATTTATTTTGTTTCATAACTCAAACTCATGTTATTTATTTTCTCTTATCACTCGTAGTAGGTTATTCAGCTCAGGATTAATTGAGGTCTATTGAAATCGGAAGAAGTGCAGATAACTTTGCCAAGTACCGAGCGAAAACTATTGAAGTGTATCTTAAAATGGTGCATCCAAAGTTGTTAACACTTTTACACCTCTGTATAAACTCCAACTCCTCATGTTAACGTTTAGTGTATAAAGCGACAGCAGACTTCAACTTATCCGTGCTGTCCATAGGTCGCTTGGGTAAAGGACATGTTGGAGGATGAAGTTGTAAACAAATATTTGTTGGATCTTTCAAAACATTCCGAGTTCATCAGGAGCTTTGTTTCTGGGGAACCCGACTACGCCATACCGACGTCAGACTGACAGTTGTAAGAGATTTACAATCTTTATCGAATTGCTTTAAAATCCTTCCTATTTCATTTCAAACTGCCTCACTCGATTACATAGGTGTTACTCGTCCAACCTATTATTCGTTCCTTGCAAAACCAGCAGATCCATTTCAAAATAACAAC
This sequence comes from Allygus modestus, assembly GCA_963675035.1. Lineage (NCBI taxonomy): Eukaryota > Metazoa > Arthropoda > Insecta > Hemiptera > Cicadellidae > Allygus > Allygus modestus. The sequence continues at coordinate 103,090,603 of OY776114.1, forward strand.
CCAGTATGATGGTGTATGATTATTATTTTTTTATTTGGCTTCTCTTGGTCTATGACCAATCCTCTACTTCAATCCTATTCAGAGTTGTTGATGTGGGAGTTGAGAGCGAGGTTTTTCTCATGTATGGCGGACTCTCATATAGTTGTGACCACACGAGTGCTGCCAACCTCGCCAAGTGAATACCTCTTCTATTGGTGGAGTAAATTAACGAAAATTACATAAGAGTTATGGTAAAATAATAGAAACAAAAGCAATTTTAATTTATTAGATTTTGAGCCATTCATTCTTTGATACATTTTTGAGTGTTATTCTTATGAATTTTAGAGATCTCAATTAATGGCCACCATGATTGTGTATACCAAGTTTATCTATTAATTTATGGTTTAATGTCCCTAAATTGTTATGACTAATTATTGTGGTTTTAACCTCCCAGTGGCATGAAAGATTTTGACGTGTTGCCTGAAGTGGCGGGTCACTTTGGTAATTTTGCATAGTACTATTCTTTAGAAATTCCTTTAATAAAAGCAATTTTGAAGTAAACATATCATTATGCATATTTGTTTTGTTCACAAAATACAGGAGAATTTTAAAATGGTAAAAAGTGAAATTCAGAAAAACAGTTTTCAAGATAAAATGAAAAATTTAAAAAAATGGAAATTTATTTTATAAATTTTGAAAGTAAAACCTTAGTGTAAGCAAACCAATTTTTTTAGGTAAAAATTATAAATGTACCAAATGTTGCTTATCAAATCCCCTAAGTAGAAATATATTCAAGTCCTAGAAAAATAAATTATATACATAATTACATTGAATAATTTGGAAAAAGTGCAAAACGGCTATTTGTACGTGAACAGTTTGATATTCCAAAAAAATACCCCTAACAATATATAAATACAACAAAATCTTATTTTATTTGAAGGTGACAAAATTATATAGACAGTGATATAAGAATGAATAGTCTAAACACAATTTTTCAAAACATTATTACAATGTAATAAAGGTTTTGTTATTCAAAGTGAGATTAGTAGGAGCGCCTATGATTTAGGATTTTTTGACCTTGAAAATCAGCTGATATGGAGGTTACACTTAGAGGGTCAACCATGTGACCTCAAAAAAGGGGTCATTGACCTGAAAAAAGGTCCAGTGTTACCAACTCAAGAAAAAAAATACCTGTGGTACCAACTCAAGAAAAAAATACCAGCAGTGTTATATATGTCTATATACACTATATACTATATATATTATACTACGTAGTTATATATATATAAATGTAAGAGAGTGAATGACTGCGCAGACCTGTGCGCCATGCTTGGACGCACACCCCACCCGCATTAGAGGGTAATGAAGACAGCATGTACTCAATCTAATTAATTTATTGAAACCCCAACACAACACTTAGAATCTTAAACAGTTCAAGACTTTAAAAATTTTTAACAGTTCAAGACTGAAATATCTGACACAACAAAACTAACAAGTAGAAAAATACAATTAAAAACTAACAGTTCAATACTTTAAATATTTTGATAAATGAAAACTAACAGTTCAATACTTTAAGGATTTTGATACATACAAATTAACAAGACAACACTTTAAAATACAATCTACATTAATAAAAACACCAACAAAAATAGTCTAGTTCGCTCGCTCACGACATTTCGGCAGAAGGGGCAACACGTTACCCGACAACTGCAAGCCGGGCATAAAGTGTGTCCACAAGGGTGAAGGATGGGTGAAGGCTACCGTGAAGGGCTAACCGTCGGTAACGAATCAAGACAAATGTGGCAGACAACATACCTCGGCCTCTCCGTGGGTGGTGGTATGCCGTGGGTGGTGGTATGCCGCGGATGATAAGGATGTCCATCTGCCAGTCCTGGTACCCAAGGATCTTTTCCATTGTGGCACGGATATCCTCCCAGACGGCTGGAGCAACCTAACGCAGTTGATGGTCTTCGGTATCTTCGAGGACATTCCTCGCCAAAGTCAACGCCTCACCCAGCTCTGTCTGGACCATAGCAAGACGGGAGACCATCACGTGAACCTCCGAGACAGTGTTTGGCCCTCGCTCCTGTAAAACCACACCAGGTAAGTATTCATAATACCTTTGAAAAAACATGTAGCTCTTACCACCTCAAAAATACGCCTCCTCATTCGCATAATGCCTTCCTCTCTACGGCAGGCACAACAACCGGCAGGGGGATCGACCACGGGCATTCGTTCCTCACACCGTAAGTTCTGAAACATTATAAACCAAATATTATACTAGTTCACAAAACAAAAAAAACCCTAACCTTGATAGAGAGACTTACAATGGGTTCAACTCGTCTAGATGGTGAGTGTGCGGGGGCAGAATTTTCTGCGCGGTTCATCCTTTCCTCCAAGGCGGCAATGCGGGCCTCTGGTATTGACTGTAAAAACAAATGATCAATTACCACTAGGTACATAAACATACTATACACAGTCAAGAAACAACATATAATTATACAACAGCATAACAAAATAAAAGTTTACCGGAAGTCTGGAAGCTCTAGAAGCTCTAGCTGATCTAACCCGTGCCTCAAAGCCCGGGTGAAATGCAAAAACGTCTTCCTCCTCCTCTTCCTCCTGAAAACAACATTGAGGTGTAACCAGCAGTTTACATACGATATAAAAATGAAAGATAGAAAAAGAGAAAGAATTAAACTTTAAAAACCTTTACCGGTCGATACAAGGGTCTCCATCCGTGTATATCCCGCATCCATCCACACCCTCCCCTCTTGCACCAGTCCCATTCCGCCTCTGAAAAAACAGATATCTTTAACATCACTACCAATCGCACGACTAAACAAAATACAAAACTATCTTTACGGCTAATCGTACTAACTGTCTGATCAGCAAACGGTATGACAGGCGCAGGGATATCAGGCCGCGTGTTGGAAGAAGAATCCCTAGGACTTGCCTCCCTCGCTGCCTGCCCCTGTAAATAATGAAAATATTATTAAAACATAAAACCAATATCAGTTAAAAATACAAAATAAGCCAACCAGAAGTAAGTCTACCCCACTTTGGGGTAGACCTATCTTACAATGATTCTAAATTAGTTACTTACAATATTATTCTGTGGAGGTTCACCACTCCTCACAGTCATCCAGCAGGGGAGTACTCTTGGACTGTGGTCGAGATTGTGACTTCCTGGTAGTCTAAGTATGTTAGGCATCGTCCGCCTAAGAGGACGCAGGCCTCTGCCACTGAAACAATATTAGTTATAGAAAACTATCCTGGAAGTATGCGGGGGGCGAAACTCCCCCCAACCCATAATGAGAAACATAGTTAAATCAAAGCAAAAATAAAACTTGCAGTTCCCAACTCCCGCATGCTAGCCTCTACAAGCTCAGGACTACACCCAGATCATACTGCAACAGATAAATAAAACAAATTTAGACTTACGTTTTTTAACCCGTGGGAGATGGACTCCCTGGCCTCAGGACTCAGACCTGCGATATCGTCCTGTAACAAAAAAGCATCAAAATCATTAATTAACAAATAGAAAAATGATATAATCAGAAAAATACAAAATAAGCCCAATACTAACCATAAACCGTTGCCTGGTTAATAAACTGCCATCATCCAGGAAGGTACGTGAGGTTTCGATATAAATTCCAGATTGGCCAGTTAATCTTAACATTTGTTTATTCTTCCTATATATTTCTCCTAAACATATAGAAAAAACATGTATAAACAAAATCACTCTTAAAAGATAGATATAAATATTACAATAAATAAAATGAAAAAACGACACACCTGAGAAATAGATCGCAGACCAGACGACCTGCCCGAGCCGCTCTGTAAAGAAGACAATAATTGATACCCTATCAAATTATAAAAGTAACTAAAAACATTTAAAAGAATCACTCGAGAATTTTTACCTGTTGTGATAGACGCTGGGATATATCGCTCAGGATACGTGAGACCCGCTCTGAAAACAAAAACAAAAGCGTTAAATATACTCTCTAAAGGGAGGTCTATTGATACCTTAAAAGAGAAATCAATTAACTTACAGCACGAATAGAGAGTACATCCAAATCGTCCGCAAAAACATATCCTGGCTAAGAGGCAGTGCTTGGTCATCATCATGAGAAGCCGTAGGCGGCAGATCCTGAAAACAATTACTAACTAAGTATACCATCACACTACTAAATCTATAGTGAAATTCTAAAAAGACTTTAATAAACTAACCTGATTGTTGGGCGGGATGTTCTCATCTTGGTCGAAACCAATCACCAAGCGAAGACAGACGGGAGCAAGAACTTGGAACAACATCACAACTGCTATAAACACTGTAATCTGCATAGTAACATAATACCGGGTCGGAGACCCTATTGTGGAGTAAAAGTAATGAAAATATTAAAATAAATAATAAATATAAATAGGAGGACCAGGGTGAAAACACCCAAAATTGAAAGAAAAGACAGATGGTAAGTTAAGAAAAATGAAGACGATAACATATTTATTAACAGGAAAGGAGATTGATAGACACAAGTAAAAACATACAAATTCATTCACTTTTTAATGTCAATTGATCTAGTAGTATTGGTTCTCTTGTTATTCCATAATGTACATTCTTTTAGCTATAACTCACCAGTTGTAAATTGAGTACTGTAGATGTAGGTAGTTACCTTCATTTTTTATAATGTCAATTGATTTCCACTTCGATGTCCAGTACTAATCTTCACTGAATTTAAGTCTGTAAATTGAAATATTTGTGCCTCTAAGTGTTAATAAAAAACCTACATTATTTGTATTGGTTTTTGGAAACAAAGAATAAAATAATAAAAATGTAAATAAAAGTCAGGTGATAATAAAGTTAACATATGAAGGATTAAGAAAAGAAATAAGAACAGTTGATAGAAAAATACAAAAGGTTGAGACAAAATTAAGAATTATTTGGGACAAGGGTTTTGCTCACTCTCGACGGCTAAAACTAAACATTCTGCCCGCCTTGAAGCGCGGTAGCTTCAACAGACTCTTCTTCAGTGAGAGGTAACGGAAACACTTTCGTTGCTGGTTGAGTGAGTGTTCTTGAAGCAGTCCGGAGCGTCACAACTCGCACAACGCCATCTTTACCAGGGTGGACAGCTGGGATTCGAGCAAGTGGCTAGTTGAGAGGGCTTGAGTCTGTGTGTACTAGCACTAGGTCTCCAACTTCAATATTCTTACCGCAGCGAATCCACTTTGTACACTGCTGAAGCGTATGCAGATATTCTCTGATTCATCGACGCCATATATGGAGATTAAGTTGTTGCACGAGGTGCAATGTTTTAGGCGATTTTGAGGTATATTTGATTGATCAGGTTCAGCCAATGAGATGAGATGGCCTCCTACTAAAAAGTGTCCCGTTGTCAAGGCTGACCAATCAGATGGGTCGCTTGAAAGAGGTGTGAGTGGACGGGAGTTCAGCATTGCTTCAATGCGAGTTCTAAGGGTGGTGAATTCCGGAAGGGTCAATATCGTGTTTCCCATGACACGTCGTAAGTGATGTTTTACACTTCTTATGGCTCTTTCCCATAAACCTCCATGATGTGGTGACGCAGGGGGGTTGAAATGAAATCTTATTCCATGAGTAGCAATAAAACGTTCAATGATAAATTGAGAGTTGTTGTTTATAAGTATTGATAGGATATTTTTCCGCAAAGCAGAATCAGCACCAATAAAATTTGTTCCGCAGTCAGAATACAAATCAGTGACTGTTCCACGGCGGGACATGAACGGAGTCTGAGCAGCGAGAAAGGCATCTGTTGTGAGATAAGTTATGTCTTCAATATGAACTGCCTTCATAATCATGCATACAAACATGCAAATATAAACTTTAACTTGTTTAGTAAATTGCAAGTTTATGGTAAACGGTCCGCAGTAATCAATCCCGGTTGATAAGAATGGTTTTGCAGGAGTAACACGTGGAGAAGGTAAATCACCCATGAGGGGAAACTTGTTGGTAGGTCAAACTTTAAAACAGGTGATACATTTGTGATCGGATTCGGCTTTGAGCACATAATATTCAGACTTGCGAAGAGATTAGTGATTGAACCAGCTGTGGTCCGGCGTGTAAGTATCGCACGCGGTAATAGTCAATCAGTAAATCAACAACATGATAACGTTTCGGGAGTAGAATAGGATGTTGTGCATCAAAAGAAAGTGAGGTGTTATTCAAACGTCCGCCGACACGAATCAATCCGATATTATCCAAAAATGGATTCAAACATCGGATGCGTGTTGTACAATCTTGATGATTCTTGAGTAAAGAAATTTCTTCTGAAAATGAAGCTTGTTGAACTAAAGAAAATATCTTAACTTTTGCATAGCGAAGCACATCGGTGGTAATGTAACCAACACGGTGATTAGGTGCCTGACAATTGTGACAAAATCTTATTACCAAAGCCATTACACGATCTAATGTGTCCCAAGATGAAAATGTTGTTAATAAAGGCCATTCCGAGACTTGGCTTGTGGTAAGGACAGTTCGTGGGATGCATCGAGTGTGATCCGAGTGAATCACATGTACCGTTAGCCGTGCCCCCACACTCCAATTCCTCTCTCAGTTTGCCGATTATGTCGTGTCCAAGCCTAACTCAACTCTGCCTTTAGCAAATATGTTCAGATAACCCTAGACTTTTCCAAATTCAAAATTTAAACGCACCTTATTTAATTAAACATTAGTAATTTCAGAGCATCACAATGGATGCTGGATCTTAAAACAATATTTTATTTATAGGGAATGTGACCTATTAGAGACCTGTTTAGACTGCTGCTGGGTAAGTTAATAGGTTATACAAAGTAAACATATCCTTTAATAATTATTGTTGTTGTTATATTCTTGTTCTCATGTTACAGGACCGAGAGATGGTACTAGAAACGAGGTACATGAAGCCAGAGTCCTTGGACTACATGTCTGAAGAACCTCGACCCCTTCTCCAAAGATGCCTCTGCTGCTGGGAGCGGAAACGCATAAACCCAATCCTCATCCGCTGCTACCACCTTAGGGTGTGGTATCATTACTCGCAAAACTCGATTTTACAACTCCAGCTTCGCTATTCGTGGAAGCTACTCTACCGCTGCCTCGACTGTGTGATGTGTTCTACACTGGTTGGATGGATTACTCTTTATGAGGTATGTAGCACTATGTTTGTTTTAATCACTGCCCCAACCAACGCAGTGATTTGTGACAGCCACTCCATTACAAAAAATGCTGCCCCCGTTTTTTATCTATTTTTTGTTCTCTGTCTAACCCTTTGATTTTGCGTGAGGAAGGTGGTTATTTACTAGGACAAAGTCTTGCAAATAACCACAGAAAGTAAATAACAAAGTCTTGCAAAGCTTTTTAACTACTCACCTCTTCATTTACTAAGGCATCAAGAGAGTTTTTATCTGTTAATATTTTTATGTGTTGCTCTGTAAAGTCTACATTCCCCTAACGTCAGAGGGAAGCACAATGCTTTATAGGGTTTAAGCTGACCTCTCCATACCCCTGGATTTACGGGTTTTAAACCAACCTGCTAGGTGAGCGACATTGGGGAAATATTTTCAAAGCCAAATATTCTGCAGTCCTTAAAGAACAAATTTTATATTTTTTTATGTACTGTATTATGCAATCCACTGTAAAATCATCATCATCTATATACAAACTTTCATTGATCTCTTTAACATTAGGGTGAAATTCCCGAAGGAATTGAGCCTTCTCCAGGCCTTTTGTGTGTATAACCTTGAAAGGTTTACACTGCGAGCATATTAGATCTTCACTATAATGAACCTCGCCATCGTCCCACTTAATGTGGTGAAAATGACGGGTAGCCATCTCCCCGTCCGTCTCATCGTACTATTTAAAAATTAAAACAGTATGGAGGCCGGAACACAATCTGTGTTCTGTAATACATCCGAAGTATAGCAAGTTCTTTAATAATAAATCTATTATCGTTATCTTTAAATCCTTGGAATTTTACTATCACTTCCATAATAAAAATTCTTGATATAGATGGGTTTCAGCATCGGCTAAAACCTGATTAATAAAAACTTGTGTAATATCCTTTATATAAAATAGCTGCAATAACTCACAACTGATTAAAGGAATATTTTTTACAAGTTGATCCTACTCGTTATGGTTTAGAGCTAAGGAGTGTTCACCGTCAGAGACACAAGCGCACTGATCTCGAAAAATACTATTAACCTTAATATTAGCCCCCGAGTCTATAGTTATAAAACACTGATTTCTACCCAAGAGAGCCAAAGTTACTTCGTTAAACCGGTCAATTAGCTGACAAAAATCAACATACAACCAAAATACAACACCTTTCTGCCCCTTAAATAACACTCCCAGACTATTGTCTCGATTTTTAAAAATACCCGACACAATACATTTGGTGAGGTCGGGGTCAAGGAAATAGGTCGATTTAAGAAATACAACAGTCATTAAATCTATAGGTTCTTTACCCTTTGGAATAATTATAAATTCTTGCAATGCCATAGTTTCAAGCAGATTCAGAGGAGGAGGATTCATCCTCATTATCGCTGTAGTTTAATTCTGTATGCCATTTAACTATAATGCTATCAGCCCCCGAGGGCAATTGAAATTTTCCCTCGACGCTATTAAATTTATAACTGTCCAAAATATCCTTTTTAATTAAAACTTTGTCTTTTAGCGAATTTCCCCTATAGGGAAGAAGCTATTACCGTAGGTCTCATGGTAAGACTTAAGCCCGAGACCATGATAACTTTTCATTTTGAGGTTCCCAGATGCCAAAAACACCATTCGTTCAAATTTGTATATATGTATATATATATATATATATATATATATATATATTTATATATATATATGTGTCCGTAAGCACGATAACTCTCGTAAAAAAGGTCCGATCTTAATGAAATTTGGTACAAATGTGTAAAGTACCATTTATTTGAACGAGTTCGAAAACCAGATGAATCACACCATCCGAAGGGGGGTTTTTGGTTGGGTTTGTACCCCAAAAATGTGTTTTTTGGGGTTTTCACATGTAATTTTAATTTAAATCCAATTTTAATTTATACCATTGAATTCAACTTAAAAAAACAAACAATTTGGTATTTTGATCATTGCTCTACGTCAATTGTTTACCGAGATATTGAAAGTGCTAAACACAGTACGTTGTCTAATGTTACTCTTATGGAGAAAAAGAAAAGTTGTATATCTCGCTTATTTATGAACATAAACTGACGAAATTTGGTATATGGCTTGATCTGGTTGTGGTTTATTGTTGTTTGCACAAAAAAACAATTTTTCGCCAATGTTTCCTGTAGCAGCAAACCTAGGTACTTGGTCCCCATGTTATTCTTATGGAAAATACTTAAAATGTTATATATCGCTTATTTATGAATGTATATGGATGAAACTTGGTATGTGACTTCACTAAGATGAGTTCTATTGATATTTGCATAAAAACCCATTATTTTGTGTGCCTTGTTGCAGCAAACCTGCGTACTCATCCCCAATGTTATTCTTATAGAGAATAATTAATATTTTAAATATTGCTTGTTTGTGAATACATTTCTTATGAATCCTGTTAAGTGTTTTAATGTGTTATGTTATATATTCATTGGAAATTCGCTGAGTATGCAGGTTTGCTGCGACGGGGGTATTTAATACTCAATTTTGACCCAACCAAATTAATTCATGTTTAAACGCAGGCCGCTAACCACACACAAATTAATGATCTCTTTTAGTCATATAAATGTATCTTTTACCCCCACCCCACCCCTTTGATAACATTCCAAGTGCTGGATCCTCTGGGTCCACTGTCTAAAAATTACATTGGAAATTTTCTCTTGTGTTAGTTTGATATGTCTTAAAAACCTGGCTCTGTCGTAAAAACAAACCCACACACAACAAAACTAGTATAGAACTCAGAACCCCAAATGAATTTAGTCTTTCTAACCTGTCAGGGCTCAACCCTACACATTAACCAATACGTCTACTCACCCACCTGGACTCTCCTGGGCCCAGTGCCCCACTGACCCCGATACAAAACAAGCCACCCTATTTAACTAACCGCCTTCTACTGAGTGTCAAAGCCCTCAGTGTTTACATAAACACCTCCAGCACGCTTCCTACTCGGCGAGGTCTTACTTCTCACAACAAGGGTTCAGAGACCTAGCTAGTACAATTAGTTATTAACAATACAAATGACTTATAAAATAATTCTCAACCTTTTAACCCCCCAGTACAAACGCATATCACAGGGTTTACAGTAGATTTACCCGCATTTGTGAGGTTCGGATCTCTCTTTTAAATTAATCAATTTTCCACAATCTAGACACTTTTTTTACTGTTTTGAATTTATCGACCTGATGGGCTATAAAACAGTGCTGGTTTCTCAAAGTCATGTTACAAGATGAACAAACTATTCCCCCATGTTCCTCCTTACAGGGAGGCGAAATGGTTTGGCATATAGAACAGATGTTAGTACATCTGTGCTCTGCTTTGTGGTCAAAGGGGGCATGGCAAGCTTTGCAGAAATAAGCACAGGCAAAAGCAGCGGTCAAACTGTTGATAACGTTGTAGTGCCGATTATGAAAGAGCAAGTTTATTTTAAATTTAGGATTTTCAATAGCCCCCTCAAAGTAAACATCCCGTCCTTTTTTGTCATATTTGTAGACAGTAATTTTGTAGTCTTTTAACAAGTCTTGGATTTTTTCCAATTCGGGATGCCGGCGCCTTCCTCGGAGATCTCTACCTTCGCCTTTTGCATAAGTAATTGGGCCCTAACAGTCTGTCTCTGTCTAAGGTCTTTACATATTAAATTGTAGTCTGGGTCATTTGTCACTTTAGCCATGGCCACCACCAAAGTCCGGGGGAGACACAACTTGTCTTTGTTGTTAATTAATACGATACCACGTCTCGCTTTACTCTCTTCGTCAAACGTATTGTAAAATCCGGGTCTTACCCTTCCAGGACGGCCAGAACCTACAGGGAGATTAACTCGGGTACATTCAATTCAACTCTAAACGTGTCTGTAGATTTATAGATTTGGAATTTGACTGGACAATACCCTCCGAAAATTTGCCAAAGAATGTCTTTATCTACTTTGTTTGCGGGCCGAAAAGCTATAAACCCAGGTTCTTTACTTTTTAAGTTTAAACTGTGTAAAGTGAAACCAAGCTGGTCATTTTCATGGGCCCGCTCTTTCATTTCATTTATAAGCGCTGCGAATCCTTGTCTTAGCCAATCAATCTCACTAGTTTTTGCAGGAGGTTTGGTGAATTTAAATATTGTTTTTGTTCCGTACAATCCAAAGTGTTTAACAGATGTATCATCGGTAGTTATAATTTCAACAGGGTTTCCAGCCATTTTGCAAATAAATAAAATTAGGAAAACTACGACATATTCACAATTAATCTGAACACAAACAAAGTACGGTGATGTTACGCCAAGTAGCGAAGTCACCAGTGCAAATGCAAGGGGCAGAGTGATGGGCGACATGTGTTTTTTGTTCCTTGTAGATGGTTGTACCAATCAGGGCGCAGAACGGTAATTACGTCCATTAGTCCGTAATCTTTACTCCGACCAATCACGGAGCCCCCAATGGGTTTGCGACAGTGACTGTCATTTTTTTTTGTTGCAGGAGGTGGTAGACTGATGGCGGCTGGGACCTCTGATCGCCATCATCTGCACCACGATGACACCCCACCACCGCTGAGACAGCTGTACACCTGCACCGCCAGCACCTCGCCGCACCGCACACTCACCGACATTGCTCACTGAATGATTATGCACTATTCACCAATAAATTAATTAGTTTGAGTACATGCTGTCTTCATTACCCTCTTGGGATGGGCGTCCAAGCGCAACTTGCAGTCATTCACTCTCTTACATTTACGTAACTACTTAGTATAATATATACATATATACAATTTTTTTTCTTGAGTTGGTACCACTGGTATTTTTTCCGTTTTTTAATCACGTGACCCCTTTTTTTTGGTCACGTGGTTGGCCCTCTAAGTGTAACCTCCATATCAGCTGTGCTCCTTAAGAACCCCATGTTAGCGCTCATTCATAGGATCGACTACTAAGATTCATTCATGTAATAAAATTAAAGTTTAGAATGTTATGTTTCGATCGGTATACAAATTATCCGATTCCAAGTGCTTTTCAATACTATTTCTGCATTTGAAAATAAAAGTCTTAAATCCTCGCATTGTGAGGATTGCCACTGGGAGGGTTAAATTACCGTTTCTTCAGCAGTCCTTATACTTTGGTACAACCGGGAACCAAAACCCATTTGTAGTACACACAACTGAGGATACGAACTGGTGAGAAAAATGTAATTTATTACCAATATAACTATATATATTTCCCTGTTGCTCCTGTTTTTATGGAAATGCAGTTTTAGGCATGACATTGTGCGATGGCTGAGAGAGAATGTCACGCCTCACCCCTAATATATACTCCTAAATCTAGTATTTGTTTAGACTTTCCCAAAAACTTTTTATGGCAGTCTAATTTACTTCAGAATAAAAAACATTTGAGTAAAAAAGGATTGCCCTTTCACAGGGTTAAGAATTTTGGCAAAAATAGTCTGTAATCCAATTTGCTTGAAAACTTGAAATTTGAAATGTGCGAATTGAATTATGACAAACTATTGCTGAAACACAAAAGCCAGTGAAAGGACAATCTAGGATCACGAGGCAGATTTCAGGCATCTTAGTAACTTTGTATTGTCAAGATGATGCAGGAAAACCGACAACAATATGAAACAAAATATCAATGTGTAACTTTATCTTTAGTACTGTTGAATATAGACTAGAGAAGGCTCTTTTTATCACATTCTTTCTTATTCTTTATTTAACAATAGCCTGGATGAATTTTAGAATCTAAAAAGTTAACACATTATAGTCAAATTATTTCTTTCACTGTACAAAATATAAGTCTTGTGTAGACTGTCTCATTTCTTGAATGAAGTGCAATTACAATTTAAGGCGTCCTTTTTAACAACACATCTTTACTAGTGCAAAATACATGAATATCAGGATATTGGTTCTTCCCCACTCACAAAACACTGGTGTTTATAGACACTGGATTGTATGGGGTTCTTTTATTACATTATTTATTTATTTATTTATACTATCGTAACACATCTCATGAGAGAGTTGTTTTTCTAAAACTTGAATTCTGTTTACAAATTCATACTAAAAATGTTAATAAATTTAATATTAGTAAAGTTAAACAAACAGCCTACTTTTTGTTAAATTTTCATAAATATTTTAGATTTATTTTACAGCTTTGATCCGAGCATCTAATTTTGTATTTTTAGGTTTCTTGGATGGACGCGATGAAAGAAGACAAGGCTGTCAAAGAGTACGCTTTGGCCCCGGAAATACATGCAAGATATCTGAAAGGTTACTTGGCTGGAAATCCTGAGTTTGACATTGAGATTTAAAGGTGATGAGATGACGGGACCCCTAACTGTAACCCTGCACACCGTGACCTACCGAGCTACAGCAGGGGGTCAGAGACTGTGTTGCATGTTGCTACCAGTAGCTGCAGCATACAGCTCTTGTTACTTTTCTCATTACGTTAACCCTTTAATATTTCCTACAACAACTTAGTGACACTCTAGTGGTTAGCACGCTCGATCCTGAGTCTTTAGAATTGTGTGAAGGTTCAAAACTTGATCTCCAGTCACTTTCCACTGGGCTATTAATTAATATAGATGTTAATGATGCTTTCTAAGGCAGCGTCGAGACCACGGTTTGCTCCTGGTATCGAAAAAGACGCAAACAATTTGTGATTATTAAAACGTAAATTTTAACTCAAACAATACTTTTACTATATTTTTTATTACTATTAAAATATCAAAGTTTTTAAGAATAAATAATGCGAGTTTTACCTATCAAATTCTATTTTGTATAATTTTTGTTAAAAAAATAATGCATATTGTCTACTAGCCGATACAAAGTTGTTAAAAAAAACTAACACTCCATAGGGTTAAAAAAATAACTATCAACTGAGCAGTTTTTTGTGACATTAAGAGAGGGGAAAAGCAAATAGGGACTTTAATATTATTTTGGGTGGATTTATGTAAAGGATGTTTATACCTGAGTAATACAACAGTTTGGAATTTGTATTTAAGTCGATTCTTTATAGATTGTAATTTATTGACTGCTGCACTTCTTTTGAGATTGTTTTGTAGTTTTGTACTACTCATTTACATCTGTACTTTTTATTTATCATTTGTTGTGAAAGATATATTTTTTATTTTTATTATTAATATCTTTATATTTAGGATACCTTTGCTCTTTTCACCACAAATTTACACAGCTGAAAAGTGCAACATTAGAGTGGAATGATGAACACAGAAATGCATAAGGAAATTCAGTAAAAGATAAGAGGAAAGTAGGTAAGCCTATCCACCACTAATATCCCTTGCCTTAGAGTATAAAGGCCAGTGAGTGAAAAATGTAAACTTTGTTTTGTTTGTAAAACTATTTTAAAATCAACCATTTATATTAAGTTCAAACTAAGGCCCCCATTAAAAATACACAGTGACCTTCTTGGATCTGTTATTTATCACTTGAAACAAAATGAAAAATGGATCTATTCCAAAATATCCCGTCAAAGCAAACCTGCGTACTCAGCGAATTTCCAATGCAAATATTTATACCTCACCAACACAAAACCAGCTTACAAGGTTTCATAAAAATATATTGATAAATCAGTGAGATATAACGTTTTATTCATCCTCCACAATAAGAACAGTGAACACATTATGCAGGTTTGATGTAACAAGGATGACTTAAAATGAGGTTTTCATGTACAGTAGAACTCCGATTATCCGAATTAATTGGGAATCGGGCCGATTCGGATATGCAGAAATTCGGATAATCAGGTATAGCTTGGGAATTAAGCAAAAATCATCACCATACATTTAAAAAATCAGAATTTGATTGACAAAGTTACTATAAATGTAATGAACAGAAAGTGAACGATTAAAATCTAGGAGGAGACACAAAACACAACACAAACTTTATACGAACACAGCTATCCTCGGTGAAAGAACAGTAGCGACTGATGATGAGCAGGGCGGGAAGGGGGTATGACTCATTGTTCCCTGCGAAAATATCGCGCCGTAAAGTAACAGCACGGGGTTTTATTTTAGCGCTCACGTTGCCAGTAACGGAACGGTGCATTATTGCTACAAGCGTTCCCGCTGTTATGTTCTTGATTTTTATATTTCTATTATTTCACTCAAAATCGATTCGGATAATTGGATTTCTACTGTATATATAATTTACCACAACCGAATGAAGGCATATATCAAGTTTCATCAAATTATATTTATAAATAAGGAAGATATCAAATTGTATTTTTCCCCATAAAAACAACATGGGATGACTCGGTGCCCCTTATGTCATACATAAGGCCCCTGTATGTTTACATATGACTGTGTATGCAGGTTTGATATTGGGGGGGTATTTTATGAGGATAGGTATTAATAGATCACAACCAGATGGAGCTATACACCAAATTTGATCAATATATGCTAATACATAAGCGAGATTATCCTCCATAAGAATGACATTGGACAACGTACTGTGTTTAGCACTTTCAAGATCTCAGCAACCAATTGACGTAGAGAAATCTCCTTCTGATAGTGTGATCTGTCTGGATTTTGAACTCGTTCCATTCAATTCTACTTTACACATTTGTACCAAATTTCATTAAGATTGGACCTTTTTTTACGAGAGTTACTGTGTTTGCTGACACACATATATACACATTAATTATATATGGAAATTTCAATGAATGGTGTTTTTAGCATCTGGGGGCCTCAAAACAAAAAGTTATCATTATCTCGGGCTAAGTCTTACCATGCCACTTACGGTAAGGGGCCATACATATATTACGTAACACCTCAGGAGGGGGTACGGCATAGCGATACACTGCATTACTTAGGTTAGGGGGGTTTTGGCTCAGCGTAACGTAACTCATACACTTTCAATATAACGCGAGGAATGAAAGAAAGACATCAGTTTTATGATATAAAATTACTGTAGTACTTTTTTACTATTTATTACATATTATATGTGGCTTATTTTTCAATTTGTTATTAAAAATTGTTTAAAATTTGTGATTGGTATTACTTTAATTTGTTACATTTTAGCTGGGATAGTTTATTTTCCTGTTTGATCTTTGATAATGTTACTTAAGAACATTACAGTGTAAATGTCACTTCTTATTTATGGTTTTTCTCAAACCTTATCATTATCGTTTGTTTGTAACTTTGTTCATCAAAGGTTTGTTATAAACTATTTTTTTGTTAATTCAAATACCACCTTTTTATTATTAAATTAATTTGTTATTAGGTATAGCAGATTTGTTTTAGAAAACATATTATATGGGGGAGTGGAGGGGTTTGAAATAAGGAAAAAACGTGTTACGTAATATGTGTATGGCCCTAATATCTTTTTCCCTACAGAGGAAATTTGCTAAACTCAACACAAGAGACCACGAGCGGAAGTAATAGCATGCACATATTTCTTATGTTATGTATACAATGACAAAATATATAAATTATGGCAAACGTGTAATTTCATAAAACTATTACAAAAACAAACAAACTATCTACTTTCTACTACTCTGAGAACTAAAACTATCTACTATCAATAAGTATGTCCCTACTAAACAAACTGTATCTTCTACTCTGAGAACTAAAACTATCTAATATCAATAAGTATGTCCCTACTAAACAAACTGAATCTTAAAGTTAAAATACAGTTTGACGAATGAAGTAGAAACCAAAACTATTACATCGCTTAGCATTAATAATAAATACAAACAAATTATACGATAAGATCTCCACTAAATCAAAAATTCCTTTCTTGGATCGCCTAAATGTAAACTTAAACATTAAATGTTCTCAGGCAACATTACTAAACAAAAAACACTGCATTACAGAGATACACTACAGAATGATGATTCTACTGGATAAGAAATTTAAAAGTTTTGAGAGGGGCCGCCTCGCCCGTCGTAGCTACGTCCGTGTGATCTCTGATGGAGCACAGGTCTGAAAGGCACATCCAGTCCTAAAAAAGAACAGAACCAATTATTTAGAGCATTGACTATAAATACTTAACAAGACTTCTCATTGCCATTGTAAATGCCCAGGACTACTTTAAAACTGGTCAATACTAGATTTGAGGCTGACATTGGGTGCAGCAAATGAAGTTCTCATTACATATGGTAAGTCTTTTGGCTGTCCATTATGATAAACTCCCTTTCGCCTTTGGTCCCTCCATTTGCAGTGGTTAAGTACAGAATCTCCGGGTTTGGTCCCCAACATGAAAATGGATGGTGCCTGGCTGTTGAACATGGATACCCTGTCAGTTGAGTTGACCAGTTGGAGGGCAGAATGTGGGTCCCCTGTTTGAGAGCCTCATCCCAGCTCTCATTGGGGCACGGGAGTTGGCCCTCTGAAGGGTCGATTTGACTGCCGTCCCATCCCACCCTTTCCTGCTATTTCCTATCTTTCCGGTAACCTGCGCAATATTCCCGCTTGTGGAAGACGTGCCTAGCAGCTATGCTGGGGGTTTCCTAATCCGTAACGATGATGATGATGATGCCATTGTAAAAGCTCTCCCTACATTTGTGTGAGCCAGGAATCAAAGAGGATGTAGTTACACTTATCACCAACAGAGTATACTTCTACTACTTATCCACTAGTCTAGTTGTCAACTATTACTTATCCACTCAAGGACGGGAGAATACAACAGTTGGTTTGACAGGAAGCAAACATAAGTTGATTATCACTTGCTTTCTGGGGTGGAGATCTTTTACAAGTTAACGTAAATAATTAAAATAAATAGTTGAGAGCAGCACACTCTGTCGGTGACTTAGTCAAACTACGTCCAGTTAAAATTCTGGCTACCACTAAAATAGAAGCAGCTGGACCATATATTTATTTATTTAACATGAACGGCAATACACCATTGTACAAAAGAAAGAACAGAATTGATAATATTATTTGCTATTCTAGAATAATATAAAGTATAATAAACAATGACAGTATTAACCAATAAATTGCAACAATATCATGAAATACAATAAATTATAATAAGCGAAAATATGTGAACCTTATCCTGACTAAACATGCAATTGAGCCAACATACATGCATATATAGATGGAATGTCTCCTTCAGTTTCTATAGTCAATGATTTAAAGTTTCAAGTTTAAAGCATTGACTATATTTAAAATGAGTTCAGCAAATAAAAATTAAGTCTTCCATCCCATTCAGTGATAAGTTGCAGTCAAATCGACTGCCAAATATTTGATTTTCGAAGGATCAAATCGAGACCCCAGGAATGCACATCGCCAGGATAAGCGAGGTAATGCCATTAATCGGGGTGGTAATATCTCCAAAAAAGTTATGCAAGTCTTAAATAGAAATGGTATAACGTTCACTTAAACCAAAAATTAAAATTTAACAAACTTTTTAACTTCTGAACTTCAGAGAACTGTACACACAAGTGGCTGAAGGATCCAGAATAGTGTGGCACATTCTAGGCTAGAATAATTACATTGACAGAGCCTCTCCACTGCAATCAATGAGCTCTATGTCAAATTTGTAGTCACTACTCTTGGTTTAAAAAGCGTGCCATTGTGAAAACCAATTTTTGCTCCTTAATGTTGGCAGTAATTCTGGTAGGACAATGTCAAAATCTCCCAACTGATTCAATAAAAATTTGTGATATTCAAAGTCTTTAAATATTAATATCTGGTCGCATGTCAGGTGAAACTCAATGTTAAACTTAACACCACAGTCTACCTGCTGATTGCTGGGAGCAGAACATGCGATCGTCACGGGTGGCGGGTGGGGCTGGCTGCTGGGAGCAGAACATGCGATCGTCACGGGTGGCAGGTGGGGCTGGCTGCAGGTAGCGGAACATGGGCTGGTCATGGCCCGTGAAGCCCGTCCTGAGCTGGTCGACCCGATCACTGCGATGAGATGTTTGCCTCTGAATTTCATATTTTGTCTGCAAAAAATGGTAATTGCTACATATTCGTTTAGACTTATTATTACAAACAAGAAAACTGTATTTTTGAAACTCATAATAGCGATGGATTTGAATTTATTTCTTGATTTATTTGGACTTTACCTATCGCTTCTAGTGTTTAAAACTACACTACGTTTCAAAAAAATATAGGTTAGTTAGGTGTAAGAACTTGATATTTAGATGTAAGTAGGGTTCACTTGATAACGGGAGGAGTTTCCTTACCTCCCGAAACGTAGTGTAGTTTTAAACACTAGAAGCAATAGGTAAAGTCCAAATAAATAAGAAATAAATACCCCCGTCGCAGCAAACCTGCATACTCAGCGAATTTCCAATGGAGATATAAATGTCTTAATAACACAAAGCCACTTACAAAGTTTCATAAAAATATATCCACAACTAAGCGATATATGCAATTTTAATTATTCTCTATAAGAATAACATTGGGGCTGAGTACGCAGGTTTGCTGCAACAAGGAACACAATAAATGGGTTTTTACGCTAATATCAATAGAACTTAACTAGGTGAAGTCGTATACCAGTTTTTATTCATTTATGTTCAGAGAGACATAGCATTTAATTATTCTCCATAAGAATAACATGGGGGGTGAGTACACAGGTTTTCTGTGACTGGAGCCTTTGGCAAAAAATTGCTTTTTTGAGCAAATATCAATAGACCACAACCAGATGAAGTCGTATACCAAGTTTCGTCAGTATTTGTTCATAAATAAGCGAGGTATAAAATTTGTCTTTTCCTCCATATGAATAACATTAGACAACGTACTGTGTTTGGCACTTTCGATATCTCGGTAACCAATTGACGTAGAGGAATGATCAAAATACCAAATTGTGTATTTTTTTAAGCTGAATCCAATGGTGAAAACTAATATTTGACTATTTCAAAAATTATATATATAAAGTTCAAAAAACCCATTTTTGGGGTACAAAACCCCCCAAAATGCCCCTTCGGATGGAACAATCTGGCTGGTTTTCTACCTTGAAGTCATAAATGTTGCTTTACACATTTATACCAAATTTCATCAAAATCGGATAATTTTTACGAGAGTTATCGTGCTTATGGACACATATATATATATATATATATATATATATATACAGTTTCGAACAATTGGGGTTTTTGGGGTCTGGGGACCTCAAAACTAAAAGTTATCATGGTCCCGGGCCTAGGTCTTACTGTGCCGACTACGGTAATAGCTTCTTCCCTATAGGGGAAATTCGCTAACAAGAAAACCCACAGTTTTTACTTTCATTATTTTTATAGCCTGATCATTTATTAACAAAAAATGTAGTTGTAAAACGCGCATCAAGAACAAGAAATGGAACGTTTTTTCATGCAGAAGATATTATGAAAGCACCAACAGTGTTTACAAATGTATAAATTGCAGCGAACTTGCAATTACCGGACGCGGTACCTCAGAGGTAAAGTGCCTGACTAGCAAGTCAGACGTGGCCGGTTCGATCCCGGTCCCGGCCGACTCCTGTAAGGTCATGAGCAGTCACCTCTGGCTTGCCCATGTGACTAATGCCGTTACGGTACCTTGCTGTCTTTAGTTCACCGCAAAAGTCAATAGCAAATGGTGACGGGCAGTTGATGTTAAAAAAAAACGTGAAAACTAAATTTATAAAGACATGGCTGCAGGGGCTCAGGACCGGTCTGTCATATTTTCAACAGAAAAGACACAAAACGTGAACTTGCGATTTGAGGATTTGAGGGAAAGAATTACTGAATCCCAACACCAACCTGGAATCAGGCTCTTGAACCTGGAGGAGTTCTGAAACCTCTCTCATTTCTTTTCGGGAGTGCGCAATAAGCCCAATGTGGCTGATGTGCCTTGGGACCCATGTCCGCCCCTTCTGATGATGATGACCCAACGCCAAACTTTCTATCCACTACAGTTAAATTAATCATCATATATGCAGCCTCTGGATTGGAGATTTATATTATTTCTAGGCTTACCTTAACAATCCAAAATGTTATAGATCCAAATCGATTTCAGGTCCGAAGACTCATCATCAGGAGACCCCATGATTCTGATGGAAAACCCATCCTACTCTGCTACTAAATGACAAGAAAAACTTTTCCGCCAACATAACTTTTGATTCTATAATTAAAATCAATTGCAGGAATTAATAAATAATATACTCATTGTGCTGTGGAAAACACATAAGTCGACAAAAAATAAACATCTGTTGCCCTACTGATAAAGGAACAACTCTTATCATGTTATCGACCTCGTGGTATCAATCCAGCATCAAGATAAGTTTTAAATTAGGTTGGGAGCTCCCATAAAATAATGTGTCTTCATTGTTAAAAATTGTGTTTGTGTTTATGTACATGAGTGCATACTTTGCCTTTTCCATACCCACCTGTTATTTGGAGCTTTTCTCTGGGGTAATGCTAGTAAAGCTAAGGAAGTATTTAAGTGTCAGAAAAAAACCTTGCGTTCCATATTAGGTTTAAGTGAAAGAGACTCTAGTAGGCCTTACTTTTCAGAAATTGATATACTTACACTTCCATGCATTTATATTTTACAATGCTTATTATTTATTAAGGAAAATTTGCAAAAGTTTGAATTAAGAAGCTCACATCACAGTCACATCCACTGATAATGAGTCTTCGGAACTGAAATCGATTTGGATCTATAACTTTTTGGATTGTTAAGTGAAGCCTAGAAATAATATAAAGTTAATTAAGTCTAACTTGGACTGTTAAAATTATTCTACATACCAACAGTTTATGAAGCTGTCTGTTTTTATTTTGCACTTTCTCTTCCAGAAATTGACTCTTCCTTATTAAAGTGTTGAGTTCTCTTTGAAGCTCTAAAACAAAAATGTAACAACGACAGATTGTACTTTAATACATTATATGTTGTGAATGTAATGATTAATTTGTAAGTGTAATGTGGTTTTTTGCAGGCTTCTCAAGTACCTATCTAAACATACATACATAAATAAACAACAAATAATAATTATGTTTATAATTTTTGTAAACATACATAATTTACATACAAAATGGTACGTAGAACAGACATGAATTACGTATGAGGCAGTCGGTCACTCAGATCATCATCAGGCCCAGTGACAGCATAACAGAAACAAACTTATTTACTTATTTAAACAACTTTTTCTCTTTATTCTGTCAATTTTTACTTTCTCCCCCTATACATAGTATATGGAGAAAGTATTGTTTTCGTAAAAATTTTCGAATTTGAGTTGTTAGTCGAAATATTCGTTTTGGTGCTCCCTGAACCCAAAAAAGTGGTTTTTACATGGTGTGTGTGTGTGTGCGTGTGTGCGTCTGTGCGTCTGTGCGTGTGTGTGTGTGTGTGTGTGTGTGTGTGTGTGGTCTGTGTGGATGTGTAAAAAGCTAGAGCCCTAACCTATGGACCGATTTTTATGAAATTTGGTATGTAGGTACTAATCCTCAATATCTCCAGGCTTTTTTTCATTTTTTTGAATTTTTGATTTGTAAGTGTAATTATCCCCCAAAAATCGCCAAAAATCATGTAAAATCCAAATTTCTTAAAAACGGCTCTAACGATTTTGATTAAACTTTAGTGGTTTGTAGAACTTTAAGTTTCCAACAAAATGATACCACTCGCATTTCTGGAAAAATTCGGGTTCAGAAATTACAGGACTTAAAACATCCAAAATTCAGTTTTTTGGATTTTTCATAAAAAATCATAAATGTTAAAAAGATTACTATTCACCATTAAAAAGAGCTCAAAAAACTAAATAAATTAGTATTTTAAATTACTGTTCTACGATTGCTAGTTGCGGAGAAAATTGAAATTTTCATTTAGCGGTAAACGCAGTACGTTGTCCAATGTTATTCTTATGGGGAATACAAAAATGACTATTTCTCTCTTATTTACCGATCAA
Organism: Allygus modestus; assembly: GCA_963675035.1. Lineage (NCBI taxonomy): Eukaryota > Metazoa > Arthropoda > Insecta > Hemiptera > Cicadellidae > Allygus > Allygus modestus. The sequence continues at coordinate 103,113,556 of OY776114.1, forward strand.
TTTCATTAAAACTTGATATGCAGGTCAAGTTGGCATTGACCAACAGAGGATGTTTGAAATATGTTTCCATTTAACCCTGGGGGGACAAGGGGGCATTTCCCCCTCTCAAAACCACGTGTGTGGCAACGTACTCTATAGTGCCCCCCAAAAAGCGATTTGGCTGGATATTTCAGAAAACAACTATTTTAGACAATTTTCTGTACATTTATCTGTACTTCATATTCTATATTTAGTAAATAAAAAATAATTTTTTCACTAAAGTTTGGCTAAAAGGGAGAAAGTATGTGTCAGTTTCCTGTTACCGTTTATTTTTATTTTATTAGTGGCTTATCATCAGGACCTGTGTCGTTTGAAAGTGGTTGGCGCCAGTCGTCCCTCCTAGTCTTCGGAATGTTGACCCATGTTTAGCTTATTACTCAGCTGAGTCTTATAAACCATAGTCGATATTCTAAATTCTATCCCCAAAGCATAAAAACTTGTGTTCAAGTGTGCAAAAACAGCTGGCACAGGCTCAACACAGCATCGTCTGTGCAAAAATACTTTATTTAGCCTGTAGTTAAACTTTTCTTAAATTTACCATTCTGATTTATTTTATGTAATTCGAACTTACATTCATTTGGATGCAAATTTAAAGTTTTATTTTACTTTATTTATTTGGAAATCAAATTGCAGACAAAAATCAAAATCTGCCACATTATTGTTTGAATCAGAAGTTTTTACAAGCTGTCAACAAAAAATAATTTAAATGGGATTACTGATGTTGTCAACACATAATTGTCGTTGTTGGCAAACTTGGTGTAACTTCACCCGGTTAAGTTATATTGATAATTGCATAAAAACACATTTCTTATCTTTCTTGTTGCAGCAAACCTGCGTGCTCAGCCTTTAATGTTATCCTTATAGAGAATAGTGAAAATGGTATTTTATCACTTATTTATAAATGTATTTTTACAAAACTTGGTAAGTGGCTTTATGTGGTAGTGAGAAACATTTACATGCATTGGAAATAACTCGATTATCCTTATGTCATTCTCGCACCAGTGTCATTTCAGTACCATATGCAGAACCAAAAGAAAGTGTGAACAATAGAACACGTCTGGGAATGCAGACATACAACTTCTTGACAATAGCGTTCAATTAGCTGCCACCTTTGTTTCTAGAATCAACTTGTTTTAAGAAGTAAAGATATTTACACAGCCCAACTACTTATACTGGTGTAAAAAAGCCACAGTTAACACATTTAGACTGCAAAAGCGATAAACATGTCATGTTGCGGATGAACATTGTAAGTTATATTTTCCTGTATTTCTGTTACAAAATATAATAACACGAGTGGCTTGAAGGGGCCAAAGCCTCTTACCGCCGAGTTCCAATACTCTTTATCTGATTTGTTTACATACTGAGGAAAATAAACCAATATAAGTAGGAACATATGTAGGTTCGTAAACAAAGTAGTCCACGTAATCACATGTTTTAATATAAACAAAGCAGACTTTTTAAATCCTCATGGGGGACATTTTACGTCATTTCCTCTTTGCTGGTAACTGTTTTTAGAAATACTGCTATTTTTCCCGAGTCCCTGGAATCAAGACCTTTAATTTGAGCCGCCTCTCATCATCCTGCAATTTTCCAAACTCCTACAATTTTGACTTAAAAATGTTGCTTACAAAATTAAAAATAAAAATATAACACATCGGTTTAATGACATAAAACGTTACGTTCTAACATTTATGATCATAGAGCATTTATTTATTTATTAAGTTTTAGAAAAGGGTTACCTACATTACAAGAAAATTATGGATGGAGATTACCATTAAAGTTAAGTTATTAACTTTAGTTTGTTAAAATTGTTCGGTATTATGTCATTGTGTATAATATTGTTTATTATTTGCAGGATATATGTTTCTTTATATTTATATTTAGCACTTTAGTTTCTTTATATTTAGCACTTTTATTTATTATTATTAATGTTACTTATCTACATATTTTAAAAAAAATCCTACTTTTTGTTCACCCATTCCTGAAGTTAATACTTAACCGATTCTCTTTGATTTGAAAGATAATTTAAAGTTCTAAGTCACTGACAAGCCAGAATTTTGATTTAGGCCCCAGGGCTTTGCCCCACGGGACTTTGAAGTTCCCATGTTATTCATATGGAGGAGTTTTTATTTGGTTTATGTCACATGTGTTTTATCTTAATTAATTAATTAATAAGGATTACATCCGCAAATTTTTGCGGGGAAGCAGCTCGTGTTAATTTAAATGTTGTAATGCACCGGCCTGCATCCCTTCTTATTAATATGATAGTCACCCCGACAAAGTTTCGCCTTTGGGGGACCTAATTTCTGTTCATTTACCTACTTTGTTTCTTTATAAATTTTTTGCTCTTAATTATCTTTGTTTTGTAAGGTTAAGCCTATGTCGAATCATTGTTGTTTATTTATTTGTTATTTATTTATGTAATTAGTGAATTTTATGTTATTTTATAAATAAAATACGTCTTACAACACTATAAAGTATATTTACACTTATACTGTACTTACATACAAGACGATAAAATATACAAATACCCCCGTCGCAGCAAACCTGCATACTCAGCGAATTTCCAATTAATATATAACATAACACATTATAACACTTAACAGGATTCATAAGAAATGTATTCACAAACAAGCGATATTTAAAATATTAATTATCCTCCATAAGAATAACATTGGGGATGAGTACGCAGGTTTGCTGCAACAAGGCACACAAAATAATGGGTTTTTATGCAAATATCAATAGAACTCATATTAGTGAAGTCACATACCAAGTTTCATCCATATACATTCATAAATAAGCGATATATAACATTTTAAGTATTTTCCATAAGAATAACATGGGGACCAAGTACCTAGGTTTGCTGCTACAGGAAACATTGGCGAAAAATTGTTTTTTTGTGCAAACAACAATAAACCATAACCAGATCAAGCCATATACCAAATTTTGCCAGTTTATGTTCATAAATAAGCGAGATATATAATTTTTCTTTTTCTCCATAAGAATAACATTAGACAACGTACTGTGTTTAGCACTTTCAATATCTCAGTAACCAATTGACGTAGAGCAATGATCAAAATACCAAATTGTTTGTTTTTTTAAGCTGAATTCAATGGTCAAAATTAAAATTTGATTTAAATTAAAATTAAATATGAAAACCCAAAAAACACATTTTTGGGGTACAAAACCCCCCAAAAACCCCCCTTCGGATAGTGCGATTCATCTGGTTTTCGAACTCGTTCAAATAAATGGTACTTTACACATTTGTACCAAATTTCATTAAGATCGGACCTTTTTTACGAGAGTTATCGTGCTTACGGACACATTTATATATATATATATATATATTAGTTGTAAGCATAATTTTAAATACCCCCGTAGCAGCAAACCTGCGTACTCAGCGAATTTCCAATGCATATATATGTATCTTAATACCACATAAAGCCACATACCAAGTTTCATTAATATACATTCATAAATGAACGATTTATGACATTTTAATTATTCTCCATAAGAGTAACATGGCAGCTGAGTATGCAGGTTTGCTGAAGCAAGGAACACAAAAAATGGGGTTTTATACAAATATCAATATAACTCATGTAGGTAAAGCCACATACCAAATTTCATTAATTTATTTTCATAATGAAGGCAGATAACACGTTACTTATTCTCCATAAGAATAACATGGGGCTGAGTACGCAGGTTTGCTGCTACGGGACCCTTGGGTAAAAAATTGTCTTTTTGAGCAAATATCAATGGTCCACAACCAGATGAAGCCGTGTACCAAGTTTCGTCAGTATACGTTCATAAATAAGCGAGATATAAAATTTTTATTTTTCTCCATAAGAATAACATTAGACAACGTACTGTGTTTAGCACTTTCAATATCTCGGTAACCAATTGACGTAGAGAAATGATCAAAATACCAAATTGTGTGTCTTTTTAAGCTGAATCCAATGGGGAAAAATAAAATTTGACTATTTCCAAAATTATATGTAAAAAATTCGAAAAACCCATTTTTGGGGTACAAAACCCCCCCAAAATACCCCTTCGGATGGAGCGATCTGTCTGGTTTTCGAACTTAAAGTCATAAATGTTGCTTTACACGTTTATACCAAATTTCATCAAAATCGGATAATTTTTACGAGAGTTATCGTGCTCACGGACACATATATATATATATATATATATATATATATATAGATATATATATATATATATATACAGTTTCGAACGAATGGTGTTTTTGGGGTCTGGGGACCTCAAAACGAAAAGTTATCATGGTCCCGGGCCTAGGTCTTACCATGCCGACTACGGTAATAGCTTCTTCCCTATAGGGGAAATTCGCTAATTCCCTATAGGGGAAATTCGCTAAAACAGAGTACCCTTTTTGGTTTTAACATAATATGTATATTCATATTTTAAGCGCACGAAACATGTCAGTCTAAAATAAAAATGTTTTTTATAAAAAAAGGGTACTTTGTTAAAATATGAATATACATCTTATAATATTAGTAGCCCTAATCAATCATTATAACATATATATATATATTAGCGAATTTCCCCTATAGGGAAGAAGCTATTACCGTAGGTCTCATGGTAAGATTTAAGCCCGAGACCATGAAAAATTTTTTTTTTTAGGTCCCCAGATGACTAAAACACGATTCGTTCAAATTTATATATATGTATATATATATCTATATATATATATATATATATATATATATATATATATATATATATATATATGTATATATATATATATATATATATGTGTGTCCGTGAATGCGATAACTTGAGTAAAAAACGTCCGATTTCGATGAAATTTGGCTCAAATGTGTAAAGTGACATTCATGACTTTAAGTTCGAAAACCAGAAAAATCGGGCCATGGGAAGGGGGTTTTAAATTTTCCAAAAATCAGTTTTTTGCATTTTTTACCCTAAAATTTTTAAAACACTTAATTTTGGTTTAGACCATGTTATAGAGCTTAAAAAAACAAATAATATGGTATTTTGAATTATTAAGCTAGGTTAAGTGGTTGCTGAGAAAATCCAAAAAAACCTGCTCATAAAATCTCCTATGTTAATCTTATGGGAAAAAGGTTTTTGGCTTTTCCTAAGTTAATTTTGATGTAAACTTCACATTTGCTTTTACCAATCAATTCAGCTCCACAAAACAATCATTTTGGTGTTTAAATTGTGATTCTACGTCCAACCGTTGCAGAGATATTCAAAGTGCTAAACACAGTACGTTGTCCAATGTTATCCTTATGGAGAATAAATAAAATTTGATATCTCCATTATTAATGAATGTATATTGATGAAACTTGGCACGTGGGGTCACGTAGTACTGGTATATTGATATTTGCACAAAAAATTGATTTTTTGTTGATTATCCCCGTAGCAGCGAACCTGCGTACTCAGCCCCCATGTTATTCTTATGGAGAATAAGTAAAATGTAATGACTCCCTTAATTATGAACATAAATTAATACAACTTGCTATGTGGCTTCACCTTGTTGAGTTATAATGATATTTGCATAAAAACCCATTTTTTTAGTTCCTTGTTGCAGCAAACCTGCTTACTCATCTCCCATGTTATTCTTATGGAGAATAATTAAAATTGTATATATCGCTTATATATGAATATATTTTTATAAAACTTGGTATGCGGCTTTATATGGCATTAAGACATATATTATGCATTGGAAATTCGCTGAGTACGCAGGTTTGCTGCGACGGGGGTATATATATATATATATATACATATATCAAAATTTGAACGAATGGTGTTTTTGGCATCTGGGGACCTCGAAATGAAAAGTTATCATGGTCTCGGGCTTAAGTTTTACCATGAGACCTACGGTAATAGCTTCTTCCCTATAGGAGAAATTCGCTAAAAAGATGGTACAAGGCGATCGATGTTATTTTATATGCTTTCTGAATAGATTCTTTCTTTTTTCTTTCTTCGTTTCTTAAATTCCAATAAGGAAAATCATACAAATAACACATAAATGAATCATTGAAAGAACAGAAATATATCATGTTTTATAATTGAAACATGTTTTCAACTATTATCATAATAGTTACGTACGTATAAAGTTAATCTTATGTTTGCTTCCAAATAAGCTATATATAGTAAGTGAACATATCTTCAACATAAATCATTATAGTTACAGGCGTATAAAGTCGAATTATTCCTTCTCCATCCACTTTGTCGTCGAGCTCTTCGTCTTCATGGTCTTCACGATAAGACAAAGACTAATATAGATATAATATTAAAGAAGAAAACTAGATATCCGAAGTACGCTCAATTTCAATCAAGACTGAACACATTTAATGAAAGATTACAAGACTCATTTCTACACAAGTTTAGAAAGGAATTGCGGATGCTGTTTTCTTTTGCACGGGGCAAGATGATAGAACCATTTGTTACTATTGCGGCGGAGGATTGAAGGATTGGGAAGAGTTAGATAACGCATGCACATGTACGATACATAACATGCGCGATGGTTTAGCAGGTGTCCTTACAGTGGCGGATTCAGCTTTAGAGTCAGGGGGGGCGAGCTTAGTGGTGGAATACCCCTCCACCCCCTTGTTTTTTATTGTTACGGATATTTATAGTTACATACACTAAAGTGAACTGAACTAAGACAGAAAAAGCAGAACAGCGTTCATGCGCAGTGTATGAATAATAATATCACGTGGACATAGTGGATGCGTGGTCAAACTCCCGTTGCCATGGTAACGTGACGTACGCACCACTCTGCCTGCACCTCGCCGCCCCGCTCACTCAAGCTCCCGCTGTTGTAGGGTTCTGAGATCTTCTGATAACTACACAACGTTAATCTTGACGTTTGCCGGAACCCACACCCACGTACGCGACGGTGGTTTCGCGGGTAAAAAAGGAGGCAGGGTGTAATGGCAGCTGGCATCGTTGCGTCAGTGCAGCCAACTGTCAGGCGTCATCAGAATGAAATTATCACTCCCACTAACTGTTTATAGTAGTTCCACAACTTTAGTATGCATACAGACCGTTTAAAAAATAACCTATGGTAGACAACGCATAAATTAGATTGGCAACAAAGAATTAATCTCAAACACATGACAATCACACCAGATGCAAATTATATAACTGCACTACAGTATTTGTGTACAGTATTAACAAACATTTCTGAGCTTGAGGGGGGGGGCGATCGACCCCCCTTGGATCCGCCACTGTGTCCTTATGTGTTAGTTAAAAAAGGAGAAGGTTTGAATATATATAAACCTCATCCGGTTGAAACTTTAAGAACACCAATTGAAGTAAATAAGATCGAAGGAAACGAATGTATAATATGTTTATCGTCTGAGAAAGATTTACTATTTTCCCCCTTTAAGACACACTAGTTGTACATGCAGTTCTTGCGGACTAATGTATAACAATTGCATTTCATGCAGGACTCTCATAACTTTCGTGATGAAATATTCATAATTTAGATGTGAAAAAGTGGAGGGGGTGTGTATAAATACCCCCGTCGCAGCAAACCTGCATACTCAGCGAATTTCCAATGGAGAAATAAATGTCTTAATACTACATAAAGCCACTTACCAAGTTTCATAAAAATATATTCACAAATAAGCGATATATACAATTTTAATTATTCTCCATAAGAATAACATAGGGGCTGATTACGCAGGTTTGCTGCAACAAGGAACACAAATACCCCCGTAGCAGCAAACCTGCATACTCAGCGAATTTCCAATGCATATAAATTTATCTTAATACCACATAAAGCCACATACTAAGTTTCATCACTATACATTCATAAATAAACGATTTATGACATTTAAATTATTCTCTATAAGAATAACATGGCGGCTGAGAATGCAGGTTTGCTGAAATAAGGAACACTAAAATTGGGTTTTATACAAATATCAATATAACTCAACTAGGTAAAGCCACATACCAAGTTCTATTAATTTATGTTCTTAATTAAAGGAGATAACACTAACTTATTCTCTATAAGAATAACATGGGCTGAGTATGCAGGTTTGCTGCTACGGGGACTATAGGCCAAAAAATGGGTTTTTGAGCAAATATCAATAGACCACAATGAAATGAAGCAACATACCAAGTTTCGTAAGGATAAGTTGATAAATAAGCGAGATATACAATTTTTCTTATCCTCCATAAGATTAGCATCGGACAACGTACTGTGTTTAGCACTTTCAATATCTCAGTAACCAATTGACGTCGAGCAATGATTAAAACACCAAATTTTTCGTCTTTTTAAGCTGATTCCAATGAAAAAAAAAAATAAAATTTTACTTTTTTAAAAATTATATGTAAAAACTCAACAAACCCATTTTTGGGGTACAAATGCCCCCCAAAATACCCCTTCGGATGAGCCGATCTGTCTGGTTTTCGAACTTAAAGTCATAAATGCTGCTTTACACGTTTGTACCAAATTTCATCAAAATCGGACCTTTTTTACGAGAGTTATCATGGACACATGGACACATATATATATATATATATATATATACAGTTTCGAACGAATGGTATTTTTGGGGTCTGGGGACCTCAAAACGAAAAGTTATCATGGACCCGGGCCTAGGTCTTACCATGCCGACTACGGTAATAACTTCTTCCCTATAGGGGAAATTCGCTAAAAATGGGTTTTTATGCTATCAATATAACTCGTCTAGGCGAAGACCAGTTTTTATTAATTTATGTTCATAATTAAGAGAGAGAGAGACATAGCATTGAATTATTCTCTATAAGAATAACATGGGGGCTGAGTATGCAGGTTTGCCGCTGCGGGAGCCTTTGGCAAAAAGTTTTTTTTGAGCAAATATCAAAAGAACACTACGAGATGAAGCTTTATACCAAGTTTTGTCATTATAAGTTCTTAAATAAGCGAGATATACAAATTTTCTTTTCCTCCATAAGAATAACATTAGACAACGTACTGTGTTTAGCACTTTCAATATCTCGGTAACCAATTGACGTAGAGGAATGATCAAAATACCAAATTGTGTGTTTTTTTAAGCTGAATACAATAGTGAAAACTAAAATTTGACTATTTCAACAATTATATGTAAAAAATTCAAAAAACCCATTTTTGGGGTACAAAACCCCCCCAAAATACTCCTTCGGATAGAGCGATCTGGCTGGTTTTCGTACTTAAAGTCATAATTGTTGCTTTACACGTTTATATCAAGTTTCACCAAAATCGGATCATTTTTACGAGAGTTATCGTGCTCACGGACATATATATAACTATATATATATACAGTTTCGAACGAATGATGTTTTTGGGGTCTGGGGACCTCAAAACGAAAAGTTATCATGGTCCCGGGCCTAGGTCTTACCATGCCGACTACGGTAATAGCTTCTTCCCTATAGGGGAAATTCGCTAAAAGAAGGATCGGAGGTGAGATGCTCACTCCGCGAGTAAACGTGCACGAGGTAACATCATGGCTCTTAAAATTAAATGTGTCCACTACGATATTGTTCATCTGTCTTATGATTCGCAAGTCATTTCAGAAGAGTTGAAAGTTTTGATGGTGAACGGATACAACATAACATTGGATATTTCTACAACAAACTCTTTGACTCAAGATCCTTGGGGAGGATCCACCTGTACACTTCCGCCTACACCGAGAAATAAATATGACTTTTGAGAGTATGAGCCTCTTACCTCTTACAATGTAAGCAGCTCTTCGGAATCAGAGACGGCATGGCGACCCTCAACACTTCTTCCACCCGCACCGAGAAGAAATGTAATTTCGGAGAACGTGAACCGTTTACTCCCTCTACAACTCTACAGGGGTTACGAAAGTGGAAGCGGTGTAATATTATTGACCATGTGTAAATATTTCCGTTTTTTTTTAACACAAATGAATGACCTAATTACAATAAATCCACAAACTATAGCTAAAGCTAAGCTTTTCCTCAGAAGCATGCAAAAGATATTCTAACCTCGCAAAATAAAAATACACATCCTCTCAATTATATCACCCCCTCGACGTCATACCATATACGTCACCCCCATGACGTCACAATAACACATGGCCCAACAGCTGCTGCCTACGTCACCCCAATAACACCACGAAGGTACTCACTCTCGCACTCCTGTGTCTGTTGTTGTATGAGGTTCTTCAGCTGGTCAATCCTTGACTGATAATATGTTTCTGATCCGGTCCGTTCAGCTTCTGTTTTGGCCAATTTAAGATTTTGACGCTTTATGTAAGATTGCAAGAACATCTTTTCATGAAACGATTGAAAATTTAAAAATTCCAATGCTTTGAATCCTATTTCGATAATGTTTGATGGGCTGAGGCCAGACAAAACTACCTAAAAGCAATATACACGTATATATTATTTTTAAAAGAAAATTACCAGAGTACCCTTCAAAATTCATTTTTTATTCACTGACACATGTATATATATAAAACACGAAAACAATATTCTGAAGGTTAATAAAAATTTACATAAAACCAAAATTATCAACAAAACTAGTTTATTTTACGGTTCACACTAACTTCAACCTTAATACAAAATTAGATAACCTATATATTTGATATCATGTGTTGTAAATCTTCATGTTTTTAATAAAGTAAATTTGTACATTGATATATATTAAACAATTGGAGCTTGGTGTAACTTGTTCTATAAGGAATGTTTAGGCCCTTCGGACACTTTGACTCTGTTACTAGTTGGCACACTATTTTATAACTCAGGCTAATAACTTTATAACTAATATTTCATCAAAGTTGGCAGATTTTTTCAAAAGTTATCGAGGTAATGGACACACATATACTGTATATGTAAGAAGAGATTTATACATAAACTAGCTGATTACCCGTGCTTCGCACAAAGAATTCAGGAATGGACAGCCGATTAAAATTGTTGCTGCAACTACATCTGTTTCTGATCTATTAAACCTATTGCTCAAAAGAATAACATGGAAACTTTTAAGTCCAATGGGGCGAAGCTCATTGAACTAAGGGAGACAAAAATTATTCCACAACTTCTACAGAGAAATTCCTTTAATTTGACACCTCAATCATCAAAATCGGTAAAAATAAAAGAGTTTTGCTGTATATTAGAAATTCCTTAAGGAATTAGTATAATAGATTTGAACGAATGGTGGAAACCTGGGGGCCTCAAAACAAAAAGTTATCATGGTCTGACCATGCCACCTATGTTGGTAATAGCTTCTTCCCTACAGGGGAAATTCGCTAAACAAACATCAAATCCATATTTGACTGTTGGTCAATCAATAAGTATTTAAAGAATGTCCATTTAACTAATAAAGAAAAGCCGTATGCTACACATTTACAGGGAATTGCATTTTATACGTGTTTAGTAATCAGCTGACTAAAGCCAAATAAAGACAACATTGGAGCCAATGTGGGTGTGGTGTTATTTTGTGTTGGGACCTAAAGAACTATAGGTTTATAAAACACTAAATTTGATCAAAATCGTTTGGAGCTGTTCATGATAAATTTGAATTCGTTTTTAAGGTCCCCTTGAATATAAAATAAAATCCTGGATATAGGACTATACTTTTCAAAGATTGTCAAAGATGATATCAACATGCTGCAAGTAGTTTAGCAATTTTCTAATGTAGACGCTAATTGTATAGTCATTTTCATTTGAATGATTTGTCTGAGCAAAATGCATAAACATACCGATTTAAAAGAATCTGATGGGTTTAAATTCCTTTTGTAAACATCGTTTGTTTCTCGCAAGTCCTTTGAACAGCATGGACATTTCCTGGTAGACGCTGGACCCGATGGAACGTGTTCACTACAAAATATATGTGAACAACTTGTTAGCCATGCATCTGATGTTAATGGAGTGTGGCACCTTTTATGATTGCAGTACAGTACACCATCCATAACTCAGGATTTAAAAAATTCAACGTGGCTTTTAAAATTCAATAGAATTTTGAATACAGTACGTCTATTATTGCACGGTTTAATAATGCTGCGCAAGCAGAAGAGGAAACAGTGACACAGAGGAAGCAGTCTATGGAGCGAAGGGTTGCCAACAACGTATTTCATAACTGTAGTTTGTGCTATGGTAAAAGGAACAATTTTAATTTAAAACAAAACCCAAAACTCATGTAAGGCATCATATATTAAGTTGACATATATGACGGAAGTCTACTGTAACACATATATGTTATTTTATGACGAATAGATGATTGATAATTACTTGATAATCAGGGAGTTTTTCGAAATTGACAAGATTTTCAAAAGATGTTAGATGAGTGCCGCTACCTTCCGAACAATGTGTAGAGCAAATCGTTTAGATCACTGTAAGGCCTTTGTTTGTACGGATGAAAATTCTTACAGTTATTAATATTTACATCTTACACATATTATCAGATACAAAAACTAATGTAGACCTTTTTTCACCAGGCAAGAAGTCCACACACATGATACAAGAAACAGGTTGAAAATTGCCATTCATCAACACAGATTGGCAAAATTTTGAACTTCACACATAGTAAATTATTTAAAATTGTTCAACAAACTGAATCAATCTGCACGAGACACCACAACCAGCAACTTCAAAAAGAAGGTAACCTCCTGGCTTTTAGATAACCCGTTTTACACCATTTCTGAGTAGGTACTTGAATTTTATTGTAGATAAGTTATAGTTTTTTAAAGATTAATATGTGTTACACTTTGGAAGGAATTTTGTTAAATATATATTGTAGTTATGTGACAATGCCCATTTAATTTGTGTGATCAACGGTAAATAAATTATTTTATTTGATATGCCTGTACACCTGCTTGTTGCTGCATGACTTATTAAGACCGACGAATTCATTATAACTAGGATTATTAACTAATAAGCCAACGACCTACGTGGCAGTTGAATCCATATACAGTTTCCAACCTGCACAAAACATCCTGAGAATGATCGTATGTATACGATCATGCTTAGGATCGACCTCGCGAACTTCAGAGTATAAATCAAAATATCGGTCTAACCCGAGGCTATAGAATTCTAGTCTATAGCTCCGCCAACCATGGTATCCAACAATAATTGTTATTGGTCATAAAATGGCCTGTAAAGTGCCGAAACACTACTAGGATTAAATTTGTCAGTATTGTCGATCAGTTGAATTTTTATTTAATATCAATATAATTAATTAAGTATGTATATGTATATATAAATGGCAATATATTACAACAATAAATTTACACCTTCTTTCTCAATGAAAGTTGCTACAGCAAAGGATAATAGGCAATATTTATAAGATATTTTAAACTGATTACATATAAATTTAGATTTCTTCAAGAAAAAGTACAATATAATATGATGTCATAATAAACAAACTATCTTTGATGACAGAACCAAGGTGGGCAGGTCTCCATTTTATTACGAAGAGCAAGACCGGTTTATTATGAAAAACAACGAGGAAATGTAACTTAAAGGTCAAAGATTAGGATACTGTATCTAAGTACACAGATAGATTCAGATGGTTTGACCTTTTAAATTCTTGTCCGCGTCCTCAATTTACAAACTATTTATAGAATACTAGCAAGTTAAAAGTTAGTTGTGTTATCCTTAGGTCTGCATAAACAGCAAAATATGAGTTTCATAAAGGCATTCCCGCTGTTTTTTACGTGCATTCACCTGTCAAACATTAAAGTGTTCGGCACTTTCACTTCTTCTGCCGCTATGTCACAGAAATACCAACATTTAACAATCGGTAAGTATACAACATTTAATTTGTTAATTTTTAATCCCAGTTGTATTATAGCCCGAAGCAATTTGCTGTGTATGCATTTTCATAAAACTAGTTTCCAAGTGGGATAGCCTTTCTGTCCTTAAAAATGTTAAAAATCGTAGTTGTCAACATTAAGATCACAAGGTGTTAAAGCTAAAAGTTATAATTTTATCAAATACGTTTTCCTGATTAGAGAGTTATTTACTGAATTTGATCTATAATTCATGTACTGTAACTTACTCCTTTTATAATTTGATATTAACTTTCATTTTTTTAAAGCAGAAGAGGGAGTGTTAGCCTACATAACCTTATTTTAATCATTCTAAAGCCAACATTAATTAAGGTACTGGTACATGAATATCAAAAGGTACAATATAAATATGTAAAATCCTGGAAGGCTTGTGGTAATAATAGAAAAGTTCTCAACAAAATAAAACGTAGGGCCTACTATGCTTTTTTCACTGTCATCTTCTTGATGGCATTGAGTTAGGTTGTGGGGCAACTCCTCAGCAGCTCTGAAAGTTTGTATCACTAACAAATATAAAATATGAATGCTATGCAGACTGAAAGCTGTGTGGAATTTTTCAAGCATTCAAAAGTTATGACTGTTCCTAGTCTTTATGTTTATTACAATTTGATTTATGTTAAGGGAAACCTAGATTGTAATATACGACACCCTGATATTCACTTTTATAATAAACTTACTAGACATTGCAACAGTATTAATTTACCAACTTTCAGATTGAGTAAATCAGTAGCCTAAATAGCCACTTGTATACGCAATTTAAACTTTTTAATGTTCTGCCTGACAATGCCAAAACTGTAACTTAACTTTTAATAAATTTAAGAAAGTTTTTGGTAATATTTTAGTCTCACATACCTTTGGTAAAATACATATATATGTTTTTTTTTCAAACACTGACGAAATAAAATTTTAAAATTGCATCCTAGATTTAAGCTGCATTTAAACAGGCAAACCTGATTTTGATATAGACTAGTGAATTTTACCAAATTGTGATACTGTTGTTTATTGTTTTATCTGATGTTGAATTGTTTTATTGTATTGTGATTGATGAAGCCTATTGTAATGTATGTTGCTTGGTGTCTAATAAAGAATTTGAATTTGAAAAGAGGCCTATAATGGTTCAAGGGGTCATGGATTCAATTCCCTGGATGTCCACATCAAGGTGGGTTTTTATCACTTTCCCTGAAAATTCTTAGGTTTAGGTAAACCTCTGATTAAAAATGGCTCTGGCTGAAAAAAAAAAACTGTAAAACACTTAAGGTTCTAAAACCAATATGAAGTAAGTTGTTAGAAGATTTAACTTAAGTTAGTCAGGGCTTAACGGACACAGCTTTCAGCCGTATCCAAGTTGGTGACCTTTTTTTAGACAACATGCTTTCTCTTTTGGGTATTGTGTCCTAAATGTCCTAAATAAGACACTGGGCCAGCCACCCAGGGCAGTTGTCCCTTGAACTTAGTCCTTACAATGTTTTACTCTTGGTAAGTTATTTTAAAAATCAATTTCAATATTATTCTTAACCATAAAAAACTATCTGAGTCTTGTGGGATGTAAATGCAATTAAAAAAATGTTACAAACATTAATAAGCTATCATATCACCTAGAAGGCCAAGGAAACTTAGGACATTCAAAGATAATTAAATGGGAGAAAACATAACAGAGCCCAATCAATAATAATCAATAATCAACGTTTATTGTCAGACAGCACTACAATCATGCAAATGACATGGTCAGGCAATATACATGCAATTGTTCAGAATTTAGTTATAATATAAAACAAGAAATAACAAAAAGCAATAAAAACAAGCAGTAGGCCAAGGTAATAGAATAATAACCTAAATACATGCATAACAATCCATAAGTCCAAATGAGCAATTACAGTCAACAGTCGGCATTACAATTTCAAAAAAGAGTAGACAAGCACTCTACGATTAGAAACAAAATTGTGAAATTCAAACTTAGGTCAAACATACGTAATAAAAAAAAATTTAAAAATACAGGTACATTAACAATAACAATAAATGGTACATGCAAAATCCTTAAGCGTAAGTACTGAACAATGAAAACATCTGATTTGGCAAGGTTTCTAAAATTGGCCAAGCTCTAATACTTATTTTTCCTTATACTGTATCAGATTCAAAAAACTCTCTTATATCATAATACACCCGTCGCAGCAAACCTGCATACTCAGCGAATTTCCAATGAATATATAACATAACACTTAACAGGATTCATAAGAAATGTATTCACAAACAAGCGATATTTAAAATATTAATTATTCTCCATAAGAATAACATTGGGGATGAGTACGCAGGTTTGCTGCAACAAGGCACACAAAATAATGGGGTTTTATGCAAATATCAATAGAACTCATCTTAGTGAAGTCACATACCAAGTTTCATCCATATACATTCATAAATAAGCGATATATAACATTTTAAGTATTTTCCATAAGAATAACATGGAGACCAAGTACCTAGGTTTGCTGCTACAGGAACCATAGGCGAAAAATTGTTTTTTTGTGCAAACAACAATAAACCATAACCAGATCAAGCCATATACCAAATTTTGCCAGTTTATGTTCATAAATAAGCGAGATATACAATTTTTCTTTTTCTCCATAAGAATAACATTAGACAACGTACTGTGTTTAGCACTTTCAATATCTCGGTAACCAATTGACGTAGAGCAATGATCAAAATACCAAATTGTTTGTTTTTTTAAGCTGAATTCAATGGTGTAAATTAAAATTTGATTTAAATTAAAATTACATGTGAAAACCCCAAAAAACACATTTTTGGGGTACAAAACCCCCCAAAAACCCCCCTTTGGATGGTGCGATTCATCTGGTTTTCGAACTTGTTCAAATAAATGGTACTTTACACATTTGTACCAAATTTCATTAAGATCGGACCTTTTTTACGAGAGTTATCGTGCTTACGGACACATATTTATATATAAATATATATATAAATATATATATATATATATATATATATATATATACATATATACAAATTTGAACGAATGGTGTTTTTGGCATCTGGGGACCTCAAAATGAAAAGTTATCATGGTCTCGGGCTTAAGTCTTACCATGAGACCTACGGTAATAGCTTCTTCCCTATAGGGGAAATTCGCTAAAATGGATTCTGAGTTAGCCAATCATAGATCTTATTTTTAAAAGAACGAAAAGGTAGCAGCTTTGTGTCAACATGCAGCTTGTTAAATAATTTAAGACATAAAATAGGGTAACTATTGGCACAAACACTTAATCTACTATATGGCACATCAATGAAAGACTGTTTTCTTGTATTATATGCATGAACATCCATTCTAAGGGGGAAGTCAGCAGAGTTTTTCTTTACATGCAATGAACATACAAAGATATACAGATTGACAACCGTCAGAACCTTAGTTCTAGCGAAAAGTGGTTTACAGTGCTCAAAGAAAGAAGATTTAGTAACAATCCTGATTGCCTTTTTTTCAGCATGAGTACATTTTTAATGTGACAACTGTTTCCCCAGAGGATCAAGCCATAACTTAAGATTGAGTGAAAGAAAGAATAATATGCAGGCAGAACATATGTTTCAGGAACTAACTTAACAAGGTTACTTAACTTAATCTATAAATTACTCGAGCAAGTCTGTTACATACAAATTCAACATGCGGATACCAAGTCAAATTCCTATCAATAAACAAACCTAAAATTTTGATATCATGCAAATTGTTCTCTGACTCATTACCTATATATGTCTGTTCCTTGGCATGCAAATTAAACTCTGGGTTTTGTCCTGATTCAAAACCAGACTATTGGCACTAAACCACAAACTATCTTCGTTGAGAACCTGATGAGAAATCAACTTTAATTCATTGACGTCCCAATGGGAACTCAAAAAAGAGGTATCATCAGCAAACATAACTGTAACTGAATTTGCCACACTACAAGGAAGGTCATTAACACCTATTAGAAAAAGTAGGGGCCCCAGGACAGAGCCCTGGGGAACTCCAGATTTGACCAAAATGCTTTCGGACCTCTCGCCACCTACATCAACAAACTGAACCCGATCAGACAGGTATGACGCAATGAATTTATGAGGTGCACCAAGCTTTAACAACAGAATATTGTGATCAATACAATCAAACGCCTTGCTCAGATCACATGCAGTGATCTGAGCAATTTGCCTGTCCTCAAAAGAATTTAGAATCATGGACACCAGGGACCCCATGGCATCTGTGGTGGACCTACCACTCCGAAAACCAAACTGAGATTTAGAAAAAATTTCAAAAGATTCAAAGTATTTACATACCTGTGACTTGATGGCCAGCTCAAGAATTTTGCCAATTGTTGGGACTAGCGAAATAGGCCGATAGTTTTCAACTTTTGACCTGTCTCCTTTTTTGAGGACTGGAATTACCCGAGAAACCTTCTGAGAATTAGGAAAAATTCCCTCAGACAAACACATGTTGATGCAGAAGACAAGAGGTAACAAGATCACATCAATTATCTTCTTGATCACAAAGCTAGATAAACCATATACATCTTTACTTTTTGAGGGCTTCATAGTAGCCACTAAACTAAGGACTTCTTCACATGACACACCTTCCCATTCAAATTCGACTCTAGACCTTGGTGCTCGCTGGAAGAGTTGATCCACTGATACAGCAGGCTGTTGAATGCTGCTTTTGGCAAGGTTGACGGAGTCCACAAAATAGTCGCAGGCAGCCTGTGCTGATATCTCCGAGGTTGCTTCCTTCTGCTTCAGTGAAAATACTCTTTTTATTGTGGCCCATGCAGCTTGGCATTTGTAACTCGAGTTCTCTATGAAGTCTTGATTAGCTACAAGTTTAGCTTCGTGGACTTTGGTTTTATAAAAATTCCTATAGTGTTTATACACTTTTAGAGCCTGTTCAGATTTTGTAGCAAGATAGACAGTACGGTAAGACATTACAGATTCCTTCAATTTATGTAGTAATGGTGTATACCAGGAAACATTGACAATTTTTGTTTTTGATTTATTCTTTGTTATAAGCTTTAATGGACAGCATAGATCATAAGTTTCAATTAACTGCTTGAAAAACATATCAGATTTGCCTTCTGCAGTTAAGTCTTCTCTATTCAAGATAGCAAGCCAGTCAACACACTGTAGCCTACCTTTCAATAGTTCAATACAAGGATCAGATATATTTCTAATCATACGAGTTTCAGTAAGGTCGGAAATAGTTTCATTAGACCCAACGGTGAAATCAATTACAAACTGGAGCCCATCATGATCCGCTACATCGGGATACACAACATCAGATTTAAATGAATGTGAAGGTATGTCAGTAAATATGTTATCCAGACATGAAGTGTTACGAGTAGGTTTCTCATTAACATGGTAGCAGTTGAACTGCTTTAGAGTACAGAGTAATCTTCTTACGCTAGGCTGGTCCCTCGTAACATCAAATTTTGCGTTAACATCGCCTCCAATAACAATAGGTATTTTTAGGCGAGCCAAATATAATAATAGCTGCTCAAGCTTACTTAGAAAAACATCTGAGTTACCTGCAGGAGAATTATACGCGCAGACCAGCACAATGTCAGGCTCAATCAAGAGAACAGCCACACATTCAAAGTCTTTATCAACAGCAAGCCAGTCGATATTTAATAATTTACAACATATACCAGTAGACTCCCAAATACCAACTCCACCTCTGATAGAATGTTTTCTACAATAGTATGTTATAAGATCATACCCTTCAATATGTACATAACCTGATTCACTATCATTGAGCCAGTGCTCGCACAGACACAATAAGCTATACTGATTTTCGCATCCATAAACAGATAAAAGGTTTTCCTTTAAGTTCAGACCTTGTATATTAAGAAACAACATGTTAAACTTAATTAACTTGGTTTGTCCAGAGTTATGAATTAAGTTGTCACTTCGGAGTCCTGAGCCTTGGAGTTTAAAGATGCCCGTGGCTTAGGGGTAGTGAAGGTGCTTACTAGGGTTCCAGCAGGCCAAAAGTCCTCAGTAAAAATTTCGCTCCACAGTGACTCGGGAATACCAACTTTAAATGAACTGTACGATGGATACTTGGGATTTAACTTTTCAACAATAAAAGAATTGCTAGGTTTTTGCTCTGTCAAAAAATGTTCAATGTCCTCTTTAGTCACAGAAGGAGCTAACCTAGACACAAATATGAAACGAGTTCTGAGTACTGTACTG
Source organism: Allygus modestus (assembly GCA_963675035.1). Classification (NCBI taxonomy): domain Eukaryota; kingdom Metazoa; phylum Arthropoda; class Insecta; order Hemiptera; family Cicadellidae; genus Allygus; species Allygus modestus. The sequence goes on from OY776114.1 coordinate 103,133,568, forward strand.
AGTTTGTTAACTGTTTGAGATTTACCTGTTAACACTTTACGGGTGAAGTGTCCCTCCTTGGTATTGTAACGAATTCTATGGTCCTTGTTATGGGGATGTCGAGAATTGACACTACTGGAATGTGTGTAATTCACAATCTTTGCGCTATGACTAGTTTTTGTTGAGTCAATCAGCTCAGATTTAGAAACAGTATTTCCATTTGGTATAGTATACTCTCGGGCCAAAACGTCACTATAAGTACGACGGCCAGTTGAGCTACCACTGTTTATGTCAGAAAGGTTATGTTGATGTTGACCCTAATTTTTTCTTTTAAAATTTCAACTGTATTTAACTTAGGGCATAATTGTATAGGCCTATTGTAGATAATCATAATACAAATTTAGTCAGGTGTGAAAAATGTAAACATTAGTAGACCTATTGAATTATTTTCTAGTAACTAACTTAGTGCACCCAGTACTACTTTTTTTTAAATGTTGTGTGTGTATTTACGCCAGTTTTAACAGTTTGACGTGTTAGGGAACAGTCCAAACCCTTGCCTTGTTACTAAGCTCGACTTGTTCCTATAATGTGTTACTAAACACCAAATGACAAATGGCAGCTGGGTGCTGGGTTTAGTATCAAACCTTCTCAATATGTTAACATTTTGACTAGGACCGCTCTGGCGAACCTCTAATTATGAGGTGAGCTTTGACTAGGACTGATCTGGCGAACTTCTGATTACGAGGAGAGCTTTGACTAGAACCGATCTGGCAAACCTCTGATTACGAGGTGAGCTTTGACTAGAACCGATCTGGCAAACCTCTGATTACGAGGGGAGCTCTCTAACCGCTATGCTCCCCAGCCAACTTAAACTGAGGTAACAAATGACTATAGATAGCCTATAGCCTACAGATGCCTCACAATAAATGTATTAGGCCTATATGCTTGATATTAAATTGTTTAAACATGTTTTTAGGGTCTTCAGATCCACCACTAGAGCAAGGAAAAATCAGATTGTACAGTATGAGGTTCTGCCCATACTCTGAACGAGCCCACCTCACTCTGCTGGCAAAGAATATACCGTAAGTGTTCATAGGCTAGGCCTACTATTAACAGCAATAATGCAATTTCAGGGAACAAAATATGATTTTGCATTTTATTTCATTTCAATCTGAAACTAGGCTAAAGACTAAGTAAACATTTCCAGTGAAGAATAACCGGAATATTGCACACAATTATAGGGTGATTTAAATTAAAATTTAAATATTAAAACTTTAGTTAACACTATGAGTATAGGCTATGTATTACGCTACCAAACAAACTCTTGACAATGTTTAGCTTCGATCCTGTGTTCATCAACCTGAAGGCTAAGCCGGAATGGTACTCAGAGAAGGTTCCGTCTGGGAAGGTGCCGGCACTGCTGATTGACGGCCAGAGCATCTATGAGAGTCTGATCATTGCCGACTTCTTGGATGAGAAGTTCCCCGAACACCCTCTCCACAGCCGCGACCCCCTGCAGAAAGCGAAGGACAGAATCCTCATAGAATCGTTTGGGAAGGTAGGAGACTGCGGTTGCTCTTGTATTTGTTCTGCATTGGTAATGGCCAAAAATTGTGTTTACCCTCCAAAAAGTGCTCTTTTTGGAAAATATGCTGTTTGTATGGGTTATGCATTTGTTTGTGTTAAAGCGATTTCAAATAGGTCTAAATCACAGACCGCATACAAAAATAGACTGGGCATCCCCACTACGATAGCATTGCAGCTGGTGAAGCGTGTACGCTATCTCATTGGTCCGAGCTTATAAAAATGAGGTCGACTCTAATATAGCATACAAGGCACAGAATATTCTCTGGTCATTATGACAAGTTTCCCTAGACGCTAGGCACAGAACATTCTCTGGTCGTTATGTCAAGCTTCCCTAGACACGAGGCACAGAACATTCTTTGGTCGTTATGACAAGCTTCCCTAAATACGAGGCACAGAAAATTCTCTGGTCGTTATGACAAGCTTCCCTAAATACGAGGCACAGAACATTCTCTGGTCGTTATGACAAGCTTCTCTAGATACGAGGCACAGAACATTCTCTTATGACAAGCTTCTCTAGACACGAGACAAAGAACATTCTCTGTTTGTTATGACAAGCTTCCCTAGATACGAGGCACAGAACATTCTCTGATGACAAGCTTCTCTAGACACAAGACAAAGAACATTCTCTGTTTGTTATGACAAGCTTCCCTAGATACGAGGCACAGAACATTCTCTGATGACAAGCTTCTCTAGACACAAGACAAAGAACATTCTCTGTTTGTTATGACAAGCTTCCCTAGATACGAGGCACAGAACATTCTCTGATGACAAGCTTCTCTAGACACGAGACAAAGAACATTCTCTGTTTGTTATGACAAGCTTCCCTAGATACGAGGCACAGAACATTCTCTGATGACAAGCTTCTCTAGACACGAGACAAAGAACATTTTCTGTTTGTTATGACAAGCTTCCCTAGATACGAGGCACAGAACATTCTCTGTTCGTTATGACAAGCTTTCCTAGACACAAGCCACAGAATATTCTCTGGCCGTCCATTGTGCCTCTTCCCTTCACCTTTGATCCCCCATGAAGGTTCACCATCATATTGTTGATTTACTATTGTTATTGGCCAGACTTAAAATAAGTATTTTTAAAGACCTAATATTTCTTGAATTCACATTTTTCAGGTCACGAGCCCCTTCTATAAAGTAATGACTTTGGCAAATGCTACATTCGAGGACTTTGAAGTTGTTGTGAATGAATTGACCGCCTTTGAGAAGGAGCTGGTGACGAGGGGAAGCAGATTCTTCGGAGGTACTTTGTATATATGTCTTAACGAGTGATTGGCTGAGGTACTGGGTTGTTCTTTGTCCAGTGTAAGATGCAGTACAGTACTGCATGGGCATGGTCATTGGGCATCTAACAGGCCAACTGGCAAATTGAGGTAGGATTTTGATGGTTACCCATCTTTGGAGCTAACAATTTTTTAAGGAATAACTATTTTATTCGTTGTTTCGCTATCTGAATTGAAGCAGTAAACTGATAAAGGTTACATACCTCGTAACTGTCTCCAATTCACTACGTGAATTACAACGCTTTATTCAATTTTTGATACCTTACATGTCATTTTCAAAATCTTCCAGACATGAACATTCCTTTCATTAGTCACCAGAGTTGAAGTTAACTCTTAGAAACGGTACATTTGAACACTTAACACGCATGTGTGTGTTAATCCTTCGCCTGGCAGGTAAAATTTTAGCAATGTTTTCGGAAGTGGCTTGAGTCATTTTAGCGAATTTGCAGACTATTTTTAGAAAATTCGTAGTAATTTTGTTTTTTATGTTGCATATTTGTTTTGTTTAGTAATATTCAAAAATGAGGAAATAATGGGTATGGTGGACTAAATGGTGTGTCTGTGGTGCGAGCGGCTCGAGATGTTTCGAGCGGCTCGAGATGTTCAGGTTCCGGCGCGATGACAGGTTAAATTTGTTGTTGTAACTGAGACACCATTTGTTCGCCAGGCAGCCAGCCGGGCATGGTAGACTACATGGTGTGGCCGTGGTTTGAGCGGCTCGCGATGTTCAAGTTCCTGCACGATGACAGGTTCGTGCTGCCCGCGGACAAGCTGCCGAGACTGGTGAGTGGCAATGCAAAAATACATCAGAAATTTTTACAGTAATAAAATAGTTATTTGTGTCTTAAAGGGGTATAAAGTGTAACATTGTCTCCCTAAGAGAAAGAATGTTTTCCCAAGGGGACAATATACTTTACTCCCGAAATACTCACTTCATTTTTCCCCTACCTACAATTTATTATTAATGAATAAAAAGTACATATTTTATTTTCATACATATATACAAACACAATTAACGTAATAGAACTAACAAACCTTAGTTGACTATAGCTACAATGTTTTTGTTCGTGAAATCAGCTGACCGTTGTGAACCTTCCCATTGTTGACATTGTCTAGTGTAATACGAGAACAGCTGATTCTGAATGAGTGCTGCTGTTGGTAGACGCAGCAAGCTAATAGCGCTACTGTTAAAACATATGGCTCAAATTCCCAAGTGTGGGAGGGAGACAAAGTAATTCCCTTTTCACTCCCCGCCAGAGGGAAAGAGTGCTTGTTAACTCTTTGTTATGAGGGAATAAAGTTGTACTTTACATAATAGGTAAGGGAAAAATAAAAAAAACTTTGCGATCCTCGGCAGATATTTGGGCAATCGCTGTCTCTTCTAGCCATTGTTGGCGATTGTCGTGCGAAACATCAGTTATGTCTTGGGATCTTTCCCCATAGGAACTAGTAAAATGTTTTGGAGATTTCAGAAATATACACACTGTTCACCTAAGCTTTTAACTCTTAAATGGAAACATTATTTTCTTAACTTTAAGAGAAACATCCGTCCTAGTACCTGTACCCTTGTTATATCCACACTTTATTTAAATATCTTTGGAAAGCAATCCTTTATAACAATATTTTATTTTACTTAATAGTTTTGTTATTTTACTGTATTGATTCGACAGAGTATTTCAGAACTCTCTCCGGAAACATCAGGAACTTGTTTGTGGGGTAAAAATATTAAAAAAATAAAATAAACATAAAATAATAGCGGGGCTATCTCGCTTTGTTTCCCGTCTGTCAATTGTCATACCCTATATTGTGAACCACTTGAGATACTGACGTGAAACTTGGCACATGCTTTATATATTTTCGGCTAATTTTGGTATTGAACTTAATGTTTCCAGCTTGTCCCAATTAAAAATGGCGGCTATACAATTTTTTTTACTCGTAAATTTTTGAAATATTTATTCAGAGATTTGAACGATTTAAAATTGAAAGTCAAAAAAGATAGTTTAACAATTTTAAAGACCAACCTATAGCTGAGCAATTGCAGTTTGTATGAAAATAATCGTGCAAATTGTGTGTAAATGACCAGAAATTATCATGCCTTTATTTAAAAAGTTTAAACTACCCAGCTATGGGTCCATTGATCTTTACAAACTTTGTACCATTCTTTAAGGGTTTAAATTAAAAATGTTGTTAATAATTTGATAAATATTTTAAAACTTGTTATTTTCAAGATATTAAGCTCTAAAAAAATAGAAACAGCCTCTAAATTAAGGTAAAAACTAGAAGCATCACATTCAATACCAAATTAGTCCTAAACAAGTACTATACTATACATTAGACGAAAGTACTTTACTGACATATTCCTAGAAAACAGTGTTGGCTTCATTACATAATATGAAATTTACTTTACAAATGTTACAGATTTATATTGAAAGATTTTTCATTGAATTTAGCGGCTGGTTGTGTTAGCGGCGGTCTGTGCAGTGCGGGAGGATGATTCTAAGCTTCCTCGGCAGGTTTTAGGCATGTATAATGTTTTCGTCTGGAAAAGAATCATGCGGTGCGCTGGCAGGTCAACCATTTTACGGTTCTGAGGTTGTATCGGTGTACTTCTCTTCGCCTTGGAAAGTCCTCTTTCATACTTGTGCCAAATTTCAAGGTAGTGTCCAAAGTGGTTCACAAAATATGGTATATCGATTAAAAGGCACACATAGATGGGTAATAGAGCATTACAGACCCTATGTTTACATAACATTTTTTATTTGTTTTAATCTGAGGAACGAGGTAATGTTTCTTGATAATGTTCAAAAACACCGTGAATATGGACAGAAGAAAATGATGAAGTGGGTTGGAGTTACCCCGGACTCTGAGCCCCCCTCCCTCTCGCTCTCAACACTTCTATGTGTCCGGAAGACATCGGTAATTTGTGGCCTGCAATGCCCAGACTTTCTAATTTCTGAATTATAAGCTTTGTGTTCTAAGCAATTAAAGGCTTTGCTTTGCTGAAGTCCATGACAATTCCAGTTGTCAGGGTTCCTTGATCAAGGCCAGCAGTCACTCAAGCCACCACTTGAGTTGTCGCTGGTTGTTGTGTTTGTGAGTGCTAAAGAAGCTACGCCACTGTTGAAGGTGAATTAGAATCCATCTGGGGAGTTGAGATTAATATTCTGTACAAGAAACTGGGATTTACCTTTTGTATATTTGATATAGGAGAGTTATTTTTTAAATAATGAAACTAATAAAAGATTTCATTATTGACTCGATTGTCAGCACTGCAATAGATCCAGCTCTCTCAACAAGTTTGAGCTCATTAAAAATGATGTGTCTTTTAAAGAAGAGATATTTTCACTACCATTAAATTTGTTAATAATATAATTTAAACTAACAATCTTTATATATTATTTCTAAAAGGTGTTTTTTCTCGGAAGGCTACATCTTCAATAATACTTCATCAATACCAATAATTGAGCTATCGATTTGAAGATTACATTCACCGCTTGTTTTGAAGTATAAACAAACAATTAAAAAGATAAATTTATTACTTAATGGGTAATTCTCACATACTTATGGTGGCACTGTCTTACAGCGTCATGTTCAACACAAAACAGGTGTTTCAATGCGCAAGCTGCACGTGAACGGATCTAGTCTAAACATAAACAGATTGTTTGTTGTTTGGCTGTGGCAGGTGGAGTGGGTGTCATCCATGATGGCTGATGAGGCTGTCCGGCACTACCTGGTGCCGCCACAGACTCACGCGGCGTTCATGAGGACCAACCAAGCCGGCGCGCCAGACTACGACATCCTGTGGCACTGAGACAATGGCGGGGAAATAAAGCCTTGTCAAAACTTCACTTTGTCCCAGTACAATTAAAATGATGATGTTGATGGTGAATAATGGTGTACAGGTAAAAAAACACTGTGTCCTCTCAAAAATTATTGAGCGAGTTTTTTTTTGGCCTATACTCTAATACGACCAATATCTGTCTGTTTGTTTGCAAAATTTGTCTCAGAATCCAGCGGAAAGAGCTTGATAAAACTTTGAAATTAGGTGGTAAAAACCTCAACCCAAGGAAAATTCATATTTTGTTTAAGAATTTTATTTGAAAACTAGTAAACCTATCGTGGCTTCGCTCGCGATCATCATTTATAAATATTGTGTTACTGTTCCAAAGCCAACATGGCCTGCTGATTAACTGTGTTTACTCTATCCAGCTGATTGCTTAAAACTTACAGTTGTTTCCCAGTGTTAAGCTTATGAGAAAAAACTCAACTTTAAGGGTCCCCAGGGCCTCTCTCACAAATTATTTTTCTATCAAAAAAGTTTCCTGCACAACTCCATGTTAGGCTCCTTTCAATGACACCAAAAACATAAAAATCAGTTCGGTAGTTTAGGAGGAGTGATTGCCACAAAAAACCTGCTCACCTATTAAATAAGTACTAGTAGCCTGTTGCGGCTTCGCTCGCGATCTCAACGTAATATTATACTGACATTCCCATATAAATATTGTGTTCCCGTTCCAAAACCAACATGGCCTGCTGATTAACTGTGTTTACTCTATCCAGCTGATTGCTTAAAACTTATAGTTATTTCCCAATGTTAAGCTTATGGGAAAAAACTCAACTTTCAGGGGCCCCAGGGCCTCACTCATTAGTGACGCCATTCAATGTGCATGAATACGTACTTAATGAATAAAGATTATTTTGATTTGATTTGATTTGATTCACTCATAAATTATTTCTCTATAAAAAAAGTTTCTTGCACAACTTCACATTAGGCTCTTTCCAATGACACCAAAAACATGAAAATCGGTTCAGTAGTTTAGGAGGAGTGATTGTCACAAAAAACCTGCTCGCCTGTTAAATAAGTATAGATATATAGATGGATTTAAATTTTAACATTGGTCTTATGTAGTTTAAAATTAGTACAAAAGAATCATAACAGCTGTGAATAAATTATCCAGTGGACTGTCAAAGTAAGCAGTCACTAAAACCATTGAATAAAGATTTCATACAGACATCTTTTCACCCAAGAAACTAATCAAATATCACCGAGCATAGCTCTTGTCTCCTTGTAATAGGGTTTAATTTAACAAATATTGAACTTTATTATATATTAAAAAAAAGTTGCATATCTTATTTGCTATGGGTAATTCTATTGTGTAGATTACCTTATTGTAATTAACAGTGTCGCTTGATTGAAAACTTAAGTACTTAATGGCACATATATTTATGTTTATTTGTTTTGTATTTTTATAGTTTAGAATCATTATAATTGTACCTAGTGATTATCAATAAAGTATATATTTTCTTGTTTCGGTTTATTTTTGTATAATTCCTTGCCATTTCAACACCATTATACTGCTGCTGTCTCCAGTGGGATGTGGACCCGAGCTGTTACCGGTATCAGACGCTGTCGGATCCTTCTGGATTCGCGCGGCTCGCAATAATTCGGCATAGCTCGTTTCTACGCCAGTGTTGTATGAGAAACCTCAGTTGAGTGTAGGGAACACTTGTTTGTTTCTCCATTTGGTTCAGTTCTGATTACCCACCATGTTTTCTGCGGCAGGTAATCAGAACTGAACCAAAGTATATACAGTAGAGTATACTCTTAACTGTCATCGCCTCAACCGCCCATGGGATTAACCGCCTGATTTCCAGGAAATAACTAACATCCGCCGCCGTATCCGACGCATAATAGTATACCATACAAATCTTTCAGGTCACAACAAGTCAATCATATGTTCCCGTATGTACCAAGTATGGCATTTTAGTACCTATTTTTGATGTGTCGTATTAGTTCTATCATTTTAAGTGGTTGATATGACAATACCCAAGTGTTATTCATTTTAACCACCCTTTTAGTTATACGCCCAGGGCTCGGTCCCATGATGGGCAGTTAAGAGGGTGTCTACTGTAAATGTCCTATAAGCCGTATTAATATATATATATATATATATATATATATATATATATATATATATATATATAGATATGTAATTTACAATCAATTTATTGTTTGTACAATTATTATATTAAACAAATTATATAGGTGAATTTTAAAATATATACTTAGTGTCATTTCATGACACTGCCGATTAAAGCATACTCGTTTTATTATTAATATTTTTACCCCAACCAACAAATGAATTAGAAAAAATAATATAAAATAAATACACCCGTCGTAGTAAACCTGAATACTCAGCGAATTTCCAATGGAGATATAAATCTACTACATAAAGCCACTTACCAAGTTTCAAAAAAATTCACAAATAAGCAATCCCCATAAGATTAACAAGGGGCTGAGTACGCGAGTTTGCTGCCACGGGAGACTTTGACAAAAAAAGTTCTTTTTAAGCAAATATCGATGCACCACAACTAGATGAAGCCGTATACCAAGTTTAGTCAGTGTACGTTCATAAATAAGCAAGTTATAAAATTGTTCTATTCCTCATCCATAAGAATAACATTAGACAACGTACTGTGTTTAGCACTTTCAATATCTCGGTAACCAATTGATGTAGAGGAATGATCAAAATACCAAATTGTGTGTTTTTTAAAGCTGAATTCAATGAAAAAAGACTAAAATTTGACGATTTCCTAAATTATATGTAAAAAATTTTTAAAAAAACCATTTTGGGGGGACAAAATACTCCTTTGGATATAGCGATCTGGCTGGTTTTCGAACTTAAAGTCAAAAATATTGCTTTACACTTTTATACCAAATTTCATCACAATCGGATAGTTTTTATGAGAGTTATTGTGCTCACGGACACACATATATATTTATATATACAGTTTTGAACGAATGGTGTTTTTTTGGGTCTGGGGACCTCACAGCGAAAAGTTATCATGGTCCCGCGCCTAGGTCTTCCCATGCTGACTAAGGTAATAGCTTCTTCCCTATAGGGAAAATGATGGTGAGAGCACATGACGCCTGAATCAGAATAATGACCTATTTTTGTAGGTTTGCAATTCAATTTTACTGTCATATTCCTTCATTTTTACTTTCTCCCCCTTTATGGAGAAAGTATTGTTTTCGTCAAAATTTTAGAATTTGAGTTGGTTGTGGAAATATTCGTTTTGGTGCTCCCTGAACCCAAAAAAGTGGTTTTTACGTGATGTCTGTCTGTGTGGATGTGTACAGAGCTAGAGCCCTAACCAATGGGCCGATTTTTATGACATTTGGTATGTAGGTACTAATCCACAATATCTCCAGGTGTTTTTTGAATTTTTTTTGAATTTTCGATTTTTAAGGGTAATTATTATCCCCCAAAAATCACGAAAAATCAAAATTTCTCAAAAACGGCTCTAACGATTTTGATTAAACTTTGGTCGTTTGTAGAACTTAAGTTTTCCAACAAGATGACACCACCCGCATGTCTGTAAAAATTCGGGTTCAGGAATTACAGGACTTAAAACATCAAAAATTCAGTTTTTTGGATTTTTCATAAAAATACATAAACATAAAAAAATATTACTATTCACCATTAAAAAGAGCTAAAAAAACTAAATAATTTAGTATTTTGAATTACTATTCTACGATTGCTGGTTGCGGAAGAAATTGGAATTTTCATTTTGCGGTAAACGCATCAGTACGTTGTCCAATGTTATTCTTTCGGGGAATACAAAAATTACTATTTCTCTCTTATTTACTGATAAATTTCATTCAAACTTTATATGCTTGTCAAGTTAACACTGACCAACAGAGGAAATTCGAAATATGTTGCCCCTTAATAATCCTGGGGGGAATAGGGGGCATTTCCCCTCTTAAAACCACGAGTGTAGCAATGGATTCTGTAGTGCCCCCAAAGTAGGGATTTGGGTGGTTGTTTTTAAAACAACTTGTTTACAAGATTTTCTGTACATTCGACCGTTCTTTGTATTCTATATTTTGTAAATAAAAAGTAATTTATTCATTAAAGTTGGGCTAAAAGGGAGAAAGTATGTGTCAGTTTCCTGATACCGTTTATTAATGAATAGTGAGTAAATTGCATGAAAAAGTAATTTTAGTATCAATGTAACCTCACTGTTAAAGACCGGTGGCATGAGTTGATAGACACGACAGAGGCATTGAGGTGCATGATCAAAGCCAGGGGTCTCTGTGTTGACCGAATGGCTGGCTTAGTATATGAATATGAGTCTGTAACCCGAGGGTTCTGTCGTGGACCTATCGGCTGGCTGAATACGCATGAGCCAGTAGCCCAAGGGCTCTGTCGTGGCCCTAGCAGCTTGCTGGGTACATGAGCCGGTAGCCCAACATGAGGGCTGCCGTGTGGACCGATTGGCTATCAGGCTGGTACCACACACTAACGAGACAAATTTCTCAATATTTGAACTGCGGTAATTGGTCGATTAAATATTCTAAAAGTACCTTCTTTTCAAACCACTGGAAAGTAATAAAAGTTAGAAGAAGTTTTTTTTATTTATGTGTTAAATCTTAACTTTAAATATGATAACTATACGCACAAGTTTACAATTACAAGTCTATTAATTTGTTAAATCATGAATAATTGGTTTGATTCACTGACTGACTTTTTCGATTTCGGTGAGCAGTTCTTGGCCTCACCATAAATGGCACACAATTTTATTGATTAGTGTCAGGGCCGGTTTTAAGCATTAGGCTAGGGGCCCGCACCACACAGAACAACACATAAAGCGTCATGGAAGAAAAAAGGTCATCGCCCAACTTTATACCTGGACGGCAACAAGGGCCCGAATCACTGGTTAACCCTAGGGGCCCACAGCACCGAAATCCGGCCCGGATTAGTGTTGTCTCCAGAGTTACCAGTATACCTCCTTGGTTAGACTGAATAACTGGATTGGATTGAAATGAGCGTTCGTGCATGATATTAAGAACAACATTTTCCAGCTACAATTTAAAATTAAAAGTTTGAATGATTTATATTATTTTAAACGGCACGGAATAAGCTTCACAAATCCATTAAAATTAAAATTAAAAATTTTTGGGCTCTTCTTTCCTTAGTCAGTGCAAAATAATCTGAAAAATGGCTTTGGCATTAGAGCGTACTAAAATAAAACATATAACAAATATTTCACTATATCTTGAGTATGGTCTTATTATCAATATTATAAATGTCTACTATATTATGATTATTATTATCATAGACTAAATGCAAAATTATAGTAAATCATAATACAACCATTTGTGTACAAATCAATAAACATTTATAGGATCTGATCAGTGTAGGTTGTTACACTTGGTTCTTAACACCCAGAACATATGTTTGTTATGCTCAATTGGATATTGAATGAAAAATCAGCAATCTGGAGAAATGTCACTGTGGTGTTGTGAGTCATTGTGCTGTGTGCGTTATATAAATGAATAATGTTTATATTCGTAGGTAGGAGTAATTTATTAATTCATAGGTGAAACATATTCAAGATTAAAATTCAAAATGATTGAAATGGAGCAAGAAACTGTCTATGGGACACATGAAGATTCTCATGTTGTTATGTCAGAGAAGGTTCAGTCCCTGGCTGGCAGTATTTACCAAGAGTTTGAGAAAATGATTGGTAAATACGACGAAGATGTAGTGAAAGATTTAATGCCTCTTGTAGTGAACGTTTTAGAATGTTTAGACCTTTCTTATACTGAAAATCAAGAACATGAAGTTGAATTAGAGCTACTAAGGGAAGATAATGAACAGCTTGTTACCCAGTATGAAAGGGAGAAGCAGTTGAGGAAAACAGCAGAACAGGTAAATATCATTCTCTCTTTGTCCCTGAACTATTTATAATCATTCTGGTTATCAGCGATATGTTATTAAGTAGAGCCAGTAGTTGTTTATTCAATGCTATAGTCCCTAAAAAAAGTAGGGCTACGCCTAGGCTTTTTAGTTTACTTTAACCTTAAGCCTCTAGGTGTTGTTTGGAAATACGTGATAGAATAGAGAACACGAGTGTTGTAGTAGTCCACGGGTCCACGAGATTGCAGTTCACAGCTAAAATTTTTATGATAACAATACACTCTTACGGGTGCAGTACGATAAGCGTTTACAAAATAATTTAATATAAAATATAAAACTCATTTAATTTATTCAGTTATAGTCCATAGGCCTAGCATAAATTTGCTAAGTATATAACTGCTATAGCTTCTTAGGTTTTATTGTAAGGACCTATGTTTACATACCATGCGATTATTGAAGGGTGCCTTGCTCTCTGTTTTTCAACAGATAGGCCTACTAGGTTTTCAGTTTAGTTTTACATAAAGATGTGAATAGACTCCCTAACCTAACCTAAAAAGCATGTCTTAAGACGTCGCCTCCTTTTAAGTCTTTATTACTGAAACCGTTGGGAGCCAACTTTGAATTTTTGTGTCATAAGAACAATGTTAACTTTCGAGGAATTAGGTTTCAGTGTCAACTCATGGGAGTCCTCCAGTGAGTTCAATTTGATAGTGTTCAAAGTGTAGGCTATACAAACTGATAGAACAACGCACTTTCTATGACTTAGGCCTACTTACTTACTGCTGCGTCGTCCCGTAGATCACATCAGCGATGAGAATAGTAGACATAATGCTGCCTCTCTCGTGCATCAAAATGTAGAACCGAGGGTCGAAAATACACCAACACAGAATAGAACCAGGGTTTGGTTGGGTAGTTAGGTTAGACTTGGATAGATTTAAGCAGATAGCCTATATTCCTGTATAATATATACTATTTCTTTAGTATATTATTAGAATATTATAATATTTCTTTAGTTCTATCTTGAGTTTATAAATATTTATAATAAATGTAATTTTCTATGGGATTTTGTTAAAAAATTTGGGCCGAGGTAGCTAGCCTTATTCTCTTAACAATCTTGGGTTGTGAGCTATTGCTGATCGGTTTTTTCTATTTCTAGTAAATAGTGATGTTGTAAGGGGACACAAGTGACATTATTGTTGATTGCAAACATTAATATTTCTAAAATAAAAATACAAGTCACAGTTAGGATTTGAAGATACTGAAAAGCTATATTACCATGATCTTAAGGGCGTAGGTCATATATATACCTAATCGCCCTCTTTTGGAGTTTAAAAATCAAATCAAGATTTGTAACAGAAGAATTAGCCTATCCCATAATATTATGGAGTAGCTAATGGGAGATTCAAAGAGGCTGAAGTAAACAAGCCTAGCCAAATTGGCATTACCTATCCTACAAATGTTCCGGAGAACAAACAGACCAGCTGAGAGCTCTTTGTGAGATACAGGATGTGTTCCTCCCAGGTCAAGCCATCATCCAATCTTACTCCCAGGAACGTTACGGAATTCACATTTGCCGATTGATTTTCGCCAATTTTAAGATTTGGAAACTTTGTCTAATTTGAATTTTGACGCTGCTTTGTCTGAATGAAAATTTAGTTAGTCTTGAGTGGATTGAGAGAGAGTTTTAAATCATAAAAATACCGTGCAAGTTGATAAACTTTGATGTGAGCATCTATTTCAAGTTTGGTTTGATCTCTGTTTTTGGTGAAGAGGGTTGTGTCGTCGGCATACTCAACCAGATTGACGCCCGGAAGGAAGAGGTCAATGTCATTGATGTAAATTTAAAACAGTAGGGGCCCTAGAATTGAATCCTGAGGCACCCCACTTTGTACTTTACAGGGAACTGACATTATAGGAATTTTTGTTCCATTTTTTGTTTGAAATTTAATATCAGTGACTTTATTTCTGTCTGATGTAATTTATTACCCTACAAATAGAAAAATATCAAAAATCAGAATACTCAATTTTAGAACATTCAATAACGGACTATTATTGATACCTTCAATTTGACGTTTAAAACATTCTTTTAACTTGAGCTGCCTAGGATAAGGTTACTGACCTGTGAGGTACTTCACAGCATCAGTAAATTGGTCAAATTTGACAGCAGCCAGCCGGGATGGAACTTGAGTTCAAAAATTTTATTCAAAAATATATTTGTATACAGTAGTACTTTTATACTAAGGGAACTGAATTAGTCCTAAATTTTTCCGAATGATTAATAGCATGTTTTTTAGGGTCAGGTATAGGCCTACTGATGGTTAAGTTGTTGCCGCATATAACCAGGGTCGTACTCAGGGGGGCAGGGGGACAACTGGCCTGGGGCCCGGGCGGCCGGGCCAGTTTCTTATTTAGGACACTGTTGTCCAAAAAAAGGTCACCAACTTGGATCCGTAAGGCAACAAAGACCCACACCACCAGGCCTGCCCAGGGGCCCGTGAAAGCTAAGTACGGCCCTGCATATACAGTAACTGTGTGGCAGGAGAGCTTGAAGTCAGCACAACGGTCTAGTCATTAGCGCCAAGTTGTGCGCCTTCACAAAAATGGACTCCCAGACCCCCGCTTTGGGTCGTTCTCCAGTTGTTATTATAACTCAATGTCCCTTCAAGTATTTTTGTATATAGTAGGACTATATTATTTTGAATTTTTTGAGACATTTGGGATGTATCCACTCTAGATTTTATATTCAATAATTTGTTTATACTCTACCATGTGAAAGTTACATTGACAGTTTACTGTATATTTTGCTACAGCTGTTATGATTCTTTTGTTTTGATTCGGAACTCCATAATCCCAATATTAATATTTGCAATTTTCAAGGTAAAAATTAGATGTAAAAAATTGGAAATTGTAACTTTTGATAATTTTCCTGGGAGTTTTCTAGTACAAAGCTACCTGCATGCCAAATTTCACGTTTCTATCTGATATAGAAATGGTCTAGAATTCGTATACGTGAGGGAGTGAGTTATACATCCGGCTGTAGGCCTAGGTATTTAGATTAAATGTTTGATTCTTCCTTAACTGCAGTTCACCTTTTCTTGTACCGGTACACCAAAAGTTGCTGGTACTTTGCAATTCCATACTTTGGCATTTGCCATTGGTTCAACAGCTTTAGTAAACTCTGTGATTGTTTCTGTTTTAATAAATGGAAACATGAAGTTGTTGATACGACAATAAAACAGCCCCATATGTGTTGAATCTCGACCATTGATGAAAATTATATCACTGCATGTAAACAAATCTGCTTAAGAATTAATTGAAAATATTAAAAATATTTGAATTAGGCATAATCCTGAAGTTTGTATTCACTTTATATGCCTTTTAGGACAATCTGTGTTGTTTATGAACAAAATTATTTAGAATCATATTTTGTAAAACACACCAATAAAGCAGGATAATTTGTAGGTCTTTACTGTTTCTTGTTGGATTAAAATATTGAAGAACAGTGTTACATTACAAAGATACACCTTAAGATGAGTCGTAAGACTGTAGTCTTTATCTTCCTGTAGGATTTTCTACAACAAAATAAGGAACTTAACAATTATTTTGTTAACGTTTAATTAACTTAATAGGAACATATATTATTTTAAAGATAGCCTAACAAGAACTCAGTAGGTTGGGCTAGATTTGATAGAACGTGAATCACACGATGAGAACGTGTGTGGCCCAATGTTAGTTCCTCAGTGACAGTGACCCTGGGGGCCTCGCACTATCACTAATGTGGGCCACCAGTGATTGCTGGCGACGGAACACTCGTTACCCGGTCCTAATGAGATTGCCAACTGATTACCACATATTGGAGACTGATTGATTGATTTACATTTTTTTTTCTTCCTTATTTAATTACAGTTCAGTCGATTCTCTGATCGATATCAATGTAATGTCGCCATCCACTTGACCGAGTGTTCGGAATCTATGTTTATAAAGATAATTTATCTCATAAATTGGCATCTTATTAGACATTGTAATTTGCTGAGTAACATGGAATAGTGTACAAGAATTCATTAATTTTGAGAAGGTTAAGTGCAAATTATTATTAATGTAAAGGTGTTTTTTTGATAATACTTATTGATAATCTGATTGAAGGAAAAAATATTCAATTTAGTATATAATTGCCTAAATTGAATTTTCCCCAAAAATCTTGAACCTGTTTTGGTATAGTTCCTCTTGCTCCAATAGGAAGGCCAAATACTACTTTAAATTTATAAATTTTGTATTTTTTTTAATGACATGCTCATGTTTTTTTATACATTTTTACTTTATCCAGGTGGACTTCCAAAGATTGGTTTTCATTTTGTTCGGACCTTATTGTAATTCATTGATTCTTCTTTCTATTGATGACTGTGATGGAAAGAATTTCTTTCATTTTGTAAATATAATGTAAATTCCATTTCCTACATACTGAGGAGGTGGGCCCGGATGTCATTTTTCAGTTGACAATGCTAATCAGCATAATTCATGTTGTAACGGAATAATTTAAATCATGCATAGATTTATGAATGTGTTAAAGTTACAAGTTACCACTTCATACTATATTAAACATAAATCTTAAAAAAAGTAAATCGAGAAATATTTTTTTCACAAGTTCCTGCTTAAGTGGTGTACGGTCAGAAGACTTAAAAATCTCTCCTGAAACTTTTGAACTAGAATAATATAGCATCTGATTCTTAATTTGATCTAAAATACTAAGTTTTAGATACATATCCTTAAATATTTAAAATTAAAAAATTAATAACAAATTAGAATACTTAAAAGTTCAATCAAAATAGATATATGTAGAACTTTTAAAAATTAAAATTAAACTTGTTTTAAATGATTTTAACATAAATATTTTTATCTTAATTGTCCTTAGAAAATTAGAAGTACTACTGCAAGAGGCATAATGTTATTTGGACAAATCACTTTTATATTGCATTTTTTTACCAAAGCAGTTTTGTAGGTTCCAGTCAACAACTGTAGGCAGTTCAGCAGATAACGTTTTCTAATTATCACAACAGCCCTACTAGCAGCAGATCAGAGACAGGGTGTTGCCTAAACTATCCCTCCACCTGTTGTTAATTGAGCCGTCTAGTCCATTGTAATTTGATTTGGTCATTCACTCTGTAAGGAGCATTAAGTTTCAGCCTTGTATGAAATGCTTGACTTCTCTTTCAAGGCTGTGCCATGTCAAGTTTCACCTTGCATTCCTCCTTGTTCCATGTACAATGTCTCTTTAGCTCTTTAGTCTTCTTTGGTAATATTTTAAGCAGTTTGAATAGCATATGTATGTTATTTGGTAATATGAACATAATCTGATATAAAATATTTAGTGTTATCAATTACTAATTAAAATGTTATCTGCCTTACTTTTGATAAGGGTTTTAGAGTTCTTTGGACGGTTATTGGCAATATAAATGATTTTCAAGTAGCAATACAAAAATTGTTTAGGGATTTAGGAAGTTTCTTTGAAATAATTAAATAACTTAGGCCTAGTTATTATGATATATAACTTAGATAAACAATACAAGAGCAGAACCTTAAGCAAAGATTTTTTAACTGCAACTTGGGGATAACTCTTGATTCGACTCTCAACTGGGGCCCTCACGTGGATCTCGTAACAAAAAGAATCTCCCGGGTTGGTTTTTTGTTGAAGAGATTATTAAATGGGGTTCCATTAAAATATGTCATCACTTCATACTATGCATTTTTTCAACCATCAGATACGGGCTTATTTTTTATGGAAATTCATCTAAAACGCACAATATCCTTTTGATTCAGAAAAAAGTTGTTAGAATACTCACAAACTCATCATGGAAAGCTCACTGCAAACCTCTCTTTAAAGATCTGAAGATTCTGACTGTCTACAACTTATACATTTTTGATTTAATTTTATATATCTTTAAAAATCTGAGTAGTTTTAATTCAAGAAATAATATTCACTCCTACTCCACACGAAATCAGTCAAAAATTGATGTATCTTATCGAAGAATGTCCAAAACTCAGTCTAGCCATGTCATTATAGGAATTAAAACTGTACAACAAATTACCACAATTTGCTCTTGACATTCCATTTAATTCATTTAAGAAAAGACTATTTGAATGGCTACTTTCAACCCCATTTTATTCTGTTGATGAATTTTTAGAGCTAAATAGTAGAGATATTGTAATTTGATTATTTTTAGAAGAATTGCATAACTTGACGGTTTTTTAACATGTATTGATGACAATAAAATATTCATTATTCATTATATGGCTTCATCTGGATGTGGTTTGTTGTTGTTTGCACAAAAAACAAAATTTTCAAGTATGGTTCCCGTAGCAGCAAACCTAGATACTAGGTCCCCATGTTTTTCTTATGGAGAATAATTAAAATGTTATATATCGCTTATTTATAAATGTACATGAATGGAACTTGGTATGTGACTACTTTACTTAGGTGAGTTCTATCGATATTTGCATAAAAACCCATTATTTTGTGTTACTTGTTGTAGAAAACCTACGTTCTCATCCCCAATGTTATTCTTATGGAGAATAATTAAAATTGTATTTATCGCTTATTTGTGAATATATTTTTATGAAACTTGGTATGCGGCTTTATGTGGTATTAAGACATTGGAAGTTCGCTGCGTACGCAGGTTTGTTGCGACGGGGTTATTTTTTTCCTAACCAACCGCAACATATATACGTTTATTCTTCTAAAGCAAGTTTTTAAATGTTAATAGCGACCAATTCTCGATTTTTGCTTCTCACGATGAGCTAAACGATCGGGCTTAACAAGACGAGAAGAATGATGATAAACTGTTGTAAGGTGTAGGCCTATCGGTTTTTGCTTCTACATCCATCGTGTAAGCTAGTACATTGAGACTGTATAGCCTACTTGACTTCATACTTATATATTATATACTATTTACATACGGGACATTATATATCACATAAGTACAGTAAACTCTCAGAAATCTGGACTCTCGTGGCGGACGGCCAGTCCGGATTTCAACAAATCTGGATTTCCCTGAGGTGGGCATGAGTAATACAAGACACAAACAAGGCAGAGTGACGTCTGCACTATCAAAGCGGGTGCAGTGTACTGTACAGTGTACTTTCCTGCCGTCTCTTCTCTCGCGCGACAATTTCCACTGCCTCGTAAATCATAAACAACATAAATTTTACTGAAACACAGAGCGCCTGACGATTCAAACTACAGACATTTGAGTAAAGTATACTACTCACGTGAATACTAAAGGTACTAAAATTGAAGTGTTGTTTTTTTAGCGAATTTCCCCTATAGGGAATAAGCTATTACCGTAGGTCTCATGGTAAGAATTAAGCCCAAGACCATGATAACTTTTCATTCTGAGGTCCCCAGATGCCAAAAACACCATTCATTCAAATTTGTATACATAGTAGAAATGTTCTCTCCAGATTAAAATTTTAAAATCTTTATTAATTTTCGTTCATGCTAACTAAACAAAATAGGTTAACCACAAAATATAAACAGATAATAAAAATCACAAATCATGAATGACACTTGGTATGTGACTTTACTTAGATGAGTTCTAGTGATATTTGCATAAAAACCCATTATTTTGTGTTCCTTGTTGCAGCAAACCTGCGTACTCATCCCCAATGTTATTCTTATGGAGAATAATTAATATTTTAATTGTTTGTGAATATATTTCTTATGAATCCTGTTAAGTGTCTTAATGTGTTATGTTATATATTCAATGGAAATTCGCTGTGTATGCAGGTTTGCTGCGATGGGGGTATTTTGTTTTTAATTGAAGTAACAAATTAAAAACAATTCTAGGCCGATCTAGATTTCTGAGAGTCTACTGCTTATATACGGTTGATTGATCAGTGGTGGCTGACTGGGGTTGTATTGCAGAAACTGCTGGAGGTGGAGGATGCCACGGAGGATGAGCGGAAGGAGTTGACGGGGAAGATCGAGAGCCTGGAGTCCATCGTGAGGATGTTGGAGCTCAAAGCCAAGAACTCCTCCGACCACGGTAACGTGTAGTGCGCCACATGTGTCATGGAGTTTTGTTGGAAGGGTTACATATCAATGAAAAACAAACATCTGATATCAATGATATGATTTTAAAGTATTTTTTTAGAACATCAGATGCGACAACCTCATAATATTGTGATATCATAAATATTTAGTTATGTAGACGACCTTTTAACTGTCCTCGCTTTAACCACCTATTTAAATTTTTTATTTTGAAAGATCATTATTGTCCCAAAACCTTTTATAACATAACAAAATTAAAATTGCAAAAAACGAACAAAAAAAGGCTGCAATGATTTTGATTACAATTCTGGTGGTTTTTAGTGCTTTAGGTCCACCATCTGAATTTCCACCTGAATTTCTGGGAAAACTCAGGTTTAGAAAATAAAGACTTACAAATGTTCAAAATGCTGTATTTTTGGATGTTATCAGAAATTCTTAACTTATAAAATATACTTAGCAGCATTGAAATGAGCTTTCAAACTAAACTGATGAAACTGTTGAATTGTTCTTCAATGATTAATAGTCGTGAAGAAAACTGGAATTTTCAATTAGTGGTTTATATGTATTGTCATGTACCTATTTTCTATGGGTTTCAAGACATTTTCATTTCCCTTTTATTTACTGAACAGAACACTTTCATTAAATCTCGGGATAAAGATTAGGCTAACATTGACCATCAAATTATATTCGGAATATGTTACTGTCTGACCTTGGGGTGGGAGGAAGAGGGGAGATTTTCCCCCTTAAAACCCACTCTGTGCAGCAAATGACTCGGTAATGCCTCCATCAAAGGGATTTGGGTTAACATTTCTGTTAAATAGTTCACTTAGAGACGTAAATGTAATTGTTTATGGTTGTTTACAGGCTACCATACTTTATATTCTGTGCATACTTAATGTAGAAATATAGGTAGTTAATAAAGAAATGTATCAATTAAGATTTAAAGGTATAAAGTCTGACTCAGTTTTCTGATACCGTTTATTTTCAACATATTTGCCTTGCCTTTTTCAACTTATTTTCAGTTTTTCCTCCCTCAACTATGTCTGACAGTGAGGATTTCATATTAAATTTGTATTTTCAGTATACAGGCTAGAAGAGAAAGAACAGGAGATGAAGAAAGAGTATTCAAAATTACATGAACGATACACAGAACTGTTCAAGACCCACATGGACTACATGGAGAGAACGAAAATCATCATGGGTAACTCAGAACGATTGGAAGGACCCGGCAGAAGCAGACTCGGCAACCTGGGGATGACCCAGCTGAATAGGTAACCCTATAATCACTGATATCAGGGTGAGATTATCCGGGACACAGAAGTCGTAACCAGAAGTTTGTTACCCTGTAAGTCATTTTTTGTAAGTCTAGGCCGTTCTAAATAACTAAATTAGAGTGGCCATAGATGAATTTCAAACGGCGGGCCTGTCGGAGTTGGAGGTGAGATTGTGATGGAAGTCCAATACAGTTTTTGTTTTGTTTGAGTTTTGTGAGAGAATTTTCTTTTCTCTTGACACAGTCAGTTCCCTTTGGGGTCAAACACACATAACCTGGTAATGATAAGGGGTCCTGAGTTGCCTAATCCTGTTTAGGTTGGGTTGGGGACAGGCAGTCAGATTGACTTTTCAGAGGGCCAACTCCCGAGCTACTCTGACTGCTGTGATCAGGCTCAAACTTCCATCCCCCCAACCCCAACCCAACCTCACCAACCCCTAACCCCCCAACAGGCCAACTCAACTGTCAGGGTATCCGTGTACAACAGCCAGGGACCACATTCTCAGGTCGGGGACTGAACCCGAACGTTCCGTTCCCAGCTGCTGCAAATGGACAGACCAAAGGTGAAACGGAAGCTTTCATAATGGACAGCCAAAAGGCTTACCGTATGTTATGACCCTATGAATAATGAATAGAATATTTTATTGTCATCAATACAATACATGTTACAAACAACTTGAAGTTATACAATTCTTCTAAAATTAATCAAATTACAATATCTCTACTTGGAAGCCCTAAAAATTCATCAACAGAATAAAATGGGGTTGAAAGTATTCATGCAAACAGTCTTTTCTTAAATGAATTAAATGGAACTAGTGGCTTACAGGGGCTATAGCCCCTAACATATGGGTTTTGTGTAAGGGGATAATCACAGCTGATCATTAATTCATTTTGCTTATTAATAAAAACACTGTAGTGATATTTCCATAAGAAAATCATTAGATATTTGAAGTCCAGTTGAAGCCCACGTAATTTTTGACATTTCTGATATTTTTCCCACCGTCCTTGGCCCTTAAGCTTTAAAATGAGTCGTCATAACGTAACTTAACTTCTTCCTAGCTCAAGATATTTCGTGGGCACCGATTCGCTTACGGAATTAAATATATATATATCAAGAGCAGTTTGTGGTAATTTGTTATACAGTTTAATTCCTACAATTACATGGCTAGACTGAGTTTTGGACATTCTTCGATAAGGTACATAAATTTTGTTCGTGTGGAGTAGGAGTGAATATTATTTCTTTAATTAAAACTACTCAGATTTTTAAAAATATATCAAATTAAATAAAAAATGTATAAGTTGTAGACAGTCAGAATCTTCAGATCTTTAAAGAGAGGTTTGCAGTGAGCTTTCCATGATGAGTTTGTGAGTATTCTAACAACTTTTTTCTGAATCAAAAGGGTATTGTGCGTTTTAGATGGATTTCCATAAAAAATAAGCCTGTATCTGATAATTGATCACATATTTTAATGGAACCACATTTAATAATCTCTTCAACAAAAAAGCGACCCGGGAGATTTTTTTTGTTACGAGATCCATGTGAGGTCCCCAGTTGAGAGTCGGATCAAGAGTTATCCCCAAGTACTTCATAGTTACTGTTTTTTGATGAATACCAGGAGGCAGTTTTTTAAAGTAAAAATGACTGGTTGTGTTTTTGTATTGTTTAAAAATAAATTATTTGCATGGAACCAATTGGTTGCTTCTTCTAGAGTGGATTCAGCTACCTTTTTGAGCTCCAAAACATCTGAATTCAGAGAAAATAAAACTTGTCATCTGCGTTCTATACATGTAAAGGCATTTAGGTTTGCCGGTAAATCGTTAATAGAAATAAGAAAAAGTAAGGGATAGGTCATTTGCTGTACCCATTGTCAACTGCTGCAACATGCTGTGTGGTGTGGCAGGTCGACGGGCCCGGTTTCGTTTGGCTTCCAGTCGCTGGAGCAGAGTGCGGCGTCGCTGCGGCCGGCCGGCAGTCCCGGGGAGTTCTGTGGCGGCCCGGCCTCGCCGCCCGACAGCAACCACTCCACCACCAGCCTCCGCAACGAGCTACAGCCGCAGGTACAGGTTCACCTAATATGTGATTGAGCAAGGTACAAATAAGAAAAAGGCCAATTTCTGTCTTTTTGCAAGTATCTGAAACTATTGTACGTTCTAGAAAGCTGAAACCTAGAAAATTAGATGGGAAAGATCTCCACGGAGCACATCTTTGATTTTTTGTTCTATTTTTTCTTAAATATGACCTTAAAGTATAATCAGCAATTTCAGATATCGAAAATGAACTACACACACAGCTGTGATTATTTATAGTGTGATTTTAAGCTACCGCTTTGTTTTTGTTTTTTTTTATTTTTGATTTAGTCTCTGAATCATTTTTCTAACGATTAAAAATGTTAAAACACCTGGTTGTCGAGTACAAAGAATGGTGTCAAAGGTACAAAACAAATTAATCTTAATTACTCAGTAGGGGTGTGTGAGTAGTGATTTTTTTAATCGAGTCGAGTCGAATCGAGTAATGCCAATTATTTTCGAGTTTCGAGTATTTTCGAGCGAGTATTTGCCATCAGTTGGTAGTTTAAAATAGAGTAATGGGATTTGAATACCACCCTAGATTTCATAATCTAAAGATGGTTTCTAACTAATACTTGAGTAAAAATACTAATCGAGTTTTGAGTATTTGCCATCAGTTGGTAGTTTAAAATAGAGTAATGGGATTTGAATGCCACCCTAGATTTCATAATCTAAAGATGGTTTCTAACTAATACATGAGTAAAAATACTAAGTTTTAGCCAGTACAATCAAACTAGATTATGTATTGTCAAAGAAAACGCGGTTTGACATTCGTTTCCGGCCGATAAAACACGGTCCGGTTGTCATTTGGCCAATATCACCTGGTCCATACATCTCCTATAATCAATATCAGATGACGAAATCGTTAGTTACGGCCGATATTAAGTGGCCCAGTCGCCACTTTTGCCGATATTATGTTTTCCGTCGTCATTTACAGCCGAAATTATGCGGTCCGATCGTCATTTTCGGCCGATTTCACGTGATGCTTTTGCCTTTTGCGGCCGTTACTACGCGTTTTGGCCGGTCGCAATCGTTAGCGATCTTCCGGAAATCGGCGGGAAATACTTGCTCGAACTTTTGAGTATTTTTCTAAACCTCGAGTCGAGTTTGAGTATTAAAATACTCGGCCGAAAACTCGAAGTTTCGAGTACTCGCACACCCCTATTACTCAGTAATGTTAGAATTATAATAACCCCTTCAAAATAACATTTATCTCCCAGCCTCATTCAATACAAAAATTAATATTAAGTCACTAGTTTATTTGTGGGTTCAAATGTATTCAGCGGTTGGATTGGTGTGTTGTGCAGGAGATGGATGAGGAGCCGTCGGAGAAGGGTTGGTCCGAGACACTGAGCCCCGACGCCAGCCCCGTGCAGGATCTGTCAGAGGACCCGCCGCCCCCGCCCCCCGTGGTCACCACCCCTGCCACCCCCGCCGGCCGCTCCCACACCAAGCGGTGAGCCACTCGTGCATTACGTGGAACACCTATTTGTTAAAGATGGAATTTTAATAAAGGGGATATTTTGGTTAATACCTTTGTTGAAACAACATTTGGGGGGGGGTTCCATTCAAAAGTTTGATATTTAATGAATTTTTCTTTTTAAAATAGAATACAAAATATTGCTTAAAAAAGCATTCAACTTTAAAACACTTTAGAAAAGGGCTTGAAGACATTAAAGAACAAATCAGGAGTATAAATATCTTATCCAAAAGATAAGATAGGTTTCAGGCATGCCTGCTTATCAGATTACAGATAGAGGTGAAAGAGTTAGCTGTTTTATTTCCCTGACATCACAGCAAAGCAGAAAATGTACTGTAAAACTATAATAGCCAATGAGTCATACGGTTGTTAACTGTGCAACTTCCATTAAGATGTTAGCTAAAATGTTCATCAAAAAGTACAGGCCTGAAATTCAAAGGTTTTGATAGTGTTTTTAACAATAAATTTCACGTAGATAATTGTAAGATATGGAGTTATTCATGTGATATAGTAACATTTCCCTGATAGTAATGCTGTATTTACCGTAGGAGAGAAGTCTTAGGTTATCAGGTGAGGGGGAGAGGCTGAGAGGCCGAGCTACAGGAATGTCACCACCACCAGCGAGCTGGGTGAATCCTCATTAGAATAAAATAAAAATAAAATAGACTGTGCACTAAAAAAAAAACTACTTTTGGCAACATTGACGTAGACAGCTGTGTGTGTTAACCGTAGCCAGCCTGCCGGTGGCATCTGGTCTGAGGAGTCACAGGAACCCCACCGCAGCCGTTGTCATGTAAGAGCAAACAAAATGCCTGATGATGAAATAAAAGGAGCAAGAGTTAATAATGTAATTTTAAAAAGTAAAGTTTTCATTTTTCCTGCCAACATGAACCTCAGGCATTTGGACGGAACTACGCAGTGAGGCTTTACCCTAATAGTAAAACTGTTATGATAAACTTTATCTGTCAGGTCTGGTATTAAAAACCAAGGCTGTGACTAAAGTTGAAAGCCGTAAACATTACTACGAAATGGTTACTTCCATGGAAAACTGATTTAAAGAGGATATTCTTGATTGGGGAGACTTTTAATGTTTAACCCTATGTTTATTGGGGCGCCTATGTTTAACACCTAACACCCACTTTGACCTAGAAATGTTCCCCCACCACTGCCTTGCTCCACAATATCGGTTTGTGCGGTAATGCTGAAATGGGGAAACCTCCCCTCCTCCTCACGTTATGTTACCTAAAAACCAATTATGTTATTTTACCAATTTGTAAAAGTATCTATATTACATTTTGTAAGGGTATTTTAGAGTATGCACAGTTTAATTAAAAATAACTGATAAATTCCCTGGTGTTTTCAGATTCTGCTTTTAAGCATGTTGCAGTTTTAGTAGCCGACAATACAGTAGAAACTCTCAAACTCGACACAATGTGGACTTGAAGGTTGTCGAGCAGGGTTTAAGCTGCGGTCGCATTTGTCGCAAAATGTGACATGCACCACAAAAATGCGACAATATTTGGGCAGGCTGTCGCTTTTTTGCTACAAAGAAAAGTATAAGAAATTGTTTTAAATTTTATTGCAGAAAATCTGGTTTTAACAATACAAATTGCATTAAAAGTCCATGATCACGATCCACAACCAAACAGATTAGAAGAGTAGTTGGGATGTTGTAGAGGCTTAACGTTGCGTTGGTTGCACTAAGTCACTTTACCGATCGCCTCTGAGCGAGTGGTAGAGGAGACGAGCCTACATTACGCAAACAGTGTCTGTCGATTTCAACTGCGTACCTTGTAAACAGAACGGGCGAGTTACTGATATGACAGTTGTAGTGACAGTAGCTAACCCCCTAGCAGACGTCATGCGCTGTGACTCAAGTTTGGCGCGCACTCTGTAGTAGCCGAGTCTAGCCGAGTGAATCGGCGAATGCGAGAATGTCGAGGGCTAGTTCGCCACCGAAGGGATGATTGCGCTCGCCTCGCAATCACACCGATTCTTGTCGGTTTTTGTGACCGAGTCAAAGGAGACGAGCGGCAGGTCCTCCATACTTAGTGCCGCTCGCGGTCTCGACTCGCTGCAGAATGTGGACGGTTACACGAGCACGAGTCGCTCGAAATCGCAATGATCGGGCCAAAGTGTTGAGGTACCTTAGCGAAAACAGACAACTCAAAATCGCTGATGCGCAAATGCGATCGTGATATGCTTTGAGGTTATGTTTCAGGTAATGTTCGGGGTGTGTGAGTTTTAGTTGTTCTGGTGCCATATTAGGCCTATTCTATTAGAATGTTTAGTATATTTCCATTACCGACTTTAATTGTTAAAATGGATAAGATAAGTTTCCAAGAAAAGTAGACTCTGCTGAATTATATATTATTAAAATGTTAAACCTTAAAAACAAATACAAGCAAAAAACAACTTAAGACCAAAAAATAGTATAATGACACGCGATAAAAATGCGAAAAGGAAAATATTTTTGCTACAAGTCTCTAAGAGCTTGTAGCATTTTTGCTCAAAGAATTTTTATCCCAGCTAAATCCCTGTTGTCGAGCTTTAGAGGACTTGAGTAATAAAAGCGTGTGACATTAAAACGCTCACATTATTGTACTTACATTGTACATTTATTGATTTATTACATCACATTTTACATTTACGTAGTGAAAATAAGAATGACCTACTTGGGAATGAATCCCAGTCTAAAGCTAAAGAGGTGACACGAATTCCAGAGCAACCCTTTGGTGCATAAACAATAGCACGCCAGCACAGTGAAAATGTGGTGTATGACCTTGGAAACCAGTAACCCAGTCTAAAGTCTCTGGCGCACTAGGGCAGTTGGGTACTGACGTATGTCACGAGCGGCATTTTAAAATAAATATATCAGGTCACTAGCCCTTTCGAGTTTTCGAGTGTTGCGTTTGAGGGTTACTACAGTTAGGCTTTAAGGTTAAACAGTTCAATTTTTCAAATTTCTGTTGTGAATTGAGGTTTATCAGGAAAACCTCTAGGCTGTGAAAATTTGGTAAATTGTGAAAAGCATAAACAGCTAGCTTACCTGAAGAAAATAACAATGGGTGTAGCACGGGAGACACATAAAGTATACACAAAAAACACTCAAATTTTTTCTTTCTTGGGGGACTTCAGAAGAGAAGAAAAAAGAGGAAGCAGAAAATAGCTGCTCCTTGTACATACTTAATACTTCAGTGGTAATTTCTAAAGATTGTTGGTGTGTGAGAACTTTGATTTTGTCCCACATGAAAGGAGGCCTACAGAAGTGAAGCCCAGTGCTATCGAGCTTCAAGGAAGTAGACCTGGCAGGTTAAAATTTGTGGTTTTTAAGGTTGATTACGTACTTTCCCACGCCCATAAAGAATTAATACCAGTGTGGCCGTGATGGTGTTGCAGGGAGACCCGCAGTGGCAATACTCTCTACCAGGAGCTGAGCTTCCAGGACGCGGAGGCTCTGGGCGAGATGGACGAGGGCGCCGACATCACAGGTAGCGACTCACGGGTAGAGTAGTGGGAGGAGGAGGTTCGGGACTACTGTAGAATGGCTAGCAGGGGCGGTTTAAGGAACTTTACTGTGGGTGGGCCCTGTCCCGTATAATAATATCATTGACTATAGACAATGAGGAGACATCCCATTTATATCGCCCAGCTGCCCCTCTTTTAGTGTTAGCCATTATTTGAAGTGGACGTAGTTTGATTAAGTCACCGACAGACTGTGCTGCTGTCAAATTTTTATTTTATTTGCGTTAACTTGAAAAGATCTCCACCCCAGAAAGTGTGATAATCAACTTATGTTTGCTCCCTGACACACCAACTGTTGTACTATTCCCTCCTTGAGAGGATAAGTAATAGTTAACAGCAGTATACTCTGTTGGTGATTACTGTAACTACGTCCTCTTCGAATCCTGATAAACACAAAACTAGGGACAGCTTTTACAATGGCAATGTGAAGTCTACTTCAGTATCTATAGCAACAAATATTTTGTATAAACTTTCTCTTCAAATTTCTAAATCAAATTGTTTATTTAATATTTTGGTCATTTCTAAACCGCTTCTAGCACTCAGAACTGTGCTATATGAGATCGGCAAGGTTCCGATTCCGTCATTCCCCAAAGTATGGATGTTCTTGGATCGCCTTATCATAATGATGCATTTTAACGCCACTTTAGGAAAACAATGTGACCCTTTTCTGTGCTTGAAAGATTTTTTTGATGCGTTATAATTATAAGAAATGAGACGGGATGTACACTCGAAATAGACTCACACTACCTCTGCTGGAGCAGGATAGCCAACCAGCTGTCAACTGACAGTGCGGCCAGTGCAGCCAACCCCTTGTGATCCACCAAATTTCCCTCAGTAAAATCTTGGCAAAATAAGTGTACTTTAATGAAATACAAGAGTAATAATGTAAAAAGTGTGGGTGGGCCCACCCACTAGAACCGCCCCTGATGGCTACACTTATTTTTGCCCCATCTAAAGAATCAGGCTAAAGTTTGTTCGGTTTACTACCATTTTTGCTAAGATTTATTGGTATTGAATCTTATTCAAATTGGTTTACAGTAGTGATGTGTCAAACCAAAACTTGAATCTCAAAACCACCAAAACTTTGGAAAAGTTTCGGTTTCGAGATTCGATCGGTGAGTTTCGAGAATCAAAACTCGAAACTGCTGAGATTTTTTGTGTCTTTATTGTTGTTTTTTTAACAGAAATCACGCCCGTGTTTCGATCAATAATGCAAAGGTCAAAAGCCTACTGTCATCGGTCGTCTACCTTCACCTTTTTTGGATTATTGATTTTTTATTTCTGAAAGAACAACTCTAACCAAAATATGTAATTAGTTTTAATTAATTTTTCTGGATTTATTTTTCATAACCATACCCAGGCAAGTAAATAGGGTTTCGCGATTTGAGTTTCAAGATTCGATTTTGTAAGTTTCGGTTTCGGTTTTGAGATTCAAAATTTCTGGTTTTGACCATCACTAGTTTACAGTCTTTTTATCTGAGTTGCAAAAGTCACCAGTGCCGCGAGGAGTGATTCACCAGCAGAGGCACTGACTACCGCACCTCAACCAGATGTAGTAGTAAACAAACCTAACCAAGCTGTTATATACAGGTGACTGTAAAGTCCGTTCCAAACGTTATTCCACGTCCGTTAACAATGTTATTTTGGGGTAAAAATAAGCAAACAAGTTTCCATAAACAAAGTTTTATTTTCAGTTTGATGGTCTGTTTTTGTTTGATATATAAATACATTGTATTCTAAAAACCATTTGAGATTTTGTATTGACACTTGAAAATGTCTAATCCACACTTAAGATAAATCTGCGTTGAATTTAATATTCCTACAGTTTAATGTTTATAATTGCGGCCATTTAAAATTTTAAAATCTAAATATTGTAAAAACGGAAATTTTTTGGAAAATTATCTTCCTCCCAAAAAATGTAAAATTTCAAAGATTTATCAGGATTAAAAAAAAACATTATATCAAGATTTTATTCATCGTTCAATCCATAGCTGAGTTATTGCAGTTTTTAGGAGTAAAATCCGTTAATTACCAAATGTGAACATGATTTAATTTGCGCAAACTTTGTGGAACAGACTTTATAGACACCCTGGGTAAGTTGATATGTCTTTTCATGCACAAGAACGAATATAAATTTAAACTTTAAGCTACAAGCAGAGTGTAAAGTTCTGTTTGTCGTTTTCCAACCAAACCGTCTTATCATTACTATGCGAAAACAAAATAATGTGGTTATGCACAAATATGGACTCCGTTTGAAATTGTATAACAAAAGGCCCTCTTGTTCAGGGGGGAATTGTTAGAGAGTATCCCAGTTTGTCACCACAGACAAGAGCTTAACATTTATGACAGATTATTTTTAAAATATGGATTGACTCAGATAATGTATTACTAGATTTAAGCAGCTGTTCTTGAATCATCCTTTTGATTAAAACACATGAAGGATGATTGCTAGAAGCAATGTATACATAACCAAATAAGTAAGGAACCACGTGTTATTTGTTAGTTTCGTCCCTTGAGTTCTGCTGATTCTGTAACTGGTTGGATCCGCCGGGCCAGCTTCTGTCACTTCTCAGACGTCAAAATGAGTATATTTGTAAACAAACTGAATAATGACAAACGTCATGTGACGTGTCCGTCAAAATATTCCAAGTGAGGCAAAAAGAGGCTGTCAACCTCCTACAAAAATATTTGTCATAATAAACACTAAAACCAAGCGATTGCAACCCCATCTAACCTTGAGGGCAGTATTCTTACGAGACAATTGTTTTTCCCTGATGCTGACTCTACTTATTTGGTTATGTGTACACTGCTAAGTTTGGATTGAAAATAGATCTCTAAAATGCCTAATATATTTGGCTATAATGCTTAATAAATTAGGCATTTCTAGTATAATCAGTTTTGCTTCATACACACAATGTGTATGTGTACACTTGTTACACGTACAGTAATGCCAACAGAGACTGAGTGCGGAGGGTCCGAGCATCCTCCCTCTCCCCCTCCTCAGCATTGCCCGGGAGGGGGAGATGGAGGGAGACTTGGCTCCTCTGCACTTACCCTCGTTGGCTTGTGGTGATGTTGTCCAGTCGCAATAGTAAAGTGCACATTTCTTACGCAGGGAGTTGGGTGCACCCCGGGGAATATGCATCTTCTGGTTGGTATTTCAAACTGTAAATACTCGCTCTATGCACGGATTTCGTTTTTATTTCGCACCTAGACTTCTGCACGCACCCCAGCCAGCCTTCCTACAACCATAGTGCTCTGCACACCCCTGATAGTTTGACAATTAGAAATGTTTTTAGCTTTGAACAAAGCGTTATCGCAATGGAAAGTATGATAATTAACGTATTATACATGAAACAAAGAGATTCGAAGCAGAATTTTATAATAAAGCTATAAAATCGGGTTTTTAAATAATAAATCATTAATTTTGTTATCACGATAACAAACTCAAAAAGCTATTTAAAATTTTTAACTTAAGAAAATATAGTTTAAATTGCGGTTGTCCATTGCCGTGTGCAGTGATCTGAAGGCAGTTGAGGTAGCACATGGCATTCATCGCGGTACTAATATCGTCTCAGCATGTCTCAAGCGTGCCAATCGAGTCCCTTGCTAGGATGAGAACTGAACTGTCCTAGTGGGATGCAAGCGTTATCAGGGGTCTAATATTCACTCACAATAAAAGATCACAATTTAGAAAAATCGACAATGGCATATACCTACAGTATCAGAGTCGAATAGCGTAATGTAGAAGGTGTTGAAGATCATTTTTGTGCACATGTCTTCATCCAAATTCAGTTTTAAGATTTGTAAGGGGGGATTTACTGATGTTGGAAACTATTTGATCTTTACTTAATAAACCAATAAATAATAATAATGTGAACGACGTGTTGTGCTCACTATTTATAAGCATTTACTGTAGACAATTTAATATATTTTCTTAAATACTCTCACCCAAGGCTCTGAATGATAATTGTTATTTATGCCTGAACTAACTTTTAAGATTGATGAATGTAGAATTACCTGATCCTTTGCATGTAAAATTAATAAAATTTTTTAAAAATACATAAAAGTAATATGTGCATCCTGCTAAAGTTATTCTATGAATTAATTAGTCTAACACAATCCTGAGAAGTATTAGGTGGTTTAGAGTGTTTGATGTCAATAATTTATCTCAGTTTATTCCCTTTACATTTACACTCACTCTTTTAATTTTATAAGAAGTATAAAATATACAAATTAGAGAATTATCAAACTGAAAGAATGGAATATCCAAATTACAGATTTCCTATACTTAAAATAATTTTGCAAATTTATTTTTTTTAAGTCCGATGTTATTTAGGTTTGTATACACTTCATTCGAGATTGCTGTTACATTTTTTCATATATCACAAAACATTGTTTCAATAAAGATGCTGTTCTAAAAAAATCTAAAACTTTAGTAATCAGTTTTTAGTTGCTTTTTCTTCCCACTTGAGTTGTCTTTTATTTATTGTTTAGTCTGTTCGCACATGTGTTGGATCCTGTAGTGTTTTGTTTCTCGCATGTTTCAGCAGATAGTGATGAAGAGCAGGAACAAAGGCCAATGGGTATGATGTTTTTCTATTTTTAACAGAAAATCATCGTTCATGTCGTTCAGAACATTGTCATTTTCATTTTCATAACAATCATTATCATTGCGTTCGGGCATTCTCGATCAGCTTTTTGTTTTTGATCAACAAGTAATGATATTTCAACAATATTAGACCTTTTTGATGTTTTTGTGGCCGGTTGGGCATTAACAGTGCCCATTTGTTTTTCATGAAAATATAAAAAAGTTAAATCTCTGATGCAATTAATTTACACTCTAAAGTCATGAATGACACTTTTACAATTTTAATAAATGCATTATAAAACTGCCCCCAGGAGCTTTGTCTTGGGATTCAGCTCTTTAAGCTCTAAAAGCATCGATAACAAATGACCCAGTTTAATGTAGTTTCAAATCCTCACTTAAATCGCTTGTTCAGAAATCATGCTCATTAATACCTAATCTTCACTAGCTTTTTACTTTCCTGTTACTTTCTTGGTTACTGATTTATTTGGCACTTTTTACATTTAAGTTTTCTTGCTACCAAAATACTAATATATTCACCACATTAACAGTTATTTGTTAAACTTATTTACTCGTTTGTAAGACTTGAAATACTTTTTGCTTTTGTAGTTTTCCTGTTGCCTCCAAATCGTTTGCTTGTTATGTAGCTACGCATTTAAATTTGAGTGAGAAATACTAAATGTTAGAACAAAAGGTAATTTAACAAAGAAGTTTATTGCTAAAACACCTTACCTCGTGTTTTTTAAAGCCATAAAATTAAATTTGGAGATTTATTGGAAGTGAAAGCCACTACCATTAAAATTATAATATTTTATCATTTAGGATTGAAAAGTTAAATTTCATTATGTATTTCATTATTTACTTTAATTAAATTATTAATTATTAGATTATTTAAAGACAGGGTGCTCTGAAAGTAAATCATCAGTGAATTGAATCTTCTTTGAATAAAACATAACATTTGATTGAATTAGAGAAGAATTCCTTTTTACACTCAATTGAGCCCTGAGTATTTTTTGCTTTTTCACTTGTTTGTTTCTTAATAGATGTAACATTTTGATTATATTATTAATCTGCTCGTTGATGACCTCAGCATAATGTCCTTGGTCAACTGTCTCTCCTGCCAACTGGTGATTGGTTCATCAGCATGGTCCGAAGCATGCGAGAATGAAAAGTTGTAAATATTCTAATGAACGTGCACTGTTCCCCCTGTTGCCTTGCATGTATTTTTTGTTGTGGAATTACTTAATGATAATGTCAAAACAGTTTTGCAGCTTCTTATAACACTTAATTAACATGTGTTTTTCTTTGTTGCTGCCTTTGCCACTGCCTCTCCAGTTAACGACAATTTCTTTGGTAAGATTTTTCGCTAACACATTTTATTTCAAAGATTTTATTTTTTACTTTTTTTCATTAGTTTTAAGTTTACTTAAGTTTATAGGTTGAATGTCAGCTCATTTGAATGCAATTATAGGTGTGTAATACATTTTTGTTAGTTTAACCGTTTAACAACAATTTTAAGCTCTCTGACAAAACCTTCTAGTCAATTCATTTGAAAGATTCCAAATCTTATTATGGACTTGTGACTCTTTCCCAGTAAGTCACAGATATGAGCGATTTTGCTCACGAAGGACCTGTGACGAAGAATGTCATGACTAACTCTTTTAAAGATATTACTTTAAAAAAGTGTTAAATCTTTATTTAATTCTACAAAACATTGCCATTACCATTCCCTCACATAAATCAAACCTCTTTTTGGTTACAAGGCTCTCAATCTCAAATACAAGGACAATTTCAAAAGAAATATACGATTTAATTATTGGTTTTATTTCATACAGTTTTGATTTCAGTAAAATTATAGTACAAATCCACAGTTGCAGATGGATTCCGAGATGGTATAGGTCAGTTTCAGTTGCTCTCGTGTTTATGTCCGGCCTTGGTGTCTGTATTTTCGGCCACCGGTAATGTGTTGAAGCTGTTTGTAGTAATGCCTAATTCACTGCTCTAAACTATATGGTTTAAGATTAAACAATGTGAGCGACTCCTTAAAAGACATCTTAATAACAAGAAAATTATTCCTGAATCTTACTTATGATTGAGTTTTGTCGGTAAAAATACACCAGACAAATTCTGGCTTTGGTTAATTAATTTTGAAAGATTATTTTTTGGTTTTATAGGAAATAAAGTCTTTACATTTTGTAATAAAATATACAGTTTACAAAAAAAAAAATGCCTAAAGTATTTCTACTTAAAAAGTAATCTAGAAGTACATATATTAACATTTTCACCAGTTATTTTCTTTTCTAAGAAACTCCCTCTCGTTTCCAGGAATGGGTAAAGAGGTGGAGAATCTCATAATGGAGAACAACGAGCTTCTTGCTACCAAGTAAGTCACAGGGAGGAGCTATTACCGTAGGTGGCATGCGGGACTTGGGTCCTACCGACCGTTAGAACTTTTTGTTTGAAGGTCCCCTGATGCTATAAACACAAAATTTATATACAGTTAACTGAATATATATATATATATATACAGTTAAGAAATTAACACCATTTTGTTGCAATATGTCGAGATATTCTCTTTATCAAGCACAAAAAATGATACAATGATAATGAATATATAATACTGGAAATTATAAATGTTTCCAGTTTCGCAATTCTGGTCACTACAAGCTCAGACATAACTCTACATTAACAATACCACAACATAATACAACTTTTTTTGAAAAAAAAAACTCATATTACAACATTATCGAATTCTTCAATGCTCTCCCCACAGAAATAAAAACAGAGACAGACAGTAAACGATTCAGAGCCAGACATAGATCTTTTCTGATAGCTAAGGAGTATTACTGTGTTAGGGAGTTGTTTACGGAAAATAAATATGTTTAGTTAGAAGTTTAGTTTGTTATCGTAGGTTATTTATTTATTGTTCATAATGTGTAACACCTGACAACCATGCTGTTACATTTGATGACAATAAACGCTCTTGACTCTTGATTCTTTAATGTATATATATATATATATATATATATATATATATATATATATATATATATATTTATTTATATATATATATAAAATCACAAAATATATATGTGACCGTTAACGTTTGAAAGAAACCTCCAATTTTGATGAAATTTCTTGACTTTTAAGTTAAAAAACCAGATAGAGTGACACGGGGAAGTATGTTTTATGGAGGTTTAACATTTTTCAAAGATCATTTTTTGAATTTTTGATACTAAAATGTTAAAACCACACAAGTTTGGTTCTAACCATTTCATAGAGCTTCGGCCTTTTATAAAGCATCAACCTTTTAACAGTCCTCTTTTGTTAAAGCTACTTTTGGCTTCAGGTTTGAGTTGATATTGATTAGCTAAATGTGCTGCAGATTGTTTAACATGTTTACTGCCACGCTGATCCCATCGGGTCAGCATATCATGGCAGGCTAGAATATAATGGTGACCCGGTCGAGCCGGTTGTTTACCTCGACAGTGTTTTACTTTCATGATGGATAGCCTCTGCATCATTGATTAACTAAATAAAAGGTTTAAAATACCTGTTCAGTCACTGGATCCGACGTAGTTGGGAGACCAGTCTACACAACTAGACAACTACATCTGATCATTTGATGGAACAGGTATTTTAAACCTTTTATAGTGATTTACTGATTGGCCAATAGATGTCTCCTCCTGACATCTAGCGGCGACCGAGTGTACTAAAACATGACCGATTCCATGCCTCCTAGATAGCTTTTCTTGAAGTTCCTAATGCTGTTGCAGCTGGTTCAGAAACAAGCGTCAGTCTGCTCAAAATGTGCCGGCTCGGCCGGATTGGCCAAGTTTCCGGTCTCCTTATTAGTTCAAATTCAAATTCAAATTCTTTATTTGCCATATTATTTTTTTTACAAATCATTGACAATGTCGTATATCAGGTGAAACCTACGTCATGCAAGCCATAATACAAACACTTACATTAAACATATTGCAATTTCAAAATACACTGCTAAATAAAAGTTACCTTCAAAGAAATACATGAATATTATGAGATTAAATTAATTAATAATAATATGAAGTAAAAGAAAAATTATTTAAGTAGCATTTCAAAAATATGAAAAAGTATTAGAAACAAGAATTGGGGACTCTGAATGCATAAATGTCATGAATTGCCTTAAAATGAAATCTTTCCGATATTGAAAAATTCTTCTAGGCTGTAAAAAGGGTTGTTCAATAACCAGTTATATAGTTTATTTTTAAACTGATTTTGGGTATACTGGTCAATCAGGTGTCTTAAAGCATTGTATACCTTTAGTGATAAAGCCACATAACTGTTTTGGGATTTACCCAAGCGGAAAAAGGGAGTGTCTGCCTTATTCTTGTTTCGTGTATTGTGGTCATGTTTACTGTTATGAAATTTAAAGTACTCGGGTTTCTTTTTGATACACTATAAGATAAAATAAATACAAAACTCTTTTTAGCGAATTTCCCCTATAGGGAAGAAGCTATTACCGTAGTCGGCATGGTAAGACCTAGGCCCGGGACCATGATAAATTTTCGTTTTGAGGTCCCCAGACCCCAAAAACACCATTCGTTCGAAACTGTATATATATATATATATATATATATATGTGTGTGTCCGTGAGCACGATAACTCTCGTAAAAATTATCCGATTTTGATGAAATTTGGTATAAACGTGTAAAGCAACATTTATGACTTTAAGTTCGAAAACCAGCCAGATCGCTTTATCGGAAGGGGTATTTTGGGGGGGTTTTGTACCCCAAAAATGGGTTTTTCGAATTTTTTACATATAATTTTGGAAATAGTCAAATTTTTGTTTTCCCATTGGATTCAGCTTAAAAAAACACACAATTTGGTATTTTGATCTTTTCTCTACGTCAATTGGTTACCGAGATATTGAAAGTGCTAAACACAGTACGTTGTCTAATGTTATTCTTATGGAGGAAAATAAAAATTTTATATGTCGCTTATTTATGAACGTATACTGACGAAACTTGGTATACGGCTTCATCTGGTTGTGGACCATTGATATTTGCTCAAAAAACAATTTTTTACCAAAGGCTCCCGTAGCAGCAAACCTGCGTACTCAGCCCCATGTTATTCTTATAGAGAATAAGTAACGTGTTATCTCCCTTCATTATGAAAATAAATTAATGAAATTTGGTATGTGACTTTACCTACATGAGTTATATTGATATTTGTATAAAACCCCATTTTTTGTGTTCCTTACTTCAGCAAACCTGCATACTCAGCCGCCATGTTATTCTTATGGAGAATAATTAAAATGTCATAAATAGTTTATTTATGAACTAGCTGATGTACCCGTTCTTCGCACAGGTGTTTTCTTTATCCGTTCTTTCGTCAATGCAATTTGAATTTTAGATAGATTGAAACAGCTGTTCTTGCTTCTGCTCTTTAAGCTGTCAAAATGAAGTTTCCACAGCTGTTCGCAATACAGTTTCTGAATGTTTACTTTCTTCTGAAATGTAAACGTTGAAACTTAGGACGTTCATGGGGCGTAGCCCGAGGGGATTTTAAGGAAGTGAATAGGCCTATGTGTTGCATGGGTTCAAGATCTACCTTTTTGTAAAGTTTCAGCCCAGTCGGTTCAGTAGTTTTTGCGTTCACCTGGAACATCAGACAGACAGACAGACAGAAACCACCTCTTCTTTATAATATTATAGATGTATATTGATGAAACTTGGTATGTGGCTTTATGTGGTATTAAGATACATATATATGCATTGGAAATTCGCTGAGTACGCAGGTTTGCTGCTACGGGGTATTCTTTTTATTCATATTTTCTTGATTTATGGCATAGATCAAATATTTGTTTGTGTTATATTCACTAATACATTTATTTGTTATTATTATATTTTATTGAAATAAAAAAATTAATGATCATACAATTTTTTATCGCTAAAATAAAATGTCACTTTTTTTATTAGGAAGAAACATTGCCGTTGCCGGTGCTGCTAACCCAGCCACCGTCACTTGCCTTGGGAATACCCGCAGCCCGGTCTATCTCGCTCTCTCTTAGTTTATCCTTGAACGGACGACTGTTAAGCATGTGATTAATTCATTAACAGGTCATTTAATTATTGTCTCTAGAACCAATGGCTGGTGTTAAATAAACATATATTTTTTACTGAATGTTACTTAGATTTCAGTTATGATGTTATATGTGATAATTTAGGTAAAATCTCATCTTTGCCTCGTCTTCAATATTTCTTTCTCTTTTTGCAGAAATGCCTTAAACATTGTAAAGGATGATTTGATAATCAAAGTAGACGAATTAACTAGGTAAGTAAAGGCATCTTTAATTTCTTGTGATTCATATTTCAGATGAAAATTAATAATGTAGATATGAAAAGTGTATTTCAGTATAACCTTAAAACTTAATAATATCCACATTGGATGTTTTTGTAATAGAATAGTTCCTATTGGAATTGGAATTGGTTTGATAAAATTATATTTCTTATCCAACAAAGTCAAATTTAAAATATATTTAAAGATATTTTTCATTTCATTAAATCAATCAATCTTTATTCAACCAACATGGGTTACATGTATTTTAAGGTGGATATCTTATTTTCTAACGTGTGAAACAAATACAAGTAATAGTTAACTGCATAACAAATAATAAAACAAATACATAAAATTAACATAAATATAAACATTGAAATAAGTTATACTGAATCAGGAAACACAACAATCAGTCTTTTAAATTATCAACACTATCACAATTTAAAAATGTTTCTACAGTGTACATAAATAAATAAATTTAAATTTGGAGTTAAACAAACTTTGCCTGTTATCAAAAGTTTAAATTCAATCAAATAACTGTGTTTCAACCAAACAATTAAAGAAGCATAAATTACTTTGAAAAGTTACAAAATTGTTCTTTAACACTAACATGCATCAGTTTTATTAATGAAACTTACTACACTTTCTGTGTTTAGGAGATTATTATGTTTATGACACAAGTTAATACTTGCTGTTGGGGGGTTTGCAACAAGTTGCAAATTCCTTCAACATTTTCAATGGCATCGTCGTTAGGTTTGACTGCTCCTCCTTCGACGGAGGTTACAGTGTGACCTTGTCTTGGCCAGCCGAGTGGCGGGTGACTCCCGTGACAGCGGGTGTGTTATCAGTGAATACTCGGCTGACTGCTGCACGTGATGTCATTTGTTGAGCGTTTGTGAGAACGAATCAGTTCATGAGACAGATGTAATCGAGCCTACAAGCACTTTACCATGAGGGTGGGCGTCAAATTCTGTAGGAAATTCAAGTGTTTAAAATGCAAAAGAAAGGGATGGATTATCAAACATTTGAGTAGCAAACAAAGTAAAATTCAGATTCAGAAGTATTGATACAAACCTTATCAATTAAAACTATTTATATGAAGAGTACATAGTCGTATAATAAGCTATGAATTATCTGAATAAATAATTTTTTTTAGTATTTAAG
Source organism: Allygus modestus (assembly GCA_963675035.1). Classification (NCBI taxonomy): domain Eukaryota; kingdom Metazoa; phylum Arthropoda; class Insecta; order Hemiptera; family Cicadellidae; genus Allygus; species Allygus modestus. Next base: position 103,174,591 of record OY776114.1, read on the forward strand.
ACAAAGAATATATTTTTAATAGCATCTTCTTGTAATTGTGTTTCTTATATACATTTATGGAGTAAAATAGGAATCAAATTATGAAGCTGTTTCTCCTTCTCACTATGGGGTTCTTTTTATATGCTTGCCACTTTAATACATCGCGTCCAGAGATGATAAGAAGGGCCACATATGTTATGTTACAGTGAACAAGAAATTCTTAGAGAAGAACTGAAATCCTTACAAACGCTAAAGAACCGACTGAAACAGAAGGTTTCTGAATTGGAAGAAGAATTGAAGAAGACCAAGGAGGAGGCTGAGAAGTTGGCCAAGTCAAACAAGTCAGACGATGAGGTAATCTGGTGGAGGGTGACTGTTGGGTGGGGATGGTGTAGTTGGACCGCTGGGTAGGCGAGAGCTAGGGCGAGATATGTTCACCAACCAGTGTGAGGAGTGGACTGTTGTCACCCACTCGGTGTGGCAACGTCTCGCCTGAGGCCAGGGAGCAGGTCGCTTGTTGAACAGCCTGACTGCATCACTGACTTAATAGCAAGGATTTTATGGAAAATAAACGGTATCAGGAAACTGACACATACTTTCTCCCTTTTAGTCAAACTTTAGTGACAAAAATATTTGTTATTTACTAAATATAGAATATGAAGTATAGATAAATGTACAGAAAATTGTCTAAAATATTTGTTTTCAGAAATATCCACCCAAATCCCTTTTTGGGAGACACTATAGAGTCTGTTGCTACACACAGTGGTTTTGAGAGGGAAAATGCCCCCTTGCCCCCCCCCCCAGGGTTAAATAGCAACATATTTCAAACATTCTCTGTTGGTCAATGCTAACTTGACCTGCATATCAAATTTTAATGAAATTGATCAGTAAATAAGAGGGAATTTTTTTTGTATTCCCCATAAGAATAACATTGGACAACGTACTGCGTTTACCGCTAAATAAAAATTTCAATTTTCTCCGCAACTATCAATCGTAGAATAGTAATTTAAAATACTAATTTTTTTAGTTGTTTGAGCTCTTTTTAATGGTGAATAGTAATCTTTTTTAAAATTTATGATTTTTTACGAAAAATCCAAAAAACTGAATTTTGGATGTTTTAAGTCCTGTAATTTCTGAACCCGAGTTTTTACAGAAATGCGGGTGGTGTCATTTTGTTTAAAACGTAAATTTCTACAAACCACTAAAGCTTAATCAAAATCGTTAGAGCCGTTTTTGAGAAATTTGGAAATTTGGATTTTACATGTTTTTTGGCGATTTTTGGGGGATAATTACCCTTAAAAATCAAAAATTCAAAAAATGAAAAAACGCCTGGAGATATTGAGGATTAGTACCTACATACCAAATTTCATAAAAATTGGACCATTGGTTAAGGCTCTAGCTCTGTACACATCCACACAGACACACACACACACACACACACACACACACACACACACACACACACACACTGGACGGACACACACACACACACACACACACACACACAGACAGACATCATGTGAAAACCACGTTTTTGGGTTCAGGGAGCACCAAAACGAATATTTCCACTAACAACTCAAATTCGAAATTTTTTACGAAAACTTTTTCCATATAGGGGGAGAAAGTAAAAACATTGATCTTAGACGTTTCAGAAGAGGAAGAGATTGGACACAGCTAACTCTTTGTGAAAGGTTGATGAGTCGAACAGTACACTAAAAACACACAGATCAGTAATATTTCACTGATGTGTGAAATATTTCAACTAATATTTTATCAAAATATTACTAATTTTTGTGTGTGTTTTAGTGTACTGTTCAACTCATCATTATTTCACAAATTGAGTTGGCTGTGTTCTATCTCTCTCATCTTCTGGAATGATGGAATAACAAAAGTTGTTTCAAAGCTTCTGTTTTTATGAGAACAAAGTCATTTTGGATAAAGTTAGTTTGAGAAGGTAATGTGATGTCGTTTTTCCCTTGAGTTAAGGAAGTAGGAATCTAGGGTCCGGATAGGCAGTCTAGCTGGGTTTTTATTTGCCAGAATAAAGTTCCAGGGGTCAAAATTCTCTAAACGGCCAAATACCTTTATCCTGCAGTTTTGAGAACAAGGGGGAACAATAACATTATTACTGTAGGCAGTGTCAACAGCCGAAGTTCTTTTGTAACATACGGCTTCAACTGATAGCGTTATGGGAAACGTTAATTAAAAAAAATACTCCCGACTCGAGAAGGGGTTTTTGTTGTCGATTCAGAGTCGCAATAGTCTCATAAGAGCCACTCAAGTTTGCTAGGTTCTGAGAACACTCATCATCATCGACAGGTGGAGCCAATTTATGATCTTTGGAATAGGGGAGGGGTACTTTATAAAACACTAGGTTAATAACTCTGCTCTTATGGGGATAAAGAACTAGGTCACAAGGACTAGGTCTGACAAACCAACAACAAGGAGGGTTGGTGTCAGGAAACTAGGACTGTTATTATGAGTTTAAGTTAAAAACCAGAATAAATCAAATTAATTGCTTACAATCTAAAAATACCATCAGCTGAAATACAATAAAATGATTAACAAGGAAATTATTGGGTCTGACTACCAACAACAAGGATGGTGTCAGCAGAGGTATATAGCAGTGAGGTTTTAATGCAGTTTCAAATTTAAATCTGCGACTTATCTCTCAAAAATTAGGTAGTTAGTTTGTCATACGCTCAGATAGCTAACCTGTCCCCACTAAGGCTATTAAAAGATCACCTTAATTCAACTTAATTTACCCTGACCTTCTTTACGCCCAGTAAAGCAGCGCTAAATGCAACGAAACTGCTAGTGTCAAGGAAACATATATTATAGGTTAGGGGAGCTGACTTCTAACGTGGGAGGCGTTAGCGTCAGAAAGAAAATCATGGAATAGTCAGGATCGGGCTAACAACCAACGTGGGAAAACGTGAGTGTAGGAATGCTAGGTGCCTAGGAGAAGAAGGGTTTAAGATCCTTTGCGTGAGCTACGCAAGTGGTTTTGCTAGACGGGTCTCGGAGCCGGAGTATGTTTTTCCCTATTTTTGATTGAACCATAAAAGGGCCTTCGAATTTTGGTGCAAGTTTTCTTGCAACGTGATCAACTGCCGATGACAGAACATGGGTGCGTTTTAGTACCCGCTGACCAACAGTGTAAGGATTCTCTCTTCTGCGCAGATTGTAGTAACGAGCTTGCCTAATATGAGCTGATTGAAGTTTAGCCTGGCATTTTTCTTTCAGCTTCAACATCAGTTGGAGTCGTTGCTGGTGCTTATTCTGTGTAGTAAGCTCCTTTCCGGTCTCTGTCAGAGATCCACATAGAGAGTTAGGCTGTTTTAACTCCCGGCATAGATTCAACATCGCTGGGGTGAATCCCGTCGACTCATGGACTGCCGTATTTACTGCAAAACGAAACTCCTCTAGATGGTCGTCCCAAGTACGATGATCGCCTTGTACATATTGAGAGATCATGGTTTTTAGCACACGATTCTCACGCTCGGTCGGGTTGCCTTGTGGGGCGTAAGGGGCCGTAAACTGATGTTTCATATTCCAGGAATCGGTAAGGGTAGCAAAAAGTTTGGAAGTGTATTGAGAACCATTGTCAGTTAGCAAAACTTCGGGAGCTCCATATCTTAGAAGGATCAAATCGGTGAATTTCCTAGAGACTTGATGACTTGTAGCATTTGGTAAAGGTGCTAATTCGACCCACTTCGTAAAATAATCCTGGCAGACCAGTAAGAATCTATTTCCTTTGCGTGAGCGAGGAAGAGGTCCAATTAAGTCACTCGTTACTGTGTACCAAGGTCCTTGCGGCTGACGAAAATGCATTTTCCCTATGGGTTTACGCTGCTCCACCTTATGTTTCTGACAAACTTCGCATCTCCGGACATAATCTTTGACAGTATTTCGCCACCTCGGCCAGTAATATCGTTCTGCCACTCTTTTGATAGTCTTGAACATACCCATATGCCCTGAAGTAGGAGCGTCGTGAGTTTCTTTCAACACCAATAACTGAAGATCAGGAGGGACGCACATTTTCCATAAGGTTGTAGGATCTACGCTCTTGGATTTGTTTTTAAATTTTCGAAACATCTTACCATCTTGGAGCCTATAATTTGGAAGAGATAGACCATTCGAAAGGTTTCGGAACATTTCCTCGTACCAATTCAACTTATTGCTTCTTGAAGTATCCGCGCTAGTAGTTTCGGATTCGAGTTCTACCGATGACTTCACTGTATTGTTTGTAGTTGCGCAAGCTAGTGCTCGCTCATCCTCCCTTGGATCAGTATCAGTGCAAGTAGGATAACGAGATAAAGCATCAGGAACCTTATGTATAGCTCCCTTCCGGTACTGAATATCGAAATCTAGCTGTTGCAATTCCAATATCCAACGAGCCAGGCGACCAGATGGCTTCTCGAGGCTCATCAACCATTTTAGAGCTTGGTGATCGGAAATTGCTATAAACTTGTAGCCTTCGAGGTAGGGTCTAAATTTTCGAGTAGCCCAAACAAGAGCGAGGCATTCCTTTTACTGCTTCCAAATACTGCTTTGAGAAGGTCTAAATGTTGATCAAAGTCCTTGGAAACCATAATTAAGTCATCTAGATACGCGAAAGCGTAGGGCTCGAATTCAGGGCCAATAACTTGATCCAGCAGTCGTTGGAAAGTGGCGGGTGCAGAGTGCAAACCAAAACACATGACCTTCCATTGAAATAATCCACGGCCTGGAATGGTAAAAGCTGTAATAGGTCGGCTGCTCTCCTCTAATGGTACCTGCCAATAGCCGTTACGTAGGTCAATAGTAGATATATATTTCGCTTCTCTTAGCTTGTCTAGTATAGCATTAATCTGAGGTAAAGGGTAAGCATCTTTTTCTGAGCACTGATTTACTCTGCGTAGGTCTACACACACACGGTATTTTCCCGAAGGCTTCTTTATAAGGACGAGTGGGGAACTCCAAGGGCTCGTAGAAGGTTCAATGATATCTTCAACTAGCATTCTATCTATTTCCTCATTTATCACAGACTGCATGGCCGGATTACGCGGATAGTATCTTTGTTTAATCGGCGTGTCAGTTTTTAGCCGAATATTGTGCTCTACTAGATTTGTTCTACCCGGAATGTCTTTGAATAATTCCAATTCATGTTTCAAAAATGTTTCTAGGCGTTGGTTTTGAGCTTCGGTCAAGGTTGAAATCGCACTCGATGGGGTGCTTTGAGTACAAGAGTTACCATTCACATTAAGTTGGGAGTTGCATAACGGTATTAAATTCAAAGAGGTGATAAGATCCATTCCTATGATGATTGGAGAAGTGAGGTTCTCTAGATACAGGGCTTTTATTGTATAAGTATTTCCTGTGATTTCTCCCTCAAATTCAAAAGCATGAGTGACTGAGGCGCGAGAGTTATTTGCTAGACTGAGTGACATCTCTGTTTTTAAAGGCTCGTTTCCAAGGTTTATCAGGTGTGCAGCCACGATTTCGCCTATAAGAGTCGCTATTGACCCGGTATCCAGAAGGGCCTGGAAAACTTTTCCATAGATAGACACTGGTAGATAGGGGCGAATATCCCTCTCTTTCACTTTGGTGAAATTGTTAACACCGAAATTCCTTATGACTTCCAGCCATTGTTTCCACTCTTCGGAGGCAAATTTTTCACTCCGAGGCTCGGTACACCTCCAGACATCCGGCCTCGATTGGCGTTTCCCAAGTAGCATTTGCAATGTACGGTGCGTATTCCTTCAGTGTTACAATTTACACATCTGAGTTTCTTAGGCTGTTTGCATTCATTATAGGTGTGTCCGGGTTCTTCACAGTTAAAACAACGGACGACCCTAGGTGAAGGACATTCTCTGACTATATGATCAGTTTTACGGCAGTTCCAGCAAGAGATTGGAGGACGTATGCGAGAAGCTGCCCCCTCTCCGGTTGTGGTACTAGGTTGATTTGTAGTTGGCTTAGGTTGTGATGGCAAGTAACTGGCTCTACCTTGGTTTGCCTGAACGGGAGAGATTAAAGATTTAGTTGTATCTTCAAGACCTAAGTGATTTCCCTGAGTATGATGATTTCGTGGGCTGCTAACAGAATCTACTTTATACATGTAATGAGTTCGGTTTTTCGAGCTGTAGGCAGTTTCTGGTACCAGCGCTTGAGATGGGTTTGGTGGTGGTCGAAAATTCCTCTTTTCCCGAAGATAAGTTTCATATCCCTCAGCTTGTTGGATAAATTCACTGATGGAGTGAAAGTTTTCTCTTCGCATAATCAATTTATATTCTGGTCTCAGGTTAGAATATAATCTATTCAATGTGTCATTGAGTGAAAGGTTTCCCCGGCGACGCATCAGTGTAGTAAGAGCTACGGTGTATTTTCTAACAGGTTCAAAATCACCCTGAGTTCTTCGAGAGATTTCCAAATCGAGATTTCTTAAATAGTCTGGCGGAAAGTACTGCTCAGTAAAACTTGTGAGGAATTCATCATAATTGTTCCAAGAGGACTTCGTATTTCTGTACCAGAATAGGGCTTCGCCTTTAAATAACTCTGGTAGACATCTAAGTAACATTTCTGGAGGAATATCATAAGAGTCAACTAGTTCGTCTAAGCGTTCAATGAAAGACACTGGATTGTGATTACCGTCAAATCTAAGGCCCCACTTTCTAACTTGATTACAGACCTGCGATACTTCCATCGTAGATGTTTTTATAGAAGACCGCATTTCTGGGTAAGAATCCCTACGGTCGTCAAACACATTGGTATACCCGTCACCCAGTGATTTCGGTCTTCTGTATTCGTCTCGCTGAGGAAACCCGGGTTGCGTTGGCATGGTATTTAAGCTTTGGAAAGCTGTCTCGGGCAGACCTGGTCTGATCATAGGGGTCTTAGTGAATTTAGCAGTGTCATTTCGACTTAGACTTGCAAGGCGGTCTTGTACGGCTCGAAAGTTTGCATTGGATGGAAGGCCTAGTATTTCCCGAATGCTTAATTCCTCTTAGCTATGAAGATTCTGCTGACAAGTCGTTGAGATGGGAGCTCCTAAAGAGAATGTTACGTTAGCCCCGTGCGATGCGGGCATGATATTTTCACCTCTACTTTCCTCGCTTACGTTGTTGCCTAAGGGATGGGTGAGATGAGTCATCGCCAGTGACTTGCTTAGATTTTCCTCGGTGTTCTTACCACTACGTATAAATGCGCTGAACCGTCTTCTAAGAATATCCACGTTACCTTCGATGCTAAGATGGAATTTGCTCATTTCCGATTCAAGTTCATGCCGCCGAAGTAAATATATCCAACCAGTTCTAGGGTCGCTTTCACTTGGGGAATGAAGTTCAGGGCTCATCTCTGGGGGACGGAGATGTGAGTCCGAAGTGGTCAGGGAAAACTGAGATAGCTCGTATGTAGATGCACTGCGTGGTTTAGGAATCGTGCCAGTAGTGGAGGCAGGTGAAACCGCCATCGCCAACTCAGGGATAGTAGTCACCGCTGGAGGAGATGTAGTAACAGGATCCACGCAAGTAGTCGTCACCTGAATAGTAGTTGGACACTTCGCCGCTGAAGATACTTGAGTAGTCGTGGCTGTTGTTGTCGTTGCCGTAGGAGCAGTAGTTCTAGGTTTTGTCACATGTTTAGATGTATTCGTTGACTTGGGATCGTTTTCTAGCACCCCCAAAAAGAGGAGTGATTGCCAGGGCTTAATTATATACTTCAAGGGATACAAAATAAAACTATCCATAGTTGTCCAAGCGTATAGAAGCAGCAAAATAACTTAGTAAAGCGAATTGCGGTTAGGTAAGCTCAAACAACTTATTACATAGAAATGCAGTCAAGCAAGCTAGTAAGCACAGTAGTGTACCCGTTCATAGAGTAAACAAATCCCAGAGTCCCTGTTCGGGCGCCATTTTGTGATGTCGTTTTTCCCTTGAGTTAAGGAAGTAGGAATCTAGGGTCCGGATAGGCAGTCTAGCTGGGTTTTTATTTGCCAGAATAAAGTTCCAGGGGTCAAAATTCTCTAAACGGCCAAATACCTTTATCCTGCAGTTTTGAGAACAAGGGGGAACAATAACATTATTACTGTAGGCAGTGTCAACAGCCGAAGTTCTTTTGTAACATACGGCTTCAACTGATAGCGTTATGGGAAACGTTAATTAAAAAAAATACTCCCGACTCGAGAAGGGGTTTTTGTTGTCGATTCAGAGTCGCAATAGTCTCATAAGAGCCACTCAAGTTTGCTAGGTTCTGAGAACACTCATCATCATCGACAGGTGGAGCCAATTTATGATCTTTGGAATAGGGGAGGGGTACTTTATAAAACACTAGGTTAATAACTCTGCTCTTATGGGGATAAAGAACTAGGTCACAAGGACTAGGTCTGACAAACCAACAACAAGGAGGGTTGGTGTCAGGAAACTAGGACTGTTATTATGAGTTTAAGTTAAAAACCAGAATAAATCAAATTAATTGCTTACAATCTAAAAATACCATCAGCTGAAATACAATAAAATGATTAACAAGGAAATTATTGGGTCTGACTACCAACAACAAGGATGGTGTCAGCAGAGGTATATAGCAGTGAGGTTTTAATGCAGTTTCAAATTTAAATCTGCGACTTATCTCTCAAAAATTAGGTAGTTAGTTTGTCATACGCTCAGATAGCTAACCTGTCCCCACTAAGGCTATTAAAAGATCACCTTAATTCAACTTAATTTACCCTGACCTTCTTTACGCCCAGTAAAGCAGCGCTAAATGCAACGAAACTGCTAGTGTCAAGGAAACATATATTATAGGTTAGGGGAGCTGACTTCTAACGTGGGAGGCGTTAGCGTCAGAAAGAAAATCATGGAATAGTCAGGATCGGGCTAACAACCAACGTGGGAAAACGTTAGTGTCAGTAATAGACAATAATGGAGGTAATCAGGATCGGGCTGACAACTAACGTGGGAAAACGTTAGCGTCAGTAAAGTGTCTGGATATTATAAGGACCAGGCTAACAAACTAACGTGGGAAAACGTCAGCGTCAGTAAAAATCGGATTCTAGAGAGGAGGGAATTGACAACTAGCAATAAAGATGTTAGCGTCAGTGCTAAATGAAAAGAATTAATTTAAACTAGATTCCTTGAGCGTGAGTAGCAAGTACTTAATTTAGCAGCTCAGGGATGCACTAATCCAAATATTTTAGAAATTAACAATAGGTCAGGTAAATTAAAAGATTTATAGATTTTAATAAAAACTAGTAACCCAAAATGTAATTTGTATACTTGAGATAAGTACTCTGATTTTACTGGAAAAGCTGTAAAAAAAATTACAGCGGCAAGATCTAAACAAAGAAGCGGAGCAAGATTTGGCTATTAAACTAGAGCCGAATATCCAATTTCTTAGGTAAATTACAGTATTTAATAATATCTCAAGTGGTCAGCTGAGCATATACTAGAACTCGAGAGAAAATATAAGGATAGATTCCTACCTTAGAAGTGTAGATGATCGCCTTTCTAACACAAGTCACCGACTGCCCCGAGGACTGTGTCGACTCCAGTATCCAGGCGCCTGGAGGGGAGAAAGTTACTACGGCGCATGACCGGTGGCGAGCAGGCCGCGACACGCGGGCTTGCCGCGGCGGGAAATTCAAATGGTTTTACCGCTGACGCTTACGTTTTAAACTACTGTAGGTAAAAAAATAGGGGTTTTGTTGTTTTGAAGAGTTCATTAATACTGTCTAACTTTATTTATACCAAACCCTGATAACATTTATTTAGTTTTATTGAATATTTATTTAAACAGAACAACTTTATTGAAGATTGAATTTAATAATAAAAATCAAAATTATAGTCAAGCAAATTTTTTTCTACTTACATCAGAAAATCTATTTATTTTGTAACATGAAAAAAAGCATGTTACAGTAATACAACGGTACCGGTATAAATATTTTAGAATATTGGAATATTTAACTTCTACTAACTCTCAAGAGGTAAAGTTAAATAACTAATATAGTAAAAATTACACTGAAATACTACAACTAATGAGTGTAAACAGATAAGAAATCAAATAATTTCTTTCATAGTATTGAGTAAACCCAGCCAATCGAGGCAAGTCTGTCCCACTGTCAGTTGTTGATGTGTGTGGAGGTTACACTGTTGTAATACTGTTTGGCTGTGCAGGAGGACGTGCCGATGGCCCAGCGCAAGAGGTTCACGCGGGTGGAGATGGCGCGGGTGCTCATGGAGAGGAACCAGTACAAGGTGAGATCACCAAGAATCAAGAATCAAAAAGCCTTTATCGTCATAAACTATATTAAGCATGAACAACTAGTCAAGTTATGCAGTTAAAAACAAAGAGTTATAACAATAATAGTCTTAAAACAAATACCCCCGTCGCAGCAAACCTGCATACTCAGCGAATTTCCAATGAATTATAACACATTAAGCCACTTAACAGGGATTCATAAGAAATATATTCACAAACAAGCAATATTTAAAATATTAATTATTCTCCATAAGAATAACATTGGGGATGAGTACGCAGGTTTGCTGCAACAAGGAACACAATATAATGGGTATTTATGCAAATATCAATAGAACTCAGCTAAGTGAAGTCACATACCAAGTTTCATCCATATACATTTATAAATAAGCGATATATAACATTTTAAGTATTTTCCATAAGAATAACATGGGGACCAAGTACCTAGGTTTGCTGCTACAGGAACCATATGCGAAAAATTGTTTTTTTGTGCAAACAACAATAAACCACAACCAGATGAAGCCACATACCAAATTTCGTCAGTTTATGTTCATAAATAAGCGAGATATACAATTTTTCTTTTCCTCCATAAGAATAACATTAGACAACGTACTGTGTTTAGCACTTTCAATATCTCAGTAACCAATTGACGTAGAGCAATGATCAAGATACCAAATTGTTTGTTTTTTTATGCTGAATTCAATGGTGAAAACTAAAATTTGATTTCAATAAAAATTACATGTGGAAACCCCAAAAAACCCATTTTTGGGGTACAAAACCCCCCCAAAACCCCCCTTTGGATGGTGCGATTTGTCTGGTTTTCGAACTTGTTCAAATAAATGGTACTTTACACATTTGTACCAAATTTAATTAAGATCGGACCTTTTTTACGAGAGTTATCGTGCTTACGGACACACATATATATATATATAAATATATATATATATATATATACATATATAAAAATTTGAACGAATGGTGTTTTTGGCATCTGGGGACCTCAAAATGAAAAGTTATCATGGTCTCGGGCTTAAGTCTTACCATAAGGCCTACGGTAATAGCTTCTTCCCTATAGGGGAAATTCGCTAAAAAGGACTTTATGCATTCACTTCTTATATTCCTTTATGCTAAAAAAAGAGAAACAATACTTCTATTGGCCATCACTGTCAGCAAAGAACTCCCGGACGCTGTAATATTCTTTTTCCATAAAAAATCTTTTGAGTTTGTTTTAAATCTACACTCGTCTGATTCTGTTTTTATCTTGAGGAAGTGAATTGTAAAGCTTTATGATTGAAAAATATGTGTTTCTCATAGTTGGCAGCCTTATGATGAGAGATGGATAAGGTCCCAGTGTTCCTGAAATTGTAGTGAGGAGTGCCTCGGGTTGAAAAATTAGTTTTTGTGTAATATAGTTGAAGAGTCATTCAAAAATATACAAGGAAACTCTTAAGGAAACACCACCACCACCACCACCATATCTGGTAATACAGAGTTTGAAACAGTTGAAGATTCAAAGTGAGTACAAAAGTCAATTTTAAGATAAATGGCTGATTTATATCACTAGTAGCTAATTATCCGTGCTTTTCACAAAGGATTCAGGAAAGCTGATTAAAATGTCTGCTGCAACTACATCTGTTTCTGATCCATTAAACCTATTGCCCATAAGAATAACATTGTAGGGTGACTGGAGCGGGGTCGTAAGGGATTGCCAAGTTGGGAATCGTCCGATATGTATCCCAGATAAATTATCTACCTACATGCAAATTTTCAGCTCAATTTGTTCATTAATTTTGTCTGTAAAACGGAACATACAAGTCGACAGATAGACAGACACTGCCTTTCTTTTATAAATGTATAGGATAAGACAGTGCGAGCCTCGTGTCAGAGTGTCCGGTGTTACAGGAGCGGTTCATGGAGCTGCAGGAGGCGGTGCGGTGGACGGAGATGATCCGAGCGTCGCGCAACGAGCCCGGCCTCGACAAGAAGAGCAAGCAGAGCGTCTGGAAGTTGTACGTACTCTGAACATGTAGTACCGAGTTAGTGAATATTTAAAAAGATAACTCAATTTCAACAAGTACAGTCCAGTTTCAGATCAAAAAAGTGTGTGTCGCATGTATCTCACACAGTTCTAAAGAAGGGCAGCGGTTCGCTTAATCAGAGCCTAACTTTAGTGAAACCATCAAAACAAAGAAACCCCAAATCTCTTACCAACGGTCTGGCAAGGAAGGTTAACATTATAAACATAAATCAGTGATTTGCTATCCAATATTTGCTTTTGTATATTACTTAACACGTCCAATGTGCTAAATATCTTTAATCATGAAAATCACATAGGTTTCAATGTTAAAAAAACTGGGATTCGAGGGGTCCGCATTGAACGTGTTAATGCTACATTGAAATTGGCCTTGGCTGACGTATAGCACTTTAAAATAAAGGAGTTTGCACACTGCTCGTGATGTAAGGGGAGAGAATTTTTGAATCAGAACAAAAATCAAATAAATGGTTTAAATAAACACTTGTAGTGTGTTTTTGGACTTTGGAAAACATTCAAATTTTTGGCTGTTCTGATGCTCCTGATTGTACTTAAATGCAACATTGGGATAGCAATGTTGTGCGTTATAAGGTTAGGAGGAGGTCCTGTCATGATTGAAAGTTGGTGTAAGGGTATTGGGGGTGATAAAACAACATCAATATATGAAAAGAAGCCTTTTCTAATATATTCTCTCCAGAAAACAACATACTGTGTTTAGTCAATTTACGTTATCTTTGATAACTCAGTTATGAGAGTGGGCTTAAAATGTTTGGCTTTTTATTTCCTATTGTTTAATTTACATTAACTTAAAATAGTTTAGATATTTAAATAGATCCTGTCTCCTAATCCTCAGCTTCAACTAGCCCCCCTGTCAGTTATTGACGTGTGTGAAGTGTGTGAAGGCTGCACTGTTGTATCACTGTTTTGCCGCAGGAGGACGTGCCGATGGCCCAGCGCATTTTTTTGGATTTTTTACCTCTTTTTGGGCCCAAAAACCCAAAGTTTAAGTATTCATGGTTAAGAGTTTCCGATTGTTTTGCCCAACGAACTTGTCCAACTGATTATAGAAAGGAATGTCTCCAACAAATTTGAAGTTGGACAAAAAATGTAACCACTACAGTGTAAACAAATATATATAACAATTTTTAGCTACTTCCCAAAAACATTCAGGGGGTCACATTAAGATGTTCTATAGCGGTCCTGGCTTCAGTTTTACCGGGCTGGTGATGCTAATGACCATGTAAACTACGACATTGTGTCGTGGGGTCGTTCTCCAGCCACAATAAGAGTCCTTGTACACAAGCTGCTGTTAGGATTATAACCAACAGTGACAGGGACAGGTCAGAGCACTGTAAGCCTACACTTGAGTTTAGGAACTCTCACAGTACATTCTCAGTTCATCTTGAACTCTTTACTGTTAGTGAAGAACAATGCTGAGTCTGTTCATAATACAAGAGAGGGTCAGCACAATTACAATCTGAAAAATAGAAGAGATTTGAATATCCCTCGGTGTTTTAGCAAGACCATGGAGAGTAACCCTGTACTAGCCGATAAGGTATTTAGCAGACTGCCAACAGAAGTAAGTAACTGGGACTTGAAGAAATTCAAGAGTATGCTTAGTGGGTGGCTAATAAAAAAGAGTTTTACTTACGGGATGAATTTTTGAGGATAGCCTGATAGATGTAGTGAATTAAACCGGCTTCCACTCAATGAGTCTCTGTATATATTTGTTTTAGTTATGTAAATTTAGGTTTTAAAGTGACGAAGTCTATTCAGAAGTTCTGGCCAACGACAGATATATATCAAATCAAATCAAATCATCTTTATTCACAATATGTATACATAATACATGAGAATAGTGTCAAATTCCAAACTAAAAACTAAAGGCTATGGACTACGAGTTATAAAACTCCTCAAATGAATATAGTTGTTTTTCAAGTAGATAATTTTTTATAAAAGGTAATAATAATAAGGGTAAGAGCTCGCTTTTCCGTTGGAGATTCGTTATTAAGTGTGTCGGACAGTTTCAGCAACCTGTTCAGCACCAACGAGCGAGGCGGCATCGCGGGGCCACGGAAGCCGCTACCGTACGGCAACATCCGCTACAACGCGCCGACACACCACATCAGCCCCGCGCTGGATACGATGCGCAAACGCTCCATCAACGACCGCAAGCGAGGGCTCGACCTCATAGACTCCGGAGACCTGTGAGTGGTGCACTGAGTATTGAACAGGATAAATAAACTACGTCTCACAACACTACAAAGTATATTTACACTTATACTGTACTTACATACACGACGGGAAATCCTATCCTATCAAATTGAATCGTATATTCTAATACTAGTAAGGTTTGCTTCCTTGCTTGCAGCTCTGATCTCAAAAACGGCTCAAACGATTTCCTTCAAATGTTGGAAATAACTAATTTCTGGGTTAAAATAAGTTCTATATAAGTCTCATCTCCAGAATAAATCAAATAATGTAAAAAAACTAATGTGAAAAGTTAAAAAAATTAACATTGGGCTTATGGAGTTTAAAATCAAAACAAAGAATCATAACGGCTGTTTATAATCAATCAGTGAACTGTCAAAGCAATAGATAGTGAAAACGTGTGGTTTCTGAGATCAGTAACTAAAACCATTATTGAATGAAGATTTACAGTGTGGTCATGTGATATCCAAAATAAATGAAAGGGATATTGAGCTGTAAGTAACAACTGGAGTAACCTTAAAAATGCATAAAAAGGCCAATGAGCTAAGAAAGTCTGCTCATCAGGAGAGGGACGTGGTGAAATACTACTCCAAGTCATCTAAACTAACTGACTGACCTCTTCCGAGCAAAGCTCGGCCCCCCAGGTACTACAGTAGAACCTCGATAACACGACTCTCAAGGGGATCTCTAAAATAGTCTCCTTATCGAGGTGCACTTGTATTTGAGGGTCGTGCTATCAAGGTTGTTTTCACAACAAGACGTGCTATCGAGGTCACAGACTTTTTGCTATACCAAGCACATTTTTTTGTGGACATTTCTAATTTTGTTTTAAGCAGAAAATTACCGCATAAATCAGTCATAAATAAAAGAACACACATACAAGTAAAACAAACTTCTTTATGATTGCCATATAACAATACAATTACAGTATTAAAATTGATTGAAAAATAATAGGCCTAGTAAAGTTTATAATTAGGCTATAATATTCATTTTAGAAAATTAATATTACCGTAAATTGTTCATTGTAGGCCTACTATACTGTGATAAGTTTTCTTATTCAATAAAATACTATGCAGAACTTACGGCAGTAAGAAAAAATCAACCGACTCAGTTCACTAAAGTATAGAGTTAATAAGCTCAAAATTACAGTACCTTAACCTATTGTGAAATACTGATTTGACCCGTGATAGATAAGGAAAGGCCGGTAGGGGAGGGGGGATAGGGAAGCAGGGGTTTTCCGGTTGAGACCTGAGCCCAAAACGTTGTTTTTTACTTCAAAACATCCGATCTAACCGTGGGAACTATGCGTGAGAAAGGTTGAGTCGTGCTATAAAGGTTCCGTAACGCAAAACGGTGCGCTATTGAGGTTAGAGTCGCGAAATAAAGGTTCACTTACCCAAACAAGCGTGTTATTGAGGTGGGAGTCGTGCTATAGAGGTTCAGTTATTTAAAAAGACGCGCTATAGAGGTTTATTTACTAGTAATATGAAATGACAAAAAGACGTGCTATCGAGGTATTTATTTGAAAATGAGTCGTGTTATAGAGGTATTTATAACATTGAGTGTTATGGGAGATTCACGCGGATTAGAAAATCAGACTCATTATCGAGGTTTTCGTCTTATCGAGGGTCGCCTTAGCGAGTTTCTACTGTATACACAATAGATGGTATAAGGCGATTGATTGTACAATTTTTGGAGTATATTTACCGTCTTGTATGTAAGTACAGTATAAGTGGAAATATACTTTTTGGTGTCGTAAGTCATAGTGTATTTATCCTGTTTAATTGTAACAACACGTATCATGCTACTAAAGAAATGATTTAACTTCTTTATCAAATACAAGGTGTAATAGACAAAGCCTTAAACCTGTTAACAAACATTTCCTTCAAACCTTAAATAATCATCTACACAGTAAATCGGCACTAGCCGATAATCACTTTGAAGTTTTTGGACTTAAAAGAGTTCAAACTTAAGTCACATACATCCAGGGATAATCTATTAAACGTGTTTATCCGAAAAACTGATTAACAACTTATTAACAACTTTTGGAGCCTCACTTGTGGTGCCTCAATATCATTACGATGCCTTGTGTGATAACTGTGAACTCTAGTTCTCTCCAAATTCTGTTTCACAGAAAATGGATGAAAATGCAAGGGAAAGTCATTACAATTAATTTTACAAAATGTGGTCTGCAGCTCTCCCTACCAGAGATCCTTGCAATGATCCTTAAGGCCTTCTTCTGCCATTAGAATATGCGGGCAGCACCAGCACTGTTCCCCCACAAAACATTGCCATAGAGAAGATGACTGTGGAAAAACATAAATAGGCCAATAATAGGGAAAAGAAACCCTTTTTATCCCTAGAGATTTTAATTAACACATCGGTTCTCTGTGTGTTCCCTTATTTCTTGACTGTTTACACAACTACTGGTTTACGTTAAGGTTGCTGCTCTCTGGCCATGTCGACACCTTGGGAATCGAACCTACGACCTCTAGAACCTACCCTAGAACTAGGGTACAATAACTAACCGTTCAGTAACTAAGCGGTATCAGAAAGGTGACACTTAATTTCTCCCATTGACTATTTCACATTGAAAAGAGATTTAAGAATACACATTGAATAAATAAACAATGTAGATATTCGTAGCTACGTCTTTTATTTAGTTTTATTTTACTATATTTTTTTTTGTTGAGAAAAAAAGTTTACTTTATTCATACAGGTTAAGCAAAAATATTAATTTTATGATGACTTTTAATCAAAGATAAATTAGTATTTTTTTTACAAATGTATTAAACATACAACTTAAGAAGTAATTCTTTTATAAAACTATAATTTTATTATTATAAACGCTCTAACTCTTCCCGAGCGTTTGACATATATACAGATGTATACGTCAGAACACATTTTACATTGCGAGTGTTTGTAAATTTTCTCATGGATCAAAAGTGTACTTTCACACCAATAAATAGTTCAAATAATGGGTACTTTGGTATTATACGGATGCCACCCTTATGCAGCGCGCTGCGGCAGTTATGTTAAGATGGGTTATCATAAAAATGATTGTAGGACTTTCCTTGTTTTGTTACGAATCGAATGATACCTGATGAGTCATACTTCCGGCCGCCAAACCCCCTCCAAATAGGCCAAGGTCAGGTCGTTGACCGTAGCGCGCGCATCACCTGTCACCGCCTGTATCTGGGTCACTGTCATGAGTGATTTATTGCCGTGCACTACGTAACATTTGTTTTCATAATGAGTGACGTTCTTTTGGTGTGGGATTTACCTCGAAATGAAGAGGAAACCATACGTAATTTTATGATAACCCATCCTAACATAACTGCCGCAGCGCGCTGTATTTTTGGCGGAGTACATGTGGCGATCGGGTGTGGCTGCTAGCGGCGGCGACGCATTCAACACGATCCTAGCGGACATCGCTGTCTTTTGGGAGGCACAACACAAAGACCGCTCATCGGAATGATGTAAAATTTTGTACAGTAAGTCAATAAAAGTACGTTTTTTCGAATTATGTAGTTATCCTTTGGATCCGGTAAAAATTTAACCTCCAAAAATAGTGGCATCCGTATAATACCAAAGTACCAAATAATGTTTAACTTATGGTTTTATGTCATATATGTTTATGAGGTATACTTATACCTAGTTTGGTGATAGCAATAAAAACAACAAACAGGTTATTTATTATGAATAAATGTTTTTCCCCACACTTCATTTATACTTAATTTTTTTACAGATATTGAGTAATAATTATAAAACTCATTAAAAAATTATTTCCATATTTTTACTGAAAAACTCTTTTAATTTAAAAATGTAGAATTTCAAAATCTATTTTTCGACCCTTACCAAAAATTAATTTACTTGGTGGAGTCAGGCTTTGGTCTCGAGAAGGGTTAAGAATACAGAATAGGTTCAAGCGGTAGGTAACAAATAAACAACATCAGTGTTGTCTCCATTGGCTTCAGGGTCTTGTAGCATTGCCTGTGCCTGTTCCTCCCCCCTCTTTCTGCCCCCAGCTCTCGGTCGATCGGGCTGGTTCTCTCATATTCATGTGTACCGTGGTTAGTTTTTTCATTGTGTTGTCGCTTTAAAAGTCATTGTTGTGTATTTCGCCCTTTTAAAACACCGTAAATTGCCACTTGTGAATGTTAATTTGTATGGATACCTACGTTATTATTTAAGGTGTATTTTAGTTTTAGTTTTTAAAACATTAATTTTTTAAATAAAATGTGAGCATTAAAAAGATAAACGTGCAAAAGAAAGCAATAAAACTTTAGTTTTGTTAGAATGAGTTGTTCGTTCTTAGGCCGAGCGAAGAAAAAGAAGAGACGATAACAGAAGGATCGACAGTGGGATCTTCCGACGTTGAAACCTTTGAAACCGGTTCTTCCGATGTAGAAACTGAAACCGGTTTGGAGTGTGATCCGTGTGACGAGGTCACGAGTGCTTAAAAGACTCAATATCAGGTTATGTCAATTTTTGTTGCCAAAGAACTTACCATTTTCTAACATTATGTTTATTTTTAACAATGACACGCTCAGTGACGTTAATTTGTTAGACATTTGTTGTTTTTATGAAATGTGATATGTTATTTTATATAGTTAATAAACTAGCCGAGGAGTAGATAACGATTATGGTAACTCCTTCGAAGCGATGATAGTTGAAAAGTAGGTTGTTTGTAATCTATATGAAAGTTCACTTTCAAGATTTCGGTTCAGTTGTTTTGTTATAGAAGTATAACGGAGAAATGTTTCAGTTGTTTTATTTTACCAAAGTACCTTCAAAGAAATGTATTTGATGATTCTGAGATAAGGAAAGCTCATGAATCACGTTCAAAATATGTGCTAGAATTGTGCTGCACATAACCTCTCTTGCTTGTGGTTGTGCTGCGCATAACCTCTGTTGCACGTGGTTGTGCTGTACCAAGTTAATTCTAGTCACTGTTTGATATTTTCTCTAGAAACGTAACAGATTATTGTTTGTAATTAATAAACCAAGTCCAATTATTTTGAACCTGTAAATAGGTTGTGATCAGATTTTTCAAAAACTTCATTGTAATATGTGAGTAAATTGATCGAGTCACAGACTAGAGTGTTTTAAACTGAAGTAACAAAGACAAGACAGTATAGTAGGTGCTAACCATCCACACGAGTACCTGAACGGTCTGAGAGGACTGACCAACCACCACTCAGGGTTGTCGTTGGTTGGATCGGTTTCATCCGTTTTATGATACTCTATGGCTTGAGAGTAGAGATGTGCGAGTACTCGAAATTTCGAGTTCGAGCCGAGTTCGGCTCTGAAACTTGAGGTTTTACTGGAACTCGAAGGTTTCGAGCGAGTTTACTCTCGCCGTTTACCCGCGCTACCACGGGTCGTCCGTGGCCGCGCGTCGCCTGTAAATTCAAATTGAGTGTCAACGCGTTTGAGGTGTTAGAGTTGTGATGTGGATTTTAGTGTTTTATTAATAAATAAGTAAGTTGTGGCTTATAAATTTGTGTTAGCCTACTCTTTACACCAAAAAGGAAGATTTACCAGGACCTTCAGATTGAGTTGTATGAACACTGCCTGTAGTCATAGTCCACTCTTAGGTTAACCTAACTTTGTAAACAAAAGTAAAATATCAAAAAGAAATCTGTAATGAAATCTAATAGGTAAGCATAAGAAGTTTTTGCTTGTTTTTTGTTCCATAGTAATTGAAATTGAGTCAATCCATTAATTTTAGGCTCAACTATTGTCCTTTGGCATTGAGCTGATTTTAAAGACAAGTTTCATTAATGATTTTTAAAATCATTCTTAATATTTTAAAACTCTATTTAAGACATGACTTCAATTTTATCAATTGATTTGCTGGGCACTTTCAAACATAGTATCTTCATGTTTTTATTAACTGATTGTTCTTATTAGGAACTATTAGTGTTAAAATTAATGCTATGTTAGTAAATATATTTTGTGTGGTAAGTAAGTAGGTCAATGCTTTACCATGTAATAGGCCTTTTAAATATTAAAATAAAGTTTATTTTAATTTATAGGCCTAAATGTAATTTTATTTCCTCCATTCGTAGAAAGATGTAGCTTAGGCCTAAACATAATATACAATAAAACATAGGATAAATAAAAATAGAAAAAAAAAAAACTAAAATGATTTTTTAATGAAACTGTTAATTAATACCATATAGGTTATAAAAACCTTAATACCAAAAGATTAAAAGTATTTGACCTTCATGGCAAAATGTTAGGCAATAACTTTGGTATGATTTATTTTCAGATAAATGTACTTATCTTTTTCAAATGAAGCAGGAATCCATTTATTTGACTTACTATTGTTATTTTCAGGCCATAGTGACTAGAAAAGTATATTTTAATAACAACATTTATAAATGGAACCCTGTACACTGTTTTGATCCAATTTAACTCGACCTATGTGTTTTTTTTATTTGTATACTCGACTCGAACTCGAGATTCGAATCTTTTGCCATTTACTCGACTTGAACTCGACTCGACTTAAAAAACCTGTCCTCACACATCTCTACTTGAGAGACTTTAATTTTGATTATATGATGTCTTAATATTTTATTACAGTTTTTGTTCACTTATAAAAGAGAAAACCTAGCAATCTAGAAGCATTTAAGATAAAGAGAAAGAAGGCTGCTGATGTTGTGGGTCATCTTTATAAACTTAAAACTCTCGTAATGGGAGAAGTAGTTTTAAACTTTTTTATAATGTCAAATTTTGCTTATCAATTTCAAGATTATTTTTACCGCTTTTTTCATGGCTTACACTGGAAAACGTGGTTATTTGCACATTTGTTTTTTTAGATTCTGTCATAAATGCTTTAGATCTGTTCTTATCTGAAATTAAATAGTAATATGAGTTACAAATTAAAATGTTAATTTTCTCCAGGTTATATCGTTGTTCAATGTGGTATATGAGTAAAAGCATTGACTATACACCTGTAGTAGACGGTAAATGCAAAGCTAAAACGGTTAACCAAGAAGCAGCACAATCTATTGAGTTCGGTCGGCAACAGGGGCTATCGAATGTGCTTCCTCCTAGTAGACATTATGCAAACTACTTGGAATCGCATAGGCAGACAAACGGACAGAGCTCGCTTGAATGACGCTGGTGAAAGACGGTTATGGCGTCGAGACCAATTTTATTACAAACAGTCTTTGTTAAATCGTATATTAAAACTTCCGAGTTGCGAGGAAATCAAGACAGCTGTTTTATTAGCAAAATGAGATTTTAAAAACCTGCCACGGCCGAACTGAGTACGCCAAGCTGCATGAGCCAGAGTTACGTCCGCCATTGCGTGCGATGGTGGTGATTTCTATCCAGTGCTGTCAGAACTACGTGGAGAATCCCGCCTTTTTTGTTATCGTAAGGTTTTCAGTCTAGTACAGATGTATAGTCAATGGTAAAAACTATCAACTTAAAACAGAACAATAAATTAGTACCTAAAATAAGACTCGGCACTGAGAAGTGTGAAGGTCTCTTGATTCTTAAGATTTTAGTTAATTACTAAGAAAACTTTGGAGACAGAAAATGAACAATGTTTATAACTCTGTGTTGTTTACTGTGACCACTGGACTAACTCCCCAATGTACCGAGTTGAATTCCAAAATACTCTTAAAAAACCCTTTTCCAAACTTACTCTAACAATGTTATGTAGCTAACTTTTTGGGCTTGTTATTGTGTACAACTGTTTTAACATACCATAAAATTAAAATAATGAAAATGTCTTGGGATTAAAGCTTATAGTGTGTTACTGTTTCTAGATCTATTGTGCCATTTATAAATACGTTATTATGTAGTACTACTCTCACTATTCTTGTATGTATCCCTATTGTTCTGGAGGTCGAGAAGTGATTGGTTAGTGCTTAAAATCAAATTTTTATTAATGTATTGTAAAAGTATTAGAGTACAAATAGTATCGCTTCTAGAATATTTAGATGCCTTAATAACATACCAGTTAGGAATAATTTGATAATGAACTGACGAGTAATTCTCTCTGATCACCATCTTCGTTCCGTCTGGTTTCTACCTAGGCAGTTTAAGTAATCGACCTCATTTTAGTGCCTTATTGATGTTTGTTTATCCATGAGCCATAATAACTACTTTTTTTCAAATATGGTTTAAATTGTTTAAGCATAAATAACTCAAACGTAAAAAATCGAATATTATAACTTAATAAGAATAAAATGCATCTATTCCCCTTTAACTGGTTTATTGAATATTTATCATGGCTCATTGATCCTTGTGGAGTTGATAACTATAGTATAACCAGCTCTGTTGTGTGATGACACTGTTCAGAATGATCCTTTATTGTGTTAACCCTTTGAGGGCAACTGCTGATTTACCGGCAAACTGAAAGATACATTTGCATAGGGCCAGGCAGGTTTTTTTCTCAAAATTTTGCAGTAAAAATACCAAAACAAGTAAATGAATCCATTTGGTAGCACTGATGACTTTTTGTGCCGATATGTCGCGCGTCACTAGAGCCAATATAGCAGCAGTTGGCTTAACGCGGTCGATATCTCAACCCGTCACACTGCACTCTCTCTTCATCATTGGTCACACATGCCACACATACTTCTGAGGCAAACCTCAAGGTCGGGTTTTCCAATTACACTGATATTATTTTATCCCAAATAAAAAAATTCACCAACTTAAAATATTGATTGATTAGCGTTAATCTTTTTCTAGATCTGAAACAAATCAATTGCCAAATTAATATCTGAATACTCGATCCAGGGGTACAAATCTATGTAGCGACAAAGAGATCGCGTGAGTGTCTCATTGTATTGCAGCCTTCATCTGTGTAGGTTCTCTAGTAATGGGGATATTGTCTAGGGGTGGGCGAGTACTCAAGTTTAGAGTATTTGTTCGAGTACCAAAGACTACTCGAAGGCCGAGTCGAGTAGTAAAAATACTCGAAACTATCAAGTCGAGTAGTTGACTACTCCCCCCGTTTTCCCCGATTAGTTGAAAATTGTATATCCTCCCGCCGTATACCTACGTTTACACCGCTAACTGATGTTTAACAAAATAAGTGACTGAAATAAATAAAAATAAGCTTAAAATCTATTTTTAGCTCATATGAAAGGAGACAACAGGTGAGGTGGGTTATTTTTGGATACCTGTGAGTTAAGATAAGTAAGAGAGGGGGCACAGGGAGTGTTTGGGTTGGGGGCGAAAAATCACTTTCTTGTTCAAATGTTCTGGTTTTGATAAACTAACCCAAAATCTTTGTATGGATATATATTTGTAATACTTGTATTTTGTTTGTTATTGTTGTTGAAAAAGGTATATATTTATTATTTTTCATTTAAATTATTACTCATTCATTGTAAAATAAAGGTTAAAATTGTAAAATAAAGGTTAAAATAAAATAAATAATTCAATAACATTTTATGTTTATTATTAAACATTGTTTTCCATAAAAAATAAAATAAGTTTTTTTTTTACTTTTTAAAAAACTACTCGACTCGACTTGATACTCGAGTAGTTTGGTTCAATGTTTGACTCGACTTGATTTAAAAAAACACTACTCGCCCACCCCTAATAGTGTCTAATATTTACCAATTGATATTCTTCCACATAATAAAAAAAAAATTATTTTGTCATTGATAAGCCTAAAACTACAAGATTAAAAATGTGGACAGTTATAGTAATTTACGGGATGTAATTATAGTAATCTAAATGAAATTGGTTTCTGACCAGGCATTACCTAGGGTACCAGTTGAGCTACAATTAGTATTTGTTAAGTTATTATAGTTTAGTTTACAACAACAAATAGTTATTAATTGAATACTGACAATTAAGAATGAGATTTTGTTGTGTTATTGGTATCATGTCTTAATCCTCATACCCAAAGAAGTGTGTTTTCACTAATGTTAGTCGTAAGAAACTCAAAGTGCTTTATTAGTATAACACAAAGGATCTGTGTTATTCTTTAGTCAGTTATGTTACTACCTTGTGATCAAAGATGTAGCATACATTTTGTAAATATGTATTGATAAACTGTTTAATAAAGTTTATTTTATTTATAAAACTGTTAGTATTGCTTACCACCATGATGTAATTACGAGACTTAGGTATGCTCCAACGCCAACCAAATTCGGTAACGTTCTGCGCATCCCCCAAGTTGACGTCATTTGTTTTGTTTTTTAAAATATGTTTTATTTTTTTCCATAAGCTTTTCGTTCTGAAGGAAACATTAAAAAGTAAACAGACACGATGACAACAAGATGGAAATGACAGATCGTGGTTTGTTAGACGACTACCAGCTGATTTTACCTGACGATTACGTTACTAAACCTGCGCCAGAGCACACCTATGTCTGGTATTTACATCATGGCTTACCACATTGTTTTGAAAGTTATAACTGAGACCTCTTAAGATATTCTAAGCAAAAGTAAATTTCCAATTTCAGTGATGCAAATTATGCAATTTAAGCTGAATATGTTTTTAATTCTGATGAATTAACCGTCCTAGTTGCACGGTTTTCAAATAGTTTTGGAACATTTATTTTGTTGTAATATTTTAGAGAAAAATATTACCCTTCTAAACTACCCTTGTACCCTGGACTCAGGGTCTGGATAGAGGACTGAGATAGTACTCTTCTAAACTACCCTTGTACCCTGGAATTTATGAAAACTAGTGGCTTGTCTAGCCTATAGCTGAAATATAAAAGGTTACTACCTTTTATATTTTATTGGATGAATAAAAAAAACAGACCTATACAGTCTCCTTGCTTTTCTAATTGTGAAAGTTTGTCCTTATTGAGTCCCTTGGGTATTAAAGGTATCTCTAATACCTTTAATGTGAGTCATCTCCCATCATCTTGCAATTTACCAAATGACCACAATTTATCTTGAAAAATTAAAATTAGTAATATAGATTTGATTTTAGGAAAGAGGCAATTGTTTAATAATCCATGAAGATCTACATATTTAATTCCGTTAGCGAATGGTCCCCACGAAATATATCGAGCTAGGAAAAAGTTATGTAATGACGATTCATTTTAAAGCTTGTTGGCCAAGGATGGTGGGAAAAATATCATAAATGTCAAAAATTACGTGGGCTACGCCCCACTGGACTTCAAAGCTCCAATGATTTTCTTATGGAAATATCACTGCAGTGTTTTATTAATAAGCAAAATGAACTAATGATCAGCTGTGATTATCCACTTACACAAAAACTATATGTTAGGGGCTATAGCCCCTGCAAGCCACTAGTATTATTTAATTTGGAATTGTGATCTGCTTTGCATATATATAAAACAATTCATACATACCCACTTGTACTAATAAATTACTGTATCAAAATCCATTTATTGTGTTTGCTAAGAACATTTTTTGGACGATGAATCGTAAAAATGAATGGATGATGAGACTGAAGATTGTATTAAACTTGTTTCAGGTTTATCTCTTTACTGCTATTCAGTTTTTTACCACAAAGTTCTTTAGTGATGTAAAACATCAGTTCCGTGACCTTTTGTGTATTATTAATGTGAGTGAGATTGAAATTAAAAGTCATCAAGCAACATTCACAACATGAAGGTTAACATCACGCTCAAATCTCATTTGTGGATCCCGCTAGACAGTCAACACGTCTGTCTGGTTGCCTTCTATTTTTCTGTTGATACACTGCTTCTTCGGTTTCACTTTTTACAAAGGAATTTTAATTTATTTTGTCTATTTTATGTATGAAAAATCTCCTGAACACCTGTATATAAATATGATTTTTACAACGGCGAATCAAGAAACCATGAGAGGAAAGAATCTTTTGAATTGAATTTAAATGCCCAATATGTGAGACCATTATTATTTCTCACTTTATTAAAAACTGTTTTAAAGCAAATTGCTATAGAAGTACTTATCTTGTGTCTCAATGTTATTGAACTATACTGATTTGTATACGAGTGAAAAACAAATAATAACATCTGAAGTTACATAAATGGAAACACCGGCCTCTGAGACCAATAGTTTTAGGGACTACTTTCTTGAGTAAAAAGTAGTTCAGGAAATCAAACATAAATTAAATATGTGTTTACTAGAGGGAACAGTGGAGTCGATAGTTGTAACTCAGACGGGATTGACACAAACAATCAAATTAAAATGAGTCTCTTGGACCAATGTTTCCACAGTGATACACTAGAGAAACTATGTTATTATTGAGAGGAATCATAATTCACAAACTGTAACTGTGTTTAGGAAGCCAAAATTTAATTAATTTTGAGGTTTAAATTTTGTAATTTCAATGATTGAGATCGAATATGCCATTATTCTCCCAAAACAAATCTATAATTATTTTGTTATGAGCATATTCAGCCAAAAATGAAATGGTAATGATCGAATGAACTGTGATGTAAGTTAGCAATTGCTGTATGAAATAAATAAATGTAGATTTGAACCTTTGTTTTCCCAAATTCAGGCCCCAACACAATTATCTCAATTTGTTAAGCAAGTTTCTACTGTATATCTGTTCATTTCAAGTTTCTTCAATGAGAAAATTGCTTTTTCTTCCTCCAGATAAGTTTTATTATTCAAATTTATTTTCATAAACATCAGAGGATATTGTAATACTATTATTATTAACTAGTACGTTTAAGAAATAAACTATAGGTATGAGTTCAGTGTTCATATAACAATTGTGTACTGTAAATGATCAAAGTATTGCTAAAATAAGTATATATGTTTAAATTATTGAATTTATAATGATTTTATAAAAATAGCTGTCACTATCTTTTTAAACATTCGTATTAATAATTTTTTTTAATAGGTTGGCAGCCACTTTTTGCTGTACTTTGCCCGTTCACATAGACTATACATCTGTTTATGGAACGTATCCAGCAAAGCAAGAAGTGAGCAGTTATTTACGACTTGAACAGTACTGATAAAGTTACATGCCAGGGCTGGGATTGGAACCCACCACAGGTGCCATGGTTCTGGAGTCCGACGCCTTGACTACTAAGCCAGTGACTCACTAAATATTCATATTCCTGGATTATGTTAATCCATCCCTAGATAGAACAACTCATTATAAAGTTTTATTTTATAATTTAAGGGACTCCAGCAAATAACGTAAAGGTAAATGCTGTGTCTACATGTGTGTGTCCGTGGTGTGCAGGTGCAGTGAGAAGGTGGCGGCGCGCAGAGCCACGGAGCGCAAGGAGCAGTACCGCCAGGTGCGCGCACACGTGCGCAAAGACGACGGCCGCCTACAGGCGTACGGATGGTCTCTGCCCGCCAAGGTGGATAAGTAGAGACTGGATATCATCTAATTTGATGTTGTAAAAAGCTGATTTGTGGTAATAGCACTAGGCAGTGGGGCAAACTCTGTCTTGTTTGTTTCTGACAAACACACTTGAAGAATATCTACATTGTAGAAATCAATATATTCATTCAATCGCTAAAGAACCTTTATACACGAGTGGTCGACCGCCATAATTTTGCATTTTACTTGAAGGTCCTCCTCGATTGGTTACCCCCACCTTCCACGCTTGTGCAGGAGTTTGATATTCAGACCTACCTTTGACCTTGAGACACCTTTGTTCACTGGGTGAGCGGCATCGCTACAGCTACTGCCTCGGGCCACTCAGGATGGTTCTGTTCCTTGCTGAGCTATGCTGCGATGTCGCAAGGGTATTACACAGTGTGCAGCACAGTTGCCAGTGGGGTGCGGTGCCTTGCTGTGCTGTCATCGTGGGTTTCTTGTTTTCCAGTCATTATACCATACCAATCATTTTACACTTAGATAGCCCAAGATGTAAGTTTAGTAAAATACTAAGCTCGCTCCCAAACCAATGCTGGTCATTCAGAGGAGCGCTCCTTTTAATCAGAATTAAATTTTTTTTTAAATAACCCCCGAATTAATTACAAATACTATCCCAGGATAGTTTGTGTGAAACAAATCATGAAAACATAGGATTGCCTATGCAGGCGGCGCGGATACATGTGGGAGATCATGGGGGTCATGACCCCCCCAAAAAAAACCCCCTCAGAACTTCGCGTATTTTACCCATTTTTCACCGTAAAGGTTATTGTATTTTGACAATTTAGAAATTTTTCCACTCATGACCCCCCCCCCCCCTAAAATGATAGTCTGTATCCGCCCCTGTGTCTATGTAAATATAAACCTGATAATATGTTTAATTTCTTAAGCTTGAAAAGCCATTAACATTACCGAATAAAAATTTTTAAAAATTGTTCTTATGTTAAAAAGTTTTGTGGTTTCTTTATCCTTCTTATTGAGGTTGTCCAAAATGGCATCAAAAACAAGTAAGCATGAGATTGCATCTAACATTTTCCTCGAGATAGTATGTAGCCCCGGTGGAGTGACATAGTGTGTTGCCCCGCCAGGCCCCGCAGAGGTCGCTGCTGCCCCCGCCCGGGTCCTCGGCCCCGCAGGTGCCTGTTCCAGTGCCGGTGTACTGTCGGCCACTCACGGAGAAGGAGCCCGGCATGAAGGTAGCACTCTACTCATCAACACTTTAACCGAATATTTGGTCAATGAAAATTTGTATTATTTCTAAATGTTGTCTGCTACTTTTGGATACTTTTTTTAGATACTTTCTAAATGAATCAGTGTTGTAATTAATGAAACACTCTAAGTGCCAATCGAAAGAAACAGTTTTTAACCATTGTCTTGCAGTGCACATACAATATTTGATTTATAAACATGTGAAAAATGTGTAAATAAATGCAGTTTTTGATTTGATAATTACAGAAACTACTAAAAGCCCAATAAAGTCTCAATTACATAAACGTAAACAACTGGTCTGTCAGACAGTCTTCCATTTAACTTGATGCATTGGGTGTGAAACTCTTACATAACATCCGGTCTCTCATATTAGTCCTTAAGTAAAACAATTCTGTATTAAATCCATTAAAAGTTGAATACTATATTTATAATTGTTTTATTTAACAACTTTGGACTCGGCAGCTGTATCTTTAAGGTTGACTAGCCTCACAGACTAGTGAGACTAGTGATTCAGTCGGAGTTCTCAGTACAGGTGGTAACAACTGGTGGTAACAACAATAATTCACTAGCAAAAAGTCACAGAAATAAACACATAAGCTTGATAATTTTTGGGACAACTTGTCCCTTTCTCAATCAGTTCCGGAAGTGTTGGGGAAGTGAATTATTGCCAGTAAATTACCTTTCCAGTTGATTCTTCACACTTCTTCTCAATAGGTAATTTCTCTGGCATCCCTTTCCTTTCATAGTTTTTCATTTGTTTGTCATTAATTTTCTTATTTTTTGGTGCATTTGGTGATTTATACTCGTGAATCTTATTTATCTCCTGTGGCGTCCGAGGTGACGGTAGTTAACTTCCAGTGTGGTGTTGGCAGATCTGGTGTGCGACGGGGGTGAACCTGGCGGGTGGACGGACGCGCGACGGGGGCAACATCGTGGGGGCGAGTGTCTTCTACGCCAACAGCCACGGGGAGGCCGAAGATGACCAAGGGGAGGACGACAACCCAGTGGATCGGCTTGACCGGGAGTTGAAGGTACCGCCAGTGAATACTTGATACTAGATTAATTTCTTCATTTTTGCTCAGTGATCTTCACCCTGTAAGTATTTAATCCTCCCATATAAGCCCTAATCTAACCTATCCTAACCTAACCTATCCCATCCTAACCTATTAGTTTGAGTATAGGTTTGTTTTCACTATGCCTCTAATTCTGTGTAATATTTCATGTCTCTTGCCTTGTGCAACGTGCGTCTTGCAGCTTGCCCCAAGCACTTTGCCTATGTGTTTCAACTATACATGAACCAATTGCAGTCATATCATATCAAATCAAATCAAAGGACATATTTATCGTGGGATCCCATCTGACCGAATCCTATCTGACCGAAACGTATATAAGTTCAACTCTGTCGAAAACGGGATGTGTGCCATCGGACCGATGGCACAATTCTACTTTCGGTCATTTGCGACAAACTAGAGAATCTTTCGGTCGTTTGATACTCGTCCCACTTTCGGTCAATTGCGACGAACAACGTTTTCGATGAAGTCAAACAATTTATATTTTCGGTTGAATGGAATTATTAATGTTTTCGGTCGTTTAAGATAGTTAATAATTTAGTGAATTGGTCAGTTTACATCGGCAGAAGGTAGGGTGGGGGGCACAAACGAAAATATCGTACCGTTCCAGTTAAATTCTGGTAACCAAAAAACTATCGTAGTAAAATTATCGTACTCAACCCTGAACCTTGCTGAACAATATTTTAACTTTCATTTAGACATATATTTGTTAAAACAAGGTTGAATTCCTTACATCCTAGTTTTGATCGTCCAGATCTGTTGTAGGCGTAATAATCATAACTAAAACCAAGGAAACAAAACCAGGGCGCAATTTGGATGGGCACGGCGCAATAGTGCAGTGCGAACGTGTTGCTATGGAAACGTGAATGTGGAAGTGGAAGCGCGCGAATCGCGCAGCTACTGCTGCCTCTAGTGTTTCTTGTGCTGTTTACAGCGGCGAAGGTGCGAAGTAATGAGTCATCGCTCATCCCTCGCCCACCAAGAAATACCCTTGTTATCATCAGTGTACAATGCTGACAGTTAATGAAGAATAATAAAGACTAACACATGTTGTAAAGAGGGGATTGATTGGTTAACATATTTGTTGCCATGACGACCGGAGGGTATACAGGGTCAAAATGGCTCGTTGTTGATTATATCAATCGTCTTAACCTTCAAAAAACTGGTGTGGTTGTTTGTTTATTACTCTGATTGTTAAAAGTCAATTCTCTCTGCTATGAAACTATATTATTTGTAAGAACAGATATCCCAAATTATTATTCAGTTATTTAAGTTATCTTAGTGTTCTTAGTGTTTATGTTTCACACTTTTTGTAAACTATCTTTACTTTTATTAAAATACCCCCGTCGCAGCAAACCTGAGTACTCAGCGAATTTCCAATGCATATATATGTGACTCACTACTACATAGAGCTACTTACCAAGTTTCACCAAAATACATCCATAAATAAGTGATATATAGCATTTTATTTATTCTCCATAAGAATAACACTAGGGTTGAGGACGCAGGTTTGCTGCAACGAGGAAGATAAGTAATTTTTTTTACAATTATGAATATAACTGAACCAGGTGAAGCTATATACCAAGTTTTATTAATGTAGGTTCATAATTAAGGGAGATATACAACTTTACTTATTCTCCATATGAATAACATGGGGGCTGAGTATGCAGGTTTGCTGCTACGGGGACTATCAACAAAAAACTTGTTTTTTGTGCTAATATCAATATATCACAACTAGTTGAAGCCACATACCAAGTTTCATCAATATACATTCAAAAATAATTGAGATATAGAATTTTATTTATTCTCCATAAGGATAACAATGGACAACGTACTGTGTTTAGCACTTTGAATATCTCTGCAACGGTTGGACGTAGAACAACGATTAAAACACTAACATGTTTGTTTTGTTGAGCTAAACACATTAATAAACATAAATGTGAAGTTTTTAGTAGAACTATCTGAGAAAAATCTAAAAACCTTTTTCCCATAAGATTAACATAGGACACGTTTTTTTGGATTTTCTCCGCAACCACTTAACCTAGGTTAATGATTCAATGTACTAAATTATTTGTTTTTTTATGCTCTATAAAATTCTACGACCAAAATTGAGTGTTTTTAACATTTTGGGGTCAAATTTGCAAAAAACCGATTTTTGGAAAATTGTAAACCCCCATAAAACCCCCTTCCCATAGTGCGATCGATCTGGCTTTCGAACTTAAAGTCATAAATGCTACTCTCCACATTTGTGCCAAATTTAATCAAAATCGGGTGTTTCTTTCAAAAGTTATCGCGGTAACGGACACACACACACACACACATATATATAAATTTGAACGAATAGTGTTTTTGGCATCTGGGGACCTCAAAACGAAAAGTTATCATGGTCTCGGGCTTAAGTCTTACCATGCCACCTACGGTAATAGCTTCTTCCCTATAGGGGAAATTCGCTAAAATCGCTACCATCCTTGCATATATGTCTTTTAGCAAATTTCCCCTATACGGAAGAAGCTATTACCGTAGGTGGCATGGTAAGAGTTAAGCCCAAGATCATGGTAACTTTTTGTTTTGAGGTCCCCAGATGCCAAAAACACTATTCGTTTAAATTTATATATATTTATATATAATAAATTAATTTATATATATATGCATCTAAAAATATATTTTATGTGTCCATTAACACGATAACTTGAGAACAAAACGTCTGATTTTGATGAAATTTTACTCAAATGTGTAAAGTGACATTCATGACTTTTAGTTCGAAAACCAGAAAAATCGGACTATGGGAATCGAAACATAAATTAATAAAACTTGGTATGCAACTTTGACCGGTTAAGTTGTATTGATAACTATTGGATAATGGTTTATGGGAGTTTAAAATTTTCCAAAAATCAGTTTTTTGCATTTGTCACTCTACAATAAAAAAAAACTGAATTTCGATTTGGACCATTTTATAGAGCTTAAAACAAAATATGGTATTTTGAATTACTAACCTAGGTTAAGTGGTTGCCGAGAAAATCCAAAAAACGTGTTCATAAAATCTCCCATGTTAATCTTATGGGAAAAAGGTTATTAGCTTCTCCTCAGTTCATTTTAATGTAAACCTCACATTTCCTGTTACCAATCAGTTCAGCTCTACAAAAAAATCATTTTGGTGTTTAAACTGTGATTCTATGTACAACCATTGCAGAGATATTCAAAGTGCTAAACACAGTACGTTGTCCAATGTTATCTTTATGGAGAATAATTAAAATATTTTATCTCGATTATTTAAGAATCTATGTTGTTAAAACTTGGCATTTGGCTTCACCTAGTACTGGTCTATTTATATTTACACAAAAAAATAATTATTTGCCGTTTTTCCCCGCAGCAGCAAACCTGCATACTCAGTCTCCATTTTATTCTTATGGAGAATAAGGTATTCTTGTGAGGTAAAATGTAATGTCTCCCTTAGTTATGAACATAAATTAATAAAACTCGGTATGCAACTTTGACTGGTTAACTTGTATTGATAATTGAATAAAAACACATATTTTGTGTTCCTTGTAGCAGCAAACCTGCATACTCAGCTTTCAATGTTAATCTTATGGAGAATAAATAAAATGCTATATATCACTTATTTATTCGTGTATTTTTATGAAACTTGGCAAGTGGCTTTGAGTGGTAGTGAGAAACATATACATGCATTGGAAATTCGCTGAGTACGCAGGTTTGCTGCTATGGTGGTATTCAATTATCAAGTCTTATCTTTGTACACCGATAACAAAATCTTTTTTTAGGCTGTTATTGTTGTTTACAAAAAATGTTTCATTCAGTATCTCACATAACTATACTAACTTCATAAAAAACTACAATTACAGTGTATCGCTAGAATTTCGCACTGATGTTAAATTGTCTGAGATCCAGGATTTGTCAAAGGAAAATCATTTTTTCCAGTTTAATGGATAAACCACAATTTTGCCGCAAGAGTAAATACCCCCGTCGCAGCAAACCTGCTTACTCAGCTAATTTCCAATGCTTTTTTTGATTTATGTCTTAATAAAGCCACATACCAAGTTGCATACAAATATATTCAAATATAAGCGATTTTAATCATTCTCTATAAGAATAACACTGGTAATGAGTACGTAGGTTTGCTGAAACAAGGAACACAAACGATTGGTTATAATGCAAATATAAATAGAATTTAACTAGGTGAAGTCACATACCAAGTTTCATCAATATTCAATAATAAGTAAGCACTATATAACATTTTAATTATTCTCCATAAAAATAACATGGCAGCTGAGTAAGCAGGTTTGCTGCAACAAGGAACAAAAAAATGGGTTTTTATGCAAATATCAATATAACTCAACAAGGTGAAGCCACATACCAAGTTTTATTAATTTATGTTCATAATTAAGGTAGTCATTAAATTTTACTTATTCTCCATAAGAATTACATGGGGCTGATTACACAGGTTTGCTGCTACGGGAATAATAAACAAAAAATCAATTTTTTGTGCAAATATTAATATACCAGAACTACGTGAAGCCACATACCAAGTTTCATCAACATAGATTCATAAATAATCGAGATATCAAATTTTATTTATTCTCCTTAAGGATAACATTGGACAACGTACTGTATTTCACTTTGAATATCTCTGGAACGGTTGGGCGTAGAATCACAATTTAAACACCAAAATGATTTTTTTGTTGAACTGAACAGATTGGTAAAAGCAAATGTGAATTTTACATTAAAATAAACTGAGGAAAAGCAAAAAACCTTTTTGCCATAAGATTAACATGGGAGATTTTATGAGTAGGTTTTTTGGATTTTCTCCGCAACCACTTAACCTAGGTTAATAAATCAAAATATCATATTATTTGTTTTTTAAGTTCTATAAGATGGTTAAAACCAAAATTAAGTTTTTTAAAATTTGTATGGTGAAAAATGCAAAAAAAATATTTTTGGAAAATTTAAAACCCCCATAAACCCCCCTTCCCATGGTCCGATTTTTCTGGTTTTTGAACTTAAAGTCATGAATGTCATTTTACACGTCCGATTTCTTCGAGTGTAAGCGAAGACTGAGTCTTCAGTAAAACGACCAAGTATCCGTTAAAATTTGAACGAAATTCGATTTGTTGGTGCAAAATCTTGACTCCTAGAACACTGCTGGTGTCAGGTTGCAATCACCCACCCACCGCCCGGCCAGGCGCGTGGCGCGAAATATGAGACCTTAATTGTTCACGTGAGCCTGAAGACGAAGTAGCTACCAGTAGAGTGATCCCGAGAACCGTTGGCTACCGTCGATCACACCTGCACCTGTTTTACATCTCCTTCTATACTTTGTGAATACTCACAGTAACATTATTATTATGCCACAGAGTTATTGTTTATATTTTTTAATAACCATTAAGGAATAAAGGGTTTAACAGTGCATTATGAATTACTGTTAAAATCACTCATTTCGCCATTTCGCTAAATGTAAAATGATGTTTTATTTACAGACAAGATACGTTAACATTTCTGTGTTCAATGAACATGGTGACACGCGAGTCACCACCAATAAATTTGCTCTAATGAAAGAAAAATTTCCCAAGGTTTAGGTTTGCGAAATTTTCATTCAATTTTTAGTAATTAGTGAATTTCCTTTGGAAAGTGAACTATTAGCATGACCCGCACGGTGAAACTTAAGCCCGGGACCACCATAGAAGTTCCTAACGTGACCCCCTGAACACATTTTGGGGGGTCGTTCAAAATTATATATATATATATATATATGTATATATATATATATATGTATATATATATATATATATGTGTGTATGCACCTAGCGGTCGCATTTTTTGTCCGATTTACTTCAAATTTGGTAGGGACGTTCCTTTCTATAATCTGTTGGACAAGTTCGTTGGGCAAAACAACCGGAAAACTCTAAACCCATTTTTTGGGGGTTAATCTTTCAAATTTCGAGTTTTTGGGCCCAAAAAGGGTCAGAAAAGCCCCAGGTGTAACATTAATGCATGTAAAAAGATGGGAATTAGAGAGGCGAAAGTTTTAAGCCCTCTCTCGTCATTCTAGTATAAATATTTACCGAGTTATTAAAGAAAATGTGTATCGGCTAAACACAGTACGTTGTCTTATGGGGGTTTTACACTAGAAAAGCCTGTTATTCCTTTGTTAGAGTACTTTTATTACCCCCAGTAACCTCACGCCTACTTTCAAGCCTGTCTGGACCTTCTCCTAACCTTATAATGCGCAAAATTGTATTCCCAGCTTTGCAAGTAAATGAAACCAGGAGTATCAGAACAGCCAAAAAATCAATGTTTTCAGATTTCGATAAAAATTGGAGGAATGCATTTTTTTACACTGATTTTGAGTTTTAAATTTTTTATGTGGAAATTCACTTCCCTCACGTCAGCGTGCTGCGTGCAAACTCGTTATTTGTTTCGTATTCTACCCTATTCGTAATAGTTAAAAATAAATTAATATAAAATGTTCTAGTTTCATTTCGTTTATAAGTTTTGGGATTTGTTAATTGTTAACTTGTACAATCATTACAGTTATCTTGTGGCATCAGCAGTAGTAACGGG
Source organism: Allygus modestus (assembly GCA_963675035.1). Lineage (NCBI taxonomy): Eukaryota > Metazoa > Arthropoda > Insecta > Hemiptera > Cicadellidae > Allygus > Allygus modestus. The sequence goes on from OY776114.1 coordinate 103,211,185, forward strand.
GGAGATTAATTCCAACATACGCACAAACCCACAGACATCCCTCTTACTGAAGTATACGATATGAATTTTAATATGGAATAAATTTGGAATCTGGGTAAAATTGGATAAAACTCTAGTAATCAATTGTATTTCAAGGGATTAGAAAACTAAGGACTATGAACCTATGTTATTACCATGAAATACGTACATATTTATTCAAACAGTTTAGCTAGTTATGCCTTTTTGTTTGGCTATCTTTAGATAGTTTGTGTCAAACCTACATGTAATGACAAAATGTAATTAGAGTTTTTAAGAAACATAGTTCGTCTTGAACTGACACCAAAACGGATGTGATTCAATACAGGAAGTCATAAAACTGCTTGGCGTGCTATGCAGAAACGGGTTCTACATACACAAATAAGTCAATGATGTAATGTAACATTTTTTCCAATTTCGGCTTTGTTTATCAGTAATCCGCCGAAATTACAGGACTTAAAACATCAAAAATTCAGTTTTTTTTTGATTTTTCATAAAAAGACATAAATATAAAAAATATTACTATTCACCATTAAAAAGAGCTCAAAAATCTAAATAATTTAGTACTTTGAATTACTATTCTACGATTGCTTGTTTAGGAGAAAATTTAAATTTTCATTTTGCGGTAAACACAGTACGTTGTCCAATGTTATTCTTATGGGGAATACAAAATTACTATTTCTCTCTTATTTACTGATCAATTTCATTCAACATTGATATGCTTGTCAAGTTAACATTGACCAACAGAGGAAATTCGAAATATGTTGCCCCTTAATACCCCCGGGGGGGAATAGGGGGCATTTCCCCTATTAAAACCACGAGTGTAGCAATGGATTCTGTAGTGCCTACAAAGCAGGGATTAGGGTGGATGTTTTTTTAAAACAACTTGTTTACAAGATTTTCTGTACATTCGACCGTGCTTTGTATTCTATATTTAGTAAATAAAAAGTAATTTATTCACTAAAGTTGGGCTAAAGGGAGAAAGTATGTGTCAGTTTCTTGATACCGTTTATTTAATAATAATTTAAAAATGGAGGTCATTTTAAAATGTCAAAGTCAGATTTCATGCAAACTGGCAAGTAAAACAAATGTTTGCAAAAAATCACATTTAAAGCACTTCAAATTTAATATTTTGTATAACTTGGTTTTAGTTGGTAGTTTTCGTGAAATTTGACTTTTGAAATTTTAAAATAGCCACTATTTCGACAATTATTACAAATTATCATTCATTAACCGATGCTTAAAATCAAAATGTCATTGGATTTGGATTAAAAAGTACTTTAAATTTTATATCTAGTAAAATTTTATTTTAGTTCATAGTTTTCGTGGAATTTGACTCATAACATTGTAAATAACCGCCATTTTAAAATTAGAAAATAAAAAAATATATTTTTAGCTAATCTTATTAAACAAATTAAAGTTGATAAACATTTTCATAAAACTATCTCTAAGGGTTTTTAAATTATTAATTATTTTAAATGAAATAAAAAAAGGCGGTTTACGGCTTAACTAAGCCGAAAACAAAAAATGTTTACTGTACATTTTCGACTTATTATTCCTTTTAGAATCCGGTTCTGCACGCTAAGCATTTATTGACACCCTGTATAACAATAAACTAACAAAGAAATTTAATAAAGTTTTTCGTAAAAAAACACTTTTTAAATTTGTACACGTTGTAATGAATTTTTTATAAATGCATTGAGTTGGGGCTTTAGTACAATAACATCTTCTAATTTTGCACGGCAAATTCCCATTTCATTCCATGAAATTCTAAATTAAATTGTGAAATAACAATTGTTAAAGAGCAATTTTTAAGCCACACAATTTATTTCATAACTAATGAAGAATATTTCTTTAGTTTTTTAAGCCCGTCGTTTATTTTAAACACATCCATCGTCTTGGTAATCTGTTAACTGTAATGTTATCATTGCATTAAAGCTGGAGAGTTACTAGCACAGGCCAGGCAGGGGCGAGCAGGGGCGTGCGGGTCTAATTTAGTCCCTACATTGGCTTCCTGACTGTCGCTTACTAAGCGTTGTCAGCGCTACCAACATCACGCGATTTTAGTGCCCCGTCTTCTGAACTGTCGCGTCGGTTTTAATTATTAACATTTCATACCTTTACCTTTAGTTTAAAATAACCTATTACACAACTATATTTATATATAAAATGTCTAATTGACCGTTGTTTTGCTCAGTAATTATAACTTATGTGTAATTTAAAGAACTAACATTGGTTATTCCAGAACCATATATCAATAATTAGCAATTAGTAATTCAGTTAGGCGTTGATATGTTTTGCTAATACTATTTCAGTTCTAACATTGGTCAAAAAGTAATATAGGCTAAAAATAAGCCAGATATGAATTTTTGGCAATATAGTCTGCGAGCGTAAGACCCGATCCATTTCACGCAAAAACAGTTTTGTTGAAATTAAGTTTTAAACATTATTTCGAATAACAGAATTTGTACTAACTAACATAAAAAACACCTCACCTTCATTTCAATTAAAATGTTTAAAATAAATAGTTTTGATGAAGTAAATAAGTAAAGACTATGCAAAAAGTAACAAACTTAAACACATGTGTTAGAAAAAAATCTATCCCCACTAAAATATTACTACATTACGTTCTACACACTATTCAATTTGTAAAGATAATTTATGGGAAACCGGGTATAAGGAATAAACTTAACTAATAATTAAATCGAACTCACTCAAATTTCTTACTCATTATTTCCCATGGTTTATTTCCAGTATACCTTCAGACCCGGGCCTTATAGAAAAATGGGTCACGAAAATAAAACACTTTTTCCGTCAGATTCAAGTAGATTTTGTAGTCAGCACTTCAAACCAGATGAATTATATTGGTAGCCTTAGAATACGATTAAAAACAACGCAGTGACTACAGTTTTTTATTTTTCGCGGGAGGCATTCCTCATTTTATAAACAGTGACATAAATTACTTTGGTGGCAACATATGTTGATCAAATCCGATCACCTCCCATTATGATGATCGGCATATGTTACAACTTGTAAAAACGATTTGCTATTACTTTGAAACTATTATTACATGATTTAACCTGGACTATCCACGGAACAAAATACAGCATCAATGAACCTAAGGCAGAAATTAAATATTTAAATTTTATTTAATAACACTTAAGATGTCTAAAAACAACTTTATAATCTTATATTATAATAAAATATAATTTAAAATTGGGTTTCAAATTAATTTTGAATATTAACCTGTTCCCTGTGACATTTTAAATGGTACCGTATGTATATGTTGGTTCCTCTTTTGATTCAGTTTGTTTAATAAAAAACAGCGGCAATGAAACATATATCTATTTCTAAACTAAAAATAAAAATAGCTACCATAGACCACTTACTGCCTGTAAAATAATAAGTCATAGTTCAGCTTGTCATAAATATGGTAGAGGACATTGACCCTAACAGCAATAAGCATGTACTGTGTATGGACTCAGAGACTGGCTCGATCCAAGATTTGTTTTTAAAGCCTAAGTTTAGTTTCAAGCCAGTCGATGAGAGGGAGGTGGAACGTATAATAAGTTCCTTAAAAAATACAAATTCCAGCGGCCATGATGAAGTGCCTGTTACACTTCTCAAAAATATAAAATATGAGATAAGTAAAATTTTAGCTCATTTAATTAATTCTTCTTTCATCTCCGGCTCATTTCCAGATCAACTAAAGAAGGCAAAAATTGTTCCGATACATAAGAAAGATGACTCTGCAAATATTGTTAATTATCGACCTGTGTCTCTACTACCAACCGTATCTAAAATTTATGAAAAAATAGTACAGCTTCAGCTAACATCGTATCTTGAAAAATTTAACTTAATAGATAACATTCAACATGGGTTTAGATCTGGAAGATCAGTTATTACGGCAGCAGTATCGTTTTTAGAGTCAGTAATAGAGTCTGTTGATAGAGGTGGAAACACAATAGGCATATTCATGGACTTATCCAAGGCTTTTGATAGTGTAAAACATCCTATCCTTTTACAAAAATTACAATCACTTGGATTATCAAAAAATTCATTACAATGGTTTGATTCTTATCTAACCAATAGAACACAGTATGTTGAAGTAACTCACTTAATAAATAATAAAATAATTAGGACAGCATCAGAAATAAAACCAGTCAAATATGGAGTTCCGCAAGGGTCTATTCTGGGACCTTTACTTTTTTTATGCTATTTAAAGGGCATAGGTAATGCACTGTCGTGTAAACCTAGCAGTGAACTATGCCTCTATGCTGATGATTCCAACTTAATGATATCATCCCCAACATTAGAACAAACAGAAGTGACCGCTTTTGTGGAACTCGGAAATTTGGGCAGCTACTTGCTAAACCAAAATTTAATATTAAATCATAAAAAAACAAATTTTATTAAATTTAAAACAGCACAAAATAAAGTTCACCCTGAACCAGTAATAATGTGTGACTCACAACTAATTGAACAAAAAACTAGTACAAATTTTCTGGGTCTAACAATAGATCAACATTTAGATTGGAATGAGCATGTCAGCAGAATATTAACAAAAATTAATTCTGGAATTTATGCCCTTACAAAAATGTCCTTTTATTGTAATGTTACAACACTAAGGGATATTTATTTTGCTTATATCCATTCTTTCATTTCATTCGGTATTTGTCTATTTGGAGCAACCAAGAAAGTTAATTTGGATAACATATTAAAACAACAGAAGAGAGCAGTAAGAATAATGCTTAAACTAAACCATGATGATTCAGCCAAAGAACACTTTAAACAGTTAAAAATACTTACTGTATATGGGCAATACATTTTCGATTCTATTTTATTGGTCAAAAATAAAATGGCAAATGAAGTTTCTAACCAACCTGTGCATCATTATAATACAAGAAAAAAGAATGTGGTTATGCAGAATCATCATAGATTAAAATTGTATGAGAAAAGGCCCTCATACGCTGGGGAAAAATTTCTAAAAAGTATCCCAGAACAAATAAGAAATGAAAAAAATCACATTAAATTTAAAAAACAACTGAAAGAATATTTAATTGAAGCAGCCATTTACTCGTTAGAGGAATTCTTCCACCTCCCTCTAAAGGGATTTAGTCTACATTAAGTCACGTATAAAATACAAGTGTTTAAAGTGGAAGTTGAAATCCTTGATTGGCTCCTGCTGTACTTAATTAAGATGGTGATGCGATTGTTTGTTTATTAATTGTACCATTTTCGACGCTGTTCAAATGTTGTACTCTGTACTTCTTCATGAATAAAGATGATTGACTATTGACTATTGACTATTGACTTGTTAATACAATCAAATTCGTGTTGTATAGCAAAGTGTTGCGTCAGTTAGCTGGAATGAGTGCGGCAAAAATTTGTTTGAGCTCGGGAAACGTTGTTACCATATTTACAGAACAAATAAATCAACTTATGAAACAAATTTTGGGGTCAAAATTGTGGATAAAATAATTATCTACACCTTTTCCGCTGGAATTTTCTTTTCAACCCCAAAACAAAAAGGTGTAGGCTTTGTGACTTTTTCGTGTACCACTTTTAAAACACTAACTAGTTTTCATTAATACGAATAAAATAAATTACCAAACTACAAGAAGTTTATACCGTTAGATCCCGTAGTTCATGCATATCAATAATATATAAACTTTATTGTAACTAAATGAATCTGGCGAGGCGCAAAAGCGTGTAAACGATTGGGCGCACAATGCTGAAATCAACTGAGCGGCCGTGAGTGCCATTGAAGGGGTGGGGGCAAAGACTGATTTGTAGACACAGCCCTAGCGTTCCAGGTGTATTAATAGAGTTTTATGGTCGGGATAGACCAAAATTCGGTCTGGCCGGGCTCAAGGTCACAACTCAAACTGAAGGACTCGTCGTAGCGCTCAGTACACCCTCTTTATGGGTTTTGGGCGACGCGTGCTCAGTTAAATGAGGTTTACAGTGCGAGGATTTAAAAAAATTTAAACTTGTCGGAATTGGTGTTACTGAATACATTCTTTATCTTTTGGAGCTAAATTAAAATTTATTTAAAATCAAGTCTTATTTTCAATATTACTATAAAAATATCAATGTTCACGTACTTAACCTAGATATTCATAAACAAATTATTTACGACTCAATGGCTCTTGGAGAGACTTACTTTTGAGTTATGTAATACTGTTAAAATATTGATTCTATATTATTTAATTTATATTTTCGGTAGAAAGGTTTATGAACAACTAAGTATTCTTCGTATTCTAGTTCCTAGATATGTCCCTCTGTTTTTATCGCCAAAAACATTTATAAAGGATTGGTTATATTAAAGATATGGACTATTAGTTTTGTTTTGATATAAAAACATACAATCCTTATATATTACGTGAAGACGTTTTTTGTAAACACAATTCCTCCCTTATTTCTTGACCAATTACAATGTTTGGAGTGTCAAAATATTCGTCTTAGTTCGTGGTTTTGCAATAAGGTTTTTAATTTTCGAGATTTATATTCTCAAGGGCACGGGCTGCCCTCAAAGTTCGTTTTTTCTCTTAAGATTAACATAGGGGTTCATTTTATTTGTATTGCAGCTGTTAACACATTCTGGACAGTTTATTATCTACACCAAATGTTACAAATAAGGAAAGTATTTATCTACATAAATAAAATAAGTTTTGTTTCTATATAGCTTTGAGCGGTGAAATGTCGTATGCAGTGGGAGATATACAAATTTTGTTTATCAGTTTGTTTGTTTATGAACCAGGTCTGTCCCGCTTTTCACAAACAAAATGAACCTAATGAAATAACATATTTTGCTCATTTTCGTGTGGGTCAGGAAACTTTTAGGCTTCTGCAAATCATACGTACGTCATTAGGGTTATGCCACTGGTCCGTCACTGCTACAAAGAAGATCTATGGGTACCGGTGACTCAACCTTTCACTGTAGAATGCACCATATTTGTTCTAATGACCATTTAGTCAGCTAATTTACCTTTTACTACAGAATGGAGGAACACGAGCTTTACTAACTAAAAGTAAATTAGGGCAGAGGCCTATTGGATTTTTTTAAACGTATTCCTATTGTACGTCTGCAGCATAAGGGGAACCACAATGCATAATTTCATATTCATAGAAATAGTAGTTTTTTAGATCAAGCAATCAATATGGCAGTGAGTGCAGGAGTCTAACAAATGTAGATTTAGATTATATATCCACTCTGTACTCTTATGTTATTTATTACAAATCCTCACTCAGCGTTTTAAATTAGAACTGCAACAGCTGTTTATGGAATAATTATTCTTAAGTCATCATAAGAAAAACTTTGTCCATAAAAATAACATTGGATTTTCAAAATCCGTGGGGCAAAGTCCTGAGGTGATTTCAAAATATTAAACTACCTTAAAACCTTCTAACGCACACATAGAACAAACAGACAAAAGTTTCATCGAAATCAGTGAACCCTTTTCTCTGTGAAAAGCGAACAGAACATGACCAAAACCACACTAAATTACGTTTTTGAGCAGACGCCATTCTTTTTCCAAAAGGCGTATGCCAATTTACAGTGGCCTAAAACCTTTCCACAAATGTATAGAACAAAGAAACAAAGTGTCGTCAAAGTCAGTGCACCCGTTTTCCCGTGAAAAGCGAACAAAAACCCCGTCCTTAAGCGTTACCGACAGACATACAAACAAACCGATAGACAGACAGACAGACGGACAGAAATTGAGATAAGATTTGTTTTGGCTTTCCTAGGGTGAAAACTATAAAAATATGCAACAATTTAAGAATTCCAAACAATGGACAGGCTAAACAATAATTTTATTAAGCCTATATAGAAATGAATAATCCTTAGACTGAGTTTACAGGTTAGCTGCAACAGGGACCACAAGAATGTGGTCATTATGCTAATATCAACCGGGAACAACCAGTGTGAACGGATTAGTGGCAACGGTGTGTATCATCAAATTATCGTACTTTTACAAACTATCGTATCCAGATACAATAATTTCGTAGACACTCCGACAATTCAGCGGAGTCTACGGCGTGCTCTTTCGGTCGATTGCGACAGTATTCACTTTCGGTCGGTTGCTACACATTTGGTTTTCGGTCAAGTAAAACAACAGCTAGTTTCGATAAGTTTAACATTTATTACTTTCGGTCAGATAACACTAGTATTAAAACTTTTCGGTGGTTTAGGACTCTTGCAATATTTGAACATTTGGCACAGTTACAGTTTCAATATTTGTTTAATTCGGTCGTTTGGGACACATTTGCTTTTCGATGTTTTCAAACAAAATAACGTTTCGGTGCGATGGGATTCGGTCATTTGGCATCTCACCATATTTATGAAGCACATAAGGTGGAAAGAATGGTGTTGTTTATAAAAAATAAAATAATACATAATATAACCCCCACTCAACATTCAGGTCAACATGTAGGTCCCAACTTAAATTTTCATCAATTATTAAACCAAGAAATTTAGAGTGGCTCATATGAACTTATCAGTTTGAGATAAGTTCTAAATTAAATTACTAAATGTTATATATCTCTTTATCCAAGGTTGTAGGTCCACTTATTTAAAACATATAAAATCATCTATTTTATATAGTGGAATATTTATGAGATGCATTTTTCTTGGTTTTTGAACCTTTTATGATCTGTTATTTACTTTATATTTGTTGGCAAATGATTAAAATACTATATTCCTTGGGAGAGAATGCAGCCAAAGCGACGACATGGGTTGCTACAAAATTTTTCTTTATAGTTGTTGATAGTCTATTGTTTTATCTGTACTCCACTCCATAATGAATTCAGTTCAATTCAATTCAAACATCTTTATTCATTAACTGTACAAGTTTACAGATTGAATAGTGTCATACAGGTACTATCACTGTACTGCAACTAAAACTAAGAAACTAATCTAAGCTACAACTTAACAGTTGAATCTACAGAACAATTTTACTAAAGAAAAGTACAAACAAAAATAAAACCTGAGAGAAAATAGAAAAAATTATTTATTCAAGCAAAACTATCCTGCTGCGTCTAGACAATAGAACTCCTCAATTGAGTAAACAGGATGACTTGTGAGGTATGCCTTTAGTGCTTTCTTGAATTTTGTATCATTTGTTATGTTTCTTATTTCTACTGGAATATATTCTAAGAGTTTAGAACCCATATGCGAAGTTTTTTTCTTAAAAAATTCTAGGTTGTGTTTCTCAATTTTGAGACGATGTCTCGTGTTGTAGTTATGACTTGCTACATTTCTTAAAACCAACCGCGGGGTTAGAATAATTGTTTCAAAAATGTAAAGATTATAAACAGTCAGAATTTTAAGCTCAGCAAATATGGCCTTTACTGAGTCTTTCCATTTTAGATTTAACATTATTCTAATAGCTTTTTTTGTAGTTTTAGAATTTTGTCCAAATTGTTTTTCTTTGTCGATCCGTAAATACTAATTCCATATGAGATAAGTGAGTGTATCATAGCAAAATATATTTGTTTCAAAGTTTCGAGACTACAACTTTAGACATTTTCCTCATCGCATACAGACCAGATGCCATTTTACTGAGTACCGAATCAACATGTAGGTCCCAACTTAAATTTTCATCAATTATTAAACCAAGAAATTTAGAGTGGCTAGATAGATTAAGTTTGTGCTCATTAATATAATCACAATATTAATATAATCGCTTAAAATAACTCAAAACATGCTCATTAATATTTATGAAAAATTGTGTTTGTGCTCATTAATATTTGGCACAATTTTTGATTTGGATTGTTTGGTTTTAAATTAATTTGTTTTAGTTGGATTGAGTAATAAATTTTGTATGTTAAAAAATCTGTTGATAAAATTTAAAGTGTCATTCGAAGATTGTTCAATGGTTTCTAAACTAGAACCGGATACAATTAAATTTGTATCATCCGCATACAAGCAAAGCTTGTTCCCATCACTAGGAGTTACCCGAGGTAACCCTGTAACGTAGCATATAAAGAGCAACTATATGCTAGTTTATTTTAAACTAAATAAACTAGGAAAATTAATTAATTTTTGGGCAAAGCTGGATACAGTATGAACTAGTCCGAATGATAATGTGTTAACTGATATAAACAGAAAGTACAAATCTCAAGGAAAGCGAAACTATAATCGTAAAGATCTGCTGTCAACTGTCAGTGAGGCACAAGTGTTGCAAGATGCTGCCCGTCGGTCTCGGGCAGTACATGCACCTACTAGCGGCCACCCGAGCAACTACTACAGGGCGTGCGGCGTTGCGTGCGTCACCATGCGTCTCCTGTGCGCCTAGGCACAAGGCGCATTTGAAAAAAGGCATAGTGGAAATGAACCTGTATTAACAAAGTGGGACGTGCAATCGCCATTTTCATTTCTTAGCCTGATTAAGGATTGAAAAAATAGACTTTAACACAATTTTGGTTTGATGAATCTTTACTACTTGATTTGTAATGTCTTGCCAGAAAATATGCAATCGAGCTCAACAGATTTTGTAGCCTGCATAGAAATTCCAATACAGTATAATTTCAATTGTAAACATCAAGTTTTAGTTTTGGATGTTTACCAAGAAGCTCAGGTAAGCCTATGTGAGATTTCAGAGGTGGAGGGGGACTGATTGTAGCCCAACATGGGATAAACAAGCCATGTTAGGATAACTAGGGGTGGGTGAGTAATGAATTTTTAGATCGAGTCAAGTATTACCAATTATTCTTGAGTTTTGAGTTATTTTAAGCGATTATTTGTCATCAGCATTATATTTTTGTGGGTAGTTTGAAATAGTGTAATGGAATTTGGATTTTCCTACAGATATAATTGTATAGTCTAATCACAGTTTCTAAACAATATATGAGTAGAATACACATTTTTGGCCAGTACAATCAAACTGGATTATGCATTGACAAAAAAACATGGTTTGACCGTCATTTTCAGTTGATAAAACACAACCTAGTTGCCATTTGGCCAATACCACTTGGTCCGGTTATCGATTGTAATTAGAATTACGTTACTAAATCGTTACTTACAGCCAAAACTATTTATGGTTGTAATTTTTACCGATTTTATATTTATCTGTCGTAATTTTCAGCCTATATTATGCGGTTGATCAACATTTTTGACTGATATTATGTGTCGCGTGTTGAATCATGGCGAAATTATGCTGCCTGGTTGTAATTTACACACGTTCGGTTGTTGATGACTGATTCATGTTTTCCATAATCATTTGTTCCACCCTGCCATAGTTGTAACACCAGATACAACAACCTGTTTGCACAACAACACAGATTATAACTTTTTGAAACCAAACCAAATTACAATGGAATAAAATTATTTGAATTCTTACTGGGAAACATTAAAAGTATAGCACAAATCACAAAATTTAAAAAAGCTTTACAAACTTTCTTGATATCTGCATGATTTTATAACATTGATGATTTCCGCACCTACAAGATTTCCGATCCATAGAAATCTTGCACAACTATACCTAACCTAATTTAACCTAAAACCGCAATAGCCTAACCAAACCTTTACCAATCTTTTCATATCACCTAACTTAACATCTTGCCTTGCCCGCCCTACTCTACGACCGTGGACCCGTTGTGACGGGACACTTTGACGCCTCCAGCACCTACCCAGAAGGACGCGGAGAAGAGGATATGTATGTATGTATTTATGTGGTTTCGTATGCATACATTAGTGGTGGTTAGGTAGGTATCGTTTGTACCGTTTGTACTGGGTAGCTGATAGACATGCCCTGGTGTTGCAGGAGGGTGAGAGACAGCGGTAGGAGAGCTCACAGGTGCTGTCGTCTCTGGTGTGGATCTGTACCAGCACCCACTCCGTGAGCCGCGTCACGGTCATTGATACTGTTGGTACAGGGTAGCTGATAGACATGCCCTGGTGTTGCAGGAGGGTGAGAGACAGCGGTAGGAGAGCTCACAGGTGCTGTCGTCTCTGGTGTGGATCTGTACCAGCACCCACTCTGTGAGCCGCGTGACGGTCATTGATACTGTTGGTACTGGGTAGCTGATAGACATGCCCTGGTGTTGCAGGAGGGTGAGAGACAGCGGCAGGAGAGCTCACAGGTGCTGTCGTCTCTGGTGTGGATCTGTACCAGCACCCACTCCGTGAGCCGCGTCACGGTCATTGATACTGTTGGTACTGGGTAGCTGATAGACATGCCCTGGTGTTGCAGGAGGGTGAGAGACAGCGGTAGGAGAGCTCACAGGTGCTGTCGTCTCTGGTGTGGATCTGTACCAGCACCCACTCTGTGAGCCGCGTGACGGTCATTGATACTGTTGGTACTGGGTAGCTGATAGACATGCCCTGGTGTTGCAGGAGGGTGAGAGACGGCGGCAGGAGAGCTCACAGGTGCTGTCGTCTCTGGTGTGGATCTGTACCAGCACCCAATCGGTGAGCCGCGTGACGGTCATTGATACTGTTGGTACAGGGTAGCTGATAGACATGCCCTGGTGTTGCAGGAGGGTGAGAGACAGCGGCAGGAGAGCTCACAGGTGCTGTCGTATCTGGTTTGGATCTGTACCAGCACCCACTCTGTGAGCCACGTGACGGTCATTGATACTGTTGGTACAGGGTAGCTGATAGACATGCCCTGGTGTTGCAGGAGGGTGAGAGACAGCGGCAGGAGAGCTCACAGGTGATGTCGTCTCTGGTGTGGATCTGTACCAGCACCCACTCTGTGAGCCGCGTGCGGTCATTGATACTGTTGGTACTGGGTAGCTGATAGACATGCCCTGGTGTTGCAGGAGGGTGAGAGACAGCGCCAGGAGAGCTCACAGGTGCTGTCGTCTCTGGTGTGGATCTGTACCAGCACCCACTCTGTGAGCCGCGTGACGGTCATTGATACTGTTGGTACAGGGTAGCTGATAGACATGCCCTGGTGTTGCAGGAGGGTGAGAGACAGCGGCAGGAGAGCTCACAGGTGCTGTCGTCTCTGGTGTGGATCTGTACCAGCACCCACTCTGTGAGCCGCGTGACGGTCATTGATACTGTTGGTACTGGGTAGCTGATAGACATGCCCTGGTGTTGCAGGAGGGTGAGAGACAGCGGCAGGAGAGCTCGCAGGTGCTGTCGTCTTTGGTGTGGATCTGTACCAGCACACACTCCGTGAGCCGCGTGACGGTCATTGATACTGTTGGTACAGGGTAGCTGATAGACATGCCCTGGTGTTGCAGGAGGGTGAGAGACAGCGGCAGGAGAGCTCGCAAGTGCTGTCGTCTCTGGTGTGGATCTGTACCAGCACCCACTCTGTGAGCCGCGTGACGGTCATTGATACTGTTGGTACTGGGTAGCTGATAGACATGCCCTGGTGTTGCAGGAGGGTGAGAGACGGCGGCAGGAGAGCTCACAGGTGCTGTCGTCTCTGGTGTGGATCTGTACCAGCACCCACTCCGTGAGCCGCGTGACGGTCATTGATACTGTTGGTACAGGGTAGCTGATAGACATGCCCTGGTGTTGCAGGAGGGTGAGAGACAGCGGCAGGAGAGCTCACAAGTGCTGTCGTCTCTGGTGTGAATCTGTACCAGCACACACTCCGTGAGCCACGTGACGGTCATTGATACTGTTGGTACTGGGTAGCTGATAGACATGCCCTGGTGTTGCAGGAGGGTGAGAGACAGCGGCAGGAGAGCTCACAGGTGTTGTCGTCTCTGGTGTGGATCTGTACCAGCACCCACTCCGTGGGCCGCGTGACGGTCATTGATACTGTTGGTACAGGGTAGCTGATAGACATGCCCTGGTGTTGCAGGAGGGTGAGAGACAGCGGCAGGAGAGCTCACAAGTGCTGTCGTCTCTGGTGTGGATCTGTACCAGCACACACTCCGTGAGCCGCGTCACGGTCATTGACGCCAACAACCCGGCCGACATCCTCGAGTCCTTCAGCGTTTGCCAATCCTACCTGCTGTGCATCGCCAGCGTTCCAGGTACAACAGTTCTCTCCGTACCAACATTTATATTTTGAAATTATGTTTTCTGAGCGATTTTTTGTCGTTTTATTGAGTTATGAGATTTGTGAAAATTTGAATTTGTTAATACAGTACCTGCACTAACGGAGTTGTTCATGCTATTTGCCTCCTGAATTGATTGTATGACTTAAAAAATAATGTTACATACCTTATCGTCATCAATCCACTAGTTTAAAAGATTACTAGTTTCGGGACTAATTTTGTCCCATTATCAAATCTTGATGTATCACAGAATAAAATACTGTCGTCTTGAGTTTAAAAACATAAACTTTTACTGATACAAAGAAACATTAAACATTTAAAAATTCATAATAAGTGGACACATTATTTCCCATGTGTGGCCGGCCAAGGACAAGAGCAGACTGATTTGATATTAGGATAAAAGTAATCCCGAAACTGGTAATCTGTTAACCCTACAACTGATAACCGTCGATGTCATCGACGATAATGGTGTTTGTACAGTGATACCGTCGATTTCGTCGACGGTATGTTTTTATGTGTGTTGCTCGGCAACAGCTGATGATATTTAGTTTGTTCTTGCGGGAAACCATTGTAGACAATATTTACCATCCTTCAGTAACCGACTTTAGTGATTTCATTGTTTGTTCGTATTTGGACTAGTGTGCCTTTTGTCTGTCGCTACGTTCAGCTGACTCGCGTCTGCCGATCCTTCAGCTGTCAGTGATTTGTGACTATAGTGTTTACGTGAAGCGAGTTACTGTTTGTTCTACGTTATTATTATTGTTGTAGTATATTTTCGTAATTAGTGATTGTTATTGTTATTAGAATGGGCGATGAACTTAGATCAAGTGACATAAGAGAAATTTTATTCGATTATGACAGTGATGGAGGTAGTGACATTTCTATCGTAGGCGATGAAGAAGTGTATAATAATGTTTCCGATGAATCTGAAAGTCAATCAGAAAACGAGGTAGGCCTTGGACAATGCACGTATAGTTCCCCTGAACCTTTGCAAATATTGAAGTAGGCCTAGGCCCAAGTACTAGCTTCTCCCATGAACCTTGTACCGAAAGTGAACTGGGCCCAGTTTCAAGTAGGCCTACTTGGGTTCCCCCTTATGTTGGAACATTTATTTTTTTTACATAAAGACATTATTTTCTTGTATAATATTTTTATCCTAGGTAAATTTGCTACAAAATCTATATTACAGAATTTGAATTTGACAATTTTTTCTATAGTTACATACAGTGAAAAGTAAAAAATAATTTTGAAATTTTATGACTTTCTTCATTCTACAACCAGAAACAAAGGAAAAACTTGGTAAGTCCACCTAGATTGTTATTTTATGGGTAGAGTTTTTTTTGCTGAAAAAAGATGTGTAACAGTTTGCATCAGCTCATTATTTGTATTTTTTACGATTTTTTGAACAAAAATTTACAAAATGGGTAAAAAGAGTGTATCATTTCACAGACAACACACTATCAGTTGTAGGGTTAAGTTAGTGGATTGATGACGACAAGGAATGTAACCTTATTTTTTAAGTAACAGTTGTAAGGACAAAATGCAAAAATCACAGGATTTAGTGTTTGAGTCAGATTTTTAATTACTTTGGGTTTTAACATTTGGCCAGTGTCTGACGGGTGGGGAATGGCAGGTTACAATGTAATCCTAATTTGTTCATTTAGCACGTTATTGATACCTCAAGCGACATGACTAGTGCTTAACTGACCTCTTATATTGTCAATCACAAAGACATAGTTTGTCAGTGACAAAGACATGATCTTCACTTTAAAACTCTTCACTTTCTTGTTGCTGTCACATTAAAATTAGATCTTGTAATTTGTTTTGTATTTCATAAAAAAATCAAGAAGTAATTTATATATTATTTGTCCAGTAAAAAACCCATAACAGCTCATTTATGTAGTAAAAATATAAGCCTACATACCTTTGTTAGATAGATTTTACAATTGTATTTATATAAACCAAAAGCTGAGAAGTTACTTTTAATGTTATTTATATCCTTGGAAGTTCCTCGTTTGGTTTTGTTCTGTGTAAAATTACCCCAGTAAAACTTGTCAATAGTTCTGCTCTTGTAAAAGCACCGAGGTGTGTCTGTGTCCCGTCAGGTGCCTTGCCGAGCGACTACCTTAGCACAGAGGAGCCGCAGGTGACGGAGACCAGCGTGGAGGTGCCAGCCGAGCCGGAGGTGGAGGGGGAGAAGGAGGGGGAGGGGGAGCCACCGGAGCCCAACATCGGACAGATCACGTTCGTCAGCTGTGCGACGGGGAGTGACGACGGCTCGTCGCTGCCACCACTCTCCCCACACACCTCACAAGACAACATCGCAGACACTGGTAACTAACACACGCACGACTGTGCAGCAGCCTGTAACTAGATATGGCCAGGGATAGGTGTAAAAATACAGCAAGAAAAATTGTAAAAGTCACTTTCTTTATTCAATCCTTGAAGAATTAACTAGAAAGTGTATACGGTCAATACTCGAAAAATTAGATTTGTATCATCTCACTTTTTTACCTTTGACAGATTGTGTTCTCAAGTGTGACAGTGTCACCACTTTCGTCGGCCAAGCAAGCTTATCTGTTGGCCAGATGGTAAACCCACTTGCCATCACTAGAACGTAGCTCAATAAAATGATTAGGCATGAAATATTATAACATTACTTTAATTAAACAAAGTCCAAAGATGTACAATAACCAAACAGATGTAACCAGAACAGTAAAAATATAAATTTGGTTACAATAAAGTCTTCAATATATTAACAACCCATTACTTATCAAGGGATAATAAGTAGCCTGGAATGTAAGAATTATTACATTTTGAATAACTAGTAACTAGTTTAGAAACTAGAAAACTTACTTGGATCCTACGCCTAACAGGCCCCCGACCCTGAGGCCCCACCCCAGTCAGGACACTTCATCATCTAACCCCCATATCACTGACTGACCCCCAACACTAGCAATGTATACATAACCCTATAAGGAGGGACACGCTTATGGAAAAACGATTTTCAGTGATAGCTCTGCCCCCCCAAACACAGATTGCGAGTTACAATCGCATATTTGACTCTATTCAGACTCTATTTGACTCTATTAAGTGTTCACAGATAAAGTTAATTGTTAAAATTCTAACAGCCGGCTGAAATATATTGACAGGATTCTGTTATTTATTGGTTTGTTACAAACAAACATTCTCATTGTGACGTTTTGAAGGTAATCAGGAGCGTGCACAACTGGACCAAGATGAATTAGCAGAAACAGTCAGCGCTGTATTCTCCTCTGAACTTGGGGGGCAAAACTAAAATAAAATAACAATAGGTGTCCCTAATTATAGGGTTACTTATATATTGACATTGTTAGCTGACTTAATTAAGCCAGAGCCTTCAGCAGGTCAGCAAAACCAGTTATTGATTTAGAATAATTCCAGCCTACTCACAAAACACGCTAAATACTTCCTCCATACAAAATCTTGACTTCGCTCTTCCACTAATTTACTAGAGAAATATTCTAATAAACTGTCTAACTATCCCCCCTTCTTTACACATGGAAAGCGTTAATGCTGTTTAAACAAGGTACAATAAGTTACGTCTTACAACACTACAAAGTATATTCACACTTATATTGTACTTACAAGACGGTAAATAGCAAGTAAGTACTGTGTAAGTGTTCATATATTTAGTTTGTATATATTGTTGTGAGACGTAACGTAATTTGTTCTGTTTAGTTGTAACAACACGCATCATGCATCTAAAGAAATTGATGTCTGTTCATCATACACATTTGGAATATGTTTTTAAGTTCAGTATAATTTATGGGGAGCAATATCAACTTAACACTAGTTTTCAGGTTTAAAAAATAATGAAATAAGCTAATTTCAGGTTAATTCTTGAGGAATTATGTTTCAGAATCTGTGACACCCCAACATCAACTGGTGAACGATTTAAAAGACGGACTCATAAAAGACAGTTTAGCAGCTGTAAATGCAGGTAAGCTCAAGATGTATTCAACTTTTCACACACATTGTGGATTTAACATTTTAATTCAAAACAGTTATTTATTTTGTTTGATAAAAAAAATTTAGATTGATTCTGCGGGCCAACAAATTCCATTATTGTGGTTTTGGAACTGTTCAGTAGAAGATTGTTTTTAGCCAATAAGTTTTTAGTGATTGTTATTGTTAAGTTTCCTGATTGTCAATAGCATCTACATTGTCGCAGGACAGTGAAAAACTTACATATGCATACATACCAAATTTAGATGCAGTACAATAGTTATTATGAGGTTCAGGAAGACCAACCAAGTACAGTCAACTCCCGATTATCCGGGAGAGGGTTAATCGGGTTGCGGTTTAACCGGGGTCACGAAAGGTTTGTTTTGATTTATCCCCTTCTAAACACAAATAGGGCAATAATAACAATTTATTATACTAAATTATCTCCCGAATCTTATGTCATTTACTTTATTTATCAGAATAAATACAATACAAACTATTTAGTAAACACAACATAATCTGAGAGTCTGTTATCTCGCTAATGAGCTGTGGGCGCGTGATGGGAAGCGATGACCTTGACACTGCTCTAGCCACGCTGGGCAGAGCGACAGACGGACAGACGGTCGGATGCGGACGACTAAAAATAGAAACATCTCCAAACAATCACCCTTCCTGCCGCTATTCACCCTCACAGGTGAACCTATTAAATATCATTCGGTGTTTTGGATAGTATTTACTGCTATCAGCCATTGCTAGTATTAACAATTATCTTGATTGTTTGTAGATTTTATCACAATTTAAAGATTTTCAAAAGTATTTAATTTACATAAATATATCTTAAATTACATTAAAACACAATATTGTAATATAAAAATGTTAATAAACGTTTATTATATTTGTAATATTCAATTTGTGAAACCCCTTTGTTTTAACCGTGGTTTTGGGTTATTCGTGACCCTCCAATCGGTCATTACCCCGGATAACCGGGAGTTGATGAAGTATAAAAAGAAAAGGATCCGACTCTGAACCCTGTGATTTAGGTTCTGAACCCCAAAAGAAGATGTTATAATCTCTCTGCTCCTCGTCTTCTCACCTGTATGTGTTAGAGAGCCATACTATCGTAGCTCGGCCCCGGAGTTATGACTGTGTTGTGTCAGTTGCAGAGGACGGTGATGTTGATGTTTCCCCGAGCCCCTCCCGCCGCCTCCTCAAAGACCTCAAGGAAGGACTGCTCAAGGACGGCATTGCCAACACCCTCAACGGTAAGGACAACAAAATACACGTTAACATGTTAAAACCAGGATGTAGGAAAATGTCCAGTTTTGATACTCAGCTGCTGAGTTGTGCGTGTTCATGATCAACTATCCATTAAAACCTTAACACAATCCGTGCGGATCATGGCTCAACATGGAAACAAAAGAGATTTTCATCATAAGCAGAAAGAGTTAAAACAAGCAAGTAATCATTTGCGTAGGCGATTTACTTATATTTTAATTGTTTAAATATTGAACGTCAAGGAAAACTACATTTTAATGAATGGTGGTATAAACCCAATTACTGGCAATTTATAGCATTTTTTTGCTCAAAACCGTGAATAAAAAATCAGTTATAGTGAAACATTATTTGAGAGCGGCAACGCTCACATTGTTAGTTAAGCTTACTGCTGATGTTTATCTACAATTAAGACTAATTATTTAAAAATTCTATTTAAAACTTTCAACACCCAAAGTTTCATGCTTATAGTTCTTGGAACGTTTTTCAAAATATCAGACTTGCAATTTATAGCACAGAACGTGTTGTGCCTCGAGTATTTAAAAGTAAAAGGTTGTATTAGTTTTTGGGATGGATAACAAATTTTTACCTTCTCTTCAAAATAGACCAGTAAAGGATCTAGAAAAATAATCTCAAACATAAGATCCACGTTACTGATGTGTGTTGCTAACGACTGTTGTGTTGCTAGAGGTGGGCAGGCCAGTGAGCAGCTGGAGAAGATAAGCTCGGTGCTGCACACCGTGTCGCTCGGCTCACAGAACGGCTCGGTGTTCGTCCACTCGGCTGTGTCACAGTGGAGGCGCTGCCTGCACTCCACGTCACTGTTATGTGTTGCTAACGGCTGTTGTGTTGCTAAGGGCTGTTGTGTGTTGCTAACGGCTGTTGTGTTACTAGAGGTGGGCCCGGCCAGTGAGCAGCTGGAGAAGATGAGCTCAGTGCTGCCCACCGTGTGGCTCAGCACACAGAACGGCTCGGTGTTCGTCCACTCGGCTGTGTCACAGTGGCGCCGCTGCCTGCACTCCACGTTACTGTTGTGTGTTGCTAACGACTGTTGTGTTGCTAGAGGTGGGCCCGGCCAGTGAGCAGCTGGAGAAGATGAGCTTGGTGCTGCCCACCGTGTGGCTCGGCTCACAGAACGGCTTGGTGTTCGTCCACTCAGCTGTGTCACAGTGGAGGCGCTGCCTGCACTCCACGTCACTGTTGTGTGTTGCTAACGACTGTTGTGTTGCTAAGGGCTGTTGTGTGTTGCTAACGGCTGTTGTGTTGCTAGAGGTGGGCCCGACCAGTGAGCAGCTGGAGAAGATGAGCTCGGTGCTGCCCACTGTGTGGCTCGGCTCACAGAACGGCTCGGTGTTCGTCCACTCGGCTGTGTCAAAGTGGAGGCGCTGCCTGCACTCCACGTTACTGTTGTGTGTTGCTAACGACTGTTGTGTTGCTAAGGGCTGTTGTGTTGCTAGAGGTGGGCCCGGCCAGTGAGCAGCTGGAGAAGATGAGCTCGGTGCTGCCCACTGTGTGGCTCGGCTCACAGAACGGCTCGGTGTTCGTCCACACGGCTGTGTCTCAGTGTAGGCGCTGCCTGCACTCCACGTCACTGTTGTGTGTTGCCAACGACTGTTGTGTTGCTAAGGGCTGTTGTGTGTTGCTAACGGCAGTTGTGTTGCTAGAGGTGGGCCCGGCCAGTGAGCAGCTGGAGAAGATGAGCTCGGTGCTGCCCACCGTGTGGCTCGGCTCACAGAACGGCTCGGTGTTCGTCCACTCGGCTGTGTCACAGTGGCGCCGCTGTCTGCACTCCACGTTACTGATCTGTGTTGCTAATGACTTTTGTGTTGCTAAGGGCTGTTGTGTGTTGCTAACGGCAGTTGTGTTGCTAGAGGTGGGCCCGGCCAGTGAGCAGCTGGAGAAGATGAGCTCGGTGCTGCCCACCGTGTGGCTCGGCTCACAGAACGGCTCGGTGTTCGTCCACTCGGCTGTATCACAGTGGCGCCGCTGCCTGCACTCCATCAAGCTCCGAGACTCGGTGCTCAGCATCGTGTACGTTGGTAGAGCAGTATAGGTTTAAAAATAGGTTTACTGATCAACATAGTATAACATTACAAGCCTATTAAATAAAAATAATATATAGGCAGGAAAGTTTTCAATTTTTACCATGTAGAATTAACAAATCAGTACCGGTAGTGTAAACAAATTCAGGAGTCAGCTAAAATATTTGTTGATCTATCTAAAGATCTAAAGATAATACTGCCTTATCCTGTATGTTTAATCATATCTCCCAATCTAGGACATTAGTCATTTATTTGTAATTTTGGTACGTTACATGCATTATCAAGTCAACATTCATTAATAACAGTTATATCGTCCATTTTTGCATTCTGCTGATACAAGCTTTTTTTACCAATATCTTTAAAATAATGTTAGTTTTTAATAAATATTCAAAAAATAAGCTACAGTGTTACCTTCCAAAATCCGGTAACCCCCAAAAGTTCCTCGACTATGCTCAGTAGGTGGTGGGGAGGGTTTAGGAATTATGTTTTCAGCTGAAAAATTAGACTTAAAGAAATAATATTTCATGAGCGCCACTTTGTTTGGATAGGGGAAAACAAAGAAACCCCTTTTTGAACTGAGAAAATTAAATTTACTAAAATTGAACTATTTCTCATTACACATTTTATTAACATCACCATTAATAAGCAAGAGATTCCATGTTGACTTAATTCCTTCTGAGATAATCTAGGAAATCAAGTTTTCAGACTCGTTTCAAGGTAACACATTCAAATACTTTAAATCCTAACAAAATATTTAATTCGGACGTCCGTAAATCATCTAAACATAGACCCTTGAAAACACACTGATATCCAACAGAGAACAATAACAATCTATATACTAATACACAATAATAACACAGATTAATATAAAACTAAATATGGCGACAAAATGTTCAGTAGTTCAAGTTTATTCTTGTGTATTAAGAATCACTTGCAAAATGTAGAGATTATCCTGGATGATTCAAGATAATTATCCAAAGATTAGAAAAGTGTGGGTCTGACCTTATAGTGAAGCGCAGCCCGTTCCAAAAAAAATCTACTACCGGTACTACACACTCAGGCACAGTATAAGGTGGTCCCATACACCAAATGTTCCTCAGTCCTCAATATACTTCTATATGGTATGATAAAAAGCCTGTAAATATAATGTATCTGGCATTAGACACTAAACTAACTGTGTATTCTACCTGAAACCAGTTAAATTACAACAAAATATAAAACTCTTTAATAAATCACAATCACCATGATAATTATATAGCAGAATAACAAAGAATAAATTTTTGGTGGAACAACCACAATATTTGTACATAATTTCATAAAGGAAAAGACTGTTCAATTATATTTTCAAAAAGATTATCTTCATTTGGATTTTTTTTACGAGTAGATTTTACTGTCAAAATATTAACTGCCAACCACATAATAATTGCATTACAGAAAACTATAAATTATTTATGCAACACTGAACAACATTAATACTTTACCAATATTGGCATTATCGTTATTCACAACAGTAAACGGTTGCAATCCAACTAAACGGTTTCATATACAATAAGACATATAAGACATAATTGAGACATATTTTCATAATTACTGAACAGACTATATAATACATAATTCTTATTACTAAAACAGTTCCTTTAATATTTTTCTCAAATAATTTGACTGTGAAAATAAAAGATTATCAAATATGATCAGCATTAAAATGTGTTTGTAAATGAACTAATATTTTCTCTGATCGCAAAAGTTTACATATTTTACACAGAAGACAATTCTTACAAGTAAACATTAAATATTATTTAATAACAAAAGAAAGACACAACAAGAAAGAATAAAATGATACTCTTAAAATAATTCATACTGGGTCACATTAGACTTGCATGAAAACTTTGGAAAAAACATGTGAACCAGTAAATTACTTTACATTTTCCTCACTTTAAATATTTAACTAAATTTATAAATGTGTTTTAAATAGTTTCAGAAAATGGACTTTTTTATTAGCTTGGTAATGTAGTTAACAATTTGTACTAAAACATAATAATCTATAAATGTACTCACCACAAGGGTTTTTGAAGACAAGATAAATCAGAACAGTAGTAGACAATAATTCAACATGTACAACTTGAACAAATATAATTAAAATACATAATATTTATTTATTGATTCAATAACTTCACTATGAAAAATAGTTCACCAACTTGAGAAATAAATACTTTTGGTCTGGAATAAATATCCCCAACAAATGGAAAGTTTTCAATAATTTTTACTCAATTCTCAACCATATATCCTGCATCAGCAGCAACCAATTCTCAAGTGACGCTCCTGAAATGTTCGGATCAGGTGGTGAGCCCTTTGCAAAGAAAAGACAAGAAAATGTTATTCAGGAGAGGAATGTGGGTTGAGAGATAAGGATGGCCGAGTGCATAGTCCATCTCCGCACAATAACCATTCTACTCTTCCCTCCTTTTCTGACCTGCACTACTGTCTATTCATGAATTATTTATTCAACTTAAAAATTGTTACAACAGGCTTGTACAATTTGGGATTCAGGGAGAAACAACAAATATATTTCCTTCATTAATTCAAGTGTAAACACGTAGCCCAGTACGACAGTTGTCCATGTAGTTACCGAGTGTGTGTTGGTGTAGGCACGTGAGCGGCCGTGTGCTAGTGGCGCTGGCGGACGGCACGGTGGCGGTGTTCCGGCGGGGGCTGGACGGCCAGTGGGACCTCAGCAAGGTACGTTCACAACCAATAAGCTTCATTTTCACTTCATTATTAGCGAATTTCCTATGAAAAAAAATTAGCGATTAGCATGACCCACATGGTAAAACTTTAGCCCGGGACCACCGTAGAAGTTCCCAACGTTTAATCACAAAGTGATCCCCCCTGGAACCCTCCCCCTGCGTAGTTGTAAGAAGAAAAATATGTTTCTCTTTTGAAAACACCCCACACCTAATCAGCCGACCTAAAATATTTTTCATCACACTGTTCCGAATGTACATATTTTTTCGATATCAGCTGTGAGTATTAAAATTGAAAATTTTCCACCCTAGTGCCGTAGAACAGCTAGTGATTTTTGCCGCGCTGTTATTAGTTATTCTGACACCAGTAGCGCTAGTAGCTTGCTGCGTCTACCGATGGCAGTGTTGCATTCTAAATCAGCTGTTCTTATTAATGTAGTTAGCAGTATAAATTTAAATGTGGTGTGTTCATTCTAAATCAGCTGTTCTTACCAATCTAAATACTAGATTAATGTAAACGCAATGTAAACACTATTTTTGTCATTATGATGTGAGAAATATTACCCAGCAAACCTGATAAAAGTGTCTGAAAATGATGTATCATTATTTTTATATATATAATTCTGTAAGAGGAATTTTTAACTAAAAATTGTGGGAGTTTGGCAAATTGAAGGATGATGGGAGATGGCTCAAATAAAAGGTCTTGATCCCAGGGACCGGGGAAAAATAGCAGTATTTAAAAAAAGTTACTAGCAAACAAGAAATAACGTAAAACATCCCCCACAAGAAAAGCAATGGGATTTAAAAACGTTTGCTTTGTTTATATTCAAACATGCAATTAAGTGTCTGCTTTGTTTAAGAACTGACGTATGTCCCTACTTACACTGTTTTATTTTCTTTAGCATGTAACAAGTAAAAGACAACAGATAAGGCAGAGTATTGGCTAAGGCCCCTTCAAGCCACTAGTTTTTATTTGCAGTGTGATGAAAAATACCGTTCATAACTCGTACCTTTAGTGGTTTTCCGGTACTGGTTGAATTTCTACGCTCAGCTATCACCTCACACGGAAAATCCGATGGCATAGCAGAAAAGACCAGTTTCGGCACTAGTGAAGAAATATAGTTTTGATCCATATTTCAAAATGATGGATCGATGTTGATTATAAGAGTTTGATGGATCGATGTTGATTATAAGAGTTTGATGGATCGATGTTGATTATAAGAGTTTGATTGATGTGTTGCAGTACCACCTGGTGAACCTAGGCCCGCCGCAGCACTCGATCCGCTGCCTGGTGTCTGTGCACAACAAGGTGTGGTGCGGCTACAAGAACCGGATACACGTGCTAGACCCCGAGACTCTGGCCGTGCAGGTCAGTGGGGCAGTGGGCACAACACTGTAGAGCCTAGTCCAGACGTTTTACGCCTTCAGTTATCACGCAATTAGCCAGGATTACACCAATGTCATGTAGTTTGCGTGGTCGGGCAATGGTGTTTCGGTAAAATTAAAGCCATTTATGATTTACGAGGCAGTGTAAGTGCATGGGGGAGGAGGGCACTGGAGAGTCTTAGTTCACTGCGCCTGCTTTTTCAGTGAAGGCGTCACTGCCTCGTTTGTGTCTAGTATGACTCATGCCCACCTCTGGTTAATCCGGATTTTTCAAAATCGGGAAAAACTGTCATTGGAGTAACTGATTATAGTAGGGGCCTGTCTGCATACAACAAATTCAGCTTGATTTAGAATGGTCTAAAATTTTGTACCTTGGTTCTCAGTACAAATTTGGTATAGTACAGTTAATAATTTTAAACGTATCATATTTATTTGAACTAAATACTGGACACAGTAGCTTGGACGTAGAACGCTGGCCTTGCAAGTCAACTGTGGTCAACTGTGGGCTGACTGTTGTTATCCTTTGTCGCAAGGAGTTACCACTGGCTTTCCCATTTGGCTATTTCCAAATCCCTTTCTGTCTTTTGATGGCTGATATAGCTTGGAAAAAGAGCCAGGTGCGTCAGATGGCGTGGGTGGGGGATGGAGTGTGGGTGTCTATCCGCCTGGACTCCACGTTGCGCCTGTATCAAGCCCACAATAAGCAGCACCTGCAGTAACTAGGTTTTTGTGTTGTGACAGGCCTCAATAGACGCTCACCCTCGCAAGGAGAGCCAGGTGCGTCAGATGGCGTGGGTGGGAGACGGAGTGTGGCTATCTATCCGCCTGGACTCCATGTTGCGCCTGTATCACGCCCACAATAAGCAGCGCCTGCAGTAACTAGGTTTTTGTGTTGTGACAGGCCTCAATAGACGCTCACCCTCGCAAGGAGAGCCAGGTGCGTCAGATGGCGTGGGTGGGGGACGGAGTGTGGGTGTCTATCCGCCTGGACTCCACGTTGCGCCTGTATCACGCCCACACCTACCAGCACCTGCAGGATGTTGACATAGAGCCCTATGTCAGCAAGATGCTAGGTGAGTCTGGCGGGAAATCTGCAAGAAAAAGTTCTCTCCTGATTTGAAATATTATATATTTTTTGTGTTTTAATTAATTAATTACTTGTTATTTAAATGTTTGCCCTGCTGGTCATCTCGGTATTGTAATCATTGCAATGACCCTAATCATTGCAATGCCCGTCAGGGTCACTTCTTAGCCTAGTCCTTTCATTTAGTATGAGTCAGTACCATATCATATACCATATCAGTACCGTACCTACAAGCTGGCCGAATGGAATAGTATTTACACACTAACCTCGTAATCAGTGTCAGTCCAATATCAGTACAAGCTGGCTGAATGGGGTAGTATTTACACACTAACCTTGTAATTGGAGTCAGTACAGGATCAATACAAGCTGAGTGAGTAGGTTAGTATTTACAACACTAGCATTGTAATCTGAGTAAATACTCGCTGGCTGAGTGGGGTAGTATTTACTGCACTAACCTTGTAATTGGAGTCAGTACAGGATCAATACAAGCTGACTGAGTAGGTTAGTATTTACAACACTAGCATTGTAATCTGAGTCAATACTCGCTGGCTGAGTGGGGTAGTATTTACTGCACTAACCTTGTAATTGGAGTCAGTACAGTATCAGTACAAGCTGACTGAGTGGGGTAGTATTTACTGCACTAACCTTGTAATTGGGGTCAGTACAGTATCAGTACGAGCTGGCTGAGTGGGGTAGTATTTACTGCACTAACCTTGTAATTGGGGTCAGTACCGTATCAGTACAAGCTGACTGAGTGGGGTAGTATTTACTGCACTAACCTTGTAATTGGGGTCAGTACAGTATCAGTACACGCTGGCTGAGTGGGGTGGTATTTACTGCACTAACCTTGTAATTGGGGTCAGTACAGTATCAGTACAAGCTGGCTGAGTGGGGTAGTATTTACTGCACTAACCTTGTAATTGGGGTCAGTACAGTATCAGTACACGCTGGCTGAGTGGGGTGGTATTTACTTCACTAACCTTGTAATTGGGGTCAGTACAGTATCAGTACAAGCTGGCTTAGTGGGGTAGTATTTACTGTACTAACCTTGTAATTGGGGTCAGTACAGTATCAGTACAAGCTGGCTGAGTGGGGTAGTATTTACTGCACTAACCTTGTAATTGGGGTCAGTACAGTATCAGTACAAGCTGACTGAGTGGGGTAGTATTTACTGCACTAACCTTGTAATTGGGGTCAGTACAGTATCAGTACAAGCTGGCTTAGTGGGGTAGTATTTACTGTACTAACCTTGTAATTGGGGTCAGTACAGTATCAGTACAAGCTGGCTTAGTGGGGTAGTATTTACTGTACTAACCTTGTAATTGGGGTCAGTACAGTATCAGTACAAGCTGGCTGAGTGGGGTAGTATTTACTGCACTAACCTTGTAATTGGGGTCAGTACAGTATCAGTACACGCTGGCTGAGTGGGGTGGTATTTACTTCACTAACCTTGTAATTGGGGTCAGTACAGTATCAGTACAAGCTGGCTGAGTGGGGTAGTATTTACTGCACTAACCTTGTAATTGGGGTCAGTACAGTATCAGTACAAGCTGACTGAGTGGGGTAGTATTTACTGCACTAACCTTGTAATTGGTGTCAGTACAGTATCAGTACAAGCTGGCTGAGTGGGGTAGTATTTACTGCACTAACCTTGTAATTGGTGTCAGTACAGTATCAGTACAAGCTGGCTGAGTGGGGTAGTATTTACACACTAAACTTGTAATCTGAGTCAGTACAATATCAGTAAAAGGTTGTTAAGCGGGTTAGTACTTACTACACTAACCTTTTAGTTAGAGTCAGTCCAATATCAGTATAAGATAGCTGAGTGGGTAGTAATTAGGCCTACAGCACTAACCTTCTAATCTGAGGTCTTGTAATCCGGAGCAAATTATGAAAATTAAATTGAGGTGTTGTACTGCATATCTTTCTCAACAGTTTAGATAAGATTTCCGTTTTCTATTCTGTATGTATCTTGCTAGTTTACCATTGAGCATGTTGGACTTTAGTTCAAGAAGTCGTGAGTTTATTTGCCGATATATATACAAGTTTGGATTTTGGATCGCTGGCCTTTAAAAAACCTTAATAACTGTCTTAAATTTCTCTATGTCTATCGTCACCAAAAAAATGAGACCTAAGAAATTGTTTGTATCTCATCAGTGATATCATGCTGGCACATGAATGAGTAGTTCAGGTCTGAGAGTTAGTGACTAGTGCGTAGCAAGGCTGAATGGCAGATGCATGTTTGTACATTCACATTCTTTATGTTTGGGTGAAATATGTGGCCAAAAATCTTAGAAATTGGAACAGTAATTACATACATTAAACACATATTTGACACACTTTTATTGTCTTTAAATTTGTTTGCAGATAAAATTTATGTGGTGCCCATTTTATGTAGTATGAATAGTAAAACTGATTTTCAAGGGAAAATTTTTTCTAGTAAGTTTTTTTACCCTAAAAGCTAAAATGGTTACTGACCTGGCTCCACTCCGAATCAGGACCATGGAATCAAAGAGGGGATATAATGTTGGGTGGTCACTGGGCCTTCAAACATTGTGCTCGTTTTACTAAAAAATATTAACTCTTTAAAAATAACTGATTAGAAATTACTTCTTTTTTTCATAATTACAAACACTTTGTCTTAATATACTGTAGATCCTGAATAATATTAAAGATTGCACTAAACTAAGAAAGGTACAACATTTTACAGTGCTAAAGAAATCTATGATAAAGTATTTACATTTAATAGAAAACTCCAAGAAATAGTGGCTCGAGCGTAGCTCGTCTATATAAAAAAATGCCTATGTTTAATGTAACATACTTTCAACGTTTAAGATAGTGAAGAAATTGTGTCATAATTTTTGAAAATCATTGTTAGAAATTCAGCTTATCACAATTAGTTAGTTGTGTGCTGATTTGGAAAAATTATAAATCAATTTAACAAATAATACTCTCTATAAATGTGAGTGAAGAACCACCACCAGTAGGCCTCCAGTGTATGCGTGTGTCTGTTGTGCTGCCCCTGGCTTGTTGTCGCACATCGCCGCCGCCCCGTAGCAGTGTTCCCAACAGGTATTCATCCCACTCCTCTCGTTTGCTTTTCTACTCCTTTCATTATTTTTAAGTTTTGCTTTTTCATATAAAAAAAGATTACTGTGACTCTTACAAGTTAGTTTAAGTGTGTATTTGTCGATCGAGACACCATAGAATTAAATTTGTACAATCAATATTCTGGTTTACATTATATATTTAAAGTCATATCTAAATTTTGGGACTGTAGAGTCGACTTTACTATGGAAATGTATTCACTTTTTAATGTAATTAACTTTAAAAATATGGTAATGTTAAATAAGGGGTTGTAAAGATTATAATACTGACACTATAATCTGAGAAGAAAATCTTTTGTCTCTTTTCACTCTCAAACCTTAACCACAAAGCGGAAAACAGTTTTTATTATTTTTAATGTGCTATCAAATTTATACAAAAAATACTACATGTTACGACATGCATATTTTTTCGGGTTGTGAAACTTTTGGTGTTTTACAACTTTTGCCAGGTCAAAGCAAGCAAACAGTACAATACAACATGGCTTTGTTGGTTGTGCCGTGAGTTTTAAATCTTTTAGCGAATTTCCCCTATAGGGAAGAAGCTATTACCGTAGTTCTCATGGAAGACTTAAGCCCGAGACCATGATAAATTTTTGTTTTGAGGTCCCCAGATGCCAAAAACACTATTCGTTCAAATTTATATATATATATATATATATATGTGTGTGTGTGTGTGGCCGTGAATGCGATAACTTGAGTAAAAAACGTCCGATTTCGATGAAATTTCGCTCAAATGTGTAAAGTGACATTCATGACTTTTAAGTTCGAAAACCAGAAAAATTGGACCACGGAAAGGGGGGTTTATGGGGGTTTTAAATTTTCCAAAAATCAGTTTTTTGCATTTTTCACCCTAAAATTTTTAAAAAACTTAATTTTGGTTTTGACTATGTTATAGAGCTTAAAAAAACAAATAATATGGTATTTTGAATTATTAACCTAGGTTAAGTGGTTGCGGAGAAAATCCAAAAAAACCTGCTCATAAAATCTCCCATGTTAATATTATGGGAAAAAGGTTTTTGGCTTTTCCTCAGTTCATTTCAATGTAAACTTCACATTTACTTTTACTTTTACCAATCAGTTCAGCTCCACAAAACAATCATTTTGGTGTTTAAATTGTGATTCTACACCCCACCGTTGCAGAGATATTCAAAGTGCTAAACACAGTATGTTGTCCAATGTTATCCTTATGGAGAATAAATAAAATTTGATATCTCGATTATTTATGAATGTATATTGATGAAACTTGGTATGTGGCTTCACGTAGTTCTAGTATATTGATATTTGTACAAAAAAAGATTATTTGTTGATTATCCCCGTAGCAGCAAACCTGCGTACTCAGCCCCCATATTATTCTTATGGAGAATAAGTAAAATGTAAAGACTCCCTTAATTATGAACATAAATTAATAAAACTTGATATTTGGCTTTAACTTGTTGAGTTATATTGATATGTGCATAAAGACCCATTTTTTTGTTCCTTGTTGCAGCAAACCTGCTTACTCATCCCCCATGTTTACATTCTTATGGAGAATAATTAAAATGTTATACAGCGCTTATTTTTGATTGAATATTGATAAAACTTGGTATGTGGCTTCGCCTAGTTAAATTCTATTTATATTTGCATTAAAAAACAATTGTTTGTGTTCCTTGTTTCGGCAAACCTACATACTCATCACCAATGTTATTCTTATGGAGAATAATTAAAATTGTATATATCGCTTATATGTGAATATATTTTTATGAAACTTGGTATACGGCTTTATGTGGTATTAAGACATATATTATGCATTGTAAATTCGCTGAGTACGCAGGTTTGCTGCGACGGGGTATTTTTCTTTCTTGTTGCTACATTATTTCATTCGCATCCTCATCAGGTTGATGCATGTGGCAGTCGGCACTGCACGGGAGAGATCACTAGGATACAACCTATTATATCTCAGTTCTCATTTTGTCTTGCAGATTTATTTTGGGTGTTGAAATTTATTGGAGGAATCGGGCACATTTAATCAAAATTTTAAATTCATCACTAACTTATCCCCTAATGAAAGTGATGGCAATGCCCGCGATAATTTCTTAATAATATACACTCACCATCATCAACAATGAATTCTAAACAGAGAAAATAAACAATTTAAAAAATCAGATTAAGTATTAAATACAATCGTAGGTACTAGCCGGTGTCCTGCTCTCCGCTCGGAGATCTTCCAGCCATAGAGTATAGTATTTTAGTAATATTAAATTATAATTAACTGACTTCCTATTTAAAGTAACTCCTTATGATAAAAATTAGAAAGTCCATGGGACAGAGACCTGAAGGTGGGTGTTTTTGAAAACCCCAAAAGGCAACCCAGCAATCCAGAGAGTAAGAACTTTTGATTGCTAATAAACAAGTACACAAAATAACAGTTTTAGAGGCCAAAAATTGCTGAACATAAATCAGCATAGTCTTTCTCTCTACATCCGAAAAAGTCTCAAATGGAGACGAAATATTATGTAATATGTGTGTAAAAATACTTTCTTTGTTGCTGTGCTCATCTGAACCAGTTTCTTCAGGTGAGTTGGCTGTATATCCCACCTTTTCTCAATGAAACTCCCAAGCCAAGTGCTTTTCCTTTGCAAACCTGAACATAAATCAAGAAATTGTTTTAATACGATAGATTTCTAGTGAGTAGATTACATATTTTAACTACCACAAATACAGCCAAACCCTGGGGCAATTGAGGGTGTGGAGCCATTTTGGATAACCTGTTTTACCGTATAATCAGTGATTGATATTTAAAAGTTATTTTGAGGAAGAAATATATACAAATTTTACTTTCAACATTAAGTTAATAATGGTGCATTCTAATGTCTATAAACGAGCATGAAAGAAGATGAATATCTTAAAATAGTCATAAATATTTCTTTGGAATTTTTCTTTACTCAGATGTTGAGTGAGTTGTTGTCATTACGCAATACGTTTACTCTCGGTCGAAATTGCGCAAGTTGTACCTATCATTTAACAAACCATGACAGGCCTATCTAAATTAACTGGAAAACATGTTTTGTCTCATTGTTGTGTTGATTTATTTGATGCCGTATGTGCTTTAACAATGTTATAATATATCTCCTGATTTGAATGTTGTTGGAGCTAAAGTTTAGTCCAGTTTGTTGTCTAAGTGATTACGGTTACCAGGTTGTTAATTGTGGGTATCTGGATTTTGGTTTTGTAGAGTTATTACTAAGTAGGCAATCTTTGACCCCCAATAGAGTGACAGCTTGGTATATAACCATAACCAGTTAATAACTAACTAACATAACCACTAGGTGGTGACCACCATTGAAAGGTACTTAAAGAACTAAAAATAGTTACGATCTATAATGTGTGTTGAAGAGGCAATGAGTTGGTATTGGTGAGTAATTGTTCTGTACTGTCGGGTTTCTGTAAGCGAGGGGTTGTATGGGTGAGGTAGGTCCCGTACATAACCTCATCTTTCATAGTCTCTACATTTGATATGGCTTATTTTCATTATAAATCTGGGGATGCGTTGTCATAATTAGACAACTATCAAAATTGTTTACTTTTTCAAGAGTATATTGCAGGCCAATACCCCAGAAAAAACTGATGAGACTCTCACCCTTTACAATTATTAATATTTAATTTTTTTCAAGATCAGTTTGTAAATGCTCAGCTGGGATGTGTGTGTTTGGAGTGAGACATACAAAATATGTTCAATTTATAATACATCATTACAGATTTTTTTAAATAACTCCTTCTTATTTGTGAAATAAACTCCTCACTACCCTACATTGGGTTTAAAGTATAAAATATAGGTTCAAGTAGTTTTTTTAACTTCCCTCGAGGAGTATGTATTTAATTGGATAAGTCATATAATTTAATTGTAATAACTTACAGTGAACATTATTTACTTAATCAGTATTTAGTCTTGATTACATGTTATGTTATCATTGCAATTCAATTTTTAATTTGTAAGTACTTTTCAGATGATCTGTAACACAGGCTATCAGATACATTACCATTACACAGTGTTGTGTCGCAGGCACTAGCAACGGAGTCATCATATCAGTCCCACCTCTGTAACACAGGCTATCAGATGCATTACCATTACACAGTGTTGTGTCGCAGGCAATGGCAACGGAGTCATCATATCAGTCCCACCTCTGTAACACAGGCTATCAGATGCATTACCATTACACAGTGTTGTGTCGCAAGCAATGGCAACGGAGTCGTCATCTCAGTCCAGCCTCTGTAACACAGGCTATCCCATACATTATCATTACACAGTGTTGTATCGCAGGCACTGGCAACGGAATCTTCATCTCAGTCCCACCTCTGTAACACAGGCTATCCCATACATTACCATTACACAGTGTTGTGTTGCAGGCACTTGCGACGGAGTCTTCATCTCAGTCCCACCTCTGTAACACAGGCTATCCCATACATTACCATTACACAGTGTTGTATCGCAGGCACTGGCAACGGAGTCTTCGTCTCAGTCCCACCTCTGTAACACAGGCTATTCCATACATTACCATTACACAGTGTTGTGTTGCAGGCACTGGCAACAGAGTCATCATCTCAGTCCCACCTCTATAACACAGGCTATCCCATACATTACCATTACACAGTGTTGTATCGCACGCACTTGCAACGGAGTCTTCATCTCAGTCCCACCTCTGTAACACAGGCTATCCCTTGCATTACCATTACACAGTGTTGTGTTGCAGGCACTGGCAACATAGTCATCATCTCAGTCCCACCTCTGTAACACAGGCTATCCCATACATTACCATTACACAGTGTTGTATCGCAGGCACTGGCAACGGAGTCTTCATCTCAGTCCCACCTCTGTAACACAGGCTATCCCATACATTACTATTGCAGTGTTGTGTCGCAGGCACTGGCAACAGAGTCATCATCTCAGTCCCACCTCTGTAACACAGGCTATCCCATACATTACCATTATACAGTGTTGTGTCGTAGGCACTGGCAACGGAGTCTTCATCTCAGTCCCACCTCTGTAACACAGGCTATCCCATACATTACCATTACACAGTGTTGTGTCGCAGGCACAGGCAACGGAGTCTTCATCTCAGTCCCACCTCTGTAACACAGGCTATCCCATACATTACCATTACACAGTTTTGTGTCGCAGGCACAGGCAACGGAGTCTTCATCTCAGTCCCACCTCTGTAACACAGGCTATCCCATACATTACCATTACACAGTGTTGTGTCGCAGGCACTGGCAAGCTGGGGTTTTCATTCGTCCGCATCACTGCCCTCCTCATCTCCTCCAACAGGCTGTGGATCGGCACCGGCAACGGAGTCATTATCTCAGTCCCGCTCTCTGAGAGTGAGTTAAAACAATTATTCTTATTTCTTTTCTTAACAGTTTTTGTTTTAGTAATTGATATATAAAGATACATTTTACCTGTCACCTTTTGAGAAATCTATCTGTAATTGCTCTATGAACTATGTATTTAAAATGACTATGGTTTCTTTATGAGAAACCTTGTAAGCAAATGTTTCTTACAGTCGTGTTTTAAGAACCAAAATCCGTAACCTAACCTGGTTGTCTTTTTACACTGATAAATCCAAATGTTCTTATTGGAATTCCATTGAATATGATAATCCGTTAAAGTCAGAATATGTTTTTCCTCGTATAATGTTTGTTGACCTTCCTCGCTCACCACTCGGCCGCGTGTTGCTCATCCTCGAGTGTTTTAGGCGCAGGTGGACCGGCAGGAGGGGTGGTGGTGGGCAGTGGAGGGGGCAGGATGCCGGGCGGGATGGTTCGGGTGTTCGCTGACTCCGCCACCGACAAGATCACCCCTGGCAGCTTCATCCCCTACTGCTCGATGGCGCAGGCGCAGCTGTCCTTCCACGGCCATCGCGACGCCGTCAAGTTCTTTGTGGCCGTACCAGGTGCGTCAGTGTAGTCTATTGATAGTAGCCTTAGATAGACGAGTCACTGTCAGGCGTCAACCCAGAAATTCATACACATTTGCCATTTAACACATATACAATTTATAGTATTCGATAATGCTTGACAATAGTCGAGTGAAGATGGTAAAACATAAGCATAAATTTTGGACAGGAGATTCTTGCTGGATGTTGATAAGTCTGGCCCAGTTAATAAACTTATGTTTGAAACCCAATAACAAAATGAAGTGCTAAATAAAATGGTTTAAATTAGATCATGGCCATTTTATTTTTGTTAGGGGTGTGTGAGTAGTGATTTTTTTGGATCGTTTTGATTGGTGCCAATTATTCTTGAGTTTCAAGGGTTTTTGAGTGAGTATTTGCCATCAGCATAATATTTTTGTTGGTAGTTTAAAATAGTGTAATGGAATGGGGATACTACTCCAACATAATCAAACTGGATTATGTATTGACAGAAACAAATCTTTGTATTTCTGTTATTTTAGGCCGTAATAAACATTACATGACTAAATCGTTACTTGCAACCTATGTTATGTTGTCTGGTAGTCAGTTTCTTCAATTACGGCCAAAACTACATGGTACGGTCGTCATTCGGTTGTTGTTTTTGACCGATTCATGTTCCCATTGTCTTTTGCAGCCGTTACCATGCGATTTGGCAGTTTGCAATTGTTAGCGATTCTCCAGAGATTGGAGAGAAATAATTGCTCAGACTTCCAAGCATTTTTAAAAACTTCGAGTTGAGTATTGAAATACTCTACTGAAATACCCAAATCTTCGAGAACTCGCATACCCCTAGTTCTTGTCCATGATCCTTACTGTTGAATTACAAAATCCAACTGTCATTAAAGCCAGCCTAAAGTCTTCTTTAAATAGACCATAGTGCGTATGACTTTTATTAATAGATTTTAATTCGTTGATGGATTTTAACAACAAAATGATAAGTAACAATGAATTTAATTTGATTGATGAATGAATGCTTCGGAGATATTTTCAAAAGAATTTTGAATAATCGATAAGGTTCATTTAATTAGTAATTCTCTTAGATTACACAGGCTTCAATCCTTCAGACTCTACACATTTTTCCACTGCTTATTTGCACTGTCAACCAACAAAATAAAATGTTCACTTGTTGCATTTCATTAGTTTTTAAATTACTAGGAAATATCGTCATCATCATCACAATTAATAGGGTTAAAAATGATAGAATTTTAATAGAAAGAGTACTAAAGGTTTGTAAACAAAGCAGACACTCAAGTCACATGTGGGAATGTAATCAAAGTAGATGTTTTACAGTCCCGATGGTTTTCTTACGGGGACAATTTTTCCTATTTCTTGCTGACATGGACATTTTTACAAAACCTAATATTTTTACGGTCTCCCTTGGAACAATAACTTAAATTTGAGCCATCTCCCATTACAATGTAATTTACCAAATGTCCTCAGTTTATTTTTCAACATTTCTCTTGCGGAATTATTTATTGTTTGGATTTGTTAAATGTTTTAGCTGTCTCTGTTCTTCTTACTAAAGCAGTTCTGTGTTCAATTTTCATATTTTCATCTTGCCCCTGAATTGGTGCCTAGATAGTGGTTTCAAATTGCCACCCTCTCCAATGCCGCCAATGATTCCATCTCAAATTACCTTTCTGCCTCCAGTTTGAGTGTTTGTTGTAAACCACAACCGCGTCTCGTTGCTGCAACCACTTCGGTTCAGCCGTGGACTACCCCTGGATAGTGAGTGGCGCATCACAGCGTCGAAACCTGCTTGTGGTTTACAACAAATAAAACCGGAGACAAACCCTTTTTTTAATCCAACCTAAACCTAGCATCGCTTGTTATCAACGTTAGCTAGCAAACGTAACAATCCATAACAACGATTAAACACTTATGTGGAATAATTATAATAGGTGACCTTGGAAGGTTAATTTTCCTTGGGTGTTTGCAAATATTTGCCAGAAATGATAAAAAATAACTTAAGATTTCCTGCTAAATATTCATAAAATGTAATAACTTGTAAATTGTAAATAGTTTTGTAGTAAGTTGACTCTTGTTTTGATCGCACAGTAACGTAGAACTTCCAAATAACATCATAAGTTGTCAAATCACTTTCTAACTCTGTTTTGTCTTTGCATGCGCTTGTTTACAGCCAAAGGTAAGTGAGCCAGACCATAGCAATACTGTAGCAATAACAATAAAACTACCACAATTAAACAAATATTTATATTTTACATTAGTTATTTTTCTAAATATGTAGTTAAAATAAATCGCCCCTACAGATTTTACAAGAACTGGTAGGACTCGAGCAACTATGCTTTTCATGCCACTGAATTTATAACACCCCTTAAAACTTGTTGCACATACTGCGTTACCTTTCCAGTAGCAATTTGATTTGTAACGAATTGGTCAACACAATACAATCATCCATTCTCTCACCCTAAATATGACTTAACTTATTTCGAAAATAAGTGTGTAGCTCTGTAGCAGTATGTAAATTTAAAAATGTTCAGTAGTTAAAAATAATTTTTAATTAGGCTTTGTTGGTAGAATAATTACAATTTGACTAATTTATTTTAAATTTGATTATTTGGAATTGAATCTCGAGTGTAAAGACAAACTACGCTGATTTAACAATAACCTGTAATCTGTAATATTTTGTAAGTATTTCAGTTAATTAGTTTAATTTACTCTGAAGAATAAAGGCAATTTTTACAAGATAGCTATATTTGTAAAAGGTATTATTCTCAAGATAATTGTTATATATTTTCACAAAACCTTCTCGCCTTCCTTACGTTCCGTAGTCTGTATTCCATAAGAATATCTTGAAAAAATCACTCCACCTTCCTTAAAGCTGTGTGTTTACAATGGTCAAAAACTGTAGAAGTTTTTTCGAAACAGTGTCACAGTAAATTGTTCTAAGCTGAGGAAGTAGTGTGTGATAATGACTTTTAACAGAACAGATCCTTGAAAACATTTTTTTTAAGAAGTTGGCAGTCCCCTTTGCCTTACTTTGTCCCTCCACATAGCCTACAGGTCAGCACGTGGAACGCACACAGCAGAGATCACAGTAAGAGGTGTACTGTAGCCAGGACTGGGCCAACAGCTCACACTAATCCATCTATTAGCCTGTTTCAGGACTCCTCCAGGTTCAAAAGCCTGATAAACTGCATAATCCTATCGATGAGCTCATTGGGAGGCAGGGCTCATCGGGAGCCCCTGGGAAGTATGGTAAGGGGTGGATACCTGCCTCCCGATGAGCTCATTGATAGGATGATGCAGATTATCAGGCTTTTGAACCTAGAGAAGTCCTGAAACTGTGAATCACTGTGACTCTCAATCTCTTTCTCAGGGCTGCGCAATAAGCCAACTGCGGCTGATGTGCCTTGGGACTCATGTCCACCCGTTCTGTGTTTCTGATGATGATGAATTTATCTTATTCAGAATTGAGAAAAATTCAGTCAAATTAAAATCATTCCAAACATTATCAAGAACCTCCAAAAACTGAGTATTTTACTAGGCCTTACGCCTAGGAACCTTCACTCAGATATGTTCAACGAGGTTTTATTTATGAGAATTAATTATTACTAGGCACAATTCAGTTGATCTGAGTTAAATCCTGAGTTGGTTGTAATTGTCTGTGTTCTGTCTGCCGCAGGGTGTGGAGGACTGTCGGCCGCCACCTCCCAGGTCCCAGACTCGCCCACTGTCGAGCATGCAGACTCTGACAAGCCCACGTCGATGCTCGTCATGTCAGGCGGCGAGGGATACATCGACTTTCGCATCGGTAACACATCCCCCTCCCCTCTCCCATCTAGTGATTAGTCCGTGTCATGTGGTTCAGTGACTGATCTCTAGCTTTTCCGTGTTTTTCCGGATTTTGAATTTCGAATGTTAAATTTTCATAGATTGAAATTCATATTGCTGAACCGTAACGCAAGTTGCGCTACTCTGGACTACATGGCTAGGACTAATGTAGATTTAATTCTTCTCGAGTGTTAGAGCTTTGTGTGTGTTTTACCTTTTGTTTATTTTGTTTTATTAAATTGAATAGTTTATTTTCTCTTATCAGTTTTATTTTGGTATTCAGTATCTCAATTTTTGTTTTACACGTGATAAGGTAAACATTTATTTACTCTAAAGTTTTATTTTGTTTACCATCAGTTCAATTTTGTTGTATTTTTAATAATTTACAAAAGTTTTAAAGTTTTTTTTGCCGCTACCATTGTTAAAAGGTACCTAATAAAATTTTATATTACCTAATAACATTTTTTTAACAAAATGTTTCTAGCTGTTCCGTTAAAGGTATGTTAATTTTTGTGTGGAATTAAAATAAATTAAACCTCTGACCAAAAGTTGTTGATAATTGAAGAGAAAGTGGCAAATTACTCTTGTTATTTTAAAAAACAATTAATAGAAGTCTGGATTTTTTGGGCGAAAAATATAATATCTTTTTTGGTATCTACATAAAAAGTTGTTTTATATTTTAGGGAATCCGGATCATCAAAAATCAAATATTTCAAACGAAGTAGATCTCATCTCTGAGCGTATGTATACTTTGAAACTGTGTGATTCCCACAAACCACTTTGAAAACACTCAGTGTAGGTTCACATTTTGGGAGGTGGTTGAAACGCATTCTGTCAGTCACTGGGGAGGGGTGCGAGAGCTGCGATGCTTCTACCCCAGCTATAACTGGATAATCTTGATGGTGGCCTGATTGATAACAACTGTGCATGTAGGAAGGGAAAAGGCAGACCCCCATGAGAGCTGTGGGAGGGGGTGAGGGGGGGTCCGCTTATCACTGTCTCTGTCTCTTTCCCACAGTAAGTCATTGAAGGACACCATTAAGAAAATTCATGTGTAATAATTTGATTTGGTCACACAGTTCCACAAACAGCCCCCACTGAGCACCAATGTTAACATTCTCAAGGTGTTGGGTGGATTGTTGTTTGATGCTTCTCAGTTTTCAATCGGTTGTGATTTTCATATTCAGAATCATTTTATTAAAATAATGTTAGGATGGTGAATAGTCTATACGGAAAGTTTTTATTAACTGAATTTGGAATCCTTGTTTCCATTCTAATAGTTTTTTTTTTTTTTCAATACTACACTAAAAATATTTGGAAATTAATAGTAACAAAAATATATAACCCACAATTTCACGTTGATATTCTTAGATAGTCTTAAAGCAGAATAAAATACTTTTAACATAGAAATTCTTTCAATTCTCAATTTACCTTAATAATAATAATGAATTAGTGGCTTACAGGGGCGATAGCCCCTAACATATGGTTTTTGTGTAGGTGGATAATCAT
The DNA here is from genome assembly GCA_963675035.1 of Allygus modestus. Classification (NCBI taxonomy): domain Eukaryota; kingdom Metazoa; phylum Arthropoda; class Insecta; order Hemiptera; family Cicadellidae; genus Allygus; species Allygus modestus. The sequence goes on from OY776114.1 coordinate 103,252,039, forward strand.
TAGTTAATTTTGATTATTAATAACAACACTTTAGGGCTTAGTGATATTTCCATAAGAAAATTATTGGATCTTTGAAGCCCAGTGGGGCGTATCTCACGTAATTGTTGACATTTCTGATATTTTTCTCACCATCCTTGGCCCTCAATCTCTGAAACGAATCGTCATAACCTAACTTAACTTTTTCCTAACTGAAGATATTTCATGGGGACTGATTCGCTCACGGAATTAAATAAGCTGTCATCTAAACACTTTCAAATACTACTTATATTTACAAATAAAAACTTTTATATTCCAGAACTCCACTTTTTAAACAGTTTTTGTAAAATAAATTCACCTTAGGTAATTTGAGTACTTTGATTAGGGGGGGGGGGGATGATCGTGATTGTGACCTTCCATTTGATTTATTACACTAATATTTGTTTCCTGTCACCCTTGCCACCCCCAAATCACACTGTTGCGAATCACCACCCCTCCTTTCCTTGGGCCTACAAAAAATTGAATTTTAGACTTTGTAGACAAACCTTAAAGTCCGCTAAGAATCTTTTGTTAGTAAGAGAAATTCTATATAAACGGAACAAAGAACTGATATTTTATACAAAGTGTATCCAAACTAAAGATCATGATAAACTCAATTTTTAAATAAGGTTTGAATGACGGTTCAATAGAATCTTGCCACTTATTAAAAAAGTCATTAAATTCCATTCAAATTTTGCTACAAATATCGGGTCAAACACTAGGTTTAAAAAGTCAGAAAATCATCGATATTTAAATTGTTATTTTTGTATCTCACTATGCGCTGCAAGATTTTTCCGGTAAAACCAAATTTTCTATGTTCGGTCTCGTAAAGGGGATTTTGTAGGAACAACAGAAAGTGAGTCATCTTTTCACCCAGTGATTGTGTCAGAAAAGTGCGTGCCTTGACAAGTATGGGAACTTTGTGTTTTTGTTTTATTCAGTTTGTTTTCATTTGACTTGTTGTGCTGTGTTGAGTGTGGTGTGAGCGGGTGGTTGTGTTTGCAGTGGATGATGCGGAGGAGGCCCAGGACGCGGCGTCTCATCTCATAGTCTGGCAGTTGATGCCGCGGTACGATCCTTGCCTCTCACTACGGCGTCATAATGCAACCGCACAGACATGCTAACCCCTCACAAACTATACTGAATTAATTCTAGTTCTGTCTGTAGTCAAAGCGAAGCTATTTTTAGGGTTTGAGAAGTTTTCTAGTTTAAATTTATTAAATGTATTACTTTTTTTATCTCTGAATCTTTTTTTTTAATGAAAAATGGCAAGATGTATTGAACCTGTGTTCGGATAACAACTTGGCTTTTAAGGTACCTCTTTATTATGGAAGTCTTCTGTAATTGTGTACTGAAATACCGAAGGGATCAATCTTTGGTCAGTAGATAAAATCATTGGTAGTCATTAAATTCAAAGAACAAAGGTAATTTGTGAATTTTGAGAAAAGAATATCAGTATTGCCTACACCTATTTTTCATTTAATCAATGCTGACTAATTTAATTACAATTATCATTTCCTGTTATCGATTCCAAAAGTAAATATTCAAGTACGGAATATATGAAACTGTTTTTGGCCTGACCTTCAAAAAATTACTCAAAACAGTTTTATTACCTAGGATATTTTTACACTCAAGGAGGGTTAAAATTAAAGTTATTGGCTCGAGGGGCATGGGAAATATTATTGTTATTGGCTCAAGAGACGTGGGAGATGTTACTGTTATTGGCTCAAGAGGCGTGGGAAATATTACTGTTATTGGCTCAAGAGGCGTGGGAAATATTACTGTTATTGGCTCAAGAGGCGTGGGAAATATTACTGTTATTGGCTCAAAAGGCGTGGGAAACGTTACTGTTATTGGCTCAAGAGGTGTGGGAAATGTTACTGTTATTGGTTCAAGGGGCGTGGGAAATATTACTGTTATTGTCTCAAGGGGCATGAAAAATATTACTATCTGGGTGGGACCTGGCCAAGCAACCAGGTGTGTTCTGTAAATGCTGTAAGTACTGCTCTATAATCACACGCATATGAATATGTTGACTTGACACAGCAACTCGCCTCAAAGTTGCATTATTGTCTGTCGTTATGATGCTGTTCACGGGTTTATTCACTGTTACAATCGTATTATGAAGTTTTTTTACTAATATTCGAGAATATTTTTGGCTGTACAGTATAGTACGAAACTATACTAACTAAACACAATATTAACTAACTTTCAATTTAAAATATGACTGACATTAAAATGTACTAACAATAAAGTGACGTTGTAATCAAAATTAGATGTACAGTATGTCTGCAGCAAAATGCCCCATGAACGGAACTGAGATGTTTTATTTATTATGTAGCTGTAAACTGAACGAACAAGTCTACTGTAGTGGGGAACCTAGCTTGCGGGCCGAGGCTGTCTAGCGAGGGGCGAGGGTTTTAAATGGTCTGCTTTGCTTTCTAAGCTCCGTAGGTTTATGACAGAACTATAATTAATTTTGTATTTTTTTATTTAGATACTAAAATTCAGCATAATAATTCTTGAAGGTTTATGCTTATGTCTCTATAGCCAAGATCTGTCCTTCGTATTCTATTATCTTGTGTCCGTTTTATTATTTTAATTCATAACACGAATGTCCAGTCTGATCCTCCTGCGTTTCTTTATAATTTAACACATGGTCTCGGCTGTCTTTATCAAGCGCCATTACTTTAAATATCGACTACAACTCGTTATGATATGGTTATATCTTGTATTTAAACTATGTTGATAACCAAATGAAGGTTTTTTTGGTAATACTTTATTAAGTTTTTGTGGTGATTGGTTTTTAATTATAGTTTTTTAAATCTTATTCATTAACAAGTTGTTCAAATGGTGTATGATGTGATCGATGTGGCTGTGGGGACTGTAATATACAGAGTCTAGCAACAGCCTGGAACACATTACGTAGCTTGTAACCCACTGCTACGAGTGTCACTGCAAGCGATACACTGAGGTCGAGATGGAGCGTAGTGCCGGGGAGACTGAGCCATGCTCCGTGATTTGGATAAGTTTTCGTGGCTTAAAAAAATCAATAGTTAAATGTTGTACTATTATAATTTACAATAAATGCTCGAATGTCATTCTCAATGTTAGTTACCGAAGCTAATTAGTTATCTCCACCCCCCTCCCACCATGAAAAGCACATTTGCTTCACTCATTTGCGTCTTTTCCACATATTAGAACCACTCCAAATGTTATTATAACTCATCTCCCTTCAGGTAGTATTTTGTATGAATATGCATTTGATTAATTCGGATATGTCCATTCTATATGCAATATTCATTCAATGGTTCTAATCAACATTTTTCAGAAATCTCTTGTTGATATTTTACCATGTGTTAATGTTACTTTGACAATTCACTGGTGTTTTATTCACATCTGTTATGGTTCTTTTATTTAAATTTGAAACTCTATAAGCACAATGTTAAAACTTACAATTTTCAAATGAGTTTTTTCAACAAAATTTGAGCTTTCTCGGGAAGAGGTTCTTAATCGATTTTTGATGCCCAAATCTCCCTAATCCCAAAATTGTGCTAGATTCCGAGGACAATTTTGCAAACAAACAATCAAACCAACAGACACTGTGAGCATTATGCTTCCCTTCCGACCCCCAACCTGAGTCAGCTCCCCTCCCCGACACCAGCTACGTCAGACTATCGGTTGTGGTGACACTTCCATAGCTACCAAATATTCCCTTGAACCTGAATGGATTGCCATTTCAAAATATGTTCTTGTCTTTTGCCTGACTCTGTAAATTTGAGGACAAATTCATGCTCGATCATGAACTGACATTCTTTACATTGTTCTATTTTACTAACATTTAAAATTAAAGTATGGATCACTCTAGAACAGAAATGTTTAATGCCCATGTTTCAATCAACTAATTCTTATTGACCCTGCTTGTAATTAACCAGTTAAATTATAAGTTTAGAGAATAAATTTTAACAAAAATAGTGATTATCCCATTTAAAAACAATTCATTTAAAGTTCAACCTCCCATCCTCCACTTTATTTCCGATGCCTTCCTGGGCAGACACTTACCTCTCCATAGCTCTAAACCCAACTTGCACCATCCTCCACTTTATTTCCGATGCCTTCCTGGGCAGACACTTCCCTCTCCATAGCTCTAAACCCAACTTGCACCATCCTCCACTTTAATTCCGATGCCTTCCTGGGCAGACACTTCCCTCTCCATAGCTCTAAACCCAACTTGCACCATCCTCCACTTTATTTCCGATGCCTTCCTGGGCAGACACTTCCCTCTCCATAGCTCTAAACCCAACTTGCATCATCCTCCACTTTATTTCCGATGCCTTCCTGGGCAGACACTTCCCTCTCAATAGCTCTAAACCCAACTTGCACCATCCTCCACTTTATTTCCGATGCCTTCCTGGGCAGACACTTCCCTCTCCATAGCTCTAAACCCAACTTGCACCATCTTCCACTTTATTTCCGATGCCTTCCTGGGCAGACACTTCCCTCTCCATAGCTCTAAACCCAACTTGCACCATCCTCCACTTTATTTCCGATGCCTTCCTGGGCAGACACTTCCCTCTCCATAGCTCTAAACCCAACTTGCACCATCCTCCACTTTTGTATTGTTCCGATGCCTTCTTTGGCAGACATTTCCCTCCCCATAGCGCTAAACTCAACTCCCACTGAAATCAATAAACATTTGACTCGACATTTAGTTTTGTTTTGTACATTTCGGGTGATAGTGTAATGTAAAGATTTGTAAGTTCAAATGTTTATATTCAAATGTACAAAGATAATTTGAGCCCATAACTTAATGTTCTGAATGCCGAGAGAAAATTGCCGTATATACTGACTTTTCTCTGCTAACATTAAATGCAATTCCTCAGTTCAGTTATCGATGTAATCTAAAACACCTAATCTCAGTTTTCTATAGACAGTTAAGAGGAGTATTTTTTCCTAAATAAAATTATAATTTGCCTTATAAATAGTTAAATCATTTTTCAATGTTGCCGTCGGTGGTCTGTCTCTGGTTGCATTATCGACCCTGTCTATGGTGATGGTGCCACTCAACGCTGTGGTTGTAGATAGTGCCTTGGTGTGGGTTAGATTAGAATTAAATAAACATTAGATAAATCCTTAATTTACATTTCAGTGCAAGAGTTATATGTATAATTTGTATTACTGTGCGAACAGCCTCTAGAAAGTCTCATATTGCCCACTATCCAATCTCGCAAATATTAAGTTTTACAGACCTTGCAAACAAAAAAGGTCGACTAGTAAAAATCACTATTTACTCCCAAAAATTATTTAATTGAAGTCGATAGTTAATTATGTTTCTAATTCACATTTATATTATTTGTGTGGATGGTTTGAAAACTTATTATTAAAAACCTTACAACAATCCTGTGTCGCTGAAGATTTCTTTAGTAAAAACATTCTCAAAAAGAACATAATTGATGAATTAAGGAGTTACAATATAATCTTGGAGGAACCTGAAGGGGCAGTTACAGTTCACTGCGGGATGTTTAACAATATCATCAGGGTGTTAAAGTTAAAATCAAATTGACGTATTTATAAATCTGTCCTGGGGGTTTTCTAATGGGATTCAAAGTTGGTTTATTCGAGGATATTTGTAAAAAAACTCCAAACACCGACATTTTGTTGTAATGCAAGGGAGTTGTTCTAGAATCAGTGAGAAGTGAATGTCTTATCATGAAATGGGGAAATTAACATTGCTTAGGAATGTTTTGTTTAAACTAAGAAAGATTCTAGATCTCCAGGGTTTTTTTTCATGATGGAATGGAGAAGATATATTTTTCTGAGGGATATGTTATGAAAAGTGTAATGAAGTCATTTTCAGAGCCTCAAAAGGATGTTTTTAATGGAATGGGAGTAAAATTGTATGCATTAAAAGTAGTAAGTTTTTTTTTTCTTTCTGAACGATATATTTTGTTCTTGAAAGATATGGGTTGAGGTTTCTTTTGTTACAAGTATGGTGATTTTGATATTAACTTAAGAGTATTTTAGAGGTGTTTTCTAACGTGTGAGGTTATTTTGTAACGTGCGAGGGTTTGCTGTAATGTGAGGGTGTGTTGTAACATGCGAAGGTGTGTTGTAACCTGCAAGTTTTTTTTTAACATGTTACATGTGGAGGTTATTTTGTAACGTAAGAGGGTATTTTGTAATGAGCGAGGGTATTTTGTAATGTGCGAGGGTATTTTGTAACGTGTGAGGGTTAGTTGTAATGTGTGAGGGTGTGCTGTAACCTGAGAGGGTGTGTTGTAACGTGTGAGGGTGTGTTGAAACCTGCGAGGGTGTGTTGTAACCTGCGAGGGCATGTTGTCGCAGGTGACGGGGACGAGGGCGAGGAGGAGGCCCCGGAGGACCCCCAGGCCCAGCTGCTGCAGCTCAACAAGGGCGAGAAGAGCCATCTTATAGTGTGGCAGGTCACGCTGCCCCACTGAGCCGCCGCCAGCGACCGATGTTAATTGTAATTGTTATTTATCGAAGAAACTTAAACTGATCAACAATTTAAACAGCTGTGAAATGTTGAACGGAGTCGGATACAGTTTTAATAATTTGTAGCAAATAATACTGAGCTTTAGCTGAATGTAGTTCGTCGACAGCACGAGCTTTGTCCGCGTTGTATTCCGTTTGTCAATATTGTACATACTAGGATCTCATGGGATTGTAAAGTGACGTGCACTTAGTTTACAAATGTCTTTTGTTATATTATTTATTTTGTTAGCTCGTTTTGTTAAGTATACATGGATTATACATAATTGTGGATATTATTAATATTTAATGAATGGACATAACTGTTTTATTTATTGATGATGTTATTGTATATAAAATATTTCTTTTATAAACATCACAACATTGGAAGTTGATCTTTTAGTTATTTTTACCAAATAAATTCACATTTCGCATCGACTTGCCAAGTGTAACCTGTGCATTTGAGTTTTACTGAAACACTTTATGGTTTTCTTATAATGGAACGTGTATTTAATCACGTTTAAATTTCAGTCTCAGTTTTGTAATGTAATCAAACTGCTTAGTTAGCTGTTATTAAAGTAAAATGTATGTTATATATATAAACAAAAACCCATATTAAAAGTAAAATTTTAAAACACAGCCAATCGTCAAGGCAGCCCTGACAAATATAATATATATTGGTGTTGTGCAAATAAGTACTTCACATTTTAATGTAAACCATCATTTCTTTGTACATTACACGTGTATTATAAATATTTAGTAGTTTTATAATTAAACGTTTGATTGCATTTTGTAACAGATTGAGTCCGTTTATTACATGTTTTTATTAGAATGAATTGATTTTTTATATGACACTAAACTATAATCATTTAACATAAAAAAGTAATAATAGTAACTGATTGTAATGTACCACTAATGTCGTATTTCGGCCAGGCTTTGACATGTATTGCTTACTGTATGCTCAAACAGGTAGAGGTCTTGCTCCCGTGGAACATTTTATAAACATTTACCAAGAATTAACCTTTTGATTGTGATAACAATGTACCTATTATTTGAGGATTTGCCAAAGACATAATGTTTATGTTTACACATATAATGTAAGCAGTCCTTAATATAGAATGTACAAATAAAATTACTTTTTAACTAATTATTTTTTTAGTTTTTGTAACCTGTAGTAATAAATAAGAGGAATCACAAAAGAAATACGATCCCAACCTCCCAGTTCAAAGTGGTGTGCCCCAAGGGTCGGTGTTAAGCTGGGTTTCCCTAGCTCCGCATTTTGTGCAGAGCGCACTGCGCATTAAAGCCGGGTTTACACTATGTAGCAAAACATGCTATATAACATTTGCTATATGTAGCAAATGTTATATAACATTTTCATTCGGAACCTTTTACTCCTGCTATATGATACATGTAGCAAATGCTATATGTTACATATAGCAAATGTTATATAACCTTTAAAATCACTGATTTTTTAATGCTACATGTAGCAAAACCTTTCTCCATTGGCGAAAATGTCCCGGAGACGAGATGTTACGCTCGCAGCTACGATAACTATGATATTGGCCTGTCAGAGGAGGGAAAGGTTTTAGGTCAGGCCATCACTTGCTACGAGGGTGAGGTATAGTGGAACTGACCTGTTGAAAGATCTTGTGGCAAATCATGTTACGAATGATCCTTCATTGAGGTGGGCATAACGGTAGTTTCAAAAACTTCTTAAGAATGACCAGTGAACATTTTGAGTATATTGTCTTTATGATTGGGCACAAAATTGGAAAGAAAGACACTAACTGACAGAAAATGCTACATGTAGCAGATGCTAGACGAAAAATCCGCGTATAATATTGCACGTATAGCACGGTTTTCTTTGATCTTTACCGACTCCGAATGGATAGCACAATTGTTGCTAAATGTAGCAGAATATGCTAGATATAGCAATGTTATATGTAGCAGTTTAAAAACTGAAATTTTCTACTTATATCAAATGTTATATAACTTTTGCTAAATGTTAGATGTAGCAGATTCTGCTATAAGTATTTTTGGAACTTTTCGAAAATGTTATATAACTTTTGCTATATGTAACATATAGCACGTTTTGCTACATAGTGTAAACCCGGCTTTATGCAAAGCTCTCCGTTCCATTCAGTGCGCTACGCAGTCGTGTTTTCCTAGCCCCGCACTGCGCAGCACGTATTTATGTATTTTTCAGCATTTTGTTGCTGATTCTTGGTGTTTGGAGCGAACATGAGTCTGTAATACTGCATTGTCACTGCTCTGAACCCCTAACGTTTGAATAGAGAGTATGGTTGTTGACTTGTTGTGTTCCAGAGTGTGTGAATGATAGAATAGGAGCAGTTTAAAAAGTAAAATCATTTGACTGTTGCCATGCAGGGGACGTTTCATAACCTTCAGATACAGAACGCCCAGGTCCTCTTATATTTTGTGACAGGTGCTTTTACCGTTAATATGATTTTAATTAATTATTGCTGACTTGGGTCTCAATTTAAGTTAAGATATCCGCAAGTACAGACAATTTTATGCACAGCTCACTTTTAATCTTAATCTCAGGGTCGCTCTTATTATAAATAGAATTTAAAAATGTTTGTAAAATAAGAACAAAAGTTAAGTTTCAAAAGTCAAAATTTATTTAATAATATGTTACTGAAAAATTAATACATGAAATGCTAAAATAATTATTTTGGTTGACAACTCAAGTTATAAATCAAATCTTATTCTATACAGAGGAATACACTTTAAAATAGTTCAGTGAATGGTGAACGAACTTAGCTGTTTTTTTACAGTCGTTGTGAAGTCTCGAAGTTCGTGGAGTAGAGTACAGCATGATGACGCCTTACTACCGGTAGACAGCCACGGATCAATGCTCACGATGATTATTTAAGTGTTTTTAAGAATATCACAATGTCTTGTGTTTCAAATACAACACACTCCCCCACAATTAATCTCAAGCTATTAAAATAAAGTCTCGTTCACGCCACTTATTACTTTTATAAAGTTCATCGGTCGGTGAATGTATAAGCTCAGGACGGGTTCTCGGTAAAGATGTTATATATGGCTACTTAGGCCTCGGAAACTAACAAATGACTTCCGCGCACGTTGATGGTACTTAGCTAAGACTATATTGTCCAACCGTACACGGGTGTTGACTACGACCTCACATGTACACACCACGACGGTGGTATCTGACGAATTCACTACTATCAAAGACTGTTAACAAACTGAAGTGCGGACCTCGAGACGGTCCTCGGCGACGACTGACTACGTGCACCCACAGGGATGGTGCTCGTTGTTGAACTGTCCGTCTGTGCCGCGATGGTCGGCTTATAAGGGGACTATCACGTGACTACCCTCGACCAATGAAATTTGATTCTAGAGTACCGTGGCCTGAACCGTAGATCGTACTGCGCTCAGTATCACGGTCAGTAACTTACGTTACTGTAATTTTTGACTCCCCGTCTACTGTGAACCACCGTCTTTCTCGTTGTAACTGGAATATATTTGACCGTTGGAAGCTTCCGAATAAATCTCAACTGTCTTCTGACTTTATATTTTAATATTATTTTATGCTGTTTTATTGACTTTATATGATTATTATGAAGTTATTGTTTTGTTAATTACTAGGGTTTTCGACCCACTACAATTTAAACCTAGTAATTTGGCCGTTTCAAATCGTCAAGGTTCTTATTTACAATGTTTTTAATTTAGCTGTTTCAGAAAGTCAAGGAACAAACGTAAAGGCTCTATAAATTCATTAGATGTAAAACCACTAGTTTCACCAACGTCCAGGTCAGTAACTCGCTCGCTCTCAGTCCACTTGGAGGCAAACAAATATTTGAAACCAGTCGATCCATAATCCATGTTTTAGTTCTAATGCAGAGTACACTTCGTAAAGTTTCAGAACGTCAAGTACAGTCTGATCAGTGATACAGTCAGCAACTGAGAGTCACAGCAGCCTAGAATGGTCCACTATTGGATTCAGCTCAAAAAATTTGGTTTTTTACTTTCTCCCCCTTATACGTAGTATATGGAGAAAGTATTGTTTTCGTCAGAATTTTCGAATTTGAGTTGTTAGTGGAAATATTTGTTTTGGTGCTCCCTGAACCCAAAAAAGTGGTTTTTACGTGATGTCTGTCTGTGTGTGTGTGTGTGTGTGTGTGTGTGTGTGTGTGTGTGTGTGTGTGTGTGTGTGTGTGTGTGTGTGTGTGTGTGCCTGTGTGGATGTGTACAGAGCTAGAGCCCTAACCTATGGACCGATTTTGATGAAATTTGGTATGTAGGTACTAATCCACGATATCTCCAGGCATTTTTTTTCATTTTTTTGAATTTTTGATTTTTAAGGGTAATTATCCCCCAAAAACCGCCAAAAAACATGAAAAATCCAAATTTCTCAAAACGGCTCTAACGATTTTGATTAAACTTTAGTCGTTTGTATAACTTTAGTTCTCCAACAAAATGACACCACCCGCATTTCTGTAAAAATTCGGGTTCAGAAATTACAGGACTTAAAACATCCAAAATTCAGTTTTTTGGATTTTTCATAAAAAAATATTACTATTCACCATTAAAAAGAGCTCTAAAAACTAAATAATTTAGTATTTTGAATTACTATTCTACGATTGCTGGTTTCGGAGAAAATTGAAATTTTCATTTAGCGGTAAACGCAGTACGTTGTCCAATGTTATTCTTATGGAGAATACAAAAATTACTATTTCTGTCTTATTTACTGATCAATTTCATTCAAACTTGATATGCTTGTCAATTTAGCATCGACCAACAGAGTTAATTCGAAATATGTTGCCCCTTAATAACCCTGGGGGGGAATAGGGGCATTTCCCCTCTTAAAACCACGAGTGTAGCAATGGATTCTGTAGTGCCTCCAAAGCAGGGATTTGGGTGGATGTTTTTTAAAACAACTTGTTTACAAGATTTTCTGTACATTCGACCATGTTTTGTATTCTATATTTAGTAAATAAAAAGTAATTTATGCATTAAAGTTGGGCTAAAAGGGAGAAAGTATGTGTCAGTTTCCTGATACCGTTTATTAATAATTTCTCTACGTCAATTGATTACAGAGATATTGAAAGTGCTAACAATGTACGTTGTCCAATGTTATTATTATGGAGAATAAGGTTTGTGGTCTATTGATTTTGCTGACAAATAATGTGCTGATAGTTCCCGTGGCAGCAAACCTACATATTCAGCCCCAATGTTCCAAGGAGATTAATTAAAATTTAATATAGCTCTCTTATTTGTGAATATATTTTTTATGAAACTTGGTAAGTGGCATTATGTGGTACAGTATTAAGACATATAATACGCTTTGAAAATTTGCTGAGTACGGGGAATTTATTTCACTGAAGATATTATTACCCTAGAAATATCATAACCCTAGACAGATGCAAATTACCCTAGAAAAGAGTAATTACCCTCGAAAGTGGCAACACTGCATGGTCTGGTGTCGAAACTGGCAATCTGATTGGTCCGGGTATTGGGACCGGGAGGTAAAATGGCATAAAAGTTGGTAACCGTAGGTTGCTCGCTTTTATGACCCGCCACATGCATGGTTCACACTTTATGGAAAGTCAGGGAATTTGAAATATATCAGGGAAAAAGTTGCAAAAACACCAAAAGTCAGGGTGAATGCTTACTAATTTAAACAAGTCAGGGACAATTTTGAATTTTAAACATAAACGCATCGCACTATTGTGCGTGAAAATCAAAACCTATTACAAAAAAGTGCACATTCCGAATCGCAAGTCAGGGTAAATTAACTATTATGGTTAGAAATAGTCAGGGAAAATCAACTCGTCAGGGAAATCATTAACCAAATAAAAGTGTGAACCATGACATGAAAGAATTATTACAAGAAGGTTGTCATCTCGGCCGGCTAGAGCCTGCACCATAGGTAGAGCCTAGTGGCACACATATCCTAAATCCGGCCCTGGATAATAGGGGGTTTGGGGTAAAAATCGAGGCATATAGCTAAAGGAAACTCCTCTACATTTGAGAGACAATATGAGGCATAGTCAAACTTGACAGCATAGTCAAACTCTGCCGCCAGTTTTGTTAAACTATTTTTCAAGTGAAACCCTTGAAAATATGTCATTAATGCAAAATTCAAAAGGCGCAATTCATCTGATCTTGCCAGCCACCGATGAAGAAGGAAGTATCAAAGTTTCATGGTAATTCTGGCAATTGGCAATGAACCGCTAGAATGTATAACTAAACAACTGAGCTTGTTAGTTTAAGTTCAATGTTTTAAACTAAAATGTGACTCTTTTTATGAGTCATTAACAAAAATATGTTTTTAGACAAAGTTAGGACTAAGTATACCCACTTCAACTCAGCATACGAATACAAACATTTAGCTTAAATTACATAAAATTAGAGTAAATCAGAAAAGAGTTCTTAAAATGTACAAAATAATGCAAACGTATATATTTTTATCACACATTAAGCTCTCAAGTATTTAATAGAGTAATAGTGTACTCAACGAGTTACTACACATAGAGCTAATTGGTTTATACTTTTTATGCATTGTCAAGTTGGCAACTGGCAATCAGCTGTGAGCAGAGAGAATGATTCAAAACTTCAAACAACAGTAGTCATAGTTCTTAGTTTTTAATTAAGTTTGTGTAGGAAAGAATAGGAATTGGACGTTGTACATTGTGGTAGTCGTTATTTCTTTGTCCTGATTATATTCTAGAAAGAGAACTTTGGACTAATTTTACATTTTTTGGTTTGCAATGATTTTAAAATATTTTATGTAACTATTTTTAACCTAAGAAAATACATTTTTGTTGTTTTAGGAAATATTTTTATTACGTACTTAAAAAATGAGGCAATTATTTAATATATTTAAAACAATTATTTTTGCAGGATTATTTTTTGTTTGCCGTAAGTACCTACCATTTCATCTAATCAAACTTTTTTAGAATAACGTTTCAGGTTATGAATTATATTATTTATTCATTATATGACAATAGGACTTCACCTTCTTTTAACTTCAGGCAATTTACAGGCAATTAACAGGCAATTTACAGGCAATTAACTTTATCCAATTTACAGGCAAAATCGTAATACATCTTGTCATTTTGAAATATTCAACATCAAACTTTGTCAATATAAAACATGATAATATGTAATTGTGTTTTTAAGCTGTCATTGTGAGCATGAATAAAGTGACTTGCATGTTTCCTTATTATTAATAGGCCTATATTCAAATAATGCTACATTGTAATTGGGCATACGCCTGTTTTGTAGTATTCACTAATGTCAGCCAATTAATGTCATAATTTTGTTAATTAATCATGGTATCAGAGAGGAGCAACCGTTTGATTGTTTTTAAACAATAAAGAATTTGAATTGAATTTCAATCTACAGACCTCTTTAATGCTCCTTTTCCCTATCTTGATGTTCGGTTTATTAAACATAGGCAATGAATTTTTAACCCTAACAGTGGCTTATATTGATGTGGGAAATGGCCAAGCAGATTTGGCGATTTTGCAGACCTTTTTTTGAAAATTCGTATAAATTCAGCCGTAGAAGTAAACCTAGCCAACCTCATAATCATTTTGATCGGAAAGAACAAGTTTTAGGGGTGTAATATAATAATAAACGAAAACCCGAAATATGTGTATACTGTACAGTGTTAGTTTGTGTTGTATATAAGTCATGTAATATATGTATATACTAATAATCATATATACATATTTTTAAAGCTAATAAAGTAAGGAATCCAAAAAAGTCATAAAGTTTATGGTAACAAATTTGTATCACTTATAAATAAATGTAAATAAAAGAATGTTTTGCTATTTTTGCGTATTTGGAAAAAAAAGATTTCACAGTATTTAGTATATAACTTAACTTTTTCGCCATATGTTTTACCCCCAAATCAATATAAACATGTTTTAGAACATTCAATTCCCTATGTAGAAATATAAAACATGTTATGCATAGAATACATAGAAATATACATATAAATATATAACTCACCACTAGGCCTGCCAGATAAATAATCCAATTAGCCTATGACACATGAGGAAAGTCGTTCACCTCAATATCACTGCCTATATCACCCTCTAAATCGTCATCAATGTCACTAATACATTCTTCAAGAGCACCCCGAATGTCACTACAATCCATTTTTGCAAGATACAATCCAACCGCATCTTCCTGTGAGAAAAATTACCCGTGCTGGGTAATTTCAAAAATATTGTGTTTTGCTATTGTCAGAGCGTCGGCTGCAGCAATTGCCTTGCGCCAAAAATTCATTCGATTTCTAATCGTCGTAACATTGTTATACAGCTGCTACACGGTTCATTTATGTAATAAAAAGAAAATTCAGAATGTGATTTTTCTAATGATATATATATTGATCATTTTTGATTTTATTATTATTGGGTTTTTAACGTTACAAAATTTTCAGTCATATCCGACCAATTTGGTCGGTGGCCACTCTAGGCGACATAAAAATACGACCAAATTGGTCGGACGCCACGGCTAGGGTTTATCTAAAAGCCCATTGAGTCCATTGGCAGCAGCTGGATTCAGTTTTAATCCTTAAAATTCCACTACCCTGTAGCCCATCAAAATCCACAAAAAACCTGACTAGATGCTAGGTGCTATGGGGTCGTGTGGAGAAACCCGTTTTTTTATTTGTAGTTAAAACGTCAATATTATTTTCATTACAGAAATCAATGAGGCTACTATAATAAACCCTGTATAGATTGTTCTTTATATTTTAAACCTTGGACCACGTTTATGGATGTAAAATAACTCTTGAAGTTTTAACTAAGATACAAATTCAAGCAAGCAAAATTTTCAAGTTAATAGCTAGGGCCTACTCTTTGTTGTTGAAGTAATATCCTCCACATATTTACATGTATTATGTAACTCCCATTTTTTTATAATTTCAACCCCACCCTCCCCCCCATTGTGTTGTGTAATCTTATAATAAATGTTAAAAAGCTTAACTTTTTTAAAACGCATTATATGCTTAAATTTGTATGTATTTAAGTAATACCGGTAGTAATATTATTTTATTAAGGCTATGTTTTCATTTTTGTTAATAAGTCTGTATTAAATACCATCCCTAAACAATAATTCAACTATTAAAAATATGTGTTATTAAAGTAATAAATACAGATTTTGTAAAGAGATGCAGTGAAAAATATTTAAGATGGACCATGAAATAGAAGTGACATTTAAGAGTTTGCGGTACCCAGCATAAGTAGTGCAGCTGATGGTGATACTGCTTCGCCTAGGTGAAGATTAGAACTAGACCAGGCCTACTTTGAAAACTCTGGAATGCCCCGGCTAAACAGACTAGGGGCCTACATTGTTCCCACGCCAGGAACATATGGATGTGTTCGGGGAACCCTTCAAAATGGAAAGACTATTGTTAAAACCCACTTTGCACTACTACAACTCAACTCAACTCAAAATATCTTTATTTGTCATATGTACACATGATACAAGTAAATAGTGTCAATACATTTTATAAACTATACAATTAAAGCCTAGGCCTAGTTACAATTCTCATGCAATTCCTCAAATGAGTATAAAGACCTAGAAAATAAATATTCTTTCAGCAGTTTTTTTAATCTATTTGGATCTCTTTCTTGTTGTAAGGACGTGGGTATTTGGCTTAAAAATTTTGTTCCAATATAGGAAGGTTTTTTGTCATAAAATGCCAGTCTATGAGCAGGTATGATGATATTTTTATTTCGTGTACTATATGGGTGAGGTTGAACATGCTCTCTGTTCAAGGGATTGTTAATTGCTATTAAAATTGTGTCATATATGTATTGAGCAAAAACAGTTAATATTTTTAATGTTTTAAAATATTCTTTTACAGATTGATCAGGTTTCAATTTTAGAATAATTCTCACCGCCTTTTTCTGTTTCTTCAAAATTTCATTTAAGTTTTCCTTTTTTGTTGATCCATACAAAGCAAGGCCAAATGATATATGCGAATGAATATGAGCATGGTAAATTGTTTTCAGTGTAGCGATACTATTGCAAAAAAATGACATTCTATACAAAGCGTAAATTCCTTAATTTATTTTAGAAAGAACCTTTTGACAATGATTATTCCAATTTAGATTTTCATCTATTTCTAACCCCAAAAAATTTGTAAACTTTCCCATTTCAATTAGCTCAGAATCTATTGCAATGGTTGGTTCATGTTTTCTTCTACACTGTGCAGTTTTAAAAGATACAAAATTATGTGTTCAGTTTCAAATTGTGTTTGTCAAAAAAGTCCAAAATATTTGACAATTCCACGAATGATAGAATTTCAACATCTTCAACTGTTTGTGCAGATACTTTGAGGTTTGAATCATCTGCGTATAAAACTAAATTATTTTGTGGCAATTTTGATAAGGACTGAGCAATATTTGTTATATAACAGATGAAGAGGAGGGGGCCCAATACTGAACCTTGAGGCACTCCATACATTACAGCTCTTAAATTTGACTTTACTTTATAAACTCTGTCGTTATTAACATGTGTTAATTCAACGAACTGTGTTCTACCGAACCACTCAAAAGCAGTCTTGTCTATACCAAGCAATTTAAGTTTTTTCAAGAGAGTAGGATGGTGAACTGTGTCAAATGCTTTGGTCAGATCCATAAAAATGCCTACGCATATTTCCCCTTTGTCAATCGATTTGATTATTGATTCAATGAAGCTCACTGCGGCAGTGATTACAGATTTTTTAGAACGAAAACCATGTTGAGAATTATCTATTAGATTGTAATTTTCTAAATATTCTACAAGCTGATTATAAACTATTTTTTCATATATTTTTGAGATCACCGCAAGTAAGGCTATGGGACGGAAATTTAAAGGATTCTCTCTGTCATTCTTTTTGTGGATTGGTAACATTTTAGAAACTTTGAGTCGTGTTGGAAAATTGCCACTGACGAAGGAGGAATTAATAAGATGAGTTATTATAACACTAAGTTCCAGTTTGGCTGCCTTTATAACTTTAATCGGAATCTCATCATATCCGCTCGAAAATTTGTTTAAGAAAGAATCAATAACTGCCTCTACCTCTTCCTTACAAGTATGTCTAAGTCTAAAGCAGATTGGGGCCATTTTCTTACGCCTCTATCGTCAAAATCGGTTCTGGAATAGCGGAGAGGTTCTGTTAACAAAAACTGCCTTAGCTGAGCCAAGTTAGTTATGTGGATAACTAAATAACCAGCCAATATCTCTCTAGGTCGCTCAATTATTTAGAAAAAATGTGGTACGGTAACTCTAAGTTTAATAATTATTTAAGCTCTAACTTAGTGTATAAATTATGTTTAGGTGTAATACCTAAAGGACTGCCATCCATTAAATACACAAATTTTAAATTCAAAACTAACGTGCCTCAATTCTTGGAAGTGCGTTGCTGTGGGCAGGCATGTTGGTCAGGTATTTATATAACATTTTTAGCAACCCCCCAAAACGTGTTCAGAGGTCATGTATGGGAACTTCTAGATGGTGGTCCCAGGCTTAAGTTTCACCGTGCGGGTGATGTTCATTGCTTATGTTTCCTCACGGAATTCACAAATAAACAGTCCCCTAGGAAACACGTGAACAGTGACCGACTGAAAATATGTAGAATTCATAAGCGAGTGTTTAATTTGTTTGTCACACATTCGAGTAAATCACTGATCGTGGGAATTAAAATAAGGTAATTTATCTAAGTGGCAGCAAAACCTCAGATTATGGATTTTAGTTAAATATGTAAATAAAGAAATAAAATAAATAAACCACTGGCCGGTAAGGAGGGGATCTGCTGTATTAGCAGTAGCTAGGAATAAATATTACTGACGCTTAAGTTGTGGGTGTGATGTTAAAATAAATGCTGGCAAGCCACCAGTTATTGCTAATGCCCCTCTATTAATTTATTACACTACTTCCTATGAAGTGTTAAGTGCTTTTTCTTAAATTTCTCAAAATATAAACTAATATTCCCAAATAGTTATAATAACTGTTCATGATACTGATTAGAAGAGTTATGGTCCGAATGATTAATTTGTTATCAGTCTACAATCGATAAAATTTCGATATGACTTCTCTTGTCTGACATGGCAATGCCAGTTGGTGTGTCATAACGATGGCAGTAAAAGTAGTGCTACAGCCCCACATGGCTGGCCAGATCATCTTGCGGATCCAACTGACCCGAAGGATTTCTTTGCATATGCATTTTGATTGGGTGTTGTTTTTCTTGAGCCCATTTGTTAAAGTATTCACTGCCTTATTGTAGCCTAAAGGCTGTATGTATGACTTGAAATCACCTTGTTATTAAAAAAATAACAGGCTGGTTTTGTACCAGCTACAATTCTGAGCCAGACACAATAACGTAATGAAGTTCGGTTTTATAACCATATCGTTTTTGTTTTTCAATTTGAAATATTTGTTCACTCGCGGTAAGTAAATCATTTTGTCATTGTTGTTTTGGAGGGCAAATTTTATATTTAAACTAATCGATCTTTCAAACAATCAGTTATGCTTTACAGTCATGATGTGGCTTATTTATAGTAAAATATGGTGATTAATTAATTTCTGTTAATTTAATTGTAATTTTCAGTGTGTACTCTAAGGGCAACTTATTTATTTTTGGGACATCGTTAATTCGAAACTAACAGCCATGTAACTGTCAGGGATGTTTAAAGAAACTCACAGCCATGTTACAGTCAGGGATGTTTAAACTATGACTGATGGACTCGCATCGGCCACATAACAGTCAGGGATGTTTAAACTATGACTGATGGACTCGCATCGGCCACATAACAGTCAGGGATGTTTAAACTATGGCTGATGGACTTGCATCGGCCACATAACAGTCAGGGATGTTTAAACTATGACTGATGGACTCACATTGGCCACATAACAGTCAGGGATGTTTAAACTATGACTGATGGACTCGCATCGGCCACATAACAGTCAGGGATGTTTAAACTATGACTGATGGACTTGCATCGGTCATTTGAGTTTTTCATGGCAATATTTGTTTTCATGCTCTCTGAACCCAAACAAATGTTTTGAGATAATGCCTGTCTGTGTACAGACCTAGAAACCGCACCATTGGACTTATTTTGTTAAAATTGGCATGTAGGTACCAATTCACTACATCTTCAGGAGCTTTTAATTTTTTAATTTTGAAGAACTCAGAACTCTTTATTCGCCAGCAAATACTTTATCCAGAACATATGGCTCATCAAAAAACATTTTCATTTTTTATACAGTACAGGGCAAAGTCGGAAGCAGTCCAGGTAGTGTCCATTAACTCGTTGCATGATAAAAACATTATCCTATTTATAAAAAATATTAAACTGTATTTCCATCAATTCCATTAAAATTTGGTATGTAGGTCAAGTTAGCATTTACCAATAGAGTATATTCGGAATATGATGCCACATAACCTGTGGAGGAGGGGGGGAAGAAAATAGGAGATATGAGAAGGAACATGGTTAGTTTTGTCTGGAGGCCTTGTTTGCTTGAAGCTGTGTGGGACCTATCTGTGGAGGGTGGTCTATCCGTCAGAGGAGGGGGGGAGGTGTCCCCTCAGGTCAATATTCCCTCTGTTGCTGTTTCCTGATCCTCAGCTTCTTGTGGTCGCACGATATTCTAAAAAAAGACAAACTTAGCTTCTGAATGCTGGGTTTTCCTAAACCGTCTAAAATTGAAAAAAAACACCGCCCCATATCTTTGGGATTGGTTGTGATAGACGTTTAGGTTTAATTATTAACGTACTACAAAGCAGCTTCGACTTTGAGTTAAAAAGGGAAACCTTATCATTACTTTTTTGTGGGTGTCCCAAACTATATGAATGATCGAAGACACAGACTATAATAACTCAAAAGATACCATGACAAAGTGAAGCAAAGTATAATCAATCACGTTCAATTTTGTAGTACAATCGCTCCTACATCTGAAGCAACCTAACGTAGTATGACTTGGAATTGACAATATCACTCGTACTGCATCACTGAACGACATTCGATGCCTGGGAGTTCAACGAACAATCTGATATGGAGTAACTGTTCCCTACGTAGTCGGTTACACATTTAAGTCCCAATAACATATTTCAGTCCATCAACATTTGGATGAATTGGTTTTTAATAAGCAATAACATAAATGCTTATCTTTGCATGATTTATTATTTTTTTTATCATTTCATCATGTTATTCTGATCTTATAAAACACCTTACTGAGTATTCTTATTGAGTTTTTTCTGGTTTGAAAATTGTTTTTTAATATATAGCGGTGATGGAATACACATTGTAATACTCAACCGGATTCAATATCATATTGATAATAAAGTTTACAAAATCTGTGTCTTTGCAAATCAAATTCAACTGGCTCGGGTTTACTTTATCTCCACTTTTAAGAATATCGTTCGTGCTCTTCAATAAATTTGTTAAGTAGAAAACTAGCTTATTTTAGCGAATTTCCCCTATAGGGAAGAAGCTATTACCGTAGGTCTCATGGTAAGACTTCAGCCCCAGACCATGATAACTTTTTGTTTTGAGGTCCCCAGATGCCAAAAACACTATTCGTTCAAATTTATATATATATATGTATATATATATATATATCATTCGCATATATATACTCATATCGCATATATATATATGCGAGTCTATCAGTCATAGTTTAAACATCCCTGACAGTAACATGGCTGTGAGTTTCTTTAAACATCCCTGACAGTTACATGGCTGTGAGTTTCTTTAAACATCCCTGACAGTTACATGGCTGTGAGTTTCGAATTAACGATGTCCCAAAATTAAATAAGTTGCCCTTAGAGTACACACTGACAATTACAATTAAATTAACAGAAATTAATTAATCACCATATTTTACTATAAATAATCCACATCATGACTGTAAAGCATAACTGATTGTTTGAAAGATCGATTAGTTTAAATATAAAATTTGCCCTCCAAAACAACAATGACAAAATGATTTACTTACCGCAAGTGAATAAATATTTCAAATTGAAAAACAAAAACGATATGGTATATATGGTATATATATATATATATATATATGTGTCCGTGAATGCGATAACTTGAGTAAAAAATGTCCGATTTTGATGAAATTTTCCTCAAATGTGTGAAATGACATTCATGACTAAGTTCGAAAACCAGAAAAACCGGACCATGGGAAGGGGGGTTTATGGGGTTTTTAAATTTTCCAAAAATCAGTTTTTTGCATTTTTCACCCTAAAATTTTTAAAAAACTTAATTTTGGTTTTGACCATATGGTCAAAACCAAAATTAAATCAAAGTATAAATATAAAAAATAAATCAAAGTACTATATTATTTGTTTTTTAAGCTCTATAATATTATAGAGCTTAAAAAACAAATAATATAGTACTTTGATTTATTAACCTAGGTTAAGTGGTTGCGGAGAAAATCCATAAAACCTACTTATAAAATCTCCCATGTTAATCTTATGGGAAAACAGTTTTTGGCTTTTTCTCCGTTTATTTTAATGTAAACTTCACATTTGCTTTTACCAATCTGATCAGTTCCACAAAACAATCATTTTGGTGTTTAAATTTTGATTCTACGCCCAACCGTTGCAGAGATATTTTGAATGTGCTAAACACAGTACGTTGTCCAATGTTATCCTTATGGACACTAAATAAAATGTGATATCTCGATTATTTATGAATGTATGTTGATGAAACTTCGTCATGTGGCTTCACGTAGTACTGGTGTATTGATATTTTCACAAAAAATTGAGTTTTTTTCATTATTCCCCTAGCAGCAAACCTGCGTACTCAGCCCCCATGTTATTCTTATGGAGAATAAGTCAAATGTATTGACTCCCTTAATTATGAACATAAATTAATAAAACTTGGTATGTAGCTTCACTTGGTTGAGTTATATTGATAATTGCATAAAAACCCATTTTTTTGTTCCTTGTTGCAGCAAACCTGCTTACTCAGCCCCCATGTTATTCTTATGGAGAATCACTAAATTGTTATATAGCGCTTATTTATGATTGAATATTGATGAAACTTTGTATGTGGCTTCGCCTAGTTAAATTCTATTTATATTTGCATAAAACCAATTGTTTGTGTTCCTTATTTCAGCAAACCTACGTACTCATTATTAATGTTATTCTTATGGAGAATAATTAAAATTGCTTATATGTGAATATATTTTTATGAAACTTGGTATGCGGCTTTATGTGGTATTAAGACATATATTATACATTGGAAATTCGCTGAGTACGCAGTTTTGCTGCGACGGGGGTATTTTATTTGTAGAAGCGATGTGAATATGTGTTGCATAAATTGTTTGGACTGGAATTTATTTTTTATTATACTTGTGCATGTTAATATTTTAGGTGAGTTTAGTTTGAATGTTTTACTAAGTTTTCTTTTTTTAAATATTGTGCAAGAAAAAAAGATGAAAAGTTAATTTACATCAGATTTTGAAATATTTAACTTCATTTCTGATCGTTGTTGTCAAAGTCGGAATATAATTCAGTCTGCAAGACTTCCCCCTTCTGCTGACGCTGTTGTTCTGAATACCGCCAGCCAGTCACTTCTACATTTATGGCACTTCTAAAATGTTTGGGACAAGTAGTTGCCATTTTCTCTCCTGAACTCTATGACAAATGTTGAGGATTTGTTTGTGAGGTCAGAATCCAGTTGATTCTTGAGTTTTACAATACTTAGGATACTGGATTCTGTAATCGGACAAAATTTGTATCATTGCTTGGAATTGTCTTAACACCATTTAAGTAACATTAATTTGATTTTTACAGTTTATACATTTATTAGTAACCTAACCTAACCGTTGCAGCATGCTTTACAGGATGATTTTAACCCTTTCAGTGCTATGGACCGATATATCGTCTTTTAAATCTGTTATCAATAAACACTGTTACTGCTTCATAAGCGATTGTACCGTTAGGCACTCAGTCTGCAGTCTGAGTCTGACATGTGGTGAAACCTGGTAGACACAAACTGAACTACCTCGTCCAGCGCCTAGTCTCTATAATACCAACTGATCCACTGCAGCTGCTAGTCTGATCAGTGGCTGTGCGGTCTAAGGCGTTACATTCCCAGCCGGGGGTAATACTTGGATCGAGGGTTCGAATCCCGTCACAGTCGGTGGTTTTTATGTGCAATTCATGGAGAGTTCACCTGTCTGTGGCAGAGTTGAAGGGGAGGGCGGACCTTAAGCAAACGGTGGACGGGTCGGGTCCAAGCTGACGGGATGGGTGGATTCTCTGTGAGTTGCACATCTGATCAGGTGTTTTGCTACTTTTTACCTATCCTTTACTGTGTGTGTCCAGCGGAAGCATGTTTTTATTAATTTTAACTGTTCAGGCGTTCAATATATTTAAAAAATCAACAAAACATCACGGATTCAACTACTCCTTTCAGAAGCTTAGCACTCAAAGGGTTAAAGTAATCAATCTATAATTGTTGTAGAGCATGATGCGGCGATTAGGCTACGCTAGGTTACCGTGAATAGACGTTAATCAAAAAATTCATTGGTCTTGAATGATTACCAGTATAAGTGAGCCAGCGTCTGTGAGTGTTGGCGGTCAGTGGCAGCACATGTGACAACAATAGACCACAGATAAGATAATTCTCCGTTATTCAGTTGCTAGTCGCTATTGTTTCATAGAACAGTTTCCTTGGTCGCTGTTACAGGTGCGACAACCGACACGCCGGAATGGTCGTCAACGTACATTGTCAAAGGAGTGCTGTACATCCCGTACGCCGAGATCAGCGAGCCCTTCGCCAGCTGGTACGACGCCACGGTTGGCTCCAGTAGGGTGGACTACTACGGCGGTAACTATGACAAAACATTCAAATAAACACTGTGCTATGGTTATGCTATCTAAGTTAATATTAGTGCTATAGCAAAACTATACTGCAATCTATCCCTGGAAAAGGCAAAGCCCTCACTCACTCATTATTAATTCTTAACCTTCCCGGCATGCTAGAGTGATGAAATTTGTTACATTGATATTTTAGGTTGGTAGGAAAGTTGAAGTATTTTCCTACCAATTGAACTAAAGGGCTTTGACCTACGGGGCTTCAAAAGTACCGTGTATACAATATGGACAGTATTTAAACAGCTGATCTTGATTCGTAGTAGTTCCACAGGCGAACCACAGAATGCAGCACACACAACTGTCATAGTTTACATGCTTGTATACATGTAATTTCATTTTAAATAAACCAAACTGCCAAGCATCATTGGCAATGCATCCGAATCAGTCAACATGTTGCGGAGAAATTGCTTAACCAAAAATCTGCTTGTTTTCACGCTGAGAGAAGTTATGTCTTACGAGAAAATTAACTGCTACAACAACAATAGTGCACTAACTGCTACAACAACAATAGTGCACTAACTGCTACAAGAACAATAGTGCACTAACTGCTACAACAACAATAGTGCACTAACTGCTACAACAACAATAGTGCACGTTGTGAGGGATAAACAACTTTATCACACGTTTAATAAATGTGATTTCCCCCCACTTGTGAGTTTACTCGGGAGCCACGGGTTCTTTGCTCAGTGGAATATTAATTGTGAAGTTAATGGTATATTCATTTTGATGTTATTGGTTGGCAAGATACAATTAATCATATACAATACAAAACCGTTATTAATATCACTTACTAACATTTTACAAGGTTGCAGGATTGAACAAACATACCCTTGACATGTCCTCACATGATATCATACAGTAAATCAATCATTTTTTATTCATTTACTTTGAGTTCTTAACGTTTCAATCATTTAAACGAACCTCTAACCAAGCAAATTGTTCATGTAACTTCTCTTTTCCGCGCTGCAGAAGCTACTCGATCACTGTTGTTTTCAGACCACTTCCATATTTAATGCTCCTCTGTATGATGGTTTTCTCTAATTGAATTTTGGCAAAATGTTATGGGGTTGCGGGCCCTTACCTCGACTAACGAGTTTTTATCATATTTGAAATCAAGTTTTGCGCAGAATAACTTGGAAACAGATTCGAGAAACTGTGATCAAGTCGAACGAATTTAGTAAAACCTGTAAAATCCTTGACTTTGATGTAACTTTTGTGGTTTTGACTTAATCTTAACGTGCCACCGCAGTGCATTTGTCATATCTGCGTGTTGTGAGGTGTGAGGTGTGGAGGTGTGGCATGATTGATGTAAATTGTAGATACATCGTTTTAACATGTTTGTTGACTTTTGCCATTGTACATCTACGGCAATAAAGATATTTATTTATTTATACCTGGCATGAGGTTATCGGTTTGTGTGACTACCAAGTATTGCCGAAGTGTGTAACCAGATTGGTGCTGTTGTGCAGGGATGGTGAAGACGTACCAGCTGAGCTCCCTGGGCCACTACGGCGCTGTGCTGAAGGTGGCTCCGATGACGACCGAGGCTGAGCTCAACGCCATCAAGTGCTTCCAGGTCAACGGCTCGCAGGGCAGCAAGATCCAGCCGCAGAGCGTGCTACCAGCTCTGGACGGCTTTGAGGTGGGTTGGTCTGCTGTTGTTGGTGTTTTAGTAATGTAATCAGTAAACTGTTAACCCTCCAACTGCCAAAGGACGCGATCGCGAACCAATTACGCTATGCATATACTGCTAAAGTCGCGATCGCGACCCTGTTTGTCACGGTGCAATACATCGAGACTCGAATCATTTCAGATTCAGCATCATATGATTCTGTATAGAATTTGTAATCGAATGATGTATGGGAAGTAGTCTTTCAGGGTTTTTTATAACCAAATATGACATTTTGGGTCTTTTCATTGTTGGCGCCATTTATAGTGTCACGGACGTGGTTTATGCCAATCTTTTGGGAAAATAATTATTTTTAACCCTAAGGTTATATTTTTGCAATTTGTGAATCATTTAGCTAATTTTGGCTATCTTTAAATTGTAAACTAAACTACGTGTTTATTTTGTAACAATAATGGCACATACAATTATTTTTTAATTTGAGTTTTTTTAGATAGCCTTTGTTGTGTAAGCGTGTCTTATATAATCATTAACAAATTATAGTTTTTTTTTGGATTGTGCTTTTCTTGCTGATAAAAATGAATATATGGTTGATATAGGTAGAATTATTGTTTTAAATTTTTATAGATTATGAAAAAAACTCATGCTAGACAGTGAAAATACCTCAGCAGTACAGAGAACTATAGTGATCAGTTTGAGGGTTCAAAATAAATACATACATAGTTGATTGTATCCAGGTCAGATTGGGAGGTTATCGATAATTGCTGATGTTTTGGATACCTATTTCATGTATGTTATTCGAGACTAGACTCGTCACACATACATGGGCAACCCCTCGAGTTTGGATGAGTAAAAATCCTTGTAGATAAGTTTTGAATTATGACATTCTATTACAAAATGTTACTGTAAGATTTATGTAAAAAAATATGATTTTGTTTTTTACAGATGATCGGTCAAGAGGTGGTCAACGGGCTGATGACAGAGAAGTGGCGCAAGATTGAGAAGTACGGCGTGGAGAAGGTCAACAAGTACACAATGTATCTGCGTTGGAAGGTGAGTGGAGGGATCACGAGTCAGTGGTGCATTTACTCTGGGAGACCAGATTGCTAGAGATAGTCATGCAATTTGGGTTGGTAATATGTCAGCAATAATCAATGCAACTTGGACTGTAGATTTTTTCCTTGAGTTGCCCTGGGAGTTGCTTGTATACAATTCTTGGAGTTTCAGCAATTTTAAATTTCATAAAGTAATACTACTGCTTTCAGTTTTGTGTTCGCTTTACATTAGGGGTCTGACTAAAGTTTCAGATCGGTAAGGTACAAAATTGGTACCTTGGATCTCGGTACTAATTTGTACCGTACTTGGTAATAAATATTTATTTGATTAATTATAACGAATTAAAATGTGATAATGTATATCTGTGTTATTCTGTTATCATACTGTTTGGGAAATTGTGTAATAGATGAGTTTGCTGAAATCATTCAAGGTAATCTACACAAATAGCATTTGTACATTGTAATACATAAATTTGGTAGCTCAGAGGCAAAGTGCCTGACTAGCAAGTCAGACGTGGCCGGTTCGATCCCGGTCCCGGCCGACTCCTGTAAGATCATGAGCGGTCACCTCTGGCTTGCCCATGTGACTAAAGCCGTTACGGTCCTCGCTGTCTTTATTTAACCGCACAGGTCAATGGCCTATGGTGACGGGCAGTTGAGGTTTAAAAAGAAAGAAATAAAGTTTTAATTTAAAAATAGTTTTTAGCTAAGCTTATTTTTTAGACAATTTTTGATTTTATATTTTTATAAAATTATGTTTATACTAGCTGTTTTCTGCAGGCTTCGCCCCGCAAATGATTTATAAAAACTACTAGCTGCTACCCTCGGCTTCGCTCGCGTCAAATTAAGTTTGACAATACATTGAAAATACTAACCTGACCAGCTCTATCGAATCTTTGTTAGTTTTACCATCTGACTTCTTTGCCCCAACTGACAAACAACTGCAGCTGGTAATTTTATAAATGATATCCTCCCATAAGATTAGCATTGGAACTTACAGGACCCGGGGGGGTGTAGCCCTAAGTTTGGGTGTAGACATTATTAGGTCTATATGTGAAAGTGATATGTAAGCTATTTTCATGCAAAATTTTAGCTTAATCGGTCCAGTAGTTTATGCGTGATGGAACTCCAAATATCCAAACTTTCATATTTTCAATATTAGTAGGATAGGCCTAATAATAGATTTCATTACTTTAATACAATAATATAACAAAACAAATTTACTTATTTTTAATTTAAATTCATAACGGAAAAAATATGTTCATGAGATAAAATTATTTTCTCACTCAAGGACAATAATTTTGGCCGGACAACTGATAGACTGCTTTACTCTCGACCCCAACGCCTCCTCACATTCCTCCTCACCCCTCGCTCATCCTCCTTATCTTTGTCCACGGATAACCATTAATAATAATGATGCCGGTTAATGTCTCTTCTTTTATAGGTGTTGAAAGTTAAGTTGTTTTGGGGCTTATTTGTCCTAGAAAGGAAACAAATAGTTATAAGAGGAATCTTAATTTTTTAACATTTATTAGCTTATCTCTATTTGTTCGTGTAGCAAATCAAACTGTACCGAACCGATGACTATTAGTTTTGTACCGTACCTCTACTGATTTTCCAGAGCACTGCAGAACCCTACTATCCGGTCGCATGCACAGCTATGGTGATAAGTCGCAAGTAATGTTGCCAAGTTACATACCTTGTTTGCCCACAGAAGTCCCCCAAGTCGCCCAAGGTCCAGATCCCCATCCCCGTGCGCTACGAGATGAAGGGCTACAACTCACTGCTGGGCTCCCACTACGACCACTACTACCTCAACTACGAGGAGTTCACGTGGGACTCTCCTCCGGCCGACGTCTTCGTTGTGACCAACCGTGAGTACCAACAACTATAGTGGCAGGCAATAGTTGCTAGTTGAGGGCTTGGCTTGCAGGGCTACCAACCAAGATCAGCCGATAGTAGACATGCTGCATTGTACTCCACACTAGCTGGTCAGAATAACATTCGGGTGATATTTTTCTATGGCAAAATGGCATCAGTGACAGCATTCAACCATGCTATTGGCTACAGCTTAACTGTCAACTCTCTTGTCCGCTATTATTGAACTATTGTTCTTGTTATGTGGAAAAGTGATCTATTAGCATGACCCGCACAGTCAAACTCAAGCCCGGTACCACCATAGAAGTTCCTAACGTGACCACATGAACACGATTTGGGGAGCTGTTAAAAATGATACATAATAGGCCTGTGTAGTAGGCACTCTCTGGCGGTCACATATTTTGTAAAATTTGGTAGGGACATTCCTTTCTGTAATCAGTTGGACAAGTTTGTTGGCAAAACAATCGGAAAACTCTAATCCCCATTTTTAGGATTTTAATTTTTAAAATTTCAAGTTTTTGGTCCAGAAAAAATCAGAAAGGCCCCGAATGTACAATTAATGCCTATTAAATGATAGGACTTAAAAAGCAAAAAATTGTATGCCCTCCCTCATCATTCTAGCACAAACCTTTACTGAGTTATTAAAGAAAATATAAATTGATTAAACACAGTACGTTGTCTTATAGGGATATTATATGGGAAAGGCTGTTTTTCTTGATGTAGTTTTATCACCCCCAATACCCCCGTTCCTACTTTTAATCCTGACAGGACCTTCTCCTAACCTTATAATGCACAACATTGCCATCCCAATGTTGCATTTAATAGAACGATGACTATCAGAACAGTAAAAAAAACAAATGTTTTTCATTTTCCAAACAAATATAAAATGGCTCCAGTGTTTTTTTAAACCCGTTATTTGATTTTTCACAGTTTTTAATGCGGAAATTCGCTTCCCACACGTCATCGTGCTGTGTGATTTTGTTTTTATTTATGTCGCTCTGAATTTATTATGAAGAAAGTTAACCATACATAAAAAAATAGTAAATTATTTAAACAATATTTTATACAATTTTGTTTAAACATTAGATGGACAAGTTTCGAAATTAGATTTACAACAGCATTTATTGTTTCTTCAAACTTCATTATTGTATTCACAATGTGGCTAGTTGGTGACTAATTTTGAGAGCTCCCCATTTTAAAATCTAACATCAAATTCAATTGAATCTATTACTTCAACTTCATTTAGTGTTCATTCAATATATTCATCTTGCGGTTTAAATAAACTGATAACAAAATTTAAAACCTTGGTCCACCAATTAGCTGAATTAGTGCTAAAACTATTTTGTTTAAGTATAATTTGCATGTTATTTGAAAGTTATTAACTTGAAGCTATTTATTTAAAAGGGTTTCCGGTTCTAGGCTTTGAAGTTAACACTGTGAGTACACCTTTCAAAGGGTGAGTTTATCCCATTTCAATAATATGAGTCAGTTATTTAAATATTGTATTTTTTATCAGTGTACTATCTATTATATAATGATAACAACTAGATTGCCCGTACAGTTTAAAATCTTTTTTATTGTATTATATAAGTTAAACATCGTGTTTGAACAATATCTGACTGATGAAGTCAGTTTATACATGTTTGTCTTCTTCTTTTAATTGTGAGACAGTAACAAATCAGTCCCCATACACAGGCAGTGGTCATCTCAAGTTTAAATTGTTTTGTTACTTGTTAGGTTTTTTGTAAGTAATAAAGTGGATGTTTTAAACTGTCATGAATAAAGGAAAAAACAATCCTTTTACTTAGCCGAAACTTCCATTCATCTTTTATTCTGTTTCTTTCTTCACGATTACAAAGTCTAGACACAGTTTTACTATGCTTAATGACCAACAAATGATCTGACTTCTTATTATTTGTTAGATCGTGATTCAAGAAGAATTATTCCGTAAGATAACTTAATCAGTTTGCTTTGCACTACAGTCATTCGTTACTTAAACCCTATTTACACTTGAGCTGATAAGGTTCTGTGTTATCGTTCAAGTGACTTATGAACTCTGGAATAAAATATTGACCCTGATAATCCGACTCGACAAGTAGAGCAAACTGATTCTCGCCTCTCCACTTTCCCAACATGGCTTTGCATGGTTCACACTTTCTGGAAAGTCAGGGAAAAAGTTGAAAATGCCAAAAGTCAGGGAAAATTACTGATATTTTATACAAGAAAGGGAAAGTTTTTAATTTAACTCTAAACGCAAAGCAATACTATGCAAAAATCAAAACTTCTTAGATTTTTTTAAATAGTTTTTTATGGTTCAATGAAGCGGAAGTGAAAAAGATAAGGCAAAATGTGTATTGGCAACAACAAACTGTTGTAAATATCTGTACATAAAAAAGGCAAAGCCCTCACTTACTCATTCACTCATTACAAATTCTCCCATTTACCTAGAGGGTTTAAATTTTGTACATTGATTCATTAGGCATACAATACGAAAATTAAATGGTTTTCATCCTGATCTGACTTTAGGGCTCCGTCAGAGATCCCGACAAAGTTCCCATGTATTCCTTATGGACATTCAATTTTGATTCAGCTGATGAAAATACAAACAGCAAACAGCTAATCTTGATTCGTAGTAGTTCCATGGGCTAACCACAGAATGCAGCTCACACAACTGTCATAGTTCTTATAATTTATTTGCGGAGCGAAGCCTGCGGGCAACAGCTGTTCAAATCATAAAATATAAAAAAGAGCTTTGGACAGCTATGGTGGAGGTGGAAGCCGATAACAAAAATTATTTTGTTAAATATTACTTATTATAAATAAAGAGCACATTCTGAGTCGAGAGTCAGGGAAAGTTAAAATTTTTGGCTCGGGAATGCCAAAATGAACTATTTTGGTCAGAGAAAGTCAGGGAAATCGTGAACAAATAAAAGTTTGAACCATGCTTTGTCATTGTCAATGAGCTTTTGTAATCATTCACCAGTTAGGAGGAAGCTGACAAATAGTGGTTGGTTTGTCATTTCATTAAAATTTATTCAAATTCGTTGAATATTTGGAACGGATCATCTTTTTCAACCGTGGTAATCCATCTTGTAGGGGAAAGAGACTTTTCTGCTCATTAACTGGGAGATATCTGGAATCAAAAGGGCAATAAAATACAGACCACACCCAGGTTATCCTGTGAATTACAACAGTTGGCCTAAAATTAAGGAAAGAATAGTAAAGTAAGAGAAAAAAGGTAAGTGAAGAGAATGGTCTGGAAATTAAAAACAATTAAAATACTAACAATTTTGTTAAGCATAAGTAAGTGTGTCTGACAAATCCAAATAACTTAATCCTGAGCCTAGCACAGCTAGAAGGCACAGATACCACTGTAAAGGTACACTAACTTACATATAAAATCTTCTTATTTTGTTAAAGGTATAACCAATTAAAAAATAATTTTCATGTTGCAAAAATATTAAAGGTTAATTGTTAAACATAAGTTTAACCATTACAACCCTGCCCATAAATGACTATCACATGAAGCGACATGATTAACAAGTTTCTTGGATATGTTTTTAGTGAATGACCCTAATAGGGAGGAAGTTATTACTGTAGTCGGCATGGGCCCTCGGCCCACCTAGGCCGTACCTAGGCCCGGGACCATGATAATGTTTTGTTACGAGGTCTCCAAATGCCAAAAACACCATTTGTTCAAATTCTCTGAAATTTCAGGAACTTGTTCCTGGGGAAAAAATGTTATGTGAGTATAGGCCCTATTTCCCTCTTTTTCCTGGCTGTGTGTCTGTGTTTTTGAATCAATGTAGCATATGTTATGAACCACTTAATTAAGGTTCTGACTCAAAACTTGGCACATGTATACCAATTTAGCTAATTCAGTATTGATTTTGATGTTTCTAGTCATTTCAAGATGGTGGCTATTTGAGTTTTTTTTAACACTTTTGGTGGGGACCGGTCAACGGTGATAATTTAATTAACATAAACTCAAATAATAATTAACATGTTTAAACAAGTTTGCCACACCCAATGTGTTGAAGCTTAATATCTTGGAAACGGCAAATCTTTTAAAATGGTTCATAGTATTAAAAAATGGGATATTTTAACCCAAAAAAGATGGTATAAAGGAGCACCACTCTAGTAGCGGGTTTCCAACTGTTCACATGTTAATGGGAATGTTTATAAATCGCAATTGTAATATGATACAAGTTATAACCTGTTTTCTCCAGAGACCCAGTGTGGCTCGTTCCCTGGGCCGGGAGTGGACCACATCTACAGCTTCAACCCCATGGCGGAGTTCATTGAGGGGGCGACTCACCACGTAGACACGGCCTGGGAGCAGTTCCAGCGGGCCCACAACAAGGACTACCAACCCGACCAGCACGTCATGCGCAAGGACACCTTCCGGCAGAACCTCAGGTCCTCTCATCTGCCTTGTTGCTTTGGAATTGATTTTTTAAAATTATTTATAGCCTTACCTTAACAATCCATAAAATTAGTGATCCAAATTGATTTCAGGTTTGAAGAATCATCGTCAGTGGATGTTTAGAGAGCCAAGTTAGTTAAAAGTAGTTGTCCATCCACTTTGTTGTTTGTCCGTCCGTTTTATCTGTTGCTGAAAGTTTTATATGCTTGCCATGCACTGAAGTTAGGAAATTGAAATATTAAACATAAGATTAAAGTCAAACAATTAATAAAATTTAAGGAAGAAAATAAATAAATAAAACAAAAACTGAAGGTATGTCTAGACGTGTACTCATTCTTACGAACGGGGTTTCTTATGTGAGGATTAATTTCAATCTGTTTACAAATTTAGTTTTACTGTAGGTTTTTTTTTGTAAATTATATGTAACTAGCTGTTACCTGCTGCTTTGCTCACAAAAAATGAAAACGCATTTGAAATACTAACCTAACCAGTTTGTATATGATTTCCTTTGCCCTACCTCACAAAATACCAAAACTGGTAATTTTATAAATGATATCCTCCCATAATATTTGCATTGGAACTTACATACAGGACCCGTGGGGTGGAGCCCTAAAATTGGATGTGGACATTATAAGGTGATAAATGTGGTCTAAATGTTAGTGATATGTAAGCTCTGTTCATGGAAGGTTTTAGCTTAATCGGTCGAGTAGTTTATGCATGCTGGAACTACAAACATCCATAAAGCCAAACTTTCACATTTATAATATTAGTAGGATTTATATTAGTGCAATTGTGCTGTCATACACAAAAAGTACCAATAAAACTATTCCTAGTACTATTAGTACAGGAAAAGCCCGAATTTTACTTAATAAGCTGTAATATTGTTGCAATCTGCATGTAAGCTAATTTAAATAAAAAAAAGTAATTTCATTTGTGACAAGCTTATTTGTTGCAGACTGATAGCGTCCCACAACCGGGCGCACCTGGGCTTCACCCTGGCCGTCAACCATCTGGCGGATCGCACAGCGGAGGAGCTGCGCGTGCTGCGGGGCCGGCGGCACAGCGGGGGCTACAACGGGGGGCAGCCCTTCCCCTACAACACGGCGGCGCTGGCCAGCAGCCTGCCCGAGCAGTGGGACTGGCGCATCTATGGCGCCGTCACTCCGGTCAAAGGTGGCGTACACTCAGCGAGATTTTAGTTACAGTATGTTTACCATTGTTGGTAAAGATCGAGTGGCCCAAAATGTTGCAACATCGAAAGTTGTTCATTAGAAATAAAACACCGTTACTCTGCAGTAAAACCCCGCTTAGCCGATACCCGGGTTAACCGGAACAGTCAACAAGAAATGGCTAGTCAGTAATAGAGAGGATAAGTCCGGCGTATGACTCATGTCCGCCAAGAGACCGTCCGCAGCGGCAGTCACTGAACTTAAGGGTTTGGACTCATACATGTTCCCCGTGAACTCTCACACATGCATGTGGTAACAATGCAGTTACTGTTGTGGTTACGTAGGGCAGTGTCATTTGCTGAAGTTGTAAGTTTGTCCAGTACATATTCGGAGAACGATTTCCATGATGTCTACAAAGAGTAAACGTGTAGTAGTAACTTTAGTGATAAGTTGAAAGATTGTTGATTACCTACTTCAATAAATAAGCCATTTTAATGTACTTTTGTAAATATTTAATATTTCACTAAACTTATGTTGGGAAAACTCCAAGGTGTATGCGTATTTTCCAAAATTAACCTTGAAATACCAACAGTTGATTATCCGAACAAATGGGTTATCCGGAACAGACCTGCCCCCATTATTTAGGTTAAGTGGGGTTTTACTGTATTAAATTTTTCATAAAAATTATATTGTAAACCATAGGATTGTTTAGAATCATAAATTTCAAGTTACAGGAGCAAAATTTGCAATTTAGTGGCTCATGTCGAGAACCTGCCGTCACAGCCTGGTGTAATGTTTCTCAACAAGCTCCTTGAAGAAGTCAAGGAAATGACGAATCAAAATATATTTAAAGCTCGACTCAATTGCTTTTAAGTGTCTAAATCGCTGTGCTCGGTTGACAAATTCATGTTAAGTTGCTGGGAAAATTAAATTATTTTGCTTTCCGTGAGATATATCTAGCACTGATATCAATCTCTTATGGTAAGGAATCCAATTGTAAAATAGTTCTGAATACTGAAAGCTGTCACTGTAACCACTTTAATCTTTATGAAATTGCTTGCAATGCAATTTTTATTACTGTGTCTTGATTACCATAAAGAAAACTTATTTGATGTACAGTAGAAGTCCGATTATCTGAGGTCCGATTATCCGAGCCGCCGGGTTAACCGAGGCAAATACAGTACTGTATATAGCCTCGGAAATAAATCATTAAATCGTAAATAAATAAATAAATAATCGTAAATCGATTGAAATATGTAGCGGCTGTGTGCTAGGTCGCGATGAGTGCCTCTACTGGCTATTGCTAGGTCGAGTATTACAAGCTACTCCTATTGGTTGTTTCTAGTAGAGATGGGAATTATCGTTATTTTCCGGCAACGGTTGTAACGACAACGCAGCTATTCAATAACGTGTTGCGACAACCTGTTATCTGAATAACGATTGCCAACTCGTTGCCGCTAAAACACCGTTGTTCGTCGGCCGGCGTTGCGGCGTTCCGTTGTCGACGTTGTCGTTGTCGGTTGTTCAATAATTGTAAGCAGTAATTCTGCAACGTGGTGTTGAAACGTTATTAGAATAACAGGGTGTTCTCCGCAACGTGTTGCCGCGATAACGTTGCCCCGGCCGCAACACTGTTATTCATCCTGTTATGTTAAATAACGCCCATCTCTAGTTGCTAGGACCAATAGTCTTAACGGTCGACTGTGTTCGCGCCATTTTCTCAGTCTACGCCGAACTGATTAACCGTGCGCTTCAGTCCCGTTTTCAATCAGTGTGTTGTTTCACAAATATGAGTGGTAAACGTAAAAGAGTTTTGGTTTCTTTGGAAACATAATATAATGCAATTAAGAGATTGGATAAAGGGGAGAGTATTAAAAAGGATTTCAATTCAAAAAGGTAAAAAGGGGTCTCCAGTTTCAATACGATTTTCGTCTAATTATAACCTATAATTTTTACCGCCGTGTTATCCGAGTTTTTGATTATCCGAGGTAGTCTCGGTCCCGTTTAGCTCGGATAATCGGACTTTTACTGTATGTAAGTAGAATTTTAGAGGCTTTTTTACGCTCCATCAAATCTTTGCACTACTAAGAGTTTTCGAAAATCCCAGTTATAAAGAGTCAGGTTCCATGGTGTATACACTGTATGTTGGTATTTTCTGTTGCTCCAGACCAGTCAGTGTGTGGTTCGTGCTGGAGTTTCGGCACGACGGGTCACATCGAGGGGGCATACTTCGTCAAGACCGGGCAGCTGCTGAGGCTGTCCCAGCAGGTCGGTGTGGATACTGTGTCGACTTTCTTTCACATACGCTAAATATCAATAGATTATAAAATAATACCATAATATATTTTTTTATGTTCAGGTAACCCATTAACACGTTGACTGCTAAAGGAAAATAACAGAATTTTTCCAGAAGCTGACATTTCATAACATTAGTCCCAGGACTACCTTAAAACTGGTCTATACCAGGTTTGAGGCTGACATTGAGTACAGCAAATGAAGTTGTCATTACATATGGTTAGTATTTTGGCTGTCCATTATGACAAACTTCTCTTTCACCTTTGGTCCCTCCATTTGCAGCGGCTAGGGACAGAATCTCCGGGTTTGGTCCCCAACCTGCCAACCAGAGAATGGATGGTCCCTGGCTGTTGTAAATGGAATGGATACCCTATCAGTTGAGTTGACCAGTTAGAGGGCAGATTGCGGGTCCCCTGTTTGAGAGCCTCATCCCAGCTGTCACAGGGGCATGGGAGTTGGTCCTCTGAAGGGTCGATTTGGCTGCCGTCCCATCCCACCCTTTGCTTTCCTGCTATATCCTATCTTTCCGGAAACCTGCACAATATTCCCGCTTGTGGAAGATGTGCATAGCAGCTATGCTGGGGTTTCCTAATCCACAACAATGATGATGATACATAACATTACACACACGCATACACTGAGGGTGCCACGTCAAAACTAAAACTGCACAAAAACTAACCTCACTTTGATACACAATGCTACACCTCAGTCAGATGCAATATGTTTGTGTGTGACAAAGCGCGGGAAAACCCGCACGCAGTTGCCGTGCGGCGATCAGGTGAGTGGGAATCCCTGCACGTATCACTCAACGTGTTAAGGTAGTAATTTGATTCTATTCACAATAGCCTAAAATGGGATTTGATTGATGCTGCAATCTAGTAGCCAAATCTGTAACTAATGACTGCAGTCAACTATGGTTCTCGCTGCTAGCGGCACAGATTGACTGTACACCTATCTAACGCTGCCATGCCACTGGTCATGATAGCCGTGTGGGCTGAGTCATGGAAACACCTTGGACAGGTGTTGATACGAAGTTTGTGGGTTCGGTTCCTGCACCCGACCAAAAATGATCAGTCTTGCAACTCTCAATGAGTTAACCGGTCTGTGGCAACGTTGGTGGGAGGGCCCAAGTAAAATAATCAGTGGCAAGCTTGCTTGGAAGTTGACGGGATCAGTTAATTCATTATGAGTTGCAGTTGCAGGTAATCAACACTGATTTTGCTTCTTTTTACTTATGTCTACTGTGTATATTTAATTAAAATACGCCATTAATCCATTTAAAAACACAATTTTGTCCATTCAAATTTATAGGTTTAAAAAATGAAAAGTTAAGAACGGCACCAATCATCAAAGCCAATCATTATAAGCCAATGGGTTAAAACTAGGGATGAGTCGATTCTCGATACCGATTCTCGATACCACCGATTCTTGGACATTGGTATCGGTATCGAG
Organism: Allygus modestus; assembly: GCA_963675035.1. Classification (NCBI taxonomy): domain Eukaryota; kingdom Metazoa; phylum Arthropoda; class Insecta; order Hemiptera; family Cicadellidae; genus Allygus; species Allygus modestus. The sequence continues at coordinate 103,290,335 of OY776114.1, forward strand.
ATTCATTTGTTCAATGTCGATGCCAATACCATAGATACGCCCACCGTTTACCTGCGCTACGAAGTGCACGGGAAGAGATACTCCCGCTCTACAAAAGGCACGAGGAGTGTTTTGTTCGGCGGAAAAAATCTTACCTTGGAGATAAGGAAGGAAGAGGGATGGGAGGGGAGGGAAGGGGTCTGGTTGAAAGCAATAAACCAGTCGGCTGCCCAACATTATTTCTTTGAGTCATTATCTTACAACTATTAAGTTTTTCCCTATTATGAATTTATAATAAATGGTTTTTGTTTTTCTACATTACTATAGCATTCTAGTGAAATTAACATTAAATTATGTACAAAATTGCATTATAAAATTATTTGATAATTAACTACAAAATACTACTAAATAATTTTAAATGGTATTATAAATTTGTAACTGTTTTTAACCCTAGGAGTGGCCCAATGCTAAAGTGTGGAATGGCAGGCTAAATTTGTCGATTTTGCAGACATTTTTTTGAAAATTCGTATAAATTCAACCGTAGAAGTAAACCTAGCCAACCTTGTATTCATTTTGATCAGGATGAACAGGGAAATTTAGAAATACTAAAATGATAAAGATCTAGAGGGGTAATTTCTTCGGTAAAGTGAAAAGAAGAAAAACAATTAGAATTTTATTTTTTAAATTTCAAAAGTAGCCTCGGTGAAGTTTTTTTCTACTGATTTTTTATGGAAAATTCATTATATACATTTTTTAAACAATCTAATTCCCTACTTAGAAATATATAACATGGTATGGAAATAATATGTTTTGTAAGTTTTAGGTGTGTAATATAATAGACGGAAACCCAAAATATATGTAAACTGTACGGTGTTAGGTTGTGTTGTAAATAAGTCATGTAATATATGTATATACTAATAATTATATATATTTATTTGTAAAGCTAATGAAGTAAGGAATCCAAAAAAGTCATAAAGTTGATGGTAAAAAATTGTTATCACTTATAAATAAATGTAAATAAAATAATGTTTTGCTATTTTTGTGTATTTGGAAAAAAATATTTCACAGTATTTAGTATATAACTTTTTTGTCTAATATTCTGCCCCCAAAGCAATATAATCATGTTGTAGTACATTCAATTCCTTACATAGAAATATATAACATGTTATACATAGAATACATAGGAGTATACATATAAATATATAACTCACCACTACCAGATAAATAATCCAATTAGCTTAGGCCTACGACGCAACATCAGAAAAGTTGACCATCTCAATATCACTGCCTATATTACCCTTTAAATCGTCATCAACGTCACTAATACTTTATTCAAGAGCACCCCGAATGTCACTACAATCCATTTTTGCGTAAATTCGGGCAAAATAAATAACTAAAACAATCTTACACAACTGACAGCGGTCAAACATAGCGCGCCATTTTGGACTGGGACTTCGACATTGCATATTTCAAATGTCATGTCATATTGTCAACAAAAACACAACACATCGAGACAGATATAAGAAGAAAGCCTGAAATCTGCTGTTTACAATGATACCAAATACAATACAGTTTGGAGCGAGCCAAACAAACTGACTGAGACTTGGTAAACAGCAACAGCTGCGCAGTTGCCGATTAGGCAAAAATGTGACGTAATGAAACTATTCCTTGGTGATAATTTTCAGAATAAAACAGTGCTGCCAACGGCAAAACTAAATTACTCTACATTTATTCCTCTTCAAAATAACATATTATTTGACTAGTAACTATAACTTACACTAGATATAAATCCGATTTTCCTGATGGCCCTTTTTCGACCATCTGTCATTGTACAACAAAACAGAAAACACCTGTTTTCAAAAAATCATATGATCTGCCTAATCAATATTTCGTTCAAAACATCAATACCAAAATAAAGCGCATCTCTTTAGCAGTGCATTGGTACCAACCGCAACTTCCCACGACAAAAATTACCCGAGCTGGGTAATTTCAAAAAAGTAGTGTTTTGACATTTTCTTAGCATCGGCTGCTAGAATCGCATCGCGCCAAAAATTCATTTGATTTCTAATCGTCGTGACATTGTTGTATAGCTGCTACAGGGTTTGTTTATGTAATAAAATGAAATTTCAGAATATTATCTTTCGAATGATATATATATTGTTCACTTTTGAGTTGATTATTAGTGGTTTTTTACGTTAAAAAATTTTCGGTCCCGAATGGCCGATTCTCGGCCTCTGCCACAGTAGGCTGCACAAAATAGGGCCGAATCTCGGCCATTGGCCACTCCTAGGGTTAACAATAGTTTTAACAACTATAGGTACTGAATAATCGTAGGTATTGATGGTATCGGTATCGAGAATCGATAAATTTCGGTATCGACTCATCCCTAGTTAAAACTTGTTATTGATTTGAGAATTAAACTAATCAGTTATGGGACTGTTAGGGTTCAGAACAGTGTACACTGGAGAACTAGTGGAAATTAACTATCAATTTAACATATAATAGTATTTTTTCTTGATACAGTCCCCACCTCATATAGTGTGTTGTTTTTCGGAAAACTAACCTAAAAGGTACTTTTTGAGTCTAATTGATTTTTACCTGGAAATAAATTAGTGTAATTGACCCCTTAGTTGTTGAATGCAGTATATAATTTTTACCTGGAAATAAATTAGTGTAATTGACCCCTTAGTTGTTGAATGCAGTATATAAGTCAATATAATATTTGATTGATTTCTTTGGACTCTACCTCAATGATGTGACGGTTTTGTCGCTTTGTGACAGGCACTGGTAGACTGCAGCTGGGGCGAGGGGAACAACGGCTGTGACGGAGGAGAGGACTTCCGGGCGTACCAGTGGATGATGAAGCACGGCGGCCTGCCCACGGAGGGAGACTATGGCGGCTACCTGGGCCAGGTGAGACACCAATGCAACTAGGGCGTATTGTAAGGCAAATATGAATGGACCAGCTGATGTACCCGTTCTTCGCACGGGTTAGAAAGGTTGAGTTCTTGAAACAGCTGTTCTCGCTTCTGCTCTTTAAGCTGTCAAATGAAAGTATCCACAGCTGTTCGCGTTACAGTTTCTGAATGTTTATTTTATTCTGAAATGTAAACATTGAAACTTAGGATGTTCACGGAGCATAGCCCGAGGGAATTTTAAGGAAGTGAATAGGCCTATGTGTTGCATGGGTTTGAAGATCTACCTTTGTGTAAAGTTTCAGCCCAGTCGGTTCAGTAGTTTTTGCGTTTACCCGGAACAACAGACAGACAGAGAGGCAGAAACCACCTCTTCTCTATAATATTATAGAACGTAGATGATAGTGATGGTCAAAACCAGAAATTTCGGATCTCGAAACCGAAACCGAAACTCAAAATCGAATCTCGAAACTCAAATCGCGAAACCCTATCTACTTGCCTGGGTATGGTTATGAAAAATAAATCCAGAAAAATTAATTAAAACTAATTATATATTTTGGTTAGAGTTGTTATTTCAGAAATAAAAAATCAATAATCCAAAAAAGGTGAAGGTAGACGACCGATGACAGTAGGCTTTTGACCTTTGCATTATTGATCGAAACAAGGGCGTGATTTCTGTTAAAAAACAACAATAAAGACACAAAAAATCTCAGCAGTTTCGAGTTTTGATTCTTGAAACTCACCGATCGAATCTCGAAACCGAAACTTTTCCAAAGTTTTGGTGGTTTTGAGATTCAAGTTTTGGTTTTGACACATCACTAGTAGATGATGAGGGAATGGGTGAGATGTCTTGTATAGCCTTGTTACTGACTAAGACCGACTGATTATTTAGCCAAGATCATTAACTAATAGCCTAATAACCAACGGCAGCTGGATCCAGTATCGAACCTTTAAAACATTTTCTCAGGACTTTGCTCAGGATCGATCTGGCGAACTTCAGATTATAAAGCGAGCACCTTAACCACTGTGCTACCCAGCCAACTAGTGGCTTGTAGTATGTACACAGTAAGTGCAGCACAGGGAAGCTTCACCCTGGCCTAGCTACCAATAAGAAAGGGAATCAGCTAACATCATCCTTAGAAAATAAACTATTGTCAGTTTAATCGATTTGTTGAATATTTTATGTTTCATAAGTTTAACCATTGTAACAAAAATGTAGCGTCAGCGGTTATGACTGCTTGGCACTGATAGATTGTAACACTGACTAACCGGTGTGTCGGTCGCAGGATGGCTACTGCCATGTCAACCAGACGGCTGCGGTCGCGCCCATCACCGGCTACGTCAATGTCACCGCCAACAACCCCGCCGCGCTCAAGGTCGCCCTCCTCAAGCATGGCCCGATATCGGTCTCCATAGACGCCTCTCGCCCCACCTTCTCGTTCTACGCCAATGGAATTTATAACAGCAAGGATTGCAGTGAGTATCATCCGACAGAATGGGCTTTAAAATAAATTTGTAGTGCAGTAAAACTTTAATTGACCGCCAAAACGGGGTTTGTGAGACCCCACTGTACAGAATTGTAATATGTAACTTATTACTTGAAACTGCTTACGTCAGATAGGTTTATTCTAATATTTATATTAGTCCTTTTATTTTACTTTACTTATTCGAGACTCATGATTTTTATGCAGCAATGTTATGTATTTTACAAAGAAGCAATACCAGCATTTCATAAAGTCGAAAATAGTTTTTTTTTTATAGATTATGACGAACAATAGAGAGTGTTAGATGATCCAGGTTCTACTGTAAAAACTTGCTACCAGCAAGTATCAAATTTTCTGTATTATTATGTTCTTATTCTTATTCTCAGAAGTAATTTTATTTTACTTACGCTCTAATTTTACATTTTACTCACAAATTTTGCTGTGAAAATCTTTGCGATACCAGTGGTCTTTGGAACCGCAAGCACGCTGTTGGTCTGTTTTATGTATGTTATATAAAAAACACATGATAAAGACTTTGAACCTGTATTTATTTTGCATATTTATATTTTGCATTTAGGTTGTTTAAGAATTGTTTTAATGTTTGTAGAATTTGTTGTAAAACTGAATCATGGAATGTGCAGATAAAGTATGTTCAATATTAGTCCCCATAAAACATATTGTTGGGCACTGAAGCTGTGTGTTGTAGGGAGTGACCCTGATAGCCTGGACCACGCTGTGCTACTGGTGGGATACTGGAAGATCGGGGACAGGAGCTACTGGCTGGTCAAGAACAGCTGGTCCAACTACTGTAGTGTTGCTAACTGAAGCTGTGTGTTGTACGGAGTGACCCTGATGGCTTGGACCACGCTGTGCTACTGGTGGAATACTGGAAGATCGGGGACAGGAGCTACTGGCTGGTCAAGAACAGCTGGTCCAACTACTGTAGTGTTGCTAACTGAAGCTGTGTGTTGTACGGAGTGACCCTGATGGCTTGGACCACGCTGTGCTACTGGTGGAATACTGGAAGATCGGGGACAGGAGCTACTGGCTGGTCAAGAACAGCTGGTCCAACTACTGTAGTGCTCCTAACTGAAGCTGTGTGTTGTACGGAGTGACCCTGATGGCTTGGACCACGCTGTGCTACTGGTGGGATACGGGAAGATGGGGGACAGGAGCTACTGGCTGGTCAAGAACAGCTGGTCCAACTACTGTAGTGTTGCTAACTGAAGCTGTGTGTTGTAGGGAGTGACCCTGATGGCCTGGACCACGCTGTGCTACTGGTGGGATACGGGAAGATCGGGGATAGGAGCTACTGGCTGGTCAAGAACAGCTGGTCCAACTACTGGGGCAATGACGGCTACGTGCTCATGGATCCCGTAGACAACAACTGCGGAGTCATGACTGCCCCCACCTACGTCACCATGTAACTCGACCGCTATGTGGTGTCTATAGCTCAGCTCATCGATTGATTTTACAGATAAATAAATACTTTTATTAGATTGTGTGTAATGTTTTCTTTTTTACCTTAATTTTACCAATCCTGTTGGTTACGGCTTAATGACCTACCCTTATTTATTACCTATCTTCCTAGCAAATATCAATAGAACTAAACTAGGAGAAGCCACATGCCAAGGTTTATAAATGTATGTTCATAATTAAGGGAGACTGTAAGCGAAATTTTTAAGTCAAAATTGTGCGATTTTGGCAAATTGCAGGATGATGGGTGACGGCTTAAATTTAAGATCTTGATCCCAGGGACTTGGGAAAAATTGCAGTATTTCTAAAAAGTTACCAGCAAACGAGAAATAACATAAAACATTCCCTATAAGAAAAGCACAGGGATTTAAAAACGTCTGCTTTGTTAATTAAACAGGGTGGCCACCCAACCGTGAAAACTGTGAAACCGTGAATTAGCCGTGAATTTGGCACACCGTGAAAAAACAGTGAAAAAGCCGTGAATTTCACTGTAAAACCGTGAAAATTCTATCATGATTAGTGACTCGAATGTCGGTATTGTTACCGGGAAAGTTAATTTGAGATATAAAAATATGTTTCGGTGTACAGAAAAAACAGTAGGTATCGGTGAGAGATTAGTTGACAGGAAAAACAAAGAAAGAGAGAAGCAAGTCAATAATATAAAAACAATTCTTAAAGATTTTTTTTACAAACTCTCCGATGAAATTCCAGGTAAGAGATTTATTTACAGCTCTATTTACGAATTGATAACCAAAGGAGCTGACTGAGGGGAAACGGAGAGAGAGAGAGAGAGCAGAGAGAGCGGCTAGTCCGGTAGTGAGCAAATACCTTCCAAATTCCTGGAAGTCAACACAACTGTCTGACAGATAAACCTATTTTTGAGATCTTTTCCTTGTACAAATATTCTTTTGGTGACCATAAATTAATTACGTGTAACGCCTTTGACCCTTGTTTATTAAAACAGTGTCTCAACATATATATCGTTGGTTATTTTAATTTCTCTGTATTCTGTCATGCCATGCATTCTGACAATATTTAATCTATGAATAAGTCAAATATCTCTCAGTGAAGAGTGGGCCTTTGGCCTAAACCAAGACAGGGAAAAATAAATAATTGTCAAGTTCTCCTCTCTCTCTCTCTCATTCTCTTTCCCCTATCCTATCTTTCTTTCCCATATCTTCTATCCCCGCCCACTTAGCACACGCAGTGACCAGTGCGCACAACAGGTTGCCATGGATACCAATCATAGGCTGTATACCCCACTGTGTGTCGTCACACACCTCATCACTACTGCCACTGCGTTGTTAAGAGGGCTCTAAACCTTCGCCAAACGGCTGAAAAACACACCTTCGTATTACTCAAATTCTGAGGTTATTAAAGCACCTAGCGACCTCCAGTGAACGATAAAATGTTTCTCATGAAATTAACTAGGTTAACAAAGTTATTTTAAGGTTTTAAGTTATTGTTATACATATTTTATTCGGGGTTAAACTCAGTAAAAATTGACCATTTTCTACTACGTAAATGTCAAACAGTTAAGTTCAAATTAGAAAGTTTTTCTGTTTTAAAACCCTTATTAGTTATTCAAGATCATTTCCCGCTAGGCAGGATTTCATAAAAACCAATATTTATCTCATAAATCGAGTAATTTGTGAGGGTTGTTTCTGAAAAGCGCTTCGCAAAACACCCCCGTACAGAGGACGCTCTGGCGAGCGGCGATGGAACTACCACCGCCAATGAGACATTCGTCAGTGTCGCCAACCTCTGTTTCTCTACTTATTGGGACATCGGACGGACGTAATTCCCCAGAAAGGTCCTCTGTGTCCTTGCTTCAAACTACTCTAAAGACACAATATTTGCCCGTCGTACCATACCGTCCTTATTGATGTTATAGCTAAATCAAATTTCAAATGACATTATCTGGGCTTTTTACCGTTCAAGAATGTGATCAATATCATTCAATATAATTAAATGATTAAACCTAATATACTTTAATACACCAACAATTTGAATAAAATTAATCCTTCCTTAAACAATATTTTTTCTACAAAAATTAAGATTGTTCTATTAATGTTTACAGTTGATACAAATAGTAACAATTACATTTAACGTTACCAAGTGCAACCCGTTTTATATTGGTTTTTGTTAACCGTATAGTAAGAAGTTTCTCATTAACAATCATAATTGTAACTCGGCGTAGGTACAACGTGGCTTTAGCCAACTTCATCACAATCCGTTTCATGTCATTTTCAAAGTGTGTGTGGTTTTAAAATACTTGTATAACGCGGCGCGGCGGCCGCGCCGATTTCCAAGAGCACTGAGCCGAGAAGTGACGAGGCGCCCCTCGACCAAGGGTGGGAGTGCATCACCTCACTTCCTGGAAGATCATCCCCTACAGCATTTTCCTTGTCCGCAAACCTTCAGTTCATCAGTTGATCTTTGTGACAGTGAAAATACCCCCAGTGTGTAAAAAGGCAGAAATATTGCCGTTTCGTCATGTGGAAACCTCAAGGAATGAGGATGGAAGCGTTTGGATCATGATTATTATAACAGATGATAATAATAAGTCTGTTATCATACTCAAGATGTTTCATTTCTGTTTACTAGTGATAATAATGCGGAAGCGGATTGCAGACGATGATATGAATCATATTCTGTCATTTTTTAAATGACTCATGCCAATGCTTGTACAAGTTTTAAGGCAATAAAGGAATTAATGACTGATTGATTGATTGATTGATTATTGTCATACTTTATCCCTTTTATCATATTATCTATGTTTTACTTTCTCCCCTCGCATGTATAGACATAGTGTAATACGAAAAAAGAGTCCCTGGACAAAAAATACTAAATAATTTTGTCTGGTCAAAAGAATGTTTTTTCATTATCGCAAAACCGTAGACCTTACAAGTAACGATCGAAAGGGGCGCCAAAATCGGATGGGGGCGCATCATATTTTCTCCCTTATTACATATAATAGCAATATTAAACTCGAATCATTAAACTTCAATTAAAGATGAAACCCCAGTTGAATACTCTCAGGGGCGGCCCGTCAGTTTTCCAGCGCCCGTGCAAAGACCAAACTTGCCGCCCCCCGCCCTCCATCCCATCGTCCGAACCCTCCCCCCTCCCCATCATCGAAACCCTCCCTCCCTCATAGCTCTAAGATAAGACCGACACGTGCGCGCCTCGCTTTGTTACGTTTGCGTTGTTACTGGTTCCGTGCGATACTGATCACCTGAAATGACAAGCTATGGAACACATTCAGTTCAGAGACTTGTGTAAATTAAAATATTGATTTCATATTTTCGCCCAGGAAATGCTGAGTTTCGATAATATATAAATTGTTACAACAGTCATATCTGAATTGCTGTTCTGAAAAACCTGGAATTAAAACAGAGGGAAACAATTAAGCAAATTTAACAAGAACGGCCGGGTCTGCACTCGGAAAGTGCTTACATGTTACAATACATTTTTGATTTGTTTCTACTCCTGTGAAAAATGAATTCTCCTTGCTTTTTTCTCTGCAAACTCTGAAATAATAAAATTTATATCTAAATTATTGAGTTCTTCAAACTCAATCGACATGATTGCCAGACCAACTAAGCGTTCTTGCGACATTGTTGACCTCAAATAGTTCTTTATGATTTTAAGTTTAGAGAACGATCTTTCTCCAGATGCCACAGTAACTGGCAGAGTCATCATGACTCTCAGCGCTATAGTTAAATTGGTAAAGTTTTCAATAAATTTGTTCAAACTTATAAACTTTAGAATGTCTATGGGGGTTTTCATATTCTTCCTTTCTTCATCAGGTATAATAGTTTTAAAAATCTCTAGCTCTTGGTATAACTGCATCCCATCTAAATCGCTATGATCACCGTCACGTAAGGAGAGCTGTAAATCCTTGCAATGTTTTAGGAGCTCATCCTCATAGCTAGTTGGGTTATGCACAAAAATAAACATGTCACTGTATTTGGTGAGTTGCTCAAACCTCTCATTAAAGGACGATATTGCTTGGTCTAGGACATAGAAATATACATTGTTCCTAAATGCATCTTTTGGGTCGTTGGGAGGGTTATCAGACGACTCGTAACTGAACTGCTTTTTTACCCTGCGGGGACGTACTTGGCGTTCCTGATCAAATGAATGTTCAACTTCCATAGTGTCTGCTAATTCCCGAGCATCAAGTAACATTTTTCCAGTCATTCACTCGTTCTGATTACCTTGACAATCAATTCCACCGCCCTGGCGATGTTCACCTGTTCTTCCTGTAGGATTTTACTAATTAAATTAATGCGAAAAAGGATCAAGTGCCATAAGACTAGGCAGCAAATAAACGTGCATGACTTTAGCTTTTTGGCAAGACCTAAAGCATTGTTTTTGCCAAATGCATCTAACCTAGGGTCCTGAGATGACTCAAATAATGCATCATATAGTTCACCTAACTGGTAACAGAAAGGATTGATGGCCTCAATCCTGCTCTCCCACCGTGTTTGGCTCAAAGGTTTGACAGTCAAGCTAGTTATATGGCTTTTAAGAACATTCCAACGATGTGGCGATCCAGAAAAAAAGTTGTAGGTTTCCTGTATGGTACCAAAAACGAAACGGCCTCAACACAAGATGAAGCGGCGTCATTAACAACTAGATTTAACGAGTGTGCACTACATTGCACAAAGAAAGCTCTAGGGTTTATATCCATTATCCTTTTTTGAACACCAACATGTTTTCCTTTCATATTGGCTCCGTTGTCATAGCCTTGACCTCTCATATTTTCTACAGGAATCTGCACGTCTTTTATCTGCAGGTGATATTCGGAAATATTCGGAAACCTTTTTGACACTTTTTAACAGATTTTGTTCCGTTTCTTCTTTTACCTTCTTCCGTTTCCGATATTCCGCGCCACTAAACTTTTTTGACATTTAAAAATAACAAATAACTCAAAATCTCAAATAATTAAAATAATCTAAAAATTTAAAAGCGATAGACTCGCACACTTGAAGTCAACGTATCACAATACACTGCTTTTCAACAGAGAACGATGTGCTTCTTTAAGAAAATTACAATGAAAACAAACCTCAAAACTGAGTAGGAAGGGGGAAGTGCATACTGATAACAGAACACCTGTTCTAAGCGTGGGAAAGATTTCGTGCAGGGGAAACAAAACAATCATCAATACCGACCAAGATTTTGACGGTTCTGGGAATTTAGACTGAGTTTACAATGAAAACAGCAATGTTTGTTGTTAAGAGTTATTTTTATTTTCGTCAAAACTAATATTTTCTAAATATAATTTCGGTTTATTGTGCCCAATTGTGTCTAATGTATTCCACTTTTTTCAGTTATACAGACTCTATTTTCGCGTATTTAATCTTAAAGGTTTTGTGTAGCTATAAAGCTTAATTTGTTTGATTCTCTAATATATTTAGTATTATCTTATAAAAGTGTTTGTTTCACTTAAATTTAATACAAGTGACTCTAAAAACTTAAGTTGGGTGAAAACATATTTTTTCGTTAGTACAAAACTGTGATATGCTGCCGCAACTAATTTTAAGTACTGCAACTTTGGAAGAAATACAGATGATTAGTCGATTAATTACGACCAGAGCGCAAGTACAGTAATCTGTAATGACGAGAAGTATTTTAATAGTTAACATTTCCTACTTCTTCTCCAATGCTCCAAAATGACTCAGTTAAAAAATAAAAACTTGATTGAAATAGTACTAAACAGACGGAACGATAAACGATATTTTCAAAGTAAACTAAAGAAAGAAACCTTACAAGTAACGATCGAAAGTGCATCATATTTTCCGCCTTATTACATAAAATAACAATATTAAACTCGATTCGTTGTAGCTTCAATTAAATATGAAATAATTGAAATCCATATTAATCCTCTCTTATCCTCAAACCATATCTAGGAAGTAGTTTAAAATAATTGAAGAGGGCGGATTGAAACAATAAGTTGCATCGTGTAACTTTATATTTTAACTTCGCAATATTCTTGCATCATATTGCGAATTTTATTCACACTCTCAATTCCAATAAGAAAGCCCTGAAGTTATCACAAAACGATAGTGGTGAAAACAAGTTCTCAATTTGGAATAGAGGGTAGCGGAAAATATCTTAGCTGTAAATTTTATGTTTAAGTTTAATGAAGGTGCAATATGGTGAATACACAACTTTCTAATAATGTCTTTCTACAACTTACTAATATACACCAAATTTACAAAATCAGTCAGGTGTTTATATATTTACAAATACTTTATTTTAGCGCTGCAGATTACGCCCCCCGCCCCCCGTCCCGCTACCCGTCATAAGCGCCGAGCGCCGCCCCCCCAAAAGCGCCGCGCCCCGCGCGCCCCGTGCTGGAGCACGGCTCGCACTGCCCTAGAGCCGCTACTGAATACTCTCCAATCCAGTTAAATATAATGAAGGTGCAACATGGTGAATACTCAACTTTCTTCCCAATACGGTAATGCCTTTCAACAACTTAAAAATACTAATATAAAATCAGCCGGGTTAATATTACATATTTACAATTTATTTATTTTACAACTACGGATTACGCACTCCACCCGCACCCCGCGACCCGTCATGAGCGCCTAGCGTACCCCACCCCCCGAAAAATGTGCCGCGCCGTGCTGGAGCACGGCTCGCACTGCCCTAAAGCCGGTACTGATTATTACCATTTTATTTTAATTGATATAATTTTCCTTTTTATTACTGAAATGTCTTTAATTCCAAACGAAGTATTTTGTATCTTAGTGCCAATTTTTATCTTTAAAACCATAAACTATAACCAATTCAATGTTTATTAGTGATTGTTACATCGGGCTACTTTTCATGTTTTTTATTAACAGTTAAAATGTTGCAGTCTAACCTAATCCCAGAAATTCTGTAGCATATTACAGTACACTGTATACAATACCTATGTGCAATACAGTCGGGTTCTTACTTTACAACTCGTTTTTCTTCATCCCTTATACAACGTGATTGATAACTATATCTGAGTAATGATTCCATAATATTACACAATTGCAACGTTACTCTTCCGAAATTAAGTTATATAATATCTTAAGTTTTTACAACTATTATTTATATAATCTAATTTCACAATTATTATTTGTTCTTGGATCTATTCTTAATCTTTAAATAATCTCACATGTTTTATCATAGAGGGTACATTTTATATCCTACGGACATTTTTATTGACAACTACGTGAGAACTACATGAATTTTCTATGCATTCATACATTTTAATGTTTATACATTTGTTATTCATGCAAAATGGTCGAGGCAAACATTTTGAGTTCGGGGCTAAATCCAAAGTGAGATTCTCAAAGAGAATTTTAAAAGAATATAGAAGCAGTGAGGTGACAGCCAAGACATCAGCCTGCCTCCTGCCACTGGCGGCATCGGGAGTTACCGTTGTTCGTTCAACTTCCCCACGAATCCATGGATTCCCTTTCGGTTGGCAGTAATGCGAAAAACCGGTTTAGAGGGTGGCTCGCCTAGCGCGGCCACTTGTGAAAATTGAAACTACGTGGAGCTTTGTGGGACACAGATCGTTGTACTCCACTGTGGCCACGGACCTTTAGAGCCACCTTAAAACATAATGGTGGATGTTCCCCAACTACCTTGAGGCCGTCGATTAATATTTATTTGTTGTATAACTACATGCTTCATTCTACAAATATCTAAAGTCCAGATGAAAAATTAATTGTTGTAAATCAAGAAAACCTTTCGTGGAGGTTGACACGGTATTTAAAGTTATTCTTAAGTATTTGTAAATATACTAAATTACACTACATTTATATGTACGCAAATTATTATTTATAGTGGTTGATTTTAAGCGAGCTAATTATATATTTTTCTTAGTTGAATAAATTAATAGTTCATGAGTATTGATTTATAAATTATGTGTATTTTGCGTGGTTTTTAAATTATGATATCAACTAAAAATATCGTACTATCCCACCATTACTGACCACAAAATCTAAATCCAATTTATCCCGTAAAGTATCTATTTAACCAGATACTTTACCGTGCCAGTTAAAATTAAAAAAGAGGTGTAAACAAGAGGTAAAATGGTAAAATACTGTTCAGGAAACAATAACTGGCGCGTTATGGGAATTGGCCACTTAGAGCATCGCATCGCTTCGGCCGAAGATTCACTTGGCAGCAGACTTAAGACCTTAGAAGGATGGCTCTTTAACCCTTCCTTCAAGTTGCGCATGCGCACCCCCTTCCCATTACCACTCTTTGTTCCCCCTATCCTTGTTTACTCTGCACTGTCCGCGATATCTAGATGTATTTGTCGTTTCAACCCGACCAGCTGTTTTGCCTCTTCCCCTCCTCCTCCCTATACAATTATTATTATTAATTTGATTAAACAAATAAATAACTATACTAAAGATAAAAATATTTTTAAAACCTGCATCTTCGGAGTATTACATTTTAACATTGTTATTATTAGGTATTAATGCAAGTTCTTGAAATAATCATGAGAAATAAATTCAAAAATTACTTGAAAATCAATCAATTGCATAAGTTGCTAACTGATTAATTATATTGATTTCAATATAAATAAAAACTATTGGTTTAATTCATACAAACAACAAAAATCAAAGTTTTGTAAATACTATTCTTGTTGCATTGGGAGATTATTGTATCATTAATACAAAGTAAAATCAGATAACTTAAATAAAACTATGTATGATGTGAAACTAAAAGAAATTATAAATTAGAAAATTAGACCAATAAATACTGAAGATTAAAATCAAAATAATTCTAAAATTACTTAATTACATTACTAAATTCAAAATTGAAGTCCATAACAAATATTACAGTACATTTATTTAAACATATAAGTACCATGGAAAACTGAAAAATAAATAAATAAAGTAATAAAAGTAAGACAGTTTTATATAATGTTAATTTGCCTATATCATATTTGAAATAATTAGCTATTAACCTTATCAAAAAATAAATTTAGGTTATTGTTAATAATAAATTTTAGTTGAATTTTCCAAAACCACACAAGATAATCTAACATATAACAGATATATGTATGTACAAATTTCACAGCACAGTAAAAAATAACAAATTTATGCTACCATTTGAAATTTATCAAGTTAGTGGCTATTTTTGAATTAGTTTTCAACCATTTTTTAAACCTTTTTTAATATAATTTAAAAATTTAACTAGTATACTTCAATAACAATAATAATAATACATAAATAAAAGCAGTTTAATTTGAAATCATAATGGAGAACGAAAGCGATTTAAAAGATAGTATTCCTTTTCTCACTCTAGGAATGATGTTGACAAACAACTGATTTACAGCCACTCACCCTAGGAATATTGTTGACAAACAACTGATTTACAGCTAATTACCTCCCTCCCCCTTACCCTTCACGCTTTCCTAGTCTAAACCTTTCTTGTCTTCAAGGACATTTTTTGCGACCCTACCCAGCTACTCCCCACTCCCCTTGCACACATTTCTTATCTCCATTCTCTTTCAGCTATAAATAACACCTGTCAACGTCTCTTCCTACGAGTTTTGGGGCTTGTTTTCCTTAAAGGAAATGACTAGTTATAAATAGGAGTCGGTCTTATTTAAACCACTTATTTTGTTAAACATTGTTTAGCTTACCGGTATCTTTGTTTATTGTTTGAAGCAGTAAACTGTGCCGTACCGAATCTGTACCGGGGTTATGGTCTGTACCGAACCGATGACGGTAATTAGTTGTGTACCGTGCCGGTACCGTTTTTTCGGTGCACCGCAGACCCCTAAAAACTGAACCGTGATTTTGCCAAAAATAACCAGGAAAAACCGGGAAAAAACCGTGAATTTGTATATAATTGTAGAGTGGCCACCCTGTTAAAACATGTGGTTACGTGTCTACTTTGTTTACGAACTGACATGTGTATTGGAGAAAGGTAAGGGGCAATGGCTCCTTCAAGCCTGTAGTACAATCATAAATAAATGACATATAACATTTTAGTTATTCTTTATTTGATTAACAATGGGGCTGAGTATGCAGGTTTGCTGCAACAAGAAACACAAAGAATAGGTTTTTATGCAAATATCAATATAACTCAACTTGGTGACGTCACATACCAGGTGTCATTAAATTATTTTATTTATTTTTGTTACTAAAATAAGTCTTAATTGACATATGTATGGTTAAGGCTAGATACAATATTTGAACTAAATGAATAATTTATAATTTTGATGTTATTAATCTTGACCGTCATTAAAAAATCTTAAATTTTATAAGTATTTATATTGATAACTTTTTAGTGAATTTCCCCTATAGGGAAGAAGCTATTACCGTAGTCGGCATGGTAAGACCTAGGCCCGGGACCATCATAACTTTTCGTTTTGATGTCCCCAGACCCCAAAAACATCATTCGTTCGAAACTGTATATATATATATATATATATACATTAGTTGTAAGCATAATTTTAAAAACAGAGTACCCTTTTTGGTTTTAACATAATATGTTTTATTAGACGACTAGTTTCAAACCTTTAGGTCATAGTCATGTCTAACATTATTTTTGTAACCTCACATAGTTAAAAAAATATATATATATATGTGTGTGTGTCCTTGAGCACGATAACTCTCGTAAAAAATTATCCGATTTTGATCAAATTTGGTAAAAACGTGTAAAGCATCATTTATGACTCTAAGTTCGAAAACCAGCCAGGTCGCTCTATCCGAAGGGGTATTTTGGGGGAGTTTTGTACCCCAAAAATGGGTTTTTTGAATTTTTTACATATAATTTTGGAAAAAGTCAAATTTTAGTTTTTACCATTGGATTCAGCTTAAAAAAATACACAATTTGGTATTTTGATCACTTCTCTACGTCAATTGGTTACCGAGATATTGAAAGTGCTAAACACAGTACGTTGTCTAATGTTATTCTTATGGAGGAAAATAAAAATTTTATATCTCGCTTCTTTATGAACGTATACTGACGAAACTTGGTATACGACTTCATCTGGTTGTGGACCATTGATATTTGCTCAAAAAACAATTCTTTACCAATGGCTCCCTCAGCAGCAAACCTGCGTACTCAGCCCCATGTTATTCTTATGGGGAATAAGTAACGTGTTATCTTCCTTCATTATGAAAATAAATTAATGAAATTTGGTATATGGCTGTACCTACATGAGTTATATTGATATTTGTATAAAACCCCATTTTTTGTGCTCCTTGCTTCAGCAAACCTGCATACTCAGCCGCCATGTTATTCTTATGGAGAACAATTAAAATGGCATAAATCGTTTATTTATGAATGTATATTGATGAAACTTGGTATGTGGCTTTATGTGGTATTAATATACATATATATGCATTGGAAATTCGCTGAATACGCAGGTTTGCTGCTACGGGGGTATTTTAGACTTGCTTTGAATCTTCTTCTATATATAATTCCGTAAGTCAAATTTTTGTAAAGAAATTGTGAGTGACTGGATGGCCGTAGAAGGATGGGAGGGGTATCATTTTAAAGGTCTTGACGTGAATTTTGAGGGAAAACTATTCATTTTTCTTATTTTTTTACCATAAATTCGCAACAGAATAAAACTTTTCCCATTAAAACAACATGGGGTTTAATTTGTTTAAAACGTCTGCTTTGTTTACATTAAAACATATGATTAAGTGACTACTTTGTTTGCGAACTGACATGTGTTCCTACTTGGAGAAAGGTTAATTAGGGGCTATCGCCCCTTCAAGCCACTAGTTTGTTTATATTTGTTGTATTTTTGATTTATTTCCTATCGGTGAGTTGACAACACTGTTCCTGCAACTGTCATAGGCTGTCCGGCTGATGCAATCCTTTGTTGTTGTCTCCCGCGCAGACAGTTTGTTTACGTTCATTAGACAATAGACAAATCCTTTATTTGTGGCAATTATTTTACAAGTTCTCCATTTCAGGAGCGCTTATGGAAATTACAATATAATTTTTAAAATACCCCCGCCGCAGCAGACCTGCATACTCAGCAAATTTCCAATGCATAATATATGTCTTAATACCACTAAAGCTGCATACCAAGTTTCATAAAAATATATTCACAAATAAGCAATATATACAATTTTAATTATTCTCCATAACAATAACATTGGGGATGAGTACGCATGTTTGCTGCTACGGGTACTGTTGGATATATTTCTTATTTTACCATTTATTTTCCCCATATTTCCATTTTTCAATACTTTAATTTCAAATAATAATCCACAGCCCAAGTTATATTTCTTCTATAGTCACTCCTTGCGATAAGGAAGGTATGCGGCCTTTGTACTTGGTGAGTCTGTACAGGTGAGTCTGTCCTTGGTCACAACTGCAGCCACGACCATGACATCACCAGTACAACTCCTGCTGCCAGTGGCCACGTCAAGTCAAGTGTTTGGTGATAGTACAAGTGTGAATGTCAGTCAGAGTGATGAAATGTTCAGTGTTGATGCCGGGGAGTCCCTTGCCCCTACTTTAAACTGCTCTCCAATCCAAACAACAAACGCAACTTAAAAAACAATCCATATACAAAAAAGACAAAAAATGTAAAGATTTTTCATCAGAATATTCAGAAGCTAGAGTCTAGAATTGAACCTTTGCAAATTGTGCTTGAATAAATTAATCCTGAAATAATTGTTTTATCTGAACATGATATGAAGGATCATGACATTGAGAGGCTCAACATTAATAATTATAAAGTTAACTCTTATTTTTGTCGTAATTATTCAAGTAAGGGAGGTGTCATGATTTTGAGTAAAGAGCATGTAAAGTGGGCGCAGGTGGCTACTCCTAATGTGAATTGCATTTGTGAAGAAAAGCAATTTGAATTCTGTGCAACAATGTTTATTATTGGATGTGTCAGATTTATTCTGGTGGGCCTGTATAGATCACCTAGTTCTGATGTAAATATATTTTTAGATAGGTTAGGCATACTCATTAATGAAATAATGAAAAAATCACCAAATATTGTATTAGCTGGAGACATCAATATTAATGTTTTGAGAAAAGATAATCAACATAGAAAATTACAAAATCTGTTGAAAAGCTTTAATATGCATTATGTGGTTGTTTTCCCACAAGAATATTTGGAGGTTCAATATCTGCTATAGATAATTTTTTAACCAACTTCAGAAAAGATCGAATACTAGTGAGTGGCTTAATAACTTTACTATCAGACCATGATGGTCAGGTCTTAGAACTTCTGAATTTAAGTAAATCAGAAGGGGGACAAAATCAATTAATTGAATTAAGGAGAGATTTCTGTAATGAAAATAAGGAATTATTTAAAAAGATGCTGGAGAAAGAATCATGGCACCCTGTGTATGAATCTTTAGTCAATAACAAATTTGATACATTTATCAGCATTTTTACAAATTACTATAACTCTGCCTTTCCCAAAAAATATTTCAAAATTAAAAAAAGAGCTAACAATTGGCTTAATCAAACATTAAAGGATGAAAAAAAAACAAATTATTAAATTGCTTAAGAAGGCGAGATCAACAAATGATTTAGAATTAATCAAACTGTTTAGGAGGAAAATCAAATTATTCAAAGGAAATGTAATGATAGCAAAAAAAACATACTTTAATAACAGGATTAAAAAGTCTCAAAATATAAATAAAACCACGTGGAGTATAATAAAATCTGAGGTGGGAAATAAGGATAAAAAATTAAATAACATTGAAATAAGAGGAAACGATGATAAAATAGTCAATGACCCTATTGAGATAAGTAACATATTTAATGAATACTTTATAAACTTAGCACAAATCAAAGATAGAGTTCAAAGCACTAATTTGGATGAAATGAACGCCTTGCATAATATTGATGTGACCAGCTCAGGTAGTTATAGTATACGGAAGTTATTTTACTTAACAGAAACTAATGAAAAAGAGGTGATAAAAATCATCAGCTCTTTAAAAAATAAATCTTCATGCGGGTATGACGACATACCAATAAGCATAATTCAAGAATTTAAACATTACATTAGTAAAGTCCTAGTTCATTTAATAAATTCTTCTTTCATTTGTGGGGAATTTCCCAGCAAATTAAAAATTGCTAAAATTATTGCAATTCCTAAGAAAAAGTCTCCCACTAACATTACAAATTATCGGCCAGTTTCACTGTTGCCTTCAATATCAAAAGTTGTTGAAAAAATTGTATACAATAGGTTAGAATATTTTCTAGAAAGTAACAAAATTTTACATGACGTTCAACATGGCTTTAGAAAACAAAAATCAACGATTACAGCAGCTGTAACGTTTATTGAATCAATCATAGATTCAATAGATAAAGGAGATAAAGTTATTGGAGTCTTTATGGATCTGTCAAAAGCTTTTGACAGTGTTAATCATTCCTTGTTATTATCAAAATTGGAAGCAATTGGTATTAAAAAGAACTCACTAAACTGGTTTAAATCTTATTTGACGAATAGACAACAATTTGTACAGGTAAGTAATATTTCAGCCGAAAATTATGTAGTTAAGTACAACTCAGATTTAAAACCAATTGAATTTGGAGTGCCACAAGGATCAATTCTTGGGCCTCTTCTTTTTCTGTGCTACCTAAATAACATGGAAAAAAGTCTAAATTTTTTTCCGGCTTCAGCTCTTTGTCTCTATGCTGACGATTCAAATTTAAAGATATCAGGCAACACGTTAGAAGACATCGAAATTTTAAGTTCAATTGAACTAGCTAATTTAGATCAATTCTTGAACAATTACAACTTAAAATTAAACTCTGAGAAAACTAAATTTATAAATTTTAGGACAAAACAATGTAAGCAAATTGTAAATCCAATTATTGAAATTGACAACAAAAATATTGAAATAATAGACCAAATGAAGTTTTTAGGTCTGGTGGTTGACAGCAACCTGTCATGGGACAACCATGTGGTTTCTGTTTTAGGTAGAATAAATTCCGGTTTATTTGCAATTAGAAAAATGTCTTCTTTATGTAGTCTTGACAGTTTAAAACTTATATACTATTCTCACATACAATCCCATATTGCATATGGAATCTGTCTGTATGGCGCTACAAAAAAAGAAAATTCAAAAGATATTTTAACTGTGCAGAAAAAGGCCATCAGAGCTATTTTAAAGCTTAATTTTGACGAGTCTGTAAAAAAGTATTTTAAAGAGTTAAATTTCCTAACTGTTCATGGTCTCTACGCATTAGAAACAATTATGTTTACTAAATATAATAAGTCAAATGAGTCTCAGTTTAGCCTTGTTCATCATAAATATAATACGAGAAATAAAAACAATTTTGCTTCTGAGCGTCACCGTTTGGAGCTGTTCAAGAAAAAAACAACATATGCAGGGAAAAAACTGTTTGAAAAACTCCCAAAAAATATAAAAAGTGAAGAAGATTATATGAAGTTTAAAACTAAATTGAAAGAATATTTGATTAATATAATACCGTATTCACTCGAGGAACTTCATGTTTGACTCTGTTAAATGACTGTTAGATGATGTATAGAATGGGTTTTTTTTGTATTAGATTTAGGTATTAGAGAAATGACACTATTCACTGTACCAATGTACAAACAAAAACATGAATAAAGAATTATTGTCTATTGTCTATTGTCTACTCTAAGCTTGTTGTCCATGCAAACGACACAGACCACTGCCGAATGCCGCCGGCAAACCTTCACCCGCTTACCGCTCCGCATCTTAGCATTGTGCTACCCGCAACTTAATACCTATACTTTCAACCTTTTATTAATCAGTCATTGTAAATAGCTAAAGCTAAAGAAAGCATTTTTGTTCGGTTTTTTATGAGAAGAAGTTTATTGCTTTGAACTATTTTCGATCGCGCTCACGGACAATGTTTCAAGTGCAGTGCAAGTTTTAACAATTCAATATGGACATGGACTAGACATTGACGCCGCTACGGGATCTGCTCAGGTGGGGTACCCCAAACTACAAAATCACATCACCCAAGGTCTGTGACAAATATTTCATTTTTGAACTTTTATCAAGACAGTAAAAATAATTTAATTTTAAAGGCATAATGACTGATTGATTTCCAAACTTCTAGCGGCCATTTTCAACTAGCTATTTTCATATTTTCACAGTAATTCCCTTTAGCAAAAAAATTGTTTTTTGAGCAAATATCAATCGACCACAACCAGATAAAGCCGAATACCAAGTTTCGTCCGTATAAGTTCATAAAGAAGCGAAATATAATTATTTTCTTATTCTCCATAAGAATAGCATTAGACAACGTACTGTGTTTAGCACTTTCAATATCTCGGTAACCAATTGACGTAGAGAAATGATCAAAATACCAAATTGTGTGTTTTTTTAAGCTGAATCCAATAGTGGAAATTAAAATTTGATTATTTCAAAAATTATATGTAAAAATACCCCTTTAGATAGAGCGATATAGCTGGTTTTCGAACTTAGTCATAAATGTTGCTCTACACGTTTATACCAAATTTCATCAAAATCGGACCTTTTTCACGAGAGTTATTACACCCTCGGACACATATATATATAATATATATATATATATATATATATATATACAGTTTCGAACGAATGGTGTTTTTGGGGTCTGGGGACCTCAAAACGAAAAGTTATCATGGTCCTGGGCCTAGGTCTTACCATGCCGACTACGGTAATAGCTTCTTCCCTATAGGAGAAACTCCCCAAAACTATTATTATTGTTGTTGCAGTCCGTCCGATTTTATATTTAA
This sequence comes from Allygus modestus, assembly GCA_963675035.1. Lineage (NCBI taxonomy): Eukaryota > Metazoa > Arthropoda > Insecta > Hemiptera > Cicadellidae > Allygus > Allygus modestus. The sequence continues at coordinate 103,312,915 of OY776114.1, forward strand.
ATATTTTAGTCCAATTCTTCCATGAGCAGCACATCCTTAATACTAGATAAATTTAATCTCTGTAAAACAATTTGATTCATTGTGCTATGTAAAAATGCAATTTTGGTGGAGAATAAATGTTCAGTCAGTTGTTTAGAGTCAGTCAGACTTATATTTCTGTAATACTACTACAGGGTGTCCACAGACCGGAAATTCCAGGAAAATCGGATAATTATACTGGAATTTTGACGAAAAATCGTTAATTTAGTTTAAAACGCCTTTTTCGGCCGTTCTCGTTCATTCGGCTCGGTTGACGTTTCCAGCCAATAAATCAAGTTTTGGTTGTCATTTTCAGCCGATATGAAACGTTGACGACTGTCATTTCTGGCCATTAAATGCAGCTAAATTCCTGTTTATAACCCATCTGACGCGAAAAAATAGCGTTCTTTAGCTATAGAACGGGGTCGAATCGCCGATTGTATTTGTAAAAATATGTTCCGGTTGTCATTTGGGCGGTTTGTCATAAAACGGGATCCGGCTTTATTTTTCGCTGGGAAAATGAGATCTGATTGCCAATTTTTATGATAAATCACGGTTAGATTGTGATTTTATGCAGATATTGAGGCTCGGTCGTCATTTTCGGTCAATTAACACGTTGCGGCCATCGATTTCGGACTTCAAAATACAAGGAACGGTTGTTTTCGGCAAATATAATGAAGTGAAATTGCCTATTTTGTTTGAAAAAATAACTTTTAGTAATTTTTTTTGTAAAACGCAGTCTGGCAATCTTTTTTGGCCGGTAAAATGCGGCCCTTAATTTGATTGTGATCAATGTTTTTGCCCTATAAATCGCAGTATGGGATTGTTGGTCAATTGCCTTTTTTGGGTGCTAAAACAAGGTTATATTGCTATTTACGTGGGTATTATGCGGCTCGCTTGCCGCTTGAGGACAATAAAACACAGTCCAGTCCATTATTCCTAAAAATATTCAGTCTTTTTTACCACCAATTTGCGGCAAAATTTATGTTTTTACCAATAAAACACGGTCAAATCTCTGATTGTACCCGATAAAATGCGTTTCGGACTTCACTTTTGGTATGTAAAACACGACCCGGCTTTAGTTATTGCCGAGAAAATGCGGTCCGATTGCCGTTTTTGAGCGATTAAGTACATTCCCGGCCTAAAATACGGTTTGCACTCAATTTTCTGCCGATAACAAACTTTGCAGACGTAGTTTTTGGCTAGTAATATTGCTGTAAAATTGCCGGTAAAATTATCAATTTTGGCTGATAACACGCGCGGTCAGTAAATTTGTCTATAAGCACAGTTTGACCGTTTTCAGGCCAAAAATGCGGTTCGATTGACGTTTTAGACGGCAAAATGAGAATATATCCCTAGTAGCACAAATCGTTGGGCCAACGTTGGGAAATGGTTGGCACAGTTCGTTGGCCAACGGTAAGAAATATCCGTTGGCGCACCGTTGGGCCAACGTTGTATTTCCCAACCAATTGCCAACAATGCCAACCAACACCCAACCAAATGCCAACCGTTTATAATTTTGTATATAAATGGTTATTTTGTACTAAAAAAAACACAATTTCACATTGAATTTGCTTAGTAAACCAATAATATAAATTTTATAAACGATTTGAATAGCAAAAATATTGTCTCCTGGTCGAGTCTTGAACCTACGACCTTTGACTTACTGTATACTCGCCTTAACCCTCGCGGCCACTCTGACTTGTGTATGTGAATGGAAGGACTAGGATTTAAAAATTACCAATAGTGTACACCTACACGACTAGGACAATGGACAATAATTCCTTTAATTCTTATATAAATTAATCTACTTGCGCAAATCACTGTAATACGAGAATAAAAGTTGGAAAAATATAATTTGGTTCTTTTAGCGAATTCCCCCTATAGGGAAGAAGCTATTACCGTAGGTCTCATGGTAAGATTTAAGCCCGAGACCATGACAAATTTTTTTTGGTCCCCAGATGACTAAAACACTATTCGTTCACATTTATATATATGTATCCGTGAATGCGATAACTTGAGTAAATAAACGGTATCAGGAAACTGACACATACTTTCTCCCTTTTAGCCCAACTTTAATGAATTAATTAATTTTTATTTACTGAATATAGAATACAAAGCACGGTCAAATGTACAGAAAATCTTGTAAACAAGTTGTTTTAAAAAACATCCACCCAAATCCCTGCTTTGGAGACACTACAGAATCCATTGCTGCACTCGTGGTTTTAAGAGGGGAAATGCTCCCTATTCCCCCCCAGGGTTATTAAGGGGCAACATATTTCGAATTTCCTCTGTTGGTCAATACTAACTTGACAAGCATATCAAGTTTGAATGAAATTGATCAGTAAATAAGAGAGAAATAGTAATTTTTTTATTCCCCATAAGAATAACATGGGTACAACGTACTGTGTTTACCGCAAAATGAAAATTTCAATTTTCTCCGAAACCAGCAACTGTAGAATAGTAATTCAAAATACTAAATTATTTAGTTTTTTGAGCTCTTTTTAATGGTGAATAGTAATATTTTTTTATGTTTATGTCTTTTTATGAAAAATCCAAAAAACTGAATTTTTGATGTTTTAAGTCCTGTAATTTCTGAACCCGAATTTTTACAGGAATGCGGGGGGTGCCATTTTGTTGTAAAACTAAAGTTCTACAAACGACTAAAGTTTAATCAAAATCGTTAGAGCTGTTTTTGAGAAATTTGGATTTTTCATGTTTTTTGGCGGTTTTGGGGGGATAATTACCCTTAAAAATCAAAAATTCAAAAAATGAAAAAAACGTCTGGAGATATCGTGGATTAGTACCTATATGCCAAATTTCATAAAAATCGGCCCATTGGTTAAGGCTCTAGCTCTGTACACATCCACACAAACACACACACACACACACACACACACACACACACACACACACACACACACACACACACACACGGACACACACACGGACACACACACACACACACACACACACACACACACACACACACACACACACACACACACACACACACACACACACACACAGACAGACATCACGTAAAAACCACTTTTTTGGGTTCAGGGAGCACCAAAACAAATATTTCCACTAACAACTCAAATTTGAAAATTTTTACGAAAACAATACTTTCTCCATATACTATGTATAAGGGGAGAAAGTAAAAACGTCCGATTTCGATGAAATTTAGCTCAAATGTGTAAAGTGACATTTATGACTTTAGTTCGAAAACCAGAAAAATCGGGCCATGGGAAGGGGGGTTTATGGGGGTTTTAAATTTTCCAAAAATCAGTTTTTTGCACTTTTTACCCTACAAATTTAAAAACACTTAATTTTGGTTTAGACCATGTTATAGAGCTTAAAAAAACAAATAATATGGCATTTTGAATTATTAAGCTAGGTTAAGTGGTTGCGGAGAAAATCCAAAAAAACCTGCTCATAAAATCTCCTATGTTAATCTTATGGGAAAAAGGTTTTTGGCTTTTCCTAAGTTAATTTTAATGTAAACTTCACATTTGCTTTTACCAATCAACTCAGCTCCATAAAACAATCATTTTGGTGTTTAAATTGTGATTCTACGTCCAACCGTTGCAGAGATATTCAAAGTGCTAAACACAGTACGTTGTCCAATGTTATCCTTATGGAGAATAAATAAAATTTGATATCTCCATTATTAATGAATGTATATTGATGAAACTTGGCACGTGGGGTCACATAGTACTGGTTTATTGATATTTGCACAAAAATTGATTTTTTGTTGATTATCCCCGTAGCAGCGAACCTGCGTACTCAGCCCCCATGTTATTCTTATGGAGAAAAAGTAAAATGTAATATGACTCCCTTAATTATGAACATAAATTTTAAAAAACTTGGTATGTGGCTTCACCTTGTTGAGTTATATTGATATTTGCATAAAACCCCATTTTTTTAGTTCCTTGTTGCAGCAAACCTGCTTACTCATCTCCCATGTAATTCTTATGGAGAATAATTAAAATGTTATATAGTTTTTACTTATGATTGAATAGTGATTAAACTTGGTATGTGGCTTCACCTAGTTAAATTATATTTATATTTGCATAAAAACCAATTTTTTGTGTTCCTTGTTTCAGCAAACCTATGTACTCATCACCAATGCTATTCTTATGGAGAATAATTAAAATTGTATATATCGCTTATATATGAATATATTTTTATGAAACTTGGTATGCGGCTTTATATGGTATTAAGACATATATTATGCACTGGAAATTCGCTGAGTACGCAGGTTTTCTGCGACGGGGGTATTGTTCTGTATACATCAGTTTTACCATTATAACTCTTAAATAATTCCATATTTTGTTATAGTACGTTATTTGTTTGATAAAGACAGGAACCAGATGGCATTGCATTTTATATATAAGATTTTGTAAACATTCAAAAATATGTTCAACAATAGACATTTACACTCCCACGAAGAACACTCATGAAGAACCCAAGCTAGATTTACCCCCTTGATATCTCTAAGTTTAATTCGCTAGTTTGTTTTGATATAATTTCATTTCATGTACAAATAAAAGTTTTATTGTTAATTGTAACTCCCGTCTCATCATTTCGCAAGTTTAAGACATAAATTAGTCCCGCAACAACATGGTCCTTCGAGTCGCAGATCAAGAATGAAGCTCTTTTGGTTACAGTCTACGCTCCACACACGAGGTAAAATGGACGCAGTTTTTAACCAATATGCATTGGAAGTTTGAAGACATCAAAATTGTTTGAAACTCAAAAAGACATTTTAATTATTACCTTATTTATTATTCTAAAGAAATTTAATATTATTGTTTAATATTTTTAAATAGTTACAAACATATGTTTACGTAATTCACAGGATTGCTGTTGGTAGCGCTATTGTAACAATGCCATCTGTTACACTTAAAAAAGTAACCTGGGAATTTAAGCAGACGTCTCACGTCTCACACCAGTCTGAATAGTATCTAGGCAATTTAAGTCAATCTCAAACCGTTTAGGTAAAATCAAAACTAATATAGAAGCATTAGATTCTGTATCTGATAGTAACACTTTGTCCCCTGAGCAAATAAATAAGTTAGAATTGTTTAGTTAAGACTACTTTAAAAATGTTGTCCTAGCTGATCCAACATTTCATGTCCCTAGTAAGGTAGATATGCTTATAGGTGCTGATCTATTCTCTAAAGTAGTCACAGGAGACCGCATCATAGTAAATAAAGACCTCCCTGCCGCCATGAATTCTGTTTTTGGATACCTTATCATTGGCTCTGCCCCAACTCTTTCTTCTGTAGCTCCATATAACCGAGACCATTACTACAATGGTATAGTTTCTTTGCTGAGTACCCAAGATATCGACTTACATAATTCGCTGCAGAAATTTTGGACTCTAGAGGAACCCCCACAAAAACACCATGTCTCATCAGAAGAAGAAATCTGTGAAAATCACTTCCTCAACACCTTTTCTAGGAATTCTGAAGGACGTTATTCAGTTAGGCTACCCATCAAAGAAAATCACCCTCCTCTTGGTGACTCATCCATTTGTGCTAGGAATAGGTTTTTCTCTCTTGAAAGTAAACTCCAAAATCAGCCTGAGATAAAAGCTGAATATACTAAAACCATAAATGACTGTTTGTTATCAGGACATATGGAATTAGTTAATACCCCACCAATGAATGATGGTAAACAATTTTACTTACCTCACCACGCTGTTGTCAAAGAAGAATCCTCAACCACAAAACTTCGCGTAGTGTACGATGCTAGTGCTCGCAGCTCCTCAGGCGTCTCGCTCAACGATATTTTACATACAGGCCCCAAACTACATAATGATCTCAATGATATTCTGTTGAAGTTGAGTTCCTCTCCTATAGTTTTTTCATGTGATATTAAACAAATGTTTAGACAAATAATGATCCATCCAGAAGATAGGAATTACCAGATGTTGTATTGGAGAGATAATAAAGACATGCCTCTTTCAGTTTATCGCTTAACAACTATTGTTTTCGGATTCAGCTGTTCACCCTATCTAGCTCTAAGGACTCTCCGCCAGCTCACGGTAGACGAAGGCAAGAACTACCCACTAGCCGCTGAAGCATTAAACAAACAGGTATATCTAGATGACCTAATTTTAGGTGCAAACAACACAGAACAGGCATTGGTCTTAAAAGATGAGGTAGAACAACTTCTCTTGAAAGGAGGTTTCGAACTTAGGAAGTGGACTAGCAACTGTCCTGAACTCATGGAAACGTTTCCAGACACTCATAAAGAAACTCCTCTGTACTTTAACTCTTCTGATCAACCCTATTTTAAAGTGTTAGGTATTAAATGGTCGCCAACCTCTGACAGCTTCTCGTATCAATTAAATATTCCTGACACTCCCCCCACTAAGCGAGGTATTCTCGGAACAGTTAGCAGAATATTTGATCCTAGTGGATGGTTGACTCCAGTCACCCTCTGGGTAAAAGCTCTTATACAAGTTTTGTGGGTATTAGGTTTGTCATGGGATGCAAATGTCTCCCCAGATCTAAGTGGAAAATGGCAGAAGTTCATTAAACAACTTCCACTCCTAAGCGAACCTAGCTTACCAGGTATGTTTCCCTAGCTGATGCTGTTCATATCAGTTTACATGGATTTTGTGATGGTTCGGAAACAGGCTATGGTGCTTGTGTTTATTTATGATGTGTAAATTCTCTTGGAGAAATAAATGTTCACCTGCTGATTGCTAAAGCGCGGGTCGCTCCACTCAAGAAAATTTCTATTCCCAGACTTGAGCTTTGTGGAGCTCAACTTTTGTCCAAAATTCTAAACTATTGTAATTCTCTACTCTCACAGAACTACCTAGTCAATGAAATTCATGCGTGGTGTGACTCATCCGTTGTTCTTTCATGGATACAAACTGTACCATACCGCTTAAAAGTTTACGTTGCCAATCGGGTCACAGAAATCCAGGAATTGACACCCACTCACATTTGGAAACATGTCTCGACTCATTGTAATCCAGCCGATATTGCTAGTAGAGGTACTCTCCCGTTATCCTTGAAAGACAACAGTTTATGGTGGAATGGTCCTGAATGGCTTTCTCTGACGTCTGATTTATGGCCTATACCACAATTTCACCCTCTGAAAGAAACAGATTTGCCTGAACTAAAATCTGAACCCCTCCATGTTTTAACAACTACTATAGCGCCTGATTTTCTTGCTAAGTTTTCGTCATGGTCTAAACTTCAAAGAGTAATGTGCTACATATTGCGTTTCATTAATGGATGTAGGAGAAAACTTAAAGAAAATGGACCTATAACATCATCAGAACTAAAGAAAGCTACAAATGTAATTTGTAAAGTAACACAGCAATCTCTCTTTCAACAAGATATACCGCTTTTAAAATCTGGCAAACCTTGTTCATTGCGTTTACAACGACTCGCTCCCTTTGTCGATGAAGATGGTCTCATAAGGGTTGGAGGTCGTACTCACCACAGCAACCAACCTTACGCTGCTAAACACCCCATACTTCTTGCAAAGTGTCACATTACAAACTTGATAGTTGATAATTTTCACTTAAAACATTAGCATGCTGGCCCAGTCTTTCTCCAATCCATCATTTCTCAAATGTTTTGGATAATTTCCTCAAGAAATATTATAAGACAGCGAATATTCAAGTGCATGAAATGTTTTCACACTAAACCAAGGTCGGTTCAACAGAAGATGGGAGATCTTCCTGCAGCAAGGTTACAGGCTGTGCGACCTTTCTTTAACTGTGGAACAGACTACGCTGGACCGTTTCTGGTAAAACCCCACTCATTGAGAAAAATTCAAGTTATGAAAGTGTATTTGTGTATTTTTATTTGTTTTGCCACAAAAGCTATCCATATAGAAGTGGTAACGAGCCTCTCTACCGAAGCATACATTGCTGCACTCACCCGGTTTGTTTCACGACGCGGCTTATGTGCTAACATATATTCTGATTGTGGTAGCAATTACATTGGTGCTTCGCATTCTTTAAGTAAGTTAATGAAACAATTCTTAAAACAAACTGAGGTAAAAAAGGAATTGGACAGTTTTGCTACGCAACATAACATCCGCTTCCACTTTATACCACCAGCGGCTCCCCATCAAGGTGGATTATGGGAGCGAGCAGTTAAAAGCGTCTAACACCATCTCACCAGAGTGGTAGGGAATCAAATATTAACCCTAGAGGAATTTATAACTTTGACTACTCGCATAGAAGCTATCTTAAATTCTCGTCCCCTAACGCCGATGTCAAACGACCCTTCAGATGTGAACTGCTTGACACCTGGTCATTTCATCATAGGTGCTCCGCTAGTCGCAATTCCGGAAGCTGATTGGAAGGATATTCCAAGTAATCGTTTGAATAGATGGCAACTGGTTCAATCACTTACACAAAATGTATGGAAAAGATGGAACAGGGAATACCTGTATACTCTCCAGCAAAGAACTAAATGGCTTAACCCCCAGACTAACATAAATATTGGCGAACTCGTCCTTATTCATGATCCAGACTTACCTCCTCTGAAGTGGAAAATGGGTAGGATAGTGAAAACGTTCCCAGGTAAAGACAGCTTAGTAAGAGCTATTGAAATAAAAACACAATCAGGAAAAATAATTCGTCCCATTACAAAAGTATCCCCATTACCCATGGAAGACTAAACAATGAACTTTCTCCCAACTTATTTATTTTGCTCTCTCTCAATTTGCTTATTTTGTTTTCTCACTTTATTAATTTTTTTTGTTCAATTTAAATGTTCCTTTAACTAATGATTTTATTATTTAGTGAACCCCACAGTGGTTCACGGGCGGGGGTATGTTCTGTATACATCAGTTTTACCATTATAACTCTTAAATAATTCCATATTTTGTTATAGTACGTTATTTGTTTGATAAAGACAGGAACCAGATGGCATTGCATTTTATATATAAGATTTTGTAAACATTCAAAAATATGTTCAACAATAGACATTTACACTCCCACGAAGAACACTCATGAAGAACCCACGCTAGATTTACCCAAGGTTGGTAGAGCTTTCAGACAAGGTGTGCTGATTTACATAAGAGCAATGTTCGCAGCAAAGAGGTCTTACGAGGTCGTCCAGCTGATTCATAAATCCACAACATACCATAAAGTGTAGCCAACCTTACAGAGTATAATATTGGTACAGTTACAGTTAGTTTTAAATAGCCACTGGACAGTGGACTTTCGGTACATGACTTTTACGTATTTACTTGAATAATGTTAATTAGGTAATTGTTATTACAATCGTAGAACAAATTGAATTAAAAGCCGTTGGTATTTAGAACTGTTTACAAGAATAAGTGTCCAAGAATTAAAAAATAACTAAGTTAACTAGTCAATCTTGTCTAAGTTTAATAATTTGAAGCCTTTATTGTAAATGGAATTCATCTTAAACTTGATACCTTATATTAAACAATACAATTTATTGTTCATGGACATCGGGTAGTAATAAAAAATAATATTATTGTTATTATTAGGCCTTCCTTATTGTTTTAATAAATTGAGCTTATTCATTTTTCAAACTAGATTAAAACACGTTCCTTTTCACTGTTAGGTTTTGTTTTTTATATTCAGTGTAAGTTAATAATCAGAATAAATCAAAGCGATATATTATTAGTTTCATTAAATAACAGCTGATAAAAATATTCAAGCAGTTAAACAATGTCATTTTAACAACGGTGAGAAAAATATGGTACTCGTACGATAAATATCGTGTTTCCAGCAACACTGCAGATTGGATTGGTGATCACGTGACCTTCCACCTGTTTTTACGAGGTCTCTTCCGGTAAAGCAGAAATCCTTAAATAGATCGACTCAGCACACCTTGTCTGAAAGCTCTACCAATCTTGAGATTTACCCCCTTGATATCTCTAAGTTTAATTCGCTAGTTTGTTTTGATATAATTTCATTTCATGTACAAATAAAAGTTTTATTGTTAATTGTAACTCCCGTCTCATCATTTCGCAAGTTTAAGACATAAATTAGTCCCGCAACAACAGGTATTGATTTATATGTCAATTTTTGCTACGAAATATGATGAACTAAATTATGAGCAAATTAATATATATTTAATATAATTAGGTATAATAATAAAATAAATAATGAATATGATGTATACTATTATATATATACATTACTATTAATAATAAAATAATATAATATAGTATGATTTGCCAACCATAGCTTTTGATGGCTCAACGTCTGCTATGGTTGGTTTGGCAACGCGGGTTACCCAACGATTGGTTCGTTGGCTCAACGTCTCCTATTGTTGGATTTGCCAACGCGGGTTACCCAACGATTAATTCGTTGGCCCAACGTCTCCTATGGTTGGATTTGCCAACCGACCATTATCCAACCACTTATTCTAACCATCCCTACCATTCCCCATCGTTGGGCCAACGATGTGTGCTACTAGGGATATTGCTATTTTAGGACGATAATATACGTATCTCGGGTGTCTTTTAAATTTGTCGTTTCTCGGACGATAAAATTTGTTTCGATCTTAGTCTCGGTAAAATCTTCTTTTTCGACGATAACTTACTTTGATACTTCCGCTGGCGTGTTGGCCTTTGAATTGCGGTTTGGGTATAAACTAATGCGGTATTTTTGGCCGATAAGCTAAGTTCACTTCTCGTTTTCGGTCTAAAAGTTTCGGCGACCATGAAATGCGGTCAAATTGCTATTTTTTTATCCAAGATAACAGGTAAATTTTTTTATTTTGGTCCATGAATTATATACAGTCAAATTTTTAGGCCGATACACACATTTTGATCAATAAAACACGTTCGGCTATTTTAACGGCCGATAAAATTATTTATATGGAATTTTCAACAAATTCCCGGGGGTAATCTCCTGGACCCCCACCCCTAAGGGGTATTCCATACCCCCCCAAACCCCCAGAATTCCTCCTCCCCAACATGACTCCCTGGATCCGTCTCTGTCTTAGGTACTCTCTACGAGCCCGTTCTGTGCGGGCCCTCCAGCGGGGCTCGTACTGGAAAAGTTTACTTTTAACTCGGGCCTTATTATAATCCAACCGAATTCTACGAATGATATAACAACTGTAGGTCCTAACATGCTCACTAAATTACCTCCAAAGGAAATAAAAATCCTACACAACTCCCCACCCTTGCGGAGGCAATTACGACATAAGTATGACGACGACCCGGCCTTGATGACTGTGGAGAAGAGGACCAAGTTAAATGGGAAATTGGGGAGTTAGTTTATTTTTTAAAACATTTTCCTTGAATTTAAAAGAGGCGAAGCAACTATAAAACATTACCTGTTTAAAATCAACAGTCAATACACTCTCTATAGTACCTCTTTAAGTAATAAAGACATTTAAATGGCAAATGAGTTTTATTAAAACTCATTGAAATAAGTGTAAATACCCCCGTTGCAGCAAATCTGCATACTCAGCGAATTTCCAATGAATATATAACATAACAGATTAACACTTAACAGGATTCATAAGAAATATATTCACAAACAAGCGATATTAAAAATATTAATTATTCTCCATAAGAATAACATTGGGGATGAGTACGCAGGTTTGCTGCAACAAGGAACACAAAATAATGGGTTTTTATGCAAATATCATTAGAACTCATCTAAGTAAAGTCATATACCAAGTTTCATTCATATACATTTATAAGTAAGCGATATATAACATTTTAATTATTCTCCATAAGAATAACATGGGGACCGATTACCTAGGTTTGCTGCTACGGGAACCATACGCGTGAAAATTTTGTATTTTGTGCAAACAACGATAAACCCCAACCAGATGAAGCCATATACCAAATTTTGTCAGTTTATGTTCATAAATAAGCAAGATATACATTTTTTCTTTTTCTCCATAAGAATAACATTAGACAACGTACTGTGTTTAGCACTTTCAATATCTCAGGAACCAATTGACGTAGAGCAATGATAAAAATACCAAATTTTTTTTATGCTGAATTAAATGGTAAAAATTAAAATTTGATTTAAACAAAAATTACATGTGGAAACCCCAAAAAAACCTTTTTTGGGGTACAAAACCCCCCCAAAACCCCCCTTTGGATGGTGCGATTCGTCTGGTTTTCGAACTCGTTCAAATAAATGGTCCTTTACACATTTGTACCAAATTTCATTAAGATCGGACCTTTTTTACGAGAGTTATCGCGCTTACGGACACATATATACATATATAAAAATTTGAACGAATGGTGTTTTTGGTATCTGGGGACCTCAAAATGAAAAGTTATCATGGTCTCGGGCTTAAGTCTTACCATGAGACCTACGGTAATAGCTTCTTCCCTATAGGGGAAATTCGCTAAAAGGAATCAGAGTATAACATATAATCAAGACAAGAGATATATTATAGATACTTTTTATAAGTATTAAATAAGTATGTATACTTACACTAAACCATATCGTAAAACTACTGGACGAAATTGGACTGCTTAGATTGAAGTTTATATCACAATGAGTAGTGTTTTTGTATTCACTATTTATAGTACTCACCGTTCAAAGTACTTACCATTAATACCCATTTCCGTTTCTCTTCTACTGTTTTTACTTCCGCGGACAGATAAAGTGAATGTTATTGTTGGTGTTTAGTTTTGATTATTCTTTTATCTTGTGGTTCTTCCAAATTGGATAAAAGCGAACAGGAACAGGATTTTGTAAACACAGCGATTTATTAAAACCACTAATATGTCCGATTTTCAAGAAGGTGAAACCATTGATTTTGCTCGATTACTTGAAGAAATAGATGAGGTAAAACAACCAAAAGCCAAACTTATTTAGGTACCATCGAATCTAAGAAGATTTAGTAGTGATTTTGTGCTTCCGTTGAGCTTTTTTACCTTTATCTGTGTTTATTTATAAGCCTGCCTATGATTTATATTTAGCTAGGCGTAGGCCTGGTAATTAAATCTAGGTAGGCCTAGTCCTAGTAATTATATTTAGTTAGGCCTAGTCCTAGTAGGCCTAATTATATTTCGGTAGGTCTATCTAGTCGACAGAAGTTCTTTCCCTTCTGCTTCTGATATATCCTACAGGCCAAAATTCTCGGTTACACTAACTCTGCATATCTTTCACTTTTTGCCCTAATCCTTAGAGATTTGATACTCAGCACGGTGCAGTTATGATTAGGTAAAGTGACCAGACAGTCAGCGGGACTGACAGGGGGTGCAGTTATCTGAGCTACCATACTATCAAATGAAAATATTGAAGTTTTAACAATCAATATATATATATTGAATAATTAACCCATTGAGGTAGTAATTTTATTCTATTTGCAGTAGCCTATAACGGGAATTGATTGGTGCTGCACTCTAGTAGCAAAATATGTAACTAATGACCGCGGGCGTCTACGGTTCTATCCGCTAGGGGCGCGGACTGACTGAAAAACCTTAATATCGCCGCCAGGCCTTTGGTCGTGTTAGCTGAGTTGGCTACGTCGTGGAAACACCTTGGCCAGGTGGTGATACGATGTTTGTGGGTTCGATTCCCGCACACGACCAAAACTGACCAGTTGTGCAACTTCCAATGAGTTAACCGGTCTGTGGCAACGTTGGTGGGAGGGCCCAAGTAAAACAAACGGTGGCAGGCTTGCTTGGAAGTTGACGGGATCAGTTAATTCTTTGAGACTTGCACATGGTCAACACTGATTTTGCTAATTTTTACTTATGTCTACTGTGTGTGTGCCAATGCGACTCTCTAAACTGAAATAAAACAATATTTTAATTAAAATTCGCTATTAATCCATTTAAAAACACCAATTTTACACTCCAATTCACAGGTTAATGAAGTTACAAGTAAGGAACGAGACCAGCTCGTATGTCTACGCCAATGGGTTAAACTGCATTCGATTTTTAATAATCATATGTTTTTAAACATTATTAATTAAAAATGTTTATTTACATTTTACAATAAAGTAAATAAAAATAGAAGTACCGGTAGAACGTGATTGTGATTTTGTGAATTTTAGATATTTGTGTAAACATGTGTTTAATCCAATAGAAAAATGTGTTAGTTTTCTTCAAGACAAAGAACTAATAGCTAATAATCCAAATTGTGATGTGTGTGGAGGCAAAACAAAAATCAGTAATACGTGGTGAAAATTCGGTCAAATTTTGATGCCAAAAAAAGGTCAATGGCGAACACGATGTAAGAAGGAATGCTTTAGAAAACACTTTTTTCGAAAATGCCAAGTTTGGATTGATTAACATTCTAACTTTAGTTTAATTTTTTGTATAAATGTTGTAAATTATGATTTTTTAATAAGAGAAACAAGCACATCAACATCTAAAACCAGCAGGAAAACTATCACTGATTGGATGTCGTTTTGTAGAGAGGTCTGCTTTTGCTACATAGACAGAAAATTTGAAGAATAAGAGTAATCGATATATCGATTGTTAAAACTTCGATATTTTCATTCGATAGTATGGTAGCCCAGATACGGAACTGCACCCCTGACGGGTTCTCAACGGGACAGTCTCCTTTTTGGAGACTTGTCCGTTGTCCCGACCAGCCCTCTCGGGACGCCCATTTGTCCAGTTTTCGCTTAATCTATACAGTACCTGATTTGCTCTTTTATTAAAATCGGTTTTTCATCTTTAATAAGCTAACTTAATTTGTTAACTATGCGAATAAAATACTAAGTTAGGTCTATTGCATTGGAATCAATTTGGCCATGATTCCTTTTATTATATTCCTTTGTTGTCTCTAGCTTCCTAACCAGAAAACAAATTGATGTATCCAAGAACAAACCAAAAGTACTTACCAGTGGGTTTTGAGGAACTTCAAGAGTATACTTAATTTTTTTAGGCTCTTTGACTTTTCAATTTTTGAAAAATCAGCCAATAATAGTGATTTTGCTCCTAATTTCCAAAAAATATTCTGTGCTGAACCCCCAGACACCCCTCCCCCCGCACACCCTCCGGTTTAATGCGTCCCGTTTTCATTGTCTCCAAATCTGGTCACCTTAGGATTAGGTTAAGTTACATTATCATCGATTTATCATGATTTTACCATTGAATTTGCATTTATGAAGTTTATTTTTCCGACATTTGGATGGGGCTGGCCCCTCTCTTGATTTTTGGATCAGGAGTTGTATACAGTACTTTCTTGGCCTAGCCTACTTTTGTTACACTTCCATGCTATTTTTAATTACATAGCAAAGGAGGCTACGGGTAGGGCCTATCTTAAACATCAACATAGGTAGCAGTAAGTTTTATAATATATGTAGAAAAGTTTTCATTCTTACACATAGTTTTTTTTTTCAAGGACGTTGAAATTTATCTAAAAAATGATTAAGTGATACCATTTCATTAATAGGCAAGCACAAAAGTTTTTGTAGGTTCGTTTTTCTCAACGTGCCTGCATCATAGGATAAATTCATGCTTACCGTTAGAAAGCAGGTACCTATTATTGTTGTGAAGATTTGCAGAAACCCTTCATAATTTACTTTGGCCCTCAGGGTTATGTCCCACAGGCCTTCAAAGTTGAAATGTTAATCTAATGGAAGAACAGTAGGCCTAATCAATGAAATTGTATATTTTAGAGCCGTTAATATAATAACAAATGCTAGCACAACAGAAAGAAAAGGTGTTTCAGGCATAATGTAAATAAAAAGATTGCTAACATCCAGAATGGCAACGCCCTTCTGTCATCAGCTTTTCTACATTTACAAAATTAAATCTGGGGTTTTACTGGGTTTTAATCTGTATTTGACCACAACTTTTATTCATAACCAGTAGTAAAGCAAACTTTTGAGATGGTTCCAAACTGGACCCAGCTATCATTTGTCATTGGGCTAGTCAATGATGCTTTCTAAATAGATAGTAACAAGACCAGGGTTTGAACCGTTCCCTATCAAAACGTTAAAAAGTTCTAATGGCACAGATACACAAAAACAAAAACGAAACGAGTTCGCAAATATAACGCTGGCATGAGGGAAGTGAATTTCCATATTAAAAACTCTAACATATCAAATACCCCCGTAGCAGCAAACCTGCGAACTCAGCGAATTTCCAATGCATATATATGTATATTAATACCACATAAAGCCACTTACCAAGTTTCATCAGTATACATTCATAAATAAACGATTTATGACATTTTAATTATTCTCCATAAGAATAACATGGCGGCCGAGTATGCAGGTTTGCTGAAGCAAGGAACACAAAAAATGGGGTTTTATACAAATATCAATATAACTCATGTAGGTAAAGCCACATACCAAATTTCATTAATTTATTTTCATAATGAAGGAAGATAACACGTTACTTATTCTCCATAAGAATAACATGGGGCTGAGTACGCAGGTTTGCTGCTACAGGAGCCTTGGGTAAAAAATTGTCTTTTTGAGCAAATATCAATGGTCCACAACCAGATGAAGCTGTATACCAAGTTTCGTCAGTATACGTTCATAAATAAGCGAGATATAAAATTTTTATTTTTCTCCATAAGAATAACATTAGACAACGTACTGTGTTTAGCACTTTCAATATCTCGGTAACCAATTGACGTAGAGAAATGATCAAAATACCAAATTGTGTGTTTTTTTAAGCTGAATCCAATGGAAAAAAATAAAATTTGACTATTTCCAAAATTATATGTAATAAATTCGAAAAACCCTTTTTCGGGGTACAAAACCCCCCCAAAATACCCCTTCGGATAAAGCGATCTGGCTGGTTTTCGAACTTAAAGTCATAAATGTTGCTTTACACGTTCATACCAAATTTCATTAAAATCGGATAATTTTTACGAGAGTTATCGTGCTCACGGACACATATATATATATATATATATACAGTTTCGAACGAATGGTGTTTTTGGGGTCTGGGGGCCTCAAAACGAAAAGTTATCATGGTCCCGGGCCTAGGTCTTACCATGCCGACTACGGTAATAGCTTCTTCCCTATAGGGGAAATTCGCTAAAACTGTGTCAAAATATAAACTTATTCTAATTTGTATGGAAATCTGAAAACATCTAATGTTTTGGCTGTTTTGAAGCTCCTGATTCTATTTAGGCTACCTGCAATACTGGGAAACCAACATTGGGCATTATAAGGTTAGGAGAAGGTTCAGTCAGGACTGTAGTAGGCGTGGGGATGCTAAAACTACACCAACATATGAGTAACAGTCTTTTCTAATGTAAAATCCCCATAAGACAACGTACTCTGTTTAGTCAATATACATTTTATTTAATAACTTGGTAAATATTTGTGGTAGAATGATGAGGGAGGGCTTACAACTTTTGCCTCACTAATCTCCATCTTTTTGCATGCATTAATATTGTACATCCAGGACTTTTCTGACCCTTTTCTTGTCTTACTAATAATGGAAAGGAATAACCCTACCAAATTTGAAGTGTATCGGGCAAAAAATGTGAATACTAGAGAGTGCAAATATACACACATATATCATTTTTAACGACCCCCCAAAACGAGTTTAGGGAGTCATGTTAGGAACTTCTATGATGGTCTCTGGAGGCCTCAGTCACTCAAAGTTATCAACAGGTATGGTCACTGGCAGTTATGGTCAAGGGACCATCCAGTGGAGACGGATTGATTGAATACGGTCTACGGACTATATAATTACAGCTATCCCTAGTACACAAGACTGTACTAGACAATCTCGAGGGCTTCATGCCAAAAGGGTGTATCAACCAATTTGCCGATTTTGAACCATGACTCGTAAATAAATAAAATGTATATATTAATTAAATGCTACCTCAGTAATATCCCACTAAATCGATAAAAAATAACATATTAAAGTGTTATTGAGTGTACAGGTGGTTAACTAAAAACTATTTAAATTATTACAACAGTTTAATCAACGTAGTCCTGAAAATATGTGTTTTGGTGGATTCGCCCTTTTGGCATGAAGCCCTCCATGTATTAATAGTAAACAGTATCGTATAGTGTTTGTTTTTTTAGCGAATTTCCCCTATAGGGAAGAAGCTATTACCGTAGTCGTTATGGTAAGATCTAGGCCCGGGACTATGATAACTTTTCGTTTTGAGGTCCCGAGATGCCTAAAACACCATTCGTTCAAAACTGTATATATATATATATATATATATATATAGAGTGTATGTGTGTGTGTGTGTGTGTGTGTGTGTGTGTGTGTGTGTGTGTGTGTGTGTGTGTGTGTGTGTGTGTGTGTGTGTGTGTGTGTGTGTGTGTGTGTGTGTGTGTGTGTGTGTGTGTGTGTGTGTGTGTGTGTGTGTGTGTGTGTGTGTGTGTGTGTGTGTGTGTGTGTGTGTGTGTGTGTGTGTGTGTGTGTGTGTGTGTGTGTGTGTGTGTGTGTGTGTGTGTGTGTGTGTGTGTGTGTGTGTGTGTGTGTGTGTGTGTGTGTGTGTGTGTGTGTGTGTGTGTGTGTGTGTGTGTGTGTGTGTGTGTGTGTGTGTGTGTGTGTGTGTGTGTGTGTGTGTGTGTGTGTGTGTGTGTGTGTGTGTGTGTGTGTGTGTGTGTGTGTGTGTGTGTGTGTGTGTGTGTGTGTGTGTGTGTGTGTGTGTGTGTGTGTGTGTGTGTGTGTGTGTGTGTGTGTGTGTGTGTGTGTGTGTGTGTGTGTGTGTGTGTGTGTGTGTGTGTGTGTGTGTGTGTGTGTGTGTGTGTGTGTGTGTGTGTGTGTGTGTGTGTGTGTGTGTGTGTGTGTGTGTGTGTGTGTGTGTGTGTGTGTGTGTGTGTGTGTGTGTGTGTGTGTGTGTGTGTGTGTGTGTGTGTGTGTGTGTGTGTGTGTGTGTGTGTGTGTGTGTGTGTGTGTGTGTGTGTGTGTGTGTGTGTGTGTGTGTGTGTGTGTGTGTGTGTGTGTGTGTGTGTGTGTGTGTGTGTGTGTGTGTGTGTGTGTGTGTGTGTGTGTGTGTGTGTGTGTGTGTGTGTGTGTGTGTGTGTGTGTGTGTGTGTGTGTGTGTGTGTGTGTGTGTGTGTGTGTGTGTGTGTGTGTGTGTGTGTGTGTGTGTGTGTGTGTGTGTGTGTGTGTGTGTGTGTGTGTGTGTGTGTGTGTGTGTGTGTGTGTGTGTGTGTGTGTGTGTGTGTGTGTGTGTGTGTGTGTGTGTGTGTGTGTGTGTGTGTGTGTGTGTGTGTGTGTGTGTGTGTGTGTGTGTGTGTGTGTGTGTGTGTGTGTGTGTGTGTGTGTGTGTGTGTGTGTGTGTGTGTGTGTGTGTGTGTGTGTGTGTGTGTGTGTGTGTGTGTGTGTGTGTGTGTGTGTGTGTGTGTGTGTGTGTGTGTGTGTGTGTGTGTGTGTGTGTGTGTGTGTGTGTGTGTGTGTGTGTGTGTGTGTGTGTGTGTGTGTGTGTGTGTGTGTGTGTGTGTGTGTGTGTGTGTGTGTGTGTGTGTGTGTGTGTGTGTGTGTGTGTGTGTGTGTGTGTGTGTGTGTGTGTGTGTGTGTGTGTGTGTGTGTGTGTGTGTGTGTGTGTGTGTGTGTGTGTGTGTGTGTGTGTGTGTGTGTGTGTGTGTGTGTGTGTGTGTGTGTGTGTGTGTGTGTGTGTGTGTGTGTGTGTGTGTGTGTGTGTGTGTGTGTGTGTGTGTGTGTGTGTGTGTGTGTGTGTGTGTGTGTGTGTGTGTGTGTGTGTGTGTGTGTGTGTGTGTGTGTGTGTGTGTGTGTGTGTGTGTGTGTGTGTGTGTGTGTGTGTGTGTGTGTGTGTGTGTGTGTGTGTGTGTGTGTGTGTGTGTGTGTGTGTGTGTGTGTGTGTGTGTGTGTGTGTGTGTGTGTGTGTGTGTGTGTGTGTGTGTGTGTGTGTGTGTGTGTGTGTGTGTGTGTGTGTGTGTGTGTGTGTGTGTGTGTGTGTGTGTGTGTGTGTGTGTGTGTGTGTGTGTGTGTGTGTGTGTGTGTGTGTGTGTGTGTGTGTGTGTGTGTGTGTGTGTGTGTGTGTGTGTGTGTGTGTGTGTGTGTGTGTGTGTGTGTGTGTGTGTGTGTGTGTGTGTGTGTGTGTGTGTGTGTGTGTGTGTGTGTGTGTGTGTGTGTGTGTGTGTGTGTGTGTGTGTGTGTGTGTGTGTGTGTGTGTGTGTGTGTGTGTGTGTGTGTGTGTGTGTGTGTGTGTGTGTGTGTGTGTGTGTGTGTGTGTGTGTGTGTGTGTGTGTGTGTGTGTGTGTGTGTGTGTGTGTGTGTGTGTGTGTGTGTGTGTGTGTGTGTGTGTGTGTGTGTGTGTGTGTGTGTGAGCACAATAACCCTCGTAAAAATAATCCGATTTTGACAAAATTTGGTATAAATGTGTAAAGCAGCATTTATGACTAATTTCTAAAACCAGACAGATCAACCTATCTGAAGGGGTATTTTGGGGGGGTTTTGTACCCCAAAATTTTGTTTGAATTTTTTTACATATAATTTTTGAAAAAGCCTAATTTTAGTTTTTTCCATTGGAATCAGCTTAAAAAGATGTACAATTTGGTGTTTTGATCATTGCTCTATGTCAAATGGTTACAGAGATATTGAAAGTGCTAAACACAGTACGTTGTCCAATGTTATTCTTATAGAGAATAAGAAAAATTGTATATCTCGTTTATTTATCAACTTATCCTGAAACTTGGTATATTGCTTCATATAATTGTGGTCTATTGATATTTGCACTAAAAAACATTTGTTGGCCGATAGTTCCCGTAGCACCTGCGTACTCAGCCCCATGTTATTCTTATGGAGAATAAGTAACATGTTATCTCCCTTAATTATGAACAAAAATTAATAAAATTTGGTATGTGGCTTTACCTAGTTGAGTTATATTGATATTTGTATAAACATTTTTTGTGTTCCTGACTTCAGCAAACCTGCATACTCAGCCGCCATGTTATTCTTATGGAGAATAATTAAAAAGTCATAAATCGTTTATTTATGAATGTATATTAATGAAACTTGGTATGTGACTTTATGTGGTATTAAGATACATATATATATATGCATTGGAAATTCACTGAGTACGCAGGTTTGCTGCTAGGGGGGTATTATTATTTGTCTGTTCGTCTGCCCGTTTACTTCAAGTGACAAGAACTACAAATTGATGTGGCGATGAGCAACGGGCATACCAAACAGACTCATCCTCACGCACGGGTTTCACCTATGTGTGGATTTCTTTCATAAATAAGGAACAGTCTCATATGTAAATGATGTATTTTTTGAAATAAAATGGTTATGATTTGATTCGAACTGCTAGTGTAGTCATGACCTTCCTTACGAAATCCAAGCCTTATCGGGGCTTGGACTTTACCTCTGGAAAAAAGTCATCTATGATCGGTTTATGAGATACTTAATTTTTTTATTTGTGAATAGGTAATGACAGTTAAAATGCATTTTAAAAATATTTATTGTTGCTCCGAAGGATGTTTAGAAGACAAAACTCATTGGAATGGAGCACTCATACCTGACAGGCAACATTTATTTGTTAATTTCTTGTGCTGTCGCGGTGGTGGTGTTAGGGGAGAGGTGTTTTGCCAGTTTTCTCCTGAGCTGGCTAACAAGTAAACTAGCCGGTTTAGGTAACTCTTCGTTCCACCCCAACTATGAACGTTTCTTCAAATTGTTAACGGAAAAAAGATGGTGATTTTAAGCAGTTGATACCAAGTTCTTATGCCATCTATTAAAAATATCCTGTTTTATTAGAGTAATTTTACTAACAAAACTTCCCATTGCTGACTGGCTGAAAACAACCCCATGTCCCAGGCCAACCAACCGCATTGGCCTTGCTTTTTGCAGTCTTATTTTACTTTAAAGTTGAGCTGTTATTTAAATCAAGAATGGTACTATGGTTATTATTTCAGTTGAATGGCTTTAACGGATTTGATTCACAGCAATAATAATACATTGCTACCAAATTGATTTCTAGTTGAGTAAGGTATTTTTCCAATCGTAGTAAAAATATTAATGTTGTTTAATCAGTGGTTTACAGTGAAAATAGTACTTTTTTATTTAACCATCCCCCACCCTCCAAACCAAACAATATATACTAGACTGGCCCTAATTGTTTTAGCGAATTTCCCCTATAGGGAAGAAGCTATTACCGTATGTCTCATTGTAAGACTTAAGCCCGAGACCATGATAACTTTTCATTTTGAGGTCCCCAGATGCCAAAAACACCATTCGTTCAAATTTTTATATATGTATATATATGTCCGTAAGCACGATAACTCTTGTAAAAAAGGTCCGATCTTAATGACATTTGGTACAAATGTGTAAAGTACCTTTTATTTAAACGAGTTCGAAAACCAGACAAATCGCACCATCTGAAGGTGGGTTTTGTACCCCAAAAATGGGTTTTTTGGGGTTTCCACATGTAATTTTTATTTTAATCAAATTTAAATTTGTACCATTGAATTCAGCATAAAAACAAACAATTTGGTATTTTGATCATTGCTCTACGTAAATGGGTTACTGAGATATTGAAAGTGCTAAACACAGTACGTTATCTCTAATGTTGTTCTTATGGAGAAAAATAAACATTTTACATCTCGCTTATTTATGAACATTAACTGACAAAATTTGGTATTTAGTTTCATCTGGTTGTGGTTTGCACAACAAAAAAAATTTTCGTACAGTATATGGTTCCCGTAGCAGCAAACTTAGGTACTCGGTCCCTATATTATTCTTATAGAAAATAATTCAAAAGTTATATATCGCTTATTTATGAATGTATATGGATGAAACTTGGTATGTGACTTCACTTAGATGAGTTCTATTGATATTTGCATACAAACCCATTATTTTGTGTTCCTTGTTGCAGCAAACCTGCATACTCATCCCCAATGTTATTCTTATAGAGAATAATTAATATTTTAAATATCGCTTGTTTGTGAATATATTTCTTATGAATCCTGTTAATTGGGTTAATGTGTTATGTTATATATTAATTGGAAATTCGATCAGAATGCAGGTTTGCTGCAACGGGGGTATTTGTGTGTTTGTATCTACTGCATCAGTGTGGTTATCAGCCCTTTGTAAAACTGCTGACCAGGATTTTAGTTTTTTTAAACCGGGAAAACCCAGGAATTTAAAAACATGTTTCATTTGTCACCCAGTGTAATCCCAGGCTAAGGAGTTATCCTCCAGTTGGTCAAGGAGTAGCGCTTTGATTGAGCGTTTGAATCCGAGTTGAAGGAAAGGATGGACCGAAGCAATATACAAATTTAGTATATGACGAACGGCATGGATCAAAGCTGACGGGTTTGGTGAATTTTTTGTGTGATGCAGATCTGATCAGATGTGTTTCTACATTTTATCCATTCTTTTTATATGTGTATCCGTTGGAATCATTTAAAAACTAATTGTTTAATGTGTAGAAGTAGTTCTGTTTACTAGGCTACACTCTTTGAGAGTTTTATGTTTTATATAGATTGATGATTTGGATGCCCTAGATGACATTGAAAATATGCTCTTATTAGAGAATCAAAAGAAGGAAGAAGCTATCAACAAGATTTCCCATGAGAATGCTCAGCTGAAAGGTGAGAGATATTAAATTGCTTTGCTTTATACAAATTATACCCATACAGAGACATGGTACCAGGTATTCAACTCTCTTATAAAAACAGCATAGCTTACCGACTATCAATAATCAAAACTCGTTTTTCAAATTGATAATGTTTAATGGGTTGGTATTACTATTGTATATTGCCATATAATGATTTGACCATAATTTTTCCTAGGATAGCTGGACTATATTTTGACTAGCGACAACACAATAGCCCAAGCTGTTTTTTGCTATACATGCATATGGAAATACCTTTCAAATCACATGCACTAGATAATTAAAATAATAGAAAAATATATATAGCCTGCTAAAAAGTATAATTTATTAAACAGGAAAACAATCAATTATAATAAGAATAGATTTGAAATCAGTGCCATATCACCTGTTGTTACCGTACAAATAATAAAACATCATACACCGGTAGTACTTTAACACTTTAAGGGCTTATGGGCAAATTTGTGTAAAAATAATACTTTTTCAATTAAGATTTATGCCAATAAAGAAATAATACCCCCGTAGCAGCAAACCTGCGTACTCAGCGAATTTCCAATGCATATATATGTATCTTAAAGCCACATACCAAGTTTCATCAATATACATTCATAAATAAACGATTTATGACATTTTAATTATTCTCCATAAGAATAACATGGCAGCTGAGTATGCAGGTTTGCTGAAGGAAGGAACACAAAAAAATTGGGTTTTATACAAATATCAATATAACTCATTTAGGTAAAGCCACATACCAAATTTCATTAATTTATTTTCATAATTAAGGGAGATAACACGTTACTTATTCTCCATAAGAATAACATGGGGCTGAGTACGCAGGTTTGCTGCTACGGGAGCCTTTGGCAAAAATTGTTTTTTTGAGCAAATATCAATGGTCCACAACCAGAAGAAACCGTATACCAAGTTTCGTCAGTATACGTTCATAAATAAGCGAGATATAAAATTTTTATTTTCCTCCATAAGAATAACATTAGACAACGTACTGTGTTTAGCACTTTCAATATCTCGGTAACCAATTGACGTAGAGAAATGATCAAAATACCAAATTGTGTGTTTTTTTAATCTGAATCCAATGGTGAAAACTAAAATTTGACTATTTCCAAAATTATATGTAAAAAATTCAAAAAACCCATTTTTGGGGTACAAAAATCAAAATACCCCTTCGGATAGAGCGATCTGGCTGGTTTTCGAACTTAAAGTCATAAATGTTACTTTACACGTTTATACCAAATTTCATCAAAATCGGATAATTTTTACGAGAGTTACCGTGCTCACGGACACACACATATATATATATATATACAGTTTCGAACGAATGGTGTTTTTGGGGTCTGGGGACCTCAAAACGAAAAGTTATCATGGTCCCGGGCCTAGGTCTTACCATGCCGACTACGGTAATAGCTTCTTCCCTATAGGTGAAATTCGCTAAAAAAGCATATTTAAGTTAAAATAGTTATGATATTAGAAATTCTTTACAGATGAGCTGAATGCAAACAAATGCTCCGTACAGGAGCTAGACGAACTACATAAGGTTGAGCTGCAAAAGATGGAGGATCTTAGGGAAAAGATCCATCTCAAGCAACTAGAAGAGTTACAGGAGCAGGAACAACAAATTGCCGATTTGTAAGTCACAATGTCAAAGTATTTTCTATGAAATTTATTGATTTTGAATGCCTTGTACCATCTTTTATCTTTAGTAACTGTAGTTTTGGCCCCGTTAAGGTTGCTAATTGCATGCAATTAGCGATATATGTATATATATACTAGGCTTATCGCCGTTGGGGGCTTTGCCCCAAACCCCCTTTTGGAGTTCGCGTCGCTCACTTGCATTCCTAAGTCAACTCAAGTTTAAATCAAACTCAACTATTGTAGTTCATTAACCAAAGAAAAACTACATAAAAATTACCTTTGGTGAGCACATTAACACCTACACAGGCGGTCCCATATCGGTTCGATATCGAAACATTTGACCAACCGACTGCTTGTTAGTTTTATCGAATGAACTCTCGACTACAATGGTTGTTTCGAGGTGAATAAAAGTGAAAAATAAAGTGCTCACTCAATCAAAGTCAATCAGATATAAATAAAAAGTTGTGGTTACAATGTTAAATTGGAGTTCTAAAAATGGATTTACGTGTAAAAAAACAACAAATCAGACTTCAGTTCACGACAAAATTATAGTAACCTAACCTAACCTAACTCCGCAGAGCGATGTATAGTGGCTGTTCGTTGTGCAACATAATTACAAATAAATGAATTTGTAAAAACAAAAAAGTCAAATTAAACAGAAATATATTGCAGTCACAAAAAGTAAGCATCAAAAGTAGGATTCAAACCCATGATCACATGATCTTGAATCATCTGACAACATATCCACTGGGCTACTGGGCTAAATTCATTCGATAGAACAAACAATCGGTTGATTACATTTTCCAGTATCGAAACAAACGATATTCGTGTTATTGGACCTCCCGTGTAGGCAATAATGTGCTCACCTTGTTTTGTAACAGCTGATTTATATAAACCTCATGTGAGCAAATTAGTATCGCCTACACGGGCGTTTTTTTTTTTTTAACTCTTTGCGATCGGAATGCATATTTGCCGCTATTCCTCAGCGGTCGCGCGGCCAGCTCTACTGGCCGCCGCCATTAGCACGCGGAAGTCGGATTTTTTTCCACAGCAGTTGTCCTTTGCGATCGGACGGCCTGCGGTGCTGGCCAACATGAAATCCAACGAACGCTCGGGCGTCCAGCAGGACTGGCCGACAACAATGTTTTCGTTTGTAATATTCCAACTGTGGTATAATGCCTGTAGAGTGCTGCAACCTAGTGAGGAATTGTTAAACTAAACGATCAGCAGGCTTGCAACATTATATCGTAAGAATTGTGGTATAAACAACTAAAATAAACACCTGTTGTTCTGGCACAAGTGCTGTCATAATCATCATTCTTTTGGTTCAGTTTTATGTGATTTTAACTGTGTTTTGGTGATTTTCTAGAGAGATTTGTGTTTATTTGTATTTTTAATTAAGTTTTAAGTTTTAATGTACATGATTATAAGAACACTTGTACGTTTACGTATAGGCCTACACTTATATTATAATTAGGCCTGCAATAAAATTGTTTTATCCCGTATAAACATTTATTAGTAAGAATGGGGTTATGTTTTTTCCCCCCATATATTTAACTAAGTAATAATGAACGATCGTTAAAGATAAGACGAATTGAGAGACGTTTTATTAAAATTTAAATCCCCTATGCTAACATTGAAGGTTTTCAGTGAAAGTAATTCCGAGCTGCGGGGAGCGAGCCACCATGATAAATGCCGAGGTGACGCGTAGTGGGATGTGGCCAGTACAGCTGGCCGTCCGACCGTCGGAACCAAGTAAGTACGGAAAGAATTCCGACTGGCTGCCGACTGCGTTGTGGCCACTCCTGCTGGCCTTCCGATCGCAAAGGGTTAAATCAGCTTATACAAACATGTGGTATTAGCCAAAGAGTGTGCTTTCATTAAACAGCTTTCCAAAACTGTACACATTTAAATGGGCCAAAATACTCAAAACTAGGTATACAATGCAGTTGTCTGCTTGCAATATTGAGCGGAGCGAGTATTTATTTAATCAATAATTTTCAGAAATGTATCGACAAACAAACCACTAAAATAAACAAAACAACAATTTCACAGAAAACTACTGTATTTACAAACAGCTGATAGTAACAGTCTGCATTTAAATTTGATCCATATAACGGCTGTATAATCAACACACAGTAAACAAACCAAATAAAATATTTCTCCTATTAAAATAACATGGTAACTTTAAAGGGCCGTAGGGCAGAACCCTTATGTCCGATTTGGACCATTTCAGATTTATACCTTCCCATAGATGGTTACTATGACCGAGCAAAATTTCGTGAGGATCACTCCAGCCGTTCAGGAGGAGTACGTGTAAATAAAAAGCCAGAGTGTAGTATAGGAGCTCCGCTCAATTACTTCTTCTCCGATGAATAGCGGCTAAACGGATGATCTGATCTTAAATCTGACGAAAAGCCGTTTATTGGAAATGAAATTTTCTACAACTTTTGTATTTAACATTTTTTGCCATCTCTTACCATTTCCGTACAAAACGCGCTCAAAGTGAAAAAATTGAAAAAGTGGAATTTTCCCCGCCCCCAAAAACTCAACAATGTTAACTTTTGGTAATTTTTCTGGGAGTTTCTCGTCAAGAGCTTTAATTCAAGTATGGGGTCGAGGGGGGTTCGACTACGGGAAGTGCCTCATAGTTTATGTCAGTGAGTGAGTGAGTGAGTGAGTCCGTCTAGCTTTATATAAGTAGATATAAATAAGATGTATAAGATGTATATAGTAGATGTATATTTTTATTTATTTTTTACTTAATCTATATTTTAACATATGTTTATTCATTTTTAATTTTACTATTTTATTTCAAGGTTACACTTTTTATACACTTTGAAAATGGCATTATAGCCGAAACGCGTTGTGTAATAAAAATGTTTAAAAAAGGGTACTCTGGAAATTTTGTTTTCAATCTAATAATATATATATATATATATAGGATCAAATTTGAGCATTATACCAGTAAGCAATCAATAGCATACCGAATACAAAAAAACGGCAAAAGATTGTTTTTATTGATTGCAGACCAGTTTCAAGCTGACCAAAAGTCATATAACTAACTCGCTACCAATCAGATGCTGCATCTGATAGCCAGATATAACTAACTCGCTACCAATCAGGTGCTGCATCTGATAGCCAGTTATAACTTACTCACTACCAATCAGGTGCTTCATCTGATAGCCGGTTATAACTAACTCGCTACCAATCAGGTGCTGCATTTGATAGCCAGTTATAACTAACTCGCTACCAATCAGGTGCTGCATCTGATAGCCGGTTATAACTAACTCGCTACCAATCAGGTGCTGCATCTGATAGCCGGTTATAACTAACTCGCTACCAATCAGGTGCTGCATCTGATAGCCGGTTATAACTAACTCGCTACCAATCAGGTGCTGCATCTGATAGCCAGTTTCACATGAAATCACTCGCATATCATCGATCACCTACTGTTATATAGGGCGACTTTTCGTGAGTACAATTTAAGTGTAACAATATCTGTCTTTGTTTCAAGACCTATTTTTTAAATTCCCTGCGTAGATTGTATTCCTGATTTTAAAAAAAACAGCCAGTTACACAAGGTATATCACTCATTGTACATTTATAATTAGTTTATTTTCATTTTGAAGTATACCTTAATTATTTTTGTCGGTGCTTTAAAAAAGTGATTCAAGTCATTCTAATCAAAAGTTATTTTATAGATGAAAAGTTAAATAACTAAGTAACTAACTAAGTTATCTCAACTAACTGTTGTTTCACCTGAAATAATTTTACGTATTGTTAAGAGTTTCAAAACATCAGACAGTGTTGATATATATGATGTTTCCTGTAATCTACTTAAGAAAATAATTACTAGCATAGTTTGTTTGTTTACTTATTGTATAAATAGATGTTTACATGAATTTCTTTCCTATGGAACTAAAGCTTTCCATAGTTGTGCCAGTGTATAAAAGGTGAAATAGATTCCCCCTCTAGTTATAGGCCCATTTCTCTTGTACCAGCATTCAGTAAAGTTTTTGAGACTGAAATTTATCATCAACTTTGTAATTATTTTGAACAACATGGTATAATTAATGAATCACAGTTCGGGTTTAGAAAAAATAGGTCAACAACAGATGCCATAGAATCATTGGTGAGAGTTGTTTTTCAAGTATTTGAGGACAAGGGCTTTGCTCAGGCTACTTTTTGTGACCTGAGTAAGGCCTTTGATTGTGTGAACTCATAAATAAGTTAGAGTTTTATGGGATAAGGGGTAAGAGTTCAGAGCTAATGAAATCTTATTTGGAGAACCGTAGTCAGGTGGTTTGTGTTGGTAGAGAGAAGTCAAGTTTTGCTCAGGTCAATATTGGAGTACCACAAGGCTCTGTACTTGGTCCCTTTTTATTCCTTATCATGATATACGACTTGCCATCATTTTTGGGATCTCGCACAGTTATGTACGCAGATGATGCAACTTTCATTAATTTTAACAAAGACATCGATGCTCTCAAAATCACCACTAGCAGTACAATATCCGAAGCATCATACTGGTTCAAAGCAAATGGATTTCTTCTCAATAAAAATAAAACATGTACTTTAGTCTGAGGGACAGCTTACCATTGGAGGATGTTCCAAGTATTAGATTTCTAGGTCTTTATATTGACTCCAAACTAACATGGGAGCATCATGTAAAGTACATTGGTGTTAAGTTGTCTAGAGTGATATATTTGTTGAGGCGTCTTGTGAATTGTGTACCTGATAACTATGTAAAGTCATCTTACTTCTCATTCTTCCAAAGCATAGTGATGTATGGTATTATACTGTGGGGAAACTCTAGTCATAGTAATGATATTTTGTTACTGCAAAAAAAGCGATTAGAGTAATTACGGGCTTGTCATACATGGCACACTGCAAACCACTGTTTATTGAACACAGAATTATGACTGTGATAAACCTGTATATTTACTCTGTCCTAATTTTACCAAAAATAAGTTGCCGAATTTTCAAAGAAGAGAGGATATTCATACTCACAATACTAGAAGTAGAAAGCACATTAACATCCCATTCCATAGGTTATAAAAATCTGTTTAAAGTTATGAAGTTGGCCAGAAACTCTTTAATAAACTCCCATTGTACCTACATGACATTCCTCTTAACGAATTTAAAAGAAAACTGTACAACTGGTTAGTTGACAATCCTTTTTATAATATAGTTGAGTTTTTTTAGTGTGACACCGTGTCCCTTCGTGAAATTGTGCAACCAATGTAATTAGCCTAAGTTATTTGTATATTAAGTAAGCTTTTATATTTATTTGCACAGCTTGTTGTTTTAGCTATATGTTCTTTGTTTTTGTGATTTGCACTGGAGTAACTCGCACGTTGAAATATACGATCATTTAATTTTACTTTAATTGTGGACTGTTATGAATGTTGCCTAATGACTTTGCTGTAGAATGCACAATTGTAAAGTGTTGTATACTCATGTGATACCTGTATTAGGATAAGATCTGTTCTGACCTTGTCTGTTGCTGTATATATATTCTTAATGACAATAAAATTGTATTTATTTATTTATTTAACCTACCCAAATATTCATGAATACACCAAATATGTAATATACAACAATAGTTTTTGCAAATGTTAACAAATGTGTTACAGTAATTCTATGTTATTTGTTTCAGAGACCAGTTTGAATTGGAAGTTACTGAGATAACAAAAAAATTTGTGACAGCCCCCAAGGAATACGTAAGTAACTTTTGGACAGGTGAATAATAATACAATCAAAATAGAAAATTTGAAACATCTGTTTTAATATGCAATTCAGAGGAAAAATTAATGATTTATCCGAATCGGTTTAGACATTAAATAAAGAGTTCATCAACTTCCTAGTAAGTAGGGGTGTTCGAGTAGTGATTTTTTGGATTGAGTTGAGCAGTGCCAATTATTCTCGAATTTCAAGGGAGTATTTCCCATCAGCATATTGTTGTTGGTAGTTTTTTAAATCATGATGTAAATACTAGACATAGGTGTGCTTTTGTGCAAGTTTAGTAACGTCATCTTCAAGGAAAATCAGCTTTTCTAACAAACCACCATCTGTCATTTTCTCCTCATTGTCATCCTGTTTGTTTACTTTTTAATGTTTACATCAGAACGGAAAGCTTATGGTTCTGATGTAAACACAAAAAATAAAAATAAAACACAAGTTCAGAATCAAAACAAATGATGTCAACTTGGGGGGATGCGCAGAACATTATCGAATTTGGCTGGCATTGGAGCACACCTAAGTCTGGTATTTACATCATGGTTTCAAATAGTATAATGAAATTTGGATTGGATACCACCTTCAGGTATAATTTGATAACCTAATCATTGTTTCTAACTGATTACGAGTTTGTGCAAAACACATTATGCATTGACAAACAAAACATGGTTTGTCCGTAGTTTACTAGTAGTAAGTTAATTGAAGGTTCATTTGCCGCCCGTTTGTATCCAGTATCAGATTTGAGTAGGGGTATTTAAGCTCTGTTAATCTGTAGATATTTATCAAACTGGGAGACCTGCATTTAGTTTTGGAAGTAGCCCCCCAGACATTTTTTTATACATCTGCCACGGCTTTTAATATTTCCTCCGGAAATATATATACCCAATAACGACTGTACATTTGTTATTTTCACAGGAAAGCAGCGTCTTGAATGAAAAAATTGCCAACCTCGAGAAGATATTAGACGAAAACAAAGTCTTGTTGCAAAAGCAATTGGAAAAGGAGGCTAGGGCCCAGGAAGAATTTGAGAAGCCCATTGAAATAGTCTCAATGGATTTGCCTCTGTAAGTTAAACTGTATCTCACTTAGTTTAAATCATGGTCCCACAAATAAGGGGAGGGATTCACCCAAAATAAGGCATCCCCCCCACTGTTGTAATACCAAGTTTCTAAAAGATTGAAGTGTGATCTGTTTGTCAGACCATTTGCTATAGTCACTGATCATGAATAAAAACTGCCTACAAAAGAGTGCACACCTCTTGATCTCTCAGTGTATCGGTACTTATTTAAAAAAAACCTTTAGAAAATATGTCGCCGTTCTAGTGTTCAATACATTCCGTTATTAAGGAATTTCCAACAGGAAGAATCTGTTACGGTGGCCGGCCAGGTGGTACCTGGGCCTGCGACCGTGATAACTTTTTGTTTTGAGGTCCCCAGATGCCAAAAACACCATTCGTTCAAATGTATGTATATATGTCCGTGGTGCAATAACTTTCATAACAAATTTACAATCTCGTGACCTTGATGGAATTTGGTATACACTTAAAAAGCAACTACGACTTTACCTTAAAACACCAGACGAATCCGATAGTTTTTTAATTTGTTTATTGAGAATATAAAAACAATATATAATTTACACAGTTAGATTCACCTTAAAAATCAAACAATTTAGGCCTAGTACCGGTATTTTGAGTTATTGCTTTATGTAGATCTATTGGTTAGCAAGATATTGAAAGTGCTAAACTCTGTTTATTGTCCAATGTTAATCTTATAGAGGATAAGTACAATTTTATTGCATCAAAACACTTTTTTCGCGGTCAACGTGGCAGCAAACCTGCATACTCAGTTCTTATGTTTTTCTTTTGAAGAATAAATCAAATATCATATCTCGCTTATTTATGAAGATATTTCGATAAATCTTGGGAAGTGACTTCATTTGGTAGTGAAGTACTATTTGAAATTTGATGAGTTGGCAGGTTTGTTGCGACAGGGTATTTTTTCTCTAGCAGTCCATTTCATATTCTTCACATACTTACAAACGTGGTCCAAACTTTTTTTCCTCCGTGAAACTGGATTGCTGTCCAGAGAGACAAACTAGTTTACACGCCGCACACTGACGAATTTCCACATTACACTTAATTTGATAGCTGTTCTGATGCTCCTGGTTAGTAATGTTGAGATTAAAAGGTTAACAGAAGGATCCAAAGTAGGTATCAGAGTTCTAATGACAATAAAAATATGCCAAAATATGACAAAAAGGCTTTCCTAATGTAATTCCCATAAGAGAACGTACTGTGTTTAGTCAATTTACATTTTCTTTAATAACTCGGTAAATATTTGTGCTATTATGACGAGGGAGGGCTTACATTTTAATGTTTTGTATGTTCTATTATATTATATGAATTGTATTTATTTAACTTGTATACATCCAAGGATGTCAAAAAAAGTTTGATTATTATTTATTTTACATCTGGGGCTTGTTTTAACATTTTAGTTAAAAAAACTCAAAATTTGAATTTTCAGAAATCCCAACAAAGGGAGTTAGGGTTTTCTGATTACTTTGCCCAATAAATTTGTCCAACTGATTATAGAAGGTACCAAATTTGATAAATGTGACTGCTAAGTAAAAATAAATCTCCAAAACATGTTCAGGGGGTCACTTTTGACAGGACAGAGAAATTGCAGGAATCACCTCTCCACTCTATGTTGTACAATGAATTCTACCAGTATTACAAGTTACAGGTAATAAATTTAGAATAGTTACAATTGCATTGGTTCAGAAAATGCAGGTGTATTCCTTAAATTTCAAGGTTTTAACAATACTGGCGCATTTTAGCGGATAAAGGTAACAAGTTCGGATTCCACCAAGTAGTTTGTCTATCACGGGGCTTTAAAATACATGTTTTATATATTTGAAAAACCCAAGTCTCGCACTAGTGGCCCTTCATTTTTACTTTCTCTCTCTATACATAGTATATGGAGAAAGTATTGTTTTCGTCAAAATTTTCAAATTTGAGTTGTTAGTGGAAATATTCGTTTTGGTGCTCCCTGAACCCAAAAAAGTGGTATTTACGTGATGTCTGTCTGTGTGTGTGTGTGTCCGTGTGTGTGTGTGTGTGTATGTGTGTGTGTGTCTGTGTGGATGTGTACAGAGCTAGAGCCCTAACCAATAGGGGGCCATTCCATGCCAAATAATCCAGGGGCTGACACCCATGGTGTCAGATTTTAATATAAATTTGTATACATTAAGTGTGTACAAAAATAAGAAAAAATGCAAAGTTTCACCAAATTCCATTAAGTAGTTTCAGAATTATAGTCGTTTAAAGTTTTAGAAAAATGTAATTTCCGATGGCAGTATGAGCGGGAAATCAGCTTGTATGTTTCCACGTTTTTCTAAATAATATTTATATTTATGTAGCTAGAGGCTTCAAACTTTATGAATTTGTCCTAAATTTAATGGCGAATCAGATTATACTATAATTGTTGGCATTATAACTTTTCATCATTGTTTTAAAAATCATAAAACACAAAAATTATAGTTTTTTTCAAATTGTGACGTTTATGTAAAAAACAATCTTTGGCTAAAATCTCTCTCCATATACCCTAATACAACCGTATATCACTTAAAAGAGCATAACATTTCCTTATAAATGGTGAAATAATATTTGTGGGTTTACGTGTTCTAAAAGTTTTATTACAATGTAAAGTTAATAAATAAATTTTTGAATAGCGGAAAATGTATTTTCAATGACAAAGACAGAGTTTGTGGTAAGGATGTTAGAAAGTCAATAATATCTTATAAAATATAGGTCTATAGAGCTAAAATCATATGTAATACAATTTGCATGGCATATTTTGTAATAACATAAGGCTTACTGTTGGATATAACACATTTACAACAAATAATTTTGTACAGTATGATGTCATTTTGAATTTAAATGTATACCCTTGTTAGCCTACGTATTACTGGAGAGCTGCATGTCAGTCTCAAAAGGTGAAATAATATTTGCAAGTTGTAGCATTACAAGAGTTTTAATACAATATAAAAATATGAAATGAAAACCTAGGATTTGATGAAGTTTTGGTCTTAATGGATCTCGCTGAGAATTATAATTTTGTTCTTCAAAATGAAGTACAGTCATACCGCTGGAGCCATTTAAGTTGTTCAGGATAATATATTATCCCGTAGTAATATATTCTAAAAATGGAGATGGTACCTTAAAACATCATTGTGGTACTAGAAACATCATAGTGTTTCATTTCTGATGACCTAAGACACGATGTACCATTTTTCTTCTCTATCCAAGAAAAAACGATTGATTTAATTAAGCTGACATTTCCATCAGTTGGCAGAGTGGAATACATTACTGATGGGTGCAGTGCACAGTATAAAAATTTCAAAACCATGATGAATTTGTCATGAAAAAATGTTCAACTTAAAGGAAGTCATGGAAAATCTTCATGGAAGTTATGGAAGGTCTTTTCATGCAACAAGTCATGGAAAAACTGTATGTGACGGAATCGGGGGCAAGACAAAAGAACTAATACAAAGAGAAACCTCCAAAGTTCAAAAGCAAGTGAACGGATTGTAAATGCTTGGCAAATGTTCACACTTTGTAATAATCTGTTTTCAAAAATAAAATTTTTCTTTTTGAGTGAAGAAGATATTGAAAACATCAGAATAACCCAAAGTAGTCGTTTTGAATCTGGGCAAAGCATAACTGGAACAAGAAGTTTTAATTTTTTCCAGCCTGCATCGTCAGAAGAAATCATATCAAAAAGAGTGAGCTCAGGCTCTGTTATCTGTTTAACACTTTCACTGCTGCAAACATGTTTAAACATGAAATTTGCATAAGTTTCTATGTTAAGAAAAAAAACCGATCGGGGCCCACAGCAGCCAACGTGTTAAGAAAAAACATGTTTAACCCATCAGGACCAATGATTGAACCTAACATCCGTTCCTTTGTTGCCTGGGTTTATGAAAGCAACTGGTGGATTGGAATGGTTCAGCAAATTAATGAGGAAGAAGGGGATTATAATATCCTCTTTATGCAATCCTCATGGTACAGCTGAAAACTTTTATTGGCCTCAAAAAGAAGAAAACTGTTCCGTACCACCACCTCATCTCCTTTGTAAAGTAAAACCTCCAGTGGTAACGTCACAATTGGATTGAACTTATAAGATTGATTCTGACTCTCAAAAATAAATTAACACAGCCTGGGACAACTTTAAAATATCACTATAGACGGTCATCAGTTTTAAGTTTCAGTGATTGTGTTTACTTACATTTCAAGTTACTTTCGAACCAAGCCAAGACTTTTAAAAACTATTTAACAATTTTTAACTTTTAACACAATTTGAAGATATACTATCATTTTCTACAGCAGAAGAATTTTCCCACGAAAATCTGGATAAAAAGTAAGTAAACCAGTGCAGTAACTAAATGAAATGTAAATATTGTATATTTTGTGTAGGTATCATAAATTCACGAGGTTGTTTAATGTAAGCTAAATCAGTACACCCTCAGTATTGAGGTAAAAAAGGAGCACTTAAGCCATGTCATTTCATATTTTTATATTGTATTAAAACTCTTGTAATGCTACAACTTGCAAATATTATTTCACCTTTTGAGACTGACATGCAGCTCTCCAGTAATACGTAGGCTAACAAAACAAGGGTATACATTTAAATTCAAAATGACATCATACTGTACAAAATTATTTGTTGTAAATGTGTTATATCCAACAGTAAGCCTTATGTTATTACAAAATATGCCATGCAAATTGTATTACATATGATTTTAGCTCTATAGACCTATATTTTATAAGATATTATTGACTTTCTAACATCCTTACCACAAACTCTGTCTTTGTCAATGAAAATACCTTTTCCGCTATTCAAAAATTTATTTATTAACTTTACATTGTAATAAAACTTTTAGAACACGTAAACCCACAAATATTATTTCACCATTTATAAGGAAATGTTATGCTCTTTTCAGTGATATATGGTTGTATTAGGGTAACTGGAGAGAGATTTTAGCCAAAGATTGTTTTTTACATAAACGTCACAATTTGAAAAAAACTATAATTTTTGTGTTTTACGAATTTTTAAACAATGATGAAAAGTTATAATGCCAACACTTATAGTATAATCTGATTCTCCATTAAATTTAGGACAAATTCATAAAGTTTGAAGCCTCTAGTTACATAAATATAAATGTTATTTAGAAAAACGTGGAAACATACATGCTGATTTCCCGCTCATACTGCCATCGGAAATTACATTTTTCTAAAACTTTAAACGACTATAATTCTGAAACTACTTAATGGAATTTGGTGAAACTTTGCATTTTTTCTTATTTTTGTACACACTTAATGTATACACAATTTAATAAAAATCTGAGAACTTGGGTGTCAAATTGTAATTTGGCTGGATGATTTGACATGGAATGGCCCTAGGCCGATTTTGATGAAATTTGGTATGAAGGTACTAATCCACAATATCTCCAGGGGATTTTTTATTTTTTTGAATTTTTTATTTTTAATGGTAATCATCCCCCAAAAACTGCCAAAAAACATGAAAAATCAAAATTTCTCAAAAACGGCTCTAACGATTTTGATTAAACTTTAGTCGCTTGTAGAACTTTAGTTTTCCAACAAAATAACACCACCCGCATTCCTGTAAAAAGTCGGGTTCAGAAATTACAGGATTTAAAACATCCAAAATTCAGTTTTTTGTGATTTTTCATAAAAAGACAAATATAAAAATATTACTATTCACCATTAAAAAGAGCTAAAAAAACTAAATAATTTAGTATTTTGAATTATTACTCTACGATTGCTGGTTTCGGAGAAAATTGAAATTTTCATTTTGCGGTAAACACAGTACATTGTCCAATGTTATTCTTATGGGGAATACAAAACTTACAATTTCTCTCTTATTTACTAAACAATTTCATTCAAACTTGATATGCTTGTCAATTTAGCATTGACCAACAGAGTTAATTCGAAATATGTTGCCCCTTAATAACCCTGGGGGGGAATAGGGGGCATTTCCCCTCTTAAAACCACGAGTGTAGCAATGGATTCTGTAGTGCCTCCAAAGCAGCGATTTGGGTGGATGTTTTTTAAAACAACTTGTTTACAATATTTTCTGTACATTCGACCGTGCTTTGTATTCTATATTTAGTAAATAAAAAGTAATTTATTCATTAAAGTTGGGCTAAAAGGGAGAAAGTATTTGTCAGTTTCCTGATACCGTTTATTTGTAATACTGTATGTTATTCGTTGAGGTCCATTCCGTGGGAACAAATGTGATTTCACCTATCCTCAGATCTGGAATTTATATGAAGCACCGACAGAAATATAATTTTGTTGTGAGGTACACTGAGTTAATAATTGTTAAAATTTTCGATTGGAGAGTAATATGTGTCTTTTTTTAAACATATTTTAAAAACAATAAAAGTTATATTTTAAAAAAATGCTGTTTTTAGCATATGTTTATATATTTGTTCTGACACTTTTTATGTTTTCAGAGCAATTTTCGATAACGTCATCGCTGAAATCACAGCTTCAAACAATAATTTGGCCCAGGAACTAGAGAAAATAACAAAAGAAATTGACCAAGTACAAGATAACTAAAAACATTACCAATTAATCGTACAATAATTAGTTTTAAAAATTAATTTGGGTCAGTCAAACTTTCAATTTAGACATTTTGAGTGTGGGCCAAAGGCAAGGTTTAGTAATAGTTTACTTATATTTGGTAGGATGAACAAGGTTTAACTTTCTATCTCCTTAGTCCTAGGCTTTGTAATCTAGTGTAGTACAAAGTATAAGAGTTGTATAATTAATTTAGGTAAATCAATCAAACTTTTAATTTCGATATTTAGAGTGCGGGCCCAAAGGCAACGTTTAGTAATAGTTTACTTATATTTAGTTGGATGAACAAGGTTTAACTTTCCATCTCCTTAGTCCTAGGCTTTGTGATCTAGTGAAGTACAAAATATAAGAGAAAATAAAGTGATATCTAGTTTTAAAAAGAGGTCACTTCTCAAGAATCTAGGTTTATAGTCCATGATGAATAAAATAAATTTAAGTTTTAAGGTTTAAACTGTGAAGCTGCAAAGCCATTTCTATTATGAATGAAGAGTTAAATAAATTGTTCTATTCCTATTTAGTAGTCTATTAATTAATACCCTGCTCCACAACCAACATTCACACAGTGAAAACACAATCGATCGATTAAGGCAGGGTTCACACAAGCGCTTTGCAGCGGCGCCAATGTAGCTCCATTTGACTACATGCTCTGCTTAAAACGCGCTGCAAAATGAAACTGCATTGGCGCCACTGCAACCCGGCCTAAAAGTAGTTTATGGACCTCTTAGACGTGGTTCACAATTTTAAATGAAAAATACATAAATCATTTAATAATTTGCAATATTATTATAATATTTTCTGGCACTACTTAAGGGACCTAATTAGCTCTGCCACTACCAAACTGACCCCAACATTTGACAACACTGTCTACCAGAAAGTTAACTGAAAACAGATCCGACATACTTGTGACTTATTGGCCTCGCTTCACAGATCTTTTAGGCCAACATCATATTGCATTTTGAATATCGTTTTACACACTTCAATCAGCTGTAAAAAGTAGTAAACAAATTCCAATTTTACTTTATTTGTAAGACAATTAAACTGAAAACTAAACTGTGACAATGCTTTGACGTGCCAGCAAGCACTTTGATTAACAAAACTTTGTTATTAAAATCTTCTGTTTGGCATTGATGCTTAATTTTAGATGTAAGAAAAGGGTAGTTAAAAAACTGGTAAATTTGAATAATTTAATAGATTATTAACACTATACAATAAATATGAACACATAAGAGATAAAACTTATACAAAATAGGGTAATAGTAGCTTCCATTTTAAACAAGAAATAGTGAAAACATTCAATAAAAACAAATTCATATCTCAAGAAACAACACAAGTGGCTTAGTGGAGGTTCTCTATCTAACTGAACAAGTACAATTATTCTAAAACAACTAATGAGTAAACATACATGGACAATTTATATGACAAAACAATTAAGCACCTAAGGACAAGAATTACTGAGGCGATAATTAGATATTTTTGACATTTGTGAACCAATATAATCAAAACAAACATCAATGATTTGGTTTAACGACAACACAGTTAATATATGTTACTAACGGAGTTCAGGAAATGTAAAGGAAAAGACTACATTTACAGGTCTCAATACAACAGAATTATAGTCTTTCATTGCATTTGTAACCACACACATGTATCTCAAGATTTGATTCTTTTTCAATGGCAGGAATTGTGGAATTGATTACACAACATTTATGTTTATTTCATAATGAGTATTGTTCATAATGCGTAATTGCACTGGGTCACAACCCAGCGTGTACTGTCTTGGTTAAACTTGATTTTCTATGACTCTGTTTTGAGGCCTTTGATCTACTTCTATTCAAATGGTATTCCTTTTCCTCTAGAAAGAGGAAGAGGAATACCATTTTAAAGTATTTCAAATATTTACATGTTCAAGTATTTTATAGCTCTCTTTCCTCTTCTAGAAAGACAGACATTAAAATGTAACACCATCGAGGTTCACAAGACGAATCCTGAGCAATAAAAAAAAATGTGAAGGTTTAATACTGGACCCAGCTGCCATTGGTTGTTGGGCTATTAATTAATGATGCTACCTAAGAACAGGTTGACCCTAGATAGTAAGAAGACCAGGGTTTGGACTATTCCCTTTCAAAATGTTAAGATGTCTCTGGCATAGATACAAAAGTTTCGTCCCAAAGTCCAATATCCATTTTTGCACTTATCATATTTTGCCAAAAGTTTAATTTGTCCAAAGTGTCTGGTATTTGTTGAAATTATGTTAGCTAAAATTGTTGATTTAAAACTCTCAGTGTAGCACGCAGGATTTCTGGCAGTTGCTTGGCAAGGAAATAAATGCAATTATCAACATTAAACATGATTTTAAAACATGGTGAACGTTTTAAAAGATTAAATGACTATACAAACTTTTGGAAAAACAATAGATAATGCAATGAGCACAGCTTGTTGACCCTTTTCGGTGACCCAGAGGCCTCAGTGACCTTGTCCACGGTGGGATAGTCAACTCCCGATTATCTGGGAGCATGTTAATCAGGTTGCGGTTTCACCAGGGTCACGAAAGGTTATTTTTATTATTTTTATTTATCCTCTTTTAAACATAAATAGAGCAATTAAAACAATTTATTTTCTGCTGTTTACCTCACACGTTTTTTCCCCCAGTGCGGAATTAATTAGCATACAGTTTCATGTAATTCTGTGACCAAAAAAACTCTCACAGGGCATTTCAAACGTGAACGTGAGAACTTGACGTTATGGAGAGTTTTCACTGCTATCAGCCATTGCTAGTACTAACTATTATTATCTGTTTTTTCTGTCACATTTCATCACAATTTAAAGATTTAAAAAAGTATTTAATATAGGCCTACATATATGTTTTAGATGACATTAAAACAAAATATTGAAGTAGAAAAGTGTGAATAAACCTTTATTATATTCGTAATATTCAATTTATTGAATCCCTTTGTTTTAACCGTGGTTTTGGGTTATCCACGACCCTCCAACCGATCAATACCCCGGATAATTGGGAGTTGACTGTACATTGATATATTTATACTGAATTACATGTGGTGACTCGGGTATTTGTTAACTCTCCCAGTGACCCGTCCTAGTACTGCTGTCTCCTGCGGGCGGCTCTCTGCTTGTCGAACCTCATCTCCATCTCCTCCAGCACCTTGGGCGTGTACCTCACCACCAGCTTGACTGACCCCACCGCCTGCTTGAGCAGTTCCACAGCCTTCTCGTGGTTCTCACCCTCCACCGACTGTGAATGACAACAATGTGTTCATATCATTTTGTACAAGGCACCCCTGTTCTAAACTACCACATATTTTACGTTAGAAGGTCAAATAACAATTTGTTAACTTACTCAGCAATCAAATCTCAACTTGAAATGTGTTAGCTTATTTTTATTTTCAAGCCTTAAGAAAAGGATTTTGAGAATTTCCTGAATTTTGCAAGTTGATAAAATATATTTTTTCTAGGCTTACTTTAATAATCCAAACACATAATGATCCAAATCGATTTCAGGTGCGAAGACTCATTATCAGTTGATGTATAGGAAACCAAGGTTTGTGAATCGA
This sequence comes from Allygus modestus, assembly GCA_963675035.1. Lineage (NCBI taxonomy): Eukaryota > Metazoa > Arthropoda > Insecta > Hemiptera > Cicadellidae > Allygus > Allygus modestus. The sequence goes on from OY776114.1 coordinate 103,355,024, forward strand.
TGTGTGAAATCTATTCCTGCGAGCAACGGAGAACACAGTCAAGGGCAACAGGGAACAGAGTCCTATCAACCAAAACCAGCCGTAGTAGATGCATTGCCAAACTGCATAGCAGTTGATCGGAATAATACACGTGATGTTTTTCTATCACAAAATGGCAACAGTGATAGTGTGGAGCCATATTATTGGCTGGAGCCCAACTTTCATCTTTCCTGTTCCTGATTATAGATGACATGAAGATAAGGATGAAAACATTTAAAAACTTGGGTTTCCTATGAAATCGATTTGGAACACAACTTTTTTGGATTGTTAAGGTAAGCCTAGAAATAATATAAATAAACAATCCAGATGCTGCATTCATGACTGTTATCATTCTTTCGGTCTTCAAGGATTTCCGGAATTTTTAGGTACTATAGGAATTACGACCCCTATAATAGCGGTCAATCAAGTTGCCAGTTGAGGATGTGGTTTGCCAGGCTATCAACCAAGATCAGCTTATAATAGACGAGCTGCACTGCCAAAACTCCTCGCCAGCTGATCGGAATAACATTAAAGAAATATTTTTCTATGGCAAAATGGCAACAGTGACAGCGTACAACCATGCTATTGGCTACAGCGCAAGTGTCTGCTATAACAAGACTCACCACTCCGTTGACCGACAGCAGCTGGTCGCCCCTCTTGAGCCCGCCGTGTCGGTCGGCCACGCCCCCGGGGATGATGCGGGATATGTAGATGGGCGAGTTCTGCTCCTTGCCACCCATCACGTTGAAGCCGAGCCCTTCCTCGGTCTTGGGCAGTTCCACCACGCGCGGGTGGGCATGACCCTCGCTGGCTGCGAACGCTGCCACCGTGGCCTTGGCCGTCGCGGATGCCCGCACGTCTTGGGATCCCTGCAGTGGGGCAGTTGGAAACTTTAGCATGGGTCACACTTTCTGGAAGGTCAGGGAATTTGAAAAATGTCAGAGAGGGTCGGGGAATTTAAAAAAGGTCAGGGTGCCAGGGAAACAGTATGAAAAATGCCAAAGGTCAGGGAAATTTTTGGGTTTTACGGTAAATGCAAAGCAATACTGTGCACAAATCAAAATTTATTAGATTTTTTTAAAGCCAGTTTTTGTTGTGCAACAACTGTATTGGACAACAACAAAGTATAAACATAAAAATATACTGGAGAGTAATGGACAGCTATGGGGAAGGTGGAGGCCCAAACAAATGTAATTTTGCCTATTACAAGTAAAGTGGACATTCCGAGTCGAGAGTCAGGGAAAATTAACTTCTTTTGGTTAGGAAAAGTCTAGGAAAATTTAAATTTTCTGGCCAAGGAAATCATTAACCAAATAAAAGTGTGAACCATGTATAGGGTTTGGCAAGTTGATCCACTGAAGTAAGATACGATTAATGATAAGCTCTAAAGATTGGGAATTTGATTTATTTTAATTTCACAGCCTCTTCTACCCTACCAGTAACGTCAATTCATCATGTGTAACTATATCAAAGCACAATCATAGTCAAATCAAATAATAATATCTTTCTTTCTTTGCCCCAATGTATCTAGAGAGCAAAATTAGGAACACTAATGTAAAGTGACCAATATCAGCAAGGAGGCAATTACCACAGCTAACTCTTAAGGTGATAAACAAAACAGCTAAATCCAAAATTAATCTTGGTTAAAAGAATCCATTAGGCTACATGTAGTTAAAAAAAATAACAATTTTCAAATGTAGCCTAACTTTTCCTTTCTAACTTACGTTTTGCATATTGCAAAACCTAAGATTTGAACGTGCTTTTATTTAGGCCTAAAGCAAATTCATTACAACCTCTTCTACTTTGTATCTAGTAATAATCTAGTTCAACATGCCTGCCAATGTTACAGATAAAGTCTAACCTGGACATCCACTGTTTCGTAAACATGTTCGTACACTTCTCTGACAGAGTTGAGAAAGTCGCTTTGTAGAACTTTCTGAAGAGCAGCGAGTTTGGTGACCGGTACTTCACCACCTGGCACATACAAGCCTGTGTCAATTAAACATAAACCAATTTAATGTTTATTCTAAGATTATTTGATAAAACTAAAACAAACTTTGAAACTATTTGATGATTTACACTCGAGAATATCTTTCACTTAAATTTCTTTATATAAATTGCAAATTCACCAAGCTCAGTCGCCTTCATGATAGGAATTTCCATAACAAATTGTTTTTGGTTGTCATAGTTAAATATCCTTTAGGTTATATTTGATGTTCTATACTTTAGGGACATTTTTAATCTCCATTATTTTCTTAAAACAATTTAAAGACTGAGGTTTCAAACAAATTACTATTCCTAGACAATTTGTAGTTGTGCACTAAGGTTTTCAGTTTTAAACAAAATTGTTCTGAAGAGCGCACACTACCATCACAGTCTGTTAGATTATAGGCCTAATATGTATAATGTTTCCCTAGCAACTGTCTGGAGGTGAGCACTTTTTCGCCTTCGCTGAGATGAGGTTATCGTTTCGACATCGAAAAATTTAACCAACCGGTTGCTTGTTTTTGTTAATGAACTTTCGATTACGATTGTTGTTTTGTGGTGGTAAAGCATAAATGGTGATTTGATTCAAAGTCAAACAGATATAAGTTAAATCAAAAGTTGAGGATACAATGTTAAATTGGATCTAAAAATAGATTTGCATGAGAAAAATAACAAACAACTAGGTTGCAGTTCACGACAAAATTATAGTAACCTAACCTAACTCCGCAGAGCGCTGTATGGTGGCTGTTTATTATGCAACATAATTAAAAATAAAGGGATTAGTATAAGTAAACAAATGTAAAATGAAACAGAAATGCCAGACCTAAAAAAGTAAACAACAAAAGTAAGATTTAACCCCGAACAAATTAAAGTCAACTTTAACAAATTTCAGATTTCAAAAAGTAAACATCAAATGTGAGATTTGAACACAGTGCCGCATGATCGTGGATCTGACGTCTTATCCACTGGGCTGCTGAAGCCTGCCGATTCACCAGAAAGTTACAATTCATCAGGCGATGAGCAACGATTATAAATTCATTCAATAAAATAAACAAATAATCAGTTGATGAAATTGTTCGATATCGTAACAAATGATAACCTCATCTCAGCGTAGACGAAAAAGTGCTCACCGTGTGAAGTTAACTGGTTGAACAGATAGAGCCTGTAATGGTGCAATTGCTTACACAGTAACCAATAAGGCATTTATTAATTGGCAGATTCTAAACCCTGTTACATCAGCCCTTGGCAATCAAAAGGTTAACAACTGTATTAGTTAACACGTTAGGTGCGGAGGACGTTAATTAACGTATTCTAATTAATATTAAAACTTATGTGATTTTCATGTTTAAACATGTTTGTCAGCATTGAACGTGTTAAAACAAATTACGATAGTTGCTTGTATAATGATTTTATTTATTACATTTAGGCTGTTTTTTATTCTTTATTCCTTTCTATTCATCAATAGAATCAAATAAATTTATTTAGGCCTAAAAACTTTCAAGCTCCAATACCCCTTTGAATCCAATTCTCTGATAAAAATAATCTTAAAGAAATCTCTGATCCAATTGCTATTTAATATAGGCTATTTGTCTGAAAGTTTGTTGAATAAAGGTGCCCCCGTTTTATAAATCGCGTGATAACTAAAGATACTAAAACATTAAGTTTTTAATTTTTTTTATTTGACTAAACAAAAAAAATTCAAGATCATACGAACTACTTAGAATCCAGATTAGGCCGATCCGGATTTCTGAGAGTCTACTGTACCTCTAACACCATTTTACTACACAACTTTATCTGAAGAAGGTGTACTCATACAAAAAAATATGTACAAACTGGACTTACTTTTCTGCAACTTCTCCAAAAGTTCTACAGCTCTGTTCACATCTGTAATAAAAGAAACCCCAGGCTAGAAGTGTTTGTTTACAAAGTGAATTGATTATTTTACAATGCAATCATGTAAATGCAACCCATTAAGCCAAAATAGCTGCATACCAGCTAGCAAAGCTGTATGTAGCTAGGCCTAGTTATTGTTTAGAGGCAAGGGAATATTTAACCACATCAGATACAAATCAAAAGCCGCAGTTAAGCTAAGTAGCAATCGTCAATGGGGGTTACCGAATTAAAAATATAGTTAATGAATATTAAATCTAGTTAAAAAATAATCATATCAATATCATAAAATGTGAAAAATTACTATTACATATACCTACTCATTTCTAGTTAAGATGCCACTACACTCTTTAGCACATTCGAAGGTGAATATGAAATACGAGTGCAGGATGAACGAGATACCAGTACCTAGTAAAGCCTTTGCTTTTACTGACTAACATCACTCTGCTTCTATGGCCAGGATCATAAAATAACAGCCCTGAGACTAATGGCAACTGAGCGACTTACATAACGTTAGATCTGAACAACAAACCACTGCTCCAGGTTTAGATTAGATTACACTCGACTTGTACTGGAATTCTGACTACCAAACTTTCAAAATCCCAAATTATCCCAAAGGACAATTCCTGTACTATTTCAAATACCTTGCGTATTTTTGTGTATTTGTAAGGCCTTGCGTTTGGTTGGATGATACTGAAAATGACATGAATCAAGGGTAGGCCTATGAGTATCTTATTTTACAAAGAACCTATCACCACTCGTACACAATTTAAACACTGACATGGTGACTTTCACGAAACGTTCTCGAGGCTCCCATCATAACAGATTGTTGACAATAACTTGATTCGTTGATGAGTAGGGCAAAGGACTCGTCAATGACTTCGCTGGCATCGTCTTATATCAAACTGCACTTATTGACACTGATATTGTGATCATCAGTGTCAGTGAGTGCAGTGAAGTGCAAAGGCCTAAGCTATTTTTGTATTAAAAAACATTTCTTCTTTGAACAATATTTTATTCCTTTGTTTTAAATTAAAAAAAAAACAATATTTCACTGTCCAAACTATTATACTTTGGCTTTGTTCGAGAGCTTGATTAGATATTAAAGTTTCTTTGATTAGATGTTTCTACCGGCTTCCTTCTTACCTAATCTAACTGTCCATTCATTCCACTTAACACGTTCGCTGCGGCGAGCGCCATATGGCGCTCGGCAGAACAACGCCACGATCTGAGAGCGCCACATGGCGCTCTGTCTACATGCCAAGTTCAATTTGGTCTCGTGCTGGCAGCACTGTGGTGAGGACGGGTATTTTATGTCAGAGTTTTAGCTAGGAATGCGAGCTTTATTTTGGTGTAGGTTGGTAGTAAATTTCCCCGTAAAATTCCCGTTCATAAGGGACAAAAAGCCAGTTTTTGCCCCATATTTCTGGGATATTCTCCCTGTAATTGACATTACAAGGGAAATGGCTAGTACCCAGGCAGTGCTGCTACCTGTGGGTGATTCAGCGAACTACGTCCAGTCTCGTGGAAATGCAGCACATCACCGAACCGCTGTTTTGTGATTCGTCAGACCGAAATAATTGAATTCGTCTGTGCCAATCTGGTTCGCTGCCGTGCTCGGCGCACGCCTGCCATTGGTGGGCCGCAGCGAACGTGTTAAAGTCAAAATCACAATTTACTATTCTCACTTCTCAAAACGGGATGCGCAAGCCGCGCATAGGAAATTATACTAGGTATCAATGTAATCGATAAATCAATATTTTGTATCAATTTATTTCTGTCAAATGAAACAATCTATTCAATATAGGCCTAACTTATCGATATTTTTAATCGAATGAATGTGGGACTTAAACTAAACTGTAGCCTTCGCTTCTGCGACAAAAGCCAATATTTCGGCTATTGGTCTCATTCACGTCTTCGGCAAAAGCCGATATAACAGCTTTTCGAGCTGAAAGAGTTAACTTAATTGCTCAAGGTTCTGTTATTATATTTTCAGGGGTTAGGTCTAGGTCCTAACTATCCCATTTGTTATAGGTAAATAATTTATAAAAAAAGTCTTTTGGTATAAAATTGAATAGGTGTGAGATCTGAAACAGAATAATACCTGCAAACGAACCTAGACTGGCTAATTGTAATAAAAAGTCTAGCCTGGACAGGACTAAAAATTTCAGGACTAATATCTATTAGGCTTGTTTGCCTTTCTGAATCCAGCCTAACCAGACCTAGCTGAATAGGCTGTTCAAAAGTAATCATTGAGGTAGCTTTTTACAAAGAACTAAGCTTATAGGGCCTACTGTAGCTTAGGCTACCTGATACTTTAAGTGAGAGGTCAACAAAATTTTCCAAAATAATTATACTAAACTATCTGACATCACATGATCTTATTTAATTTTTAACAAACCTAAAATATAAACTTGTTATTATAAATAGTTAGTGTCATTACCATAGCTTATCTTAAAGGTTGTGTATTATAACCTAGGCTACCTTTAGCAAGTGACAAAGGTTCTCCAACTGCTGCCATGGTTAATCTTTAATATAGCCTATTACGGAAGTATATCCTATATTCTTCGAGATAGAATGCAACAGCTACGGTATTAAACGGTATATGTAAACCAACACAAAATTCAGTAAAAAATACTTGAACTATGACATCGAAAATAATTGGTAGAAAAACACTAATTGACAACGAACAGCAGTCGGTCTTCGTTCGTTGTCTGCATTTGCTAACATGGAGTACATAGTGTTTATAAAAAATTGATTATTTTCATATAATTTCATTAAAATATTGTATTTTATTTGTATTAAAAGGTAATAAACTCATGTAATTATGTGTGGTCAAATTATTGACAGTAATCGTAAAACACTTCTTTACAAATTATATTTCATTTCACTAACAATGTTTAAAACAAGACATCTTGGGTTTCAAAGACATTTTAACAAATATTAGAGTTGAAAACGATTTTTATTGGTAGCACTGCTATCTTTTCCTGTCATACTCTAGTGTCACACCTAAGTTGTTGTTTTGACTTTTGAGTCAGTATGACAGATTGGTTCTATTTATTTTTGGAAGTGTGTTAATGTTCGTTTTTATGCTTTTATAATAAGTTATCTATATAATATCAGTATTTCATATTCTTAACAAAATGGAAGACATTTTTCATTGGTGCAGGGAAGGAAAAGCGATGGAAGTCCGCGTTTGGTTGGATGATACTGAAAATGATATGAATCAAGGGTAGGCCTATGAGTATCTTATTTTACAAAGTACCTATCCTGTACAGTACTAAAATAAAATAATATTTTATGGTGTTCTGAATTATTACTTTCTTATTTTGTATATATATATTTATAGAAAACCTTAAATCGTTCACCAAATATTGTGCTACTGTCTTCCCATGGTGCCTATAAGTTGAGGAAGGTTGATATAACCTTATAAGGACATGGTTATGTTCCACCTCCTTATGACATTGAATTCATGCCTACTGTATTTTGGAAAATATTCTAACATAAAGTAAGATTTTTATAAACAGGTAGGCCCAGATACCATCCAATATCCAAGACTTAAATACTGGATGTCAAAACTAAAATATACATTTGCTAAGTAGGCCTATCAGTATTTCGAGTAACTTGGCCCTAGTCCTAGGAAGACATTGCCACTAGTCTAGTAAATATTTTGCCCAGTAGGCTCAGTTGGAGGTGCCAGAATGCAATTCCCTTCTGTCACTGTTATCTTCTACTAAGTCAAATTCACAGTTTTACCAACCTTGCATATTCCTTACTTGTACCAAACCATTATTCAATATTAAATCGATTGTCAGCCCGCTACGGCTGTTAGATTGGGCCAGGATATAATTGATATAGGCCTAGCCTACTGTAATTTTACTATCACATTAGCCTAGGCTACTCAAAATCAAAGTTTATTTTTCTACACTTGGAGATTTGTAGGCTACCCCTCTTCATTTTGGAGTAGGAGTAAGTTAGTATACTTTACATTTGTTCATGTAGTCCTAATCTTCAATGTTTAACCCTCCGAGTGCCCATTAGAAACTTCCTTAATGTTCACCAATTATTGGCCATTTTGCAGTTTTTTATTAAAACATTTATAAAATATATAAATTAGCCTATAACAAATAAGTATAAAGTTGTACATTTTCTTAAAGCTTATTGAATAGGCTATCTAAAAATATAACTTTTGATGTTCATACCTAATATTATAGTAACTTGGCATCAGTTCAAATCCAGAAATTAGGAAAATAAATTTTGTTTTGTTCAATACCCACATATGTAAAACCACATTATTCACTCTAAATAAGAACATGAAGATATACATTCTGTTCAAAATTTAATGAGGAATAAGAAAATATATAGTTTTGCACAGTTTTAACTAAATAATAAGTCTAAAAAGTCAACTAACGTAAAAACTGGAGGTATTAAAGCCTATATCACCATAACAACAACAACAATCGCAGACGTTTGGAATTCCGTCACAGATGATACTAAAAATAGCACAAACGGTGGTCATATATAGTCATAATGAAGCCTAGAATCCGCTAATCACATTGGTATGCACATTGCCCGGGATCGCTCAGTTGTACGCGGAAATATTACACAGAGCTGGAGGCATTAAAGCCTGTATTACCATAACAACAACAAACATTTGCAGACATTTGGAATTTAGTCACAGATGATAGTAAAAATAGCACGAACGATGGTCATGTATAGTCATAATGAAGCCTATAATCCGCTAATCACATTGGTATGCTCATTGCCCGGGATCGCTCAATCGTATGCAGAAATATTACATAAAACTGGAGGCGTGCAAAGTCGCCCGATATCGGGCGACTGACACTGGGCAGTCAAAAATAGTCTCCCGAAAGCGGGCGAAGGTCACTCGGAGGGTTAAAAAACAGTGAATAACCCTATAGACTTATTTACTTATTATGAAGACAGTACGGTACATATTTATAAAAGGTAAAAACAGAGTTACGGTAAGCTCTCTTACATAGCTGATCAGAATAGAAAAGTGTAATGGTTGCTTTTATATATGTAACGAAGAACACATAGGGCCAACTTAATCTTTCTCTTAGAAGTACTTAGAACACAGAGACTTAGAAGCACAATATTAGGCTACTTTGTTTTGTGGATTAGGTTGCCTCTTACAGGAAGAATGAGCATACTCCTAATAATGTCTTTTGTTTATTTTAGTGATGACCATGGATTCAGTCCATTGCACTGGGCTGCTAAAGAAGGTCATTTCAAAATCGTGGAGCTCCTGCTTCAGCGAGGTGCACGAGTCAATGCTACCAACCGCGGAGACGATACACCCCTACACTTGGCAGCCGCCCACGGGCATCGAGAGATCGTTCATATGGTTAGTAACCAATTATTGTGATATTTAACCTTAAAAACTGCTGAATATTTTTATCCTAAACACTGCTATTTTTTCTCATTTTGCATGATGTTTTGTTTAAGTTTATTAAAAGAATATCTTTTTCAACCTTATTATCATTTTAATCAGCAGAATACATAGAATCTGATTACAGTAAGTTAGGCTCCGAACTTGAAAAATGGAGGCTATTAAGTTACCAACATTGCAATTTCACACTTTTATACCGTACCATAAACAAATGATGAGAATCGTCCTATTTAAAATGTCTAGATAGCCTAAGGATGTTAAATTATGCTTAGTCCAGATTCTTAAAATATATTTTTGCCTAATTTGTTGTGCCATTCCATGTCAAATCATCCAGCCAAAGTACAATTTGACACCCAAAGTTCCCAGATTTTTATGAAATTTGGTATACATTAAGTGTGTACAAAAATAAGAAAAAATGCAAAGTTTCACCAAATTCCATTAAGCAGTTTCAGAATTATAGTCGTTTAAAGTTTTATAAAAATGTGATTTCCGAGGCCAGTATGAGCGGTCAGTCAGCTTGTATTTTTCCACGTTTTTCTAAATAACATTTATATTTATGTAGCTAGAGGCTTCAAACTTTATGAATTTGTCCTAAATTTAATGGAGAATCAGATTATACTATAAGTGTTGGCATTATAACTTTTCATCATTGTTTAAAAAATCGTAAAAAACAATCTTTGGCTGAAATCTCTCTCCAGATACCCTAATACAACCTTATATCACTGAAAAGAGCATAAAATTTCCTTGTAAATGGTGAAATAATATTTTTGGGTTTATGTGTTCTAAAAATTTTATTACAATGTAAAGGTAATAAATAAATTTTTGAATAGCGGAAAAGGTATTTTCATTGACAAAGACAGAGTTTGTGGTAAGGATTTTAGAAAGTCAATAATATATTCTAAAATATAGGACTATGGAGCTAAAATCATATGTAATACAATTTGCATGGCATATTTTGTAATTACCTAAGCCTTACTGTTGGATGTAACACATTTACAACAAATAATTTTGTACAGTATGATGTAATTTTGAGATTAAATGTATACCCTTGTTAACCCTTTGAGTGCCACGCAACGATATATCGTTGTGCACGAAACATCCGAAAAATACTTCACAACGATATATCGTCGTCGGTGGTCTTACCGAAAAATACATTGCAACGATATATCGTTGTTATGGAAAATTTGTCTTACATCATTACTTTTTATTATTTCTTACAGGTGATTTCCAGGATAGTTTCTAGCTCTATAAATCTAGTAGTTATTTGGTGAAAATCTTATATTTGAACAATGTTTATTTATCTGAAAAAATATAAAAAATTTCCCGCTTGTATAATATGTACCTATTCAAATTTTCTATTTTGTATTTTTTAGATATTATATATGTGCATAATATTATAGCTAAACTTTAAACTGACAAAACAAAAAAAGTTTCATAATAATATCTTACCAAATAAAAAAGTTATTGATTTTATGTACAAAACCCTTGCAAAATGTTGATTTTGTGAATCGTTGTTATAGAAAATTTTTCTTACGTCATTACTTTTTATTATTTCTTCCAGGACATTTCTAGTATATGTTCAGGTAAACATATACTCCATAAATATACGAGGCCTAGTTAGTCTGCTTTATGAAATAAAATTGTAATAAAACTTAAACCCTTGAATAAAGTTAGGCTACTGTCTTGTGTACTAATTTGCCGTTTTTATATTTTTTTACATTTATGGAAATAACTTGTCCGCCTAAAGCCCAAATTTGATGAAACTTTCAGGAAATATTTTGGGAAACATGTCCTCTATAAATCTAGTAGTTATTTGGTGAAAATCTTATATTTGAACAATGTTTATTTACCTGAAACAAATAAAAAAAAATTAAAAGAAATTTCCCACATACATATACTTATTCAAATTTTTTATTTTTTAAATATTATATATGTGCATAATATTATAGCTAAACTTTAAACTTACAAAACAAAAAAAGTTTCATAATAATATCTTACCAAATAAAAAAGTTATTAATTTTTTTGCAAACCCTTGCAAAATGTTGATTTTGTGCCTGGCACTTTTGGGATATACTGTGTTAAAAACTCTGGCACTCTAGGGATATGACGACCGAAAAACTCTGGCACTCAAAGGGTTAACCTATGTATTACTGGAATGACATGGCTTAAGTGCTCCTTTTTACCTCAATGCTGAGGGTGTACTGAGTTAGCTTATATTAAAAATAACCTCCTGAATTTATGATACCTACACGAAATATACAATATTACAATATACAATATTTACTTTTCATACTGATAGCTTTTAGTTACTGTACTGGTTTACTTACTTCTTATCCAGATTTTTCTGGGAAAATTCTTCAGTTATACAACATGATAGTAAATCTTCACAAACTATTAAAAGTTAAAAATTTTTATATAGTTTTTAAAAGTCTTGTCTTGGTTCGAAAGTAACTTGAAATGTAAGTAAACACAATACCTGAAAATTAAAACTGATGACCGTCTATAGTGATATTTTAAAGTTGTTCCAGGCTTTGTTGATTTCTTTTCGAGAGTCAGAATCAATCTTATAAGTTCGACCCAATTGTGACGTTACCACTGGAGGTTTTACTTTACAAAGGAGATGAGGTGGTGGTATGGGACAGTTGTCTTCTTTTTGAGGCCAACAAAAGTTTTCAGCCGGACCATGAGGATGCATAGAGAGGATATTATAATACCCTTCTTCCTCATTAATTTGCTGAACCATTACAATTCACCAGTTGCTTTCATAAACACAGGCAACAAAAGAATGGAGGTTAGGTTCAATCATTGGTCCTGATGGGTTAAACATGTTTTTTCTTAAACAGATATCAGAGTCTGAGCTAACTCTTTTTGCTGTGATTTCTTCTGACGATGCAGGTTGGAAAAAATGAAAACTTCTTGATCCACTTTGCGTTGATTGAAAACGACTACTTTGGGTTATTCTTATATTTTAAATATCTTCATCAATCAAAAATAAAAATGTTATTTTTGAAAACAGATTATTACAAAATGTCAACATTTGCCAAGCATTTACAATCTGTTCACTTTCTTTTGAATTTTGGAGGTTTCTCTTTGAATAGTTCTTTTGACTGTGCCTGCGATTCCCTCACATACAGTTTTTCCATGACTTGTTTGTTGCATGAAAAGATATGAACTTCCTTTAAGTTGAAAATCTTTTTCATGACAACACAAATTCATCATGGTTTCGAAATGTTTATACTGTGCACTGCACCCATCAGTAATGTATTCCACTCTGCCAACTGAAGGAAATGTCAACTTAATTAAATCAATCGTTTTTTCTTGGACAGAGTAGACAGATGGTACATAGTGTTTTAGGTCATCAAAAATTAAACACAACTAGTAGCCTGTCACGGCTTCGCTCGCGATCTCAACGTAATATTATATACTGACTTTCCCGTATAAATATTGTCTTACCGTTCCAAAGCCAACATGGCCTGCTGATTAACTGTGTTTACTCTATTCAGCTGATTGCTTAAAACTTAGGGTACTTTGGTATTATACGGATGCCACTATTTTTGGAGGTTACATTTTTACCGGATCCAAAGGATAACTACATAATTCGAAAAAACGTACTTTTATTGACTTACTGTACAAATGTTACATCATTCTGATGAGCGGTCTTTGTGTTGTGCCTCCCAAAAGACAGCGATGTCCGCTAGGATCGTGTTGAATGCGTCGCCGCCGCTAGCAGCCAGACCCGATCGCCACATGTACTCCGCCAAATATACAACGCGCTGCGGCAGTTATGTTAGGATGGGTTATCATAAAAATACGTACGGTTTCCTCTTCATTTCGAGGTAAATCCCACACCAAAAGAACGTCACTCATTATGAAAACAAATGTAACGTAGTGCACGGCAATAAATCACTCATGACACTGACCCAGATACAGGCGGTGACAGGTGATGCGCACGCTCCGGTCAACGACCTGACCTTGGCCTATTTGGAGGGGGTTTGGCGGCCGGAAGTATGATTCATCAGGTATCATTCGATTCGTAACTAAACAAGGAAAGTCCTACAATCATTTTTATGATAACCCATCTTAACATAACTGCCGCAGCGCGCTGCATCCGTATAATACCAAAGTACCAAACTTAGTTATTTCCTAATGTTAAGCTTATAGGAAAAAACTCAACTTTAAGGGGCCCCAGGACCTCACTCACAAATTATTTCTCTATAAAAAAAGTTTCCTGCACAACTTCACGTTAGGCTCTTTCCAATGACACCAAAAACATGAAAATCGGTTCAGTAGTTTAGGAGGAGTGATTGTCACAAAAAACCTGCTCGCCTATTAAATAAGTATAGATTATGTTTCTAGTAAGGTACCATCTCCATTTTTAGAATATATTACTATAGGATGAACTGAACAACTTAAATGGCTCCAGTGGTATGACTGTACTTCATTTTGAAGAAAAAAACTAGTTCTCAGCGAAATCTATTAAGACCAAAACTTCATCAAATCCTAGGTTTTATTTTCTCTGCTTTATGTATGAATTTTGCGATTTGGTAATAAAGGAGTGAGGGATTAGAGATTCAATTTTACAGATGGTAAAATCAATAAATTCTTGGCCATGTAGAAGCATAGATTGTAATCTCATCCGGCCATCCTAATCCACTGTGAAAATTTTATTTCCTCTTCATCATCAGTCGTCCAAAACCTCTTTCAAATAAAGTTTAAGTGACTCAGGTGTTTTAGGGCATTGATCACAATGCCGAAGCATGCAATCTCTCTGTCTGTTACATACACAGTACACCCTCAGCATTGAGGTAATAAACGGTATCAGGAAACTGACACATACTTTCTCCCTTTTAGCCCAACTTTAATGAATAAATTACAATTTATTTACTACATATAGAATACAAAGTACGGTCTAATGGACAGAAAATCTTGTAAACAAGTTGTTTTACAAAACATCCACCCAAATCCCTGCTTTGGAGGCACTACAGAATCCATTGCTACACTCGTGGTTTTAAGAGGGGAAATGCCCCTATCCCCCCCCAGGGTTATTAAGGGGCAAGATATTTCGAATTTACTGTGTTGGTCAATGCTAACTTGACAAGCATATCAATTTTGAATGAAATTTATCCGTAAATAAGAGAGAAATAGTAATTTTTGTATTCCCCATAAGAATAACATTGGGCAACGTACTGCGTTTACTGCAAAATGAAAATTCCAATTTTCTCCGCAACCAGCAATCGTAGAATAGTAATTCAAAATACTAAATTATTTAGTTTTTTGAGCTCTTTTTAATGGTGAATAGTAATATTTTTTATATTTATGTCTTTTTATGAAAAATCCCAAAAAAACTGAATTTTTGATGTTTTAAGTCCTGTAATTTCTGAACCCGAATTTTTACAGACATGCGGGTGGTGTCATTTTGTTTGAAAACTAAAGTTCTACAAACGACCAAAGTTCAATCAAAATCGTTAGAGCCGTTTTCGAGAAATTTTGATTTTTCATTATTTTTTGCGGTTTTTGGGGGATAATTACCCTTAAAAATAAAAAATTCCAAAAAATGAAAAAAACGCCTGGGGATATCGTGGATTAGTACTTACATACCAAATTTCATAAAAATCGGCCCATTCGTTAGGGCTCTAGCTCTGTACACATCCACACAGACACACACACGGACACACACACACACACACACAGACAGACATCACGTAAAAACCACTTTTTTGGGTTCAGGGAGCACCAAAACGAATATTTCCACTAACAACTCAAATTCGAAAATTTTTACGAAAACAATACTTTCTCCATATAATATGTATAGGGGGAGAAAGTAAAAAAGGAGCACTTAAGCCAGGTCATTTCATATTTTTATATTGTATTAAAACTCTTGTAATGCTACAACTTGCAAACATTATTTCACCTTTTGAGACTGACATGCATGCTCTCCAGTAATACATAGGCTAACAAGGGTATACATTTAATCTTAAAATTACATCATACTGTACAAAATTATTTGTTGTAAACGTGTTACATCCAACAGTGAGCCTTATGTAATTACAAAATATGCCATGCAAATTGTATTACATATGATTTTAGCTCCATAGTCCTATATTTTAGAAGATATTATTGACTTTCTAACATCCTTACCACAAACTCTGTCTTTGTCAATGAAAATACCTTTTTCGCTATACAAAAATTTATTTATTAACTTTACATTGTAATAAAACTTTTAGAACACATAAACCCACAAATATTATTTCACCATTTAAAAGGAAATTTTATGCTCTTTTCAGTGATATATGGTTGTATTAGGGTATCTGGAGAGAGATTTCAGCCAAAGATTGTTTTTTACATAACCGTCAAAATTTGGAAAAAACAATAATTTTTGTTTTTTACGATTTTTTAAACAATGACGAAAAGTTATAATGCCAACACTTATAGTATAATCTGATTCTCCATTAAATTTAGGACAAATTCATAAAGTTTGAAGCATATAGGTACATAAATATAAATGTTATTTAGAAAAACGTGGAAACATACAAACTAATTTACCGCTCATACTGCCCTCAGAAATTAAATTTTTCTAAAACTTGAAACGTCCATAACTCTGAAACTAAATGTTAGAATTAGGTTAGTATTTTTTCTTATTTTTATAGTCACTTAATATATACACATTTTTATTAAAATCTGAGACCATGGGTGTCAGCCCCTGGATGATTTGGCATGGAATGGCCCCAACTAAATTAATGCTAATGCTAACAACTAAATTTCATTATCGATAAACAAGTTTAAAAAAATACCAAAAGACTACCCCGCTACTTCTTTTGGTTACAAACTCTATTGAGAATCATAGGGCTATGAGAGAATAAACCGAATGAAATAAGTATCGTTGTATTGCATAAAAAGAGTAGGGACCAATAGGGTTTGATGTCAACTTAAGATACAAAAAGTTGTGATTGTGACGCTTAGTGGTTATAAGAATTATTATTCTTATATGTTTATTCATAACTACCAGATGTAGAGTCATAATTTTACTTAGGTTAAGAAGAATAAGTGTCTTGATTTCTATAACTACAGCCTAATATTTTCTAGGCTGAAACTTTAAGCATTAATAGTAGTCTAAATATTAACAGGATGATTATAATTTAGTATTAATATTAATTTAGTAGCCTATTATTATTTTTAATTATTTATAATTTATAAATATATTACCTCCATTTATTGTTAGGCCCTATGCTATTGTCAAGTAGATTGCAATGATCAAAATCTCTGGTTGAATCAAATCAAAACGCCTTTAATTTGTTGTAAACATTAAGTTAATAGATTAAGTAGATATAGGGTTGCCAAATTACCGGAGTTCCTTGGAGATTTCCAGATTTTGAGGATAAAAATAATAGCTCTGGGGAATTTTTGTAAATATTGAAAAATCTCTTTTCAAAATTGTTCCCAAATTTGTATTGAATAATGCAAATTTTGCGTTGAAATCATTTTTGTCAACGGAAATTATTTAATTAGGCTTACATTTGCAACTTTATCGTCATGCTACGACTGCCAAAGCTAAACCTTGTCTCCCTACACACTTTAACATCTATTATTTGTTACTCTTTGGCTTTATTTTGGCAGGAAACATTGTTAACTGTCACCTATAAATTCTCTGTTATTGAACACTAAAAATCAGTAGGCCTATGAAGATTTTATGTTAAAAAGCATTAAGAAGCTTTTTTTTGTAATAGGTACTTGATAGTCAATATTTTTTTCTGGGGAGGGATTCCAAACTCCCTGGTTTACTCCAGGGGCAGATAAAATCTTGTCTTTTTCCCACACTACCATATGGCAACCCTAAGTAGATATGAAGCACCAGAAATTAAGTATCCTAGATATTCTCGTAGGCCCAGCGTTTATTGTCCAACTTGTTCATAGCTGTTGCGCAACCGCGCCGACATCAACTTCACCAACGAGCACGGCAACACGCCGCTGCACTACGCCTGCTTCTGGGGCTACCAGCAGCTGGCTGAGGACCTGGTGTCGCAGGGCGCGTTGGCAGCACTGGCCAACAAGGACGGGGACACGCCGCTGGACAAGGCGCGCGGGCCACTGGCCAAGCGGCTGCACGGTTGGTGGCTACCTTACCTGGGGATCCTGTAATACTGGGGGGATAGTCAGGGGATTTTAGTAACAAATTGGAAAAGTCTGGGAATTGTTATTAAAAATTGAAAAGTCAAGGAATAGTCAGGGGGAATTTCGAAGACGTTCCAAAAGATTCAATTTGATTAATCCCGTTACAGTTGGTGGTTTAGGTGTAACTCATGGAGAGTTCACCTGTCAGTGACACAGTTGAAGGGGAGGACGGACCTTAACCAAACGGTGGACGGCTCGGGTCCATGCTGACGGGATGGGTGGATCCTTTATTAGTTGCACATCTGATCAGGTGTATTTACCTATCCTTACTGTGTGTGTGTCCACCGAAATCAACGTTTTTATTTGTTCAGGGGTTCAAGATATTTAAAAACTCAAAAAAACCATCGCAGATTCAACTACTCCTTTCAGAAGCTTAGCACTGAAAGGGTTAAAGTGTTCTAAATTAAAATATGCTACCCGTACTTAAAACCGAGTGTTTATTGATCAAATTTGGCTATTCTTGAGATAGAATTACAGTGTTACCTCTATTAACTGTCACCTTGGGGTCCGGGACTATGAGGGAAAGGGTGAATAGATGGATAGTAGAAATGTCATTATATAAACGTGTAAAGTGTACAGTTTATGCTTTTCAGCCAACGTCTCAAAGCAAGACGCACTAAAAACGACACTGCAAAAAGTCTGCAAACAGATTACTCGTCAGGCAGTACAGAGCTGATAAAACAATAACAGCAGACAGTGCCAGGTGAGATGGGGATTGATGCTGCTGTGGGGACAGTCACTGCCCAACATAATAGCTCGTACAGACGCTCAGACACTGCCGTACGGCGCAAATCCCAACGCTAATAAAAAGTCAGAATTTGTCACAGACGGTTTAGTACACCCTAACGCCCAAGTTGTACAGAGGGTAGGAAGGCGAGTCTGATGGTTGACTCTGGTGTCTGCCGTGGAGATCTGTATTGAGGGATTAGCCCTCTCAATTGACCTTCAATGCTCTTTGCACTTCATCCTAGGTGGCTCCATCTGTAGCTAGTTCGTGACCCTCGTGATCTCTCTGTGTACGGATGTTAGTGTCATTAGCTTACAAGAAACATTAGATAAGCTTTACAATCAACTAGCCTTACATTGTTTTCCGTTAACATTTCTCATTGTTTCTTATTTATTTTTGACAGTCGGCCATATGCCCCTTAATACTTCATCAGAACGAATAATTGAGCCATCATGTCGAAGATTACCTTCAGAGTACTAGTCACACAATCTTACAGCGAGTAGTTCAACTACCTCAGAACCTGTTGCAATAAATTTATGAAAGGGATTTTAAAGAGTATATTTGGGTTAGGTAAAATGGAGGCAAAACCAAGTAGGCTAATAGAACACAACTTAGGCAGTTTTGCCAACATAACTTCAGTCAAAGCTAACAATTAAGTTAACTAAATATTTTTTTAAGATTATTTGTTGGATTATGTTTTATATATTTTTGGGACTTTCATAAATAAAAACTGAACTTTACTATGTTTTTAGATCTTGCTGTTGAGACTGGCCAGGATTTAAAGAAAATAAACTTTAAAGACCAAAGCTGGCTTGGCCTTAAAACCCGAAGTCGTAAGTGTTTTTACTTAGTTTGTATTGTGGTTTTAGGTCAGCTTACTAACTATGTGTTTAATCTCACAATACCTACTTACTTTACTTAATTTAATGTAGCTTAATGCCAAAGAACTGTATTCCAATAAACCTACAAATAAAATGTTATAAGCAAGTATAACTGAACAATCCAACTTAAGGACAATACTGTAATTTTGAAATTACTTGTTGAAAATGTAGGGATATAAGAATATTATTTTATTATTTTCCATTGCAGTGCTTGCTTTTTGTCTCAGAATGAGCCTGTTTTGTTTTCACTATTTTATCAAAGTTAATCGTTGACATGATGATGTTTGGACAGTTCCGTAGTTGGTCGAATGATGGCTTTAGTTGTTGATACAATTCTTAGTTTCTTTTTACTCTTCGTTATATATTGTCTTTGGATACAGCTTTTTCACATAATAAAAGAAAGAGAGAAATAGGCCTAAAGGGTCTCAGGTAAAAGGTGTACACTCTTTATTTTGTGTTTTACGCCTGAAATGGATAAAAACATGTGAGATTCATCTTTTTGAAATACCTCCTGTTTTGCGTAATTGTGTGTGTGTTTTTACTAAGTACATTATATCTTGAGAATCATGAAAGATATTTATTTGAAATTTGGCATACGTTTACTAATGTTAAATGAAATTTTTGTTTTGAATTTGGAAGTTTCTAACCTTTACTGTTTCATAATGACTATACTCAAGAATATAAGTAGTTGTAATCAATTGAGCTCATAACAATTTACTAATTCCTAACATAAATCAAAGATGTTATTGCAGGCGGTAAAATATGAAATGGGTTCTGATTAAGCCTGATTTAATTCTTTAATAATTAATAATAAAATAAACTTCAGGCCTAAATCATACTTAACTTACCCTTTACGTTTTATATTTTCATGAAATTTAATCTGATGCAGTGTTTATAGAGCTGTGTATGGCTATTATTTATTTAAAACAATTTTTCCTGTAACAGTGCGAACATTGTAATAAGTAAACAACAAATTTTGACACAATTTTTGGAAATGTGTCGGGGCAGTTTTCTAAGGAAAATGTCATAGAAACTGGGAGTTAAAATTCTGTAACACCCTGTATGACAGTGTGTTTTCCGCAGGTGATGCCACCCTGTCCCGTCACAAGGGCATCAACATCTCGGACCTGTCCCTGCACACCCGCATCGCAGTGTCTCCGTCGGGCGAGACCTGGCGCGGACGCTGGCAGAAGAACGACATCGTGGCCAAGATCCTGGCCGTGAGGGAGTGCACGCCGCGCATCTCCCGCGACTTCAACGAGGAGTTCCCCAAACTCAGGTAGGCACACGCGATAGGTCTGGCATAGTGAGCGGTAAAATAGGGGTTTACTTGTTTACCTCACTAAAACGCGTGGTTAAGAAAATTGTTAGATTACAAATTAGTATGACAATGTAATTTGTATATTTCGGCAATTGATGGTTATGTGTGCTCGCTTGGTTTTTTTATGTTGGTTAGATGATTAGAATGAATTATGTACTGATGTTTACTATCAGGTGGGAAGTCAGGTTTGGGCAATGCATCAAAGTAGAATCAACGAGGTTAATAGCCTACATGGTTGACTGCAACCAACATGGTAACCAAACAAATCCTCGCTTCAAAAGTTACATAACAGTCAGCCGTCACAAAAATTTAACTTGTGAAGAGAGGATTTGAGTGGTTACCTGAGAAAATGGCGGTTGACCATGTAGATTGCACTTTTTTATCCCAGTCAAGTAGTTTGATTAAGTCCGCTACAGTGTGAAGAGTGTGATGCTGTCAACTATTTACATTATGT
Source organism: Allygus modestus (assembly GCA_963675035.1). Taxonomy (NCBI): domain Eukaryota; kingdom Metazoa; phylum Arthropoda; class Insecta; order Hemiptera; family Cicadellidae; genus Allygus; species Allygus modestus. Next base: position 103,375,883 of record OY776114.1, read on the forward strand.
TATTTTTTTTAAATATCTCCCCAGAAAGCACATGATAATCAACTTACGTTTGCTTCCTGACACACCGACTTTTGTATCATCCCCTCCTGAGAGGATAAGAAATAGTTGACAGAAGTATACTCTTTCGGTGTCTAGTATAATTATGTCCTCGTTGAATCCTGGCACACTCAAAAATAGGGGCAGCTTTTACAATGGCAATGAGAAGTCTCCTTCCATATATATAGTCGATGTCTCTAGGTATATTAACCTCGTTGAGTTGAACAGACAGTGACCGTTGGCCAGGTCGAGTCTAGTGCCCCATTGTTGCAGGATATTCTCCCACCCCAACGTGCTGCCGGTGGTGGGCTGCTGCAACTCGCCGCCCAGCCTGGTGGTGATCAACCAGCACATGCCGTGGGGCTCGCTGTCCACACTGCTCCACGAGGGCGCCGGTGTGGTCGTGGACTCGGCGCAGGCGCTGCGGTTCGCCGTGGACGTGGCGCGCGGGATGGCGTTTCTCCACAGTCTGGAGCGGCTCACGCCCCGGTACCATCTCAACAGCCGACACATCATGGTGGGTAGCACCCTCCCGACGTGACCTCCTCCTAACCTTCTAATGCACAATACCATCACCATCACCATCACCATCACCATCTTAATATCGTATTTAAATAGAACCAGGAGCATCAAAACAGCCAAAAGATCACATTTTTTTCCACAAATTGTACAAATGTTTGTTTAAGCTCTTTTATTTGATTTTTTAAAGTTTTTAATGTGGAAATTTGCATCCCTCACGTCAGTGTGCTGCGTGCAGACTCATTTATTTTCTTAGTGTTGATATCCGTTCAGCGTTTTGTTGAGAGCATACAAACTCTCAACGTCCAACCTCGCACCAACACTCCAACAGTTTGAAAACTTCCAGAGAATCATTCTCTTAAACTGATGTGAAAGACTGTTAATGACATGAGGTCAGTGACAATGAGGACAATGTATTGTTATCACTGTTCACTGATAAATGTATATACATACTATCAGTATACATTATCATTACACAACAAATTACGTATGGTATCTAAAGGACTTCATCGTGATTTTTTACAACAAAATTCTTCGGATGAATTTTTAATCACAGTTAAGCTTTGTTAACTCATTGTCCTAACTGATGATAGTCCAACGGGTACCAAAATCCGGATTTTAAGGACTAATTGAACTGACTAGATTGCCTAGGCATCTTTCTCATCTAAAAATATAAAAGAGGATGTTGGTATATTTTTTCATGTTTATGAGCTCCAATACCACTCAACCGATTGTGGTGAAACTTTTCATGGTCGTTCAGGTTGACCCGAGGAATGTTTATAGCCACTAATCTAGTCCTAGGACCTTAAGGTGAAGCCCCACTATAAAGTTTTCATGCTATTCTTATGGAGGAATGATTTTTTAAGATTTTTACAAATGACTAATTTAAAATATTGTAAACAGCTGACTATTTATTAAAGTAGCGAGCTGTAATGTAAATATGAATGAAGATTTTTCAGCACAGTTCTCGGGCGTAGCAATGTGCGCCGGGAACGTGTTATAAATTAAAAGTCAAAAAGTCAAAGTATTTATTTGCACATAACATTATATGGGTTACAGCAGGTAACATCAAACTAGTGCATCGTCATTACATTTCTACAATTCAACTAGCTATAACACACTTAAACATTAAAATAATTAACAAATTCTTCAACGCTATATACACTTAATTCTAAGAGGAGTCGCTTCAGATAAGACTTAAATCTAATTAAATCTAGCTGCTTTACATGGTTCGGTAATTTATTATACATTCTTTTACCAAGCTCAAAAGTTGAATTAATTGTCCTTCGATAGTTACATTGGTCAGTTCTTATTTGATAGTAGTTATAACACCATCCAGAATGATTTACTTGACATGGCGTTGGAATCGTGTGCTACAGGTCAGTGGAACTCGGAACGAACCTAAAGGAATGTGACTCTCCGATGATGTGCACACTGTAGGGTCAAATAGTATCGCCAATTAAAAAAATTCCTACCGAGACTGGAGTTGGATTGCAACCTTTGGGCTTTCTTTATTTATGAATGAAAACAATGTGATAGTTGAAATTATTTGCTCAAACTGTCCACCATCAATACATTATTCAAATCAAATTAAAAAATCCTTAGTTATCACGACAGTACAATACAATAGGCCCTCTCTTAACTGACCCCGGATCAACCGCCGCTCGGATTAACCGTCTCTGCCCGGGCTCAAAATAGAGGTCGGGTTATCTGCCCTGAATTTTAAAACTGGTCGGTTTAACCGACCTTTCTAGGAATCAAGAGACTTCCGTTCTCATTATTGTGGATTTACTAAAATAGAAACGTATCCGTTCAGGTCAAGTTGTGAGGCGTTTTCTGGGGGGGGGGGGGTGGAACAAATTCCAATATCGTAACGACTCCCCAGAAAACGGCCACCGATCGATGTTCCTCGGAATCCACTCAGAAACGAGCTGGGATTTATTCCAGGGGTCGGATAAACAAAATTGATAATGAAGGTTGAGAATTGTGTGCTACGCAGGGCTCAGACAGCAACCGTGACGAAAATCGTCTTCAAATCAACTTAACGGTTATGTTATTTCATCCTCGCCCTCGTAAAATTTTGTCAATTTTGCCTAGAATTTTGAAACCAACTCTGCAGGGGGTTATGCTGACGCGTTTCAAAGTTATCTGTTGGGTATAGCCAATTTACTAAATAAAACTATAAAGGTTCAAAATATTCCAATAAAATCCCTATGGGTATTTACGATTTGCGAAGTTGAGTAAAAATCCTGCAGAGTTTACGAACCAATCAAAGAATCCATACGTGGCCAATTTAACCGATTAACAGAAATCAAAATTAGAAGAAAATAATTTAATTTAGAAAAAATGGGTACCTTGGATTTAAACAAAATTTACCCTCTAAAATATAATCAATGAGATGTCGGTGGAATAGGCCCGTAAAATAAGGGTTGGTAGTCAAACGGCGCGAGACTTATTTGTGTTGAAATACACTCGAGGCGTCGACGTCCCTAAGTACCCCTACTACCACTCGCTGATCAGGTTTTAGAGTTTCACCGAAGTGAATCGTAGAGATTCCGGATTAGTCTCAACGGGATTATCAGCGTTGTATCGTTGAAGTTCACCCAATATTTAATTGGGTTATAAACGTTCTACGAAATCGTCTTCGGGGCCATGATCGATCATGAACGAAACACGAAAGAATAGAAAAGAAACGTTATTTAATATTCTCAGATTTTCGAATAAAAAGTTCAATTTGGGCGGAGATTAATTTAGGATGGATATTACTGATCGGAATTTACCAAAATAATTAGATGCGAACCTGGAAAGAACTAACAGACCTGTTCCCGACAGACTGGAACAGGTCGGTCCGGTGGCAAAAATTTACTATTTTACGGAAAAATAAAACAGCGTGACAGTGATTTTATAGGATTAAAACGTGGTAAAATACTACAATGTAATAAAAGAGGTTCAGTTTAACCAAAGGTTGACTATACCTTAACGGGAAATCGTAAAACGCCGATTCGGAATACAGCAACAACGTAGCGTGTGTCTAAGCGTGTTCGCGGTTCGGAGCAGAATGATTACCTACACGAGGTTTTCAATTTCCTTCTTCCCCTCCATTCCCCCTCCAGTGATGAGGGGGGGATCAGCTGGTTACAAACTTCAGGCGTTTGTCAAAAATAAGTCCTCCCACCAGCTGTCGACGGCCCTAGCGAAGAAGAAGAAGAAGAAGAAGACTCGTGCCGGTTGTCAACAAATGCTAGGTTATGTAGTTGTTATTGTCGTTCTGGGATTAACTATGGTTTATTTAAGTTGTCGGTGCTTACAAAGCTCCATTGAAGTGTTCAGACTATGGTTGGAATATGGTTTGCAGTGAAATTAAATGAATCAAAGTGAAAACGGATGAAATGTGTTTTGGTGATTTTCGACCTTAGGCCTAGGCCCTAGGTACAGTGGGAGCATAGGCCTAGGCTATCCTTCCTGGTTTGGTGAGTCTCAGCTGTTTGTTCCGGCGTTTGTTTATATCACCTCAAAGTTTTACCCCCCTAAAATTTGGTACCTCACAAAGTTTTGTCATGAATCACATGGGAAACTCACAATATTGTGGAACGTCACTCAACGTCAGTATATCGCTACTCTGTGTCGAGTACAGTACACAGCTTTTTCGCTTGTGTGTCGCGCGTGTGTACAGCTTAGTTTTGTGTTCATATAATATCAAAAATACATTTATTTCTACAGTATTTTACAAGTTTACGTTGTTGCCTGTTTTAACCAACCTTTTAGGTTACCCGACTTAGGCTCGGTCCCGTGAGGGTCGGTTAAAAGAGGGTCTACTGTACAATGATTCTTAAATCCTAAAGCTGAAACATTACTATCAAGGGCGTATCCAGAGGTCATGTTTGGGGGGGCGGTCACCGAAATTAACCCCCCCCCTCTCCTCACGGGTGGTCACTGGCACCCCCATTATTTGTTTTAAAACTATATGAAATTATTCAACAAATGAAACTAAAGTTAAACAATATATCAATAAACTTGTACTCAAGAAAAAAACAATTATAACTTTCTAAACATAGGTACTAAACAAAAAATACCCTTATTTCTGGTTCGCCCGACCGTAAATAAAAATTTAGGCATTAAACTTTTATCTACGTCATCTGTAGGCATTTAAGAACAAGTAAGATGCCTAAATTAAATATGTAAGTAAATGTAAATGTTTTTGTAAGTCGCTTTTAGGTGAAAGACATGGACCTAAGTAATGTGTTATATATTAAAATGAAAGTTTAGAATCTCATCTGTTTAGTGGTAAATCTTTTATTCCATTTATCAAATGTTAGGTCCAATAGTTTTAATTTGAATGTAACAATGTAGACAGGAGCAGCAAAATTGACTCTCGCAACTGGAAAACGGGATTTAGTGAGACTTTTTCTACTTAGATTTTCATTCGGATGTATTCAAACTTTCTACTTGGGCTTAAGTAATAAGATAAAACACAATAATTTTAGGTTTGGGGGGGCGACCTCCCCTACCGCCCCCCTTGGATCCGCCCCTGATTACAACACACTGTACGCTTCTAATGAACAGAGCAAGACCTTCATTTCACTATAATTTTTTTCTATGATTTAACTTTGAGAAGTTAAGCCTTGATGTTTTACCGACTATATAGCAACTATTATTTTTCAGATCGATGAAGACTTGACAGCGAGAATCAATATGGCTGATGCCAAGTTCTCCTTCCAAGAGAAAGGGCGGCTCTACTACCCAGCGTGGATGTCCCCAGAAGGTGAATCACCATTTTGATACTATAATTCAGGGTTGCTGAGAGTAGAGTAAGAGTAAGAGAGTAAGTAGAGTAAGAGGCACGTAAGTTGGCACACGAGTGTACTATTCATTTCAACCACTTTTTGTATACTAGTCACATTGCAAACGTGGTTGAACCACATGTGCCACTTGTTTACAGTTTCCTAAAGCTGTCAAATAGTGTTTGTTTCCAAATAAATTTCAAAACAAATTATTATTTACCAGCAATCAAATTGCTAAGTTTGAATGCAAGTAATTGCCTTTAAAACTGCCACAATTTACATTGCAGGTACAACTGCAACAACAGCTGTCATTGAAAACACGATTAAGAAATAAATCATATGGAAAATATGTTTTTAAGACTGAATTTTATGCATACGTTCGCAAAACGGTAATAGTTCGTTTATTTCTGTTTGTGCCAACTTACGTGCCTCTTACTATAACTCCTGAAGGGTGGTTGAATCCTCAAACTTCACCAAGGAAGTAAGGTAGGTTAGAGGTAATGCTCCAAGAGAAAAGTCTGCACCAGGAACTTTTGGATATCTGTACACTTTTTCCTCTCGTTAAAGCAATATTAGTACCAACTTCACATCTAACCTTCAGTAAATGATTTTTTTGCATTTCAACTGCCTCAATAAAAATCTGTGTACACACCGGTGGTCCTGGGTTGCACTTGTATTTTTTTACGTGGTTTGATTTCAAATTTTTATTATTGATGGAGTTGAAAACTGGTACGAACAGGTCACTGTAATTGAAAACTGAGTTTATTGATAAAAGTTGAAATCACTACTATTATAAAAATAAGGTGATTTCTGTCTGTCCGTTTATTGTTTCATCCCGCCAAAACCACTGGACCAATTCTGCTGAAGTTTTGCATGAATGTAGCCTATTTACCCAGGAGTGTCATTGGCCTATTGCCGTTTAGAAAAGTCCTCGTGGCTATGTCACATGTGTTTTCTTAATCCAATTCATTTCAATAAACAGCTGTTATAAGGATTAAATCTAACTGCAGACAGTCATTGTTTTATTTACAATTTTTCTACTCTGAATTTCCATCCCTTTGCAAAGCGTGGGCATAGCAGCTAGTGTGTAATAAATACTGTCAAGATGCTTGTGGGTGTGACTCGTTCAAAAGTGGAACAGATTCAGCCTGCAGTAGGAGCATTCTTTTCCAACTCCCTCCACACTTTATGCTAGGGTGGAGATGTAACTAAAGCCTTGTTGATCAATACGAGATGAGTGGTAACAGTTTGTTTCCATCGCAGCTCTGCAGAAGAAGCCTAGTGAGATCAACCTGGAGGCCAGTGACATGTGGAGCTTCGCCGTGCTGCTGTGGGAGCTGGCCACGAGGGAGGTGCCGTTCGCCGACCTGTCTCCCATGGAGGTGGGGATGAAGGTGAGTCTTGGTGTGCTTTACCAACTTGTATTCTGTGGACGCTCTTGTAACCCACTCGCGTAGACTAACGAGCTGGTTTCGTTCCTTGCTTATAATTTGTTAAGCCTATGAATTTGAATAGAAAATGCGTGTTTTAAAATGGACTAGTAAATCCACTGCTCAAATTTGAGCGAATACAGATATGTTAGTTTAAATTGTGATGCCATTCCAGAAGCTAGCTTAAAACAGCTGATCTTGTGTACTGTGCGTTTTTTTACCTTCAATAGCTGTCAAATAATCTATTTAAATGATAACTGATTTTCCATAAGATTAACATTGCAACTTTGAAGGCCTGTGGGGCCTAGCCCTGAGATTCTATGTAAATTTTAATGATTTTCTGCAAATCTACACATCGAGACCTTTCCGCAGATACTTCAGTCATAAAAATCGTTCCAATAAGTCCTGAGATCTCAGCGTGACACAAAATCTGCCTGTGTATTAAATATTAGGGTTGAATGGATTAATGGAGCATTTTTATTAAAATATTGTTTTATTTCAGTTTAAAGTCACAGTGGCACACCCAGTAAACATGAGTAAAAATTAGCAAAATCAGTGTTGACCATGTGCAACTCTCAACCAAGCAAGTCTGCCACCATTTATTTTACTTGACCCCTCCCACCAACGTTGCCACAGACCGGTCAACTCATTGAGAGTTGCACGACTGGTCAGTTTTGGCCGTGAGTGGGAGGGAATTGAACCTGCAAAGTTCGAAGTTCCAGCCAAGGTGTTTCCACAGTTTAGCCCACATGGCTATCACAACCAGGGGCCTAGCGGCATTAAATAGGTTTACAGTCAGTCTACGCCCCTATCAGCAAGAACTGTAGTTGCCCGCAGTCATTAGTTATAGATTTTGCTACTAGAGTGCAGCACAAATTGGATCCCATTGTCGGCTATAGCGAATAGAATACAATTACTACCGTAATGGGTTAACCGGCTTGTTTGGGACCACCGCCATGCCGCGTGACTGATTTTGCTGGTTAATCAAACATAAAGTTTTTATTTTAAGGAGATACTGAAATAAAACTCTATACAAAACCCAAATAAACAAAAAACATATTTTCATGACAAGGTTATGAAGAAAAACACAGAATCAGACTAATTTGTTTCAGATTTCCATGCAATTGGAATAAGTCTATGTTTTAACACTGCTTTTGGTTTTATAATAAAGTTTTTTATGTGGCAATTCACTTCCCTTATGTCAGCATGCTGTGCAGCCTCGTTTCAGTGGGCTATGTAGAAAACACTGCTCTGTGCTATGCAGAAAATAATTGGGAATTGGTTAAATTGGCAATGAATAATGATCTCAACGCACTGCAGTGGTGGTTTACTGTGAATCACATGCTGCTGAGTTCTGAAAAAACTAAATTTATTAATTTCAATCTTAGAAAACATGTTAACTTTTATAATGAAATTGTATACCATTGCGCATATTGTATTGAAGAGCAGAGGATGTGCATACAAAAATGTGCAGCTGTGGGACAGACCAGTAATATAAAATATTTGGGTGTGTATTTAGATAGTGAAGTTAGCTGGAAAGTGCACATTATAAAATTAAAAAATAAAATCAATAGTGTTTTGAGATATTTTTACTTTTTAAAATATTTGACAACTGAAAGAGTTTTGCGTATTTTGTACTTTTCCCTGGTGCAGAGTCGAATAGAATATGGGATAATTTTTTGGGGTAATGCGTACGAAACTCACCTTAATTCCATCAGTGTCCAGCAGAAGCATTTAGTACGATTAATCTCTTATAAAGGTAAATTTGAACCATCTCGTCCCCTCTTTATTGATAAAAAAATACTACCATTGAAGTATCTATTTGTTTTTAAAGTGTTAATGATGTTTTATACTAGAAGTGGAAACAGGCCTCCCAATGAAAATTTATATAGAAATAAACTAGTGATGTGTCGGTACCACTTTTTCAAAGTCGGTACCGGTACCGGTACCTGACCAAAATCGATTCTCGGTTCTCGGTACCGGTACCATCGGTACCAAAATAAAAAATACTCATTCCTCAAAAATAAAGCTGAAAATGATGGTGTTTTATATTTACAAAAAATAAATTAAATAACCTTAGATGTAAGAAAAATAATTGTTTAGTTAAAGGAATAAATAAATTGAACTGATCAGTAGAGAAAACCACATTTAATGACAAATGAAAATATTAAAACCAAATTGTGCCATAGACAATACAATATCTTATTACTACGTTAAAAGAATGATCTCACACTAACCTCACAAACCAAACCAAAACATTGGTCGAGTTGTCGTCGTAGCTGACGCAGTGTTGCCACGTCAATACGGCGTTGTGGATTTCCCCACTCGTGGGTTATTAGTAAAATAGCCCTTCGCAAAGCTTTAATAGTTCTTCTTTGTCTAATTATCGCTGCCGCGAATCTACATCTTATCTATGCCTTAAAAATATTATTGGTTACGTTACAAGTAGAGGCTAATTTTTTTACTGATAAAGGGTATATGTGATTGAAATTTTGTAATCGAGAGCAGGTACTTTCTAAAGTATAGTTCGGGAATTTGCTACTGGGACCCCGGCAACTGGCAACACTGCTGCTTGTTTGCAGTTTAACAAAGGCACATATCTGCCGTTCCCTTTTCATAAATAATAATAAATAGAAGTCAAATTAACGACTTTTGCAAATATTGTAGTTGAAAATAAATTTGTATTTATTTGTAAATTTGCGTGACAGAAATAATGTCGATTTTTAATTTTAATTATCAATAATGAACTTAATTTCAGGTGAGGAAAGGATAATGGTATGGTAATAAATAAGAAACAATGAAACAATTTTGTTTTGGAGTCTGAATAAAACATTTATTTGATTCTTCAGAACTGGCTTGATTCTTTCTTTTGCACTGCCAATATACACGTAGTTAGTAGTTGGTTTGCTGTCTTCTGTCTTCACAATTATTTCGGCTGATGAGGCTGTCAACTGTCAACTTATTGGAGATTTATACGTTTTTTTAAATTAGCACTCTTCTTAGGCCTACTGCAAATACAATTTTATTTTAATTTATCGTGCAGGTACCGAGGTACCGGTACCGACATTTCAACATCGATTCTCGGTACCGGTACTTTTCCCAAGAACCGGTGGTACCGAGAATTGACTTCAGGTACCGACACATCCCTAAAATAAACTTAGAAATGCAGAACAATTCGTACTACCAAGACCAAATAACATGTTTTTTACCAGAACCTATAGCTTTATTGCACCAAAAATATTCAATATATTGCCTGATAAGCTCAAAAACTCAAATAGCGTAACTACTTTTTCAGACAATTTAAAGAAGTGGCTTTTCAGTTTAGAAGACATTATTTTTTTGTTTTTAATCATAAAATAGATGTAGGTTAAATTCAAGTTAAATGATGTAGGGTTAGGTTAAAGGATTATTTGTACAGATAAAGGCGCACTATGGCTAGCTTTGCCACACAGGGACTAAGCATTGCATGCTATGGGCTTTGACGGCACCTGGGGAGACCAACTCCAGAGGCAAGTCTCTGGGGGGGGGGGTGCCATGAGCCGCCTGGTGGTGAAGTGCGGTGCGCAGTTTGAGAGCCTCTAACCATAGTTAAGTTTCGGATGTATTTTATTTTCTTTTAGTTAAATCTGTAGGCACACTTGATTCTGTAGACCGTTTTTGTTTATCACGTTTTGTTTATTTTATCTGATCGCTGTTTATAATTTTGGTTATTTTGAAGGAAAGGAACCTCCAAACAGGCTATGCCTTGGAGGCCCTACATTTTCTCCAAATTTGTTTAATTGCACATAATTTATAAATAAAAGTAAATGTAAATTGAATATAGTTGTTTTAAATTAAAATTACTTGTATATACCTTTTTGTGAAATAGTGAAGCTGTATTAGTTTATTAATTCCTGTTTTATTTATAGAGACAATCAAAAGGAGGCAGATTTAAGAGGATAATTTGAGTATTGTTTATTTTGTTTTGTGTAGATTATTTTAATTATTATATATGTTTAATTATGTATTTTGAGGACAAAATCAATGAACAGGAAAATGTGTGCATATTAGAAATACTTTGTAACATGTTTAATTGGAGAAAATAAATCATTCTTATTCTTATTCTTTTATTCTATGTAACTTTGCTTATCTCGTTGACTTGCAGGTTGCCCTGGAAGGCCTGCGGATCAGCATCCCGCCCGGGATCTCATCTCACCTTGCCAAACTCATCAGGATCTGCATGAACGAGGATCCGGGCAAGCGACCCACCTTCGACATGGTGCTGCCCATCCTCGACAAGATGAAGCGATAAGAAGCAATCTCCAGCAACCTCACGACTAACGGCAGTTCTCAAACTCGGTATGTCTGCAACACGCTTGACTTGAAATCTTCTGATTATTGCATGTTGTAAGCCACCGAATCACTTTAGTATATTAAACTGGTTTAAGTACCTACTGTCAAAGTGATCCTAGAATCTCCTATAATACGATTGAGTCTTCATCAGGTAAGGCGTCAAAATTGATTCTCTTTCATGTGAACACGTCAGTTTGAAAGTCTAGTTTTTGAGTCTAGACAAGTCCTTCGCACACATCGCGTCCCTGCTGAACTATCAATTAATTTTACCAGATTTGGCCAAATATGTATCCGTGTTTTATGACATTCGTTGTTTCAATGAACGTTCGTCAATTTTCGTGTTGTGTCTTTCAATGGTTTTTAAAAACTGATGTGTTTACATGAATGAGAATCAATCTTGACGCCTCGTCTGATGAAGACTCAATCGTATTAGGAGAGTCGAAACTGCAATAGCCTAGATGCTAGGATTACTTTGACAGTACAGGTATTTAAGCCAGTTTAATCTTGTGATTATTATGTCTGTTTTTTTTTTGTTTTTTTTCACGTGTTTACAAAATCCCAACTGCGCAACACTTTTATGAGATTTTCAATATTTGCTCAGCTTGGTAAGTTTTGCAAAAGTTTTATTTCAAGTTTTTTGTTACTGATTGCATAAGTTACTCACTATCTGATAAAGATCCTGTTGAAATTACTTAGGGTTGAAAATTTGTCGGGTGACTGGAATCAATAGATACACAATGGGCGTCTACTGAATGGGTTCAGTTGTTAGTTTAAACATCTGTCAAACTGTTCTCGTGGCAAGGGTGGTGGGGGACCGTTGGTTCCAGAAGCAGCAGCTTAGGAGCTACTTGTGGTTTAGACGTTTCACGCACAATATTAATATGCTCATAATACGCGGTCAAGGAGTTCCAACCCTTATGAAAACGACCCATCAAAATTAGAACCATGGCCAGATGTTTTATTCAATTCCCCTGGCGCACAACCAAATGGCCTTGGAAGACGGTTCCTTTAATTTACTTGTTTTGCCACCCACTTTGGATGACCCCTCTAATTAAATGCCTACTGCTTACTACTTGTTATCTTAGACAATTTTACGGTACACACGGTACGGCACCGTTTCAACTGAACCAGGCTTTTCAAAGCGGTCCTAAAATTGTCCTTCTTATCCTGTTCAATAAGGGAACACAAGAGACATTCCTCACAAGACCTTTTGCAACGGTTGTTGTCTCTTCTACTACTATCTCTGACACTAGCCTCTCTTTAAATAAATCAGTAGTCAATTAAATAACACAGGGCTGAACTTAGCAATTGGATGCCAGAAGGGCTTACTGGGATAAAGGGGCACACTCGTGAGCTCTGACCTACCACCACGTACCTGCCAATACCAATAGTGAGAGCAGCATCCCGGGTGGTTGTAGTCAGCTACTCGTCCTGGATACCTCTGACTCGCCAGTCTCGCGACTTGGTCTTATCTAAACTTATTAGAGAGATGGTGGGGAGCCAATCAGGCCCCTCGAGCCATGTGGTGAGGTCACTTGTGACGTCTGTGCCTCTAGCAGGTTCTAGAACCTTGAGACTTATGCCAATATTTTTTATTAATGAGCAACGTGTGTTTGACCGTTTTTCCAATTTGAAATAGAACTGGCCCTACACAACAATCCTGTTGTAACAAAAACTATCATGGTTGAAAATTTCAACTGCGGCTGAACTGAAGTTGGGGATCAAGCCTCAAATAGCGCTGTGGCTGTACAAGGCAGTAATAAGGCCTCAAGTGACATATGGATCACTAGTCTGGTGGACAAAAGTGAACCAGACTACAGCCATAGCCAAACTCACAAGTTTACAAAGGTTGGGCACGCTTCTAGTCACTGGAGCTTTCAGGAGCAGCCCGTCAGCAGCTCTCGAAGTTGCTCGTGGATTACTGTCTCTGGATATCTTCATCAAGGCAGAAGCACGGAAATCAGCCTATCGATTAAAAGTTGCAGGCCAGTGGAGGGAAGGCCTGTCTGGAACAGGCCATTGCACCATCACCAAAGCTGTTGCTCAAAGCCCTGTGCTTGATATGACATCAGATGTCATGAGTACGGAGATGGTTTTCACTAAACCTTTTTCTGTTTGATTCTGCTCCAGAAAAGAGTGGAAATCTGAGGAAGGGCCCTATTACAGGAAAGGCAGCCTTGTCTGGTACACGGACGGCTCTCTCATTGAAGGAAAATCCGGCTACGGGGTGTACAGTGAATCACCTAGAACAGAACTCTGTGCAAATCTGGGACAACACTGTACTATTTTCAAGCAGAAATTTGTGGCATCATGGTTTGTGCCAATCTAGGCATTGCCAGACGCTAATGCGACAAGCATATAGTAATCTTTTCAGATTGTCAGGCTGCCCTCAAGGCTCGTGACTCCAACGAAATCAAGTCAAAATTAGTGTGGGAATGTTACAACACACTGAGCAAACTTGTAACACGCAACTCGGTGCATCTTGGTTGGATACCTTGGTCGGTGCATCTTGGTTGGATGTAGGCATAGGTGGCAATGAGTGTGCAGATAAGCTTGCTAAAAGAGGTTCCGGTATGTCATTCTTTGGTCCAGAGCCAAGCTGTGGCATAAGCAAAACAACTGCTTTTCACACAATAAACAAATGGTCCAGGGTCTTACATCGCCAGCAATGGCAAGGTTACACTGGTCAATCACTTGGCAAAAGGCTACTAGCAGACACTAGCTCTTACTTCACTAACTGGTTGGTGAGGTTGGGCAGGGGTCAAGTTAAGCAGTTGATTGCTTTGATAACTGTACACGGCCACTTCAGGAAACATCTCCACTCTCGGATAGAAATGAAAGACAGGTGTGTAGGCTTTGCAATCAGTCTGAAGAGACTGCCAAGCACATCATACTGGATTGTGACAGACTCGGGGCAAGGAGAAGGGCTCTGTTTGGTTGTAAGCAACCAGGTGATGAAAGGGACGTTAGTATTGGTAAAAAACTCCTGGATCTCGTAAAGGGTACGGACATTGGTTTGCCGAACAAACGTACTAGGGACACACATTAAGCTTCGGTTGACGTGTGAGGATCTTTGAATCTTTGGATCTCTGAATCCGTCCCTTCAACAACATAAACATAAACATACCACCCCGTACCTGCCAATACCAATAGCGAGAGCAGCATCCCGGGTGGTTGTAGTCAGCTACTCGTCCTGGATACCTCTGACTCGCTGGTCTTGCGACTTGGTCTTACCTAAACTTATTAGAGAATGGTGGGGAGCCAATCAGGCCCCTCGAGCCATGTGGCGAGGTCACTTGTGACGTCTGTGCCTCTAGCAGGTTCTAGAACCTTGAGGCTTATGCCAATATTTTTTATTAATGAGCAACAACGTGTGCTTGACCGTTTTTCCAATTTGGAATAGACCCGGCCCTACACAAAAATCCTGTCGTAACAAAAACTATCATGGTTGAAAATTTTAACTGCGGCTGAACTGAAGTTGGGTGCTCTGTCAATGGTCTCAGCTAACTGAACAATTCATTCCAATTAATTTATTGTTCAATGGTACAACATTTAAATTGTATTGAACTAGTCACCAACTTAATCTACCTTAACCTAACAATCCAAAACAAATCTCAGTTGATCTGTCACCATAATCACAGCCAAACGACAATGATTCAATTATTGCTATCAAGCTGAAGATCGTTGCTAGTTCTGTGATAAAATCCTGAATTACACCTGTGACCATCAACTGTTTAACGTGATCTCATAATTGCCTATGATTGTCCAGTGCTTTATCCAATCAAATTTGCTCTAACTTTTTATTCAAAAAATTTATATTTGATTATTGAAAACCATAAAACTGATTACCATGTCACATTTAGATGAATACAATAACTCTTTCAACTTTAGCCTAATAGGATATTCAAAAAAGTAATTAAAAAACTTTAAGAAAGCTTGCATAGTTTCTTTATTGACACTCAGTTAGTTATTTCCCATGGCAACTGCAGTGTCATAAGACTACAGTGTTACGGTGTCCTTTACAGACCTCAGCAACACCTCAGCACTGTTTGATTATTAGTTTGAGAACTGCTGGTTTAGCTTAATTCACTCGATGAACGGATGCCAATGGTTATTGTTTATGAATTGCAATCTAAAATGTTGTTAAAATTAACATCACTCATTACCCATTTACATTTTTTGTAATTATAACCCTTGCCATGTAGTATGAAGATTTTTATGTAACTATATTGGAGGTTGTTTCTCCCACAGAGATTCAGTTATTTTAATCTGAACATGTTCTGTTCATCTGAGAAATTAATTTATGGCCAAACAGTATTGAACTTATTAGTTCTCTTAAGTGATTTGTTTCATTAAAAATAAATACCGGTCATTATCGATTCAAATTTAACTCTTATTTTATTTATTTAGTTTTAATTTATTGATTGGTGTTCACTGTCTGAAATCTAACAAACTTTTTACATTTCATTGTAAAATATCGTAAATTAACAAAAATATAACGGTTTTACCATATGCAGTTTTAACATGTAAACATTTAATAGTTGTGTAGTGTAGTGTAATACCTATTTTATAACTAATAACAAAAATAATTTTACAATTGCAATCAACAGTATTATAGAGGTTTACAGTTTTGTTTGTATTTTAAGGCAAATTGACAAAAATCACTGGGTTTTCCACATTTATCCAGACTTAGGAATTATATTTTGGGTAAGTTTGTAATAAAATAAAATATTGTGGACTGCAATAGTACTCAGGACCAAAATCTCATTTTTTTGTATGATTATTTACTTTACGATTACTACTTGATAAAACAACTAAAAAGTGAAAGGAATATGGAGTGGTTTGAAATCCTATTGCAGTATGTTGTAGGGAATATTGTAAAACAGGGAACCAGTGTGAAGATATTGGTTAATTGGGTACAACATTGAAATTTGTATGTACAAAGATATACAAATAAGAATAAATACTAATCAGTATACAGTATTGAACTGCCATGATATTTATTTAGAGTTTAAGACGTGTTATGTACGGTGTTTAGTCTATTGTGTACAGTTTAATAATTGTTATGAAATGTTATTCCTCAAATTTAAATTATACATCAAGCACAATTAAGAATTAAACTGGGGGTTATTTTATTTTATTTTTTTAGTATTTCAAATACAGAACGGATCTACTCTTTTGCCTTATTGATGTGCAGGCATTCTCCCCACATTATATTGTTTCAATAACAATTTGGGCCTTTTTTATTGTGCTTTTTAATTTCTAAATGGTGCTAGTCTATTACTTGAGCTACTTTTTCATACGAAGACAAGGTTTTTTCTTGAGTCTTAACATGATAACAAAAAATTGTTGCTGCACTCTATTTTGGTTCAAACTATGGAAAGTAGCTGTGTGATCACAATTACGTGGGTTTACCATTTAATAAATGCACAGCCAGTAAAATATTTAATTATTTTTCTTTAGTAAAATATTTCCTCATATTCCATGAATGATTTTTTTTAATTCTCTCATAATTGCAACTTTTTAAAGTTGTACTAATAAAGTTCTTATTTCCCCGATAATACTTGCTTGAGTTTGAACTGTATAAAAGTCAATTATACCAAATGTGTATTTTGGATTAGAATAGGCTGTGTTTGGAAGTGTTCAACAAATGTTCATTACTCTCACTGTGAGAAAATATACAAAACAACCAAAATTAGATTTAGGTAAATTTACTTAAATGTCTTCACGAAGCTTATGAACCAAGATGTTTCATGAGTTTATCAGAAATATTTTACACGTATATTTTTACTGTAAACTCATTATTTATTATTAATTAATGTGTTTAAAGCAAAATAAAGTAGTTTTAATAATATTTTGAATTGGTTTATGGTTAACTATTTTGCTAGGACCATTGGAGACTGAACAATGAAGTAAACTCAAAATTCAAAGTAGTAAAAACAGTTGTAGATTAATTTGCACATTCCTTTATTTTTACAAATTGTAACCGTATATGTTTCAACATTGTTTTACATTTGGTTGTCTTTCTTTAATCTTTTGGTTAACCATAAATCAATAAAATTGTTTCGTGTTCATTCTTTTTAATTGTAATATTTATTTGATTCGTTATAAGGTATGTTAATACTTTAACTTTACTTGTGTATTCAAGGCTTTTTGTGTAGGCTTTTTACATTTTCTATAGTTTTATTTCATCAACCTAACCTTAGAGGCCGAAATAACTAGTCTTTAACAATTTTGAACAGCCTTTTGTGATGAAATTATAATTTTTAGAGTAGTAAGCTCTGGCTAAGTAAATTTGATGTGTCTGAAAATGTCTTGTGCCTTTAGTGCTTATTAGCACAATATTTTTTATACGCCATGTTTATTTCCTACATTTTAGCAAACACATGCAATAATGTTCTTACCATCATACAATCCAATATGTAATTTTCTCAAGTCATAAAATATGTATTTTATTACATGCAGTTTGTGTCAGTTTTGTATACAAAATATTACTATAAGAACATTATTCCCTTAGTACTCCCTTCACATTTTCCTTAAGGCTTCCTGTATGTACGTCAGTCACTATTTTATGTCTATGTTATTTGATGCCTTATAACTAGTTTTGCCTTTTTGTATAATTTTGTTTTATGTACATAACTCTAGTTTTATTTATTGTTCATTTATTATTAATTATGTATGATTAAATGTTCATTATAACTAATCCTTTGAAGTTTTTATTTATGTTTATTTCCTTGCTGTCAAACATTAATGAATGAGCAATATAAAGAAAGACAATGAAAAAAAAAACTTGTAGTATTTCACAGTTCCATTATTTGTTAACAGCAGCTGTACCCCCCTCCCCCTCTGTAATTTTAAAACAATTGAAATTGTGGATTCAAACATTGGTTGTTAATAGGTACATAGAATGAATCATTCCAGCCAACTGGCAAACTCATCGAGATTACTTCGGGAGTGCATATTTTTCTTATTATATCTTCACATTTTTTACTTATTTAACCCCTTAGAGCCTCATGAGCCAATATTTTGGTTTTTGAGTCTGCTGCCTAAACTGAAATAGGTACATACCTTGTCGTCAACAGTTCAAATTGTAGTGAAGCAACCTATTACATGTTTTGCTGTAAATAAGTTTTTTGAAACATGTAGTGGGTTGCTTTTACTACAATTTTAACTTTTGATGACAAGGTATGTACCTATTTTAGTCTAATATGCACAGTTCAGGGGCCGCAATGAATTTTAATGCTACCTAAAAACATGGTTAATTCTGGTATAAGCATTGTACCATTATAAGCAATGTCTGCAGTCTGGGTCTGAAATGTGTGACCTGGTAGACAAAAACAGAACTAACTGGTCTAGCGTGTAGGCTGTAATACTTCCCGGTCCGACACAGGCGACAGTCTGAGCGTTCACAAGTCTGTGGCAGCTCGGGTCCGGGCTGTCAGGATGACTGAATTGTCTAAGTTGCAGATCTGATCGGCTTTCCAACTGTTTACTAATCCTTACTGTTCCTATTTCCACTGGAAGCAGGTTTTTTTACAATTTTGAATGTTCTAGTGTTCAAAGTATTGTCAAAGCTTTGCAGATTCAACTCCATACACAAGTGTGGGACTAAAATGGTTAAAGTTCTAGATAATAAAACACCAAATATTGTATTGCAGTAAATAAAAATAAATAACAGTTACATTTTAGTGTGTCTAGTTTAATATATATCGAGCTAAGCAAAGATTTATCGGTACAACCTCCAGAAAAAACGTTACGATGTTATAAATGGGAAAATGTGTTTGATGTGTGAAATTGTATCAACAATAAAGACGGTTTATGTTCACACAGCAAATTAAGTCACTAAGGAAATTAAAAGTTAACTAAAAATACTTATTAGCTTATTAGAACATTTTATTCAATAAAATATCTAATCCATAGTAAAATGTGTTTATAAAATAGTATTAACATTTGAAAAACGATTAACACATATATTAGCACTATATTTTTAGTTACTGAGCTTAAACATTTGTACATAATTATATTTACAAATATTGGAATACGAAATATTAATATACAATATAAAATACTTACAGATTTTTCTCTTCCAAATTCAATAAATACAGAGTAAATAACAATCTATAATTTCCGTCAATAAACTTTTATTACTTTCGAGTAAAGCAAATATACTTTCAATTACTCTACAAGGCTTTGCACTTATATATGTAGGAACGATAATACTATCTCTAGGACAAACAAGAAAACCTTGTTTATTTTGTTCAAATTATAAAAACATTCAACAATCTCGCAACTTAGTTGCGCCCTTTCGCACCCAGTCTATAGTATATCCATAAACAAAAATATCACATATCAAAGTACACAACACTCGTAGAAATAGAGAGCGACGGAATCGAAGAACCGAATTGAACGAAACTACACAAACTCAAACTCAATGGAACTCAATGTATCACCAGAATATAAATCAACAACAAACGCAAAAAAAGAGATTCTCAACAATTGGTGCTTTGTGTGTTGTGTATTTATTGCGTACAGACGAGCGCCTACAGGATGGTGCACTCGCAGCACTGCATCGTGAAGTACAGACAGTCCAGGCCGCAGCTCGACTCCTCCTTCTCCTGCAGGGCTCGGCCGTCAGGCTCCGTTTCCCCCCCCTTCTTCTCCCCCGCGGGAGCCGCTAACTCGTCCACCGCACTCCGCTGCACACAGATGGCATCCACGTCGACCTCCTCGCTCGTGCTCGTCACAGTTCTCCGTTTCTCGCCTCGCTCCTCGTTCCCGCTGCTACTGGCCGAACTGGTCGAGCTCTGTAAAGTAATCGGCTGTTAATAGGTAAAGACGGACAAATTCAAATTCAAATTCAAATTCAAATCATCTTTATTCATCGAACAGTATTTACAATACATTGAATAGTGTCAAGAATATATATATACATAAGGGCCTTATCACTAAATAATTTTACTTTCATAAGGATGTAACAATTAATGTTAAATAACTTTTAGTCAAAGTTTATAAACATAATTTATTTTGCATTTCTTAGATCCCAAAATTCCTCAAGAGAATAAAGGGATACAGTGAGCAGATATTCCTTCAGAGTTTTTTTAAAAACATTTAAGTTATTTTCATTTTTTATATTTTTAGGCAAACTAAATAAAAACTTAGTGCCAATAAAACTAGTTTTCCTCTCAAAAAACTTTAATTTATGTTTTTCTACCTGCCTGTTATTTCTTAAATTATAATTGTGAAAATTTGTATCATTGGTTTGAAGGTTTAATTTTTTCACATGTAATATTGTTTCAAATATGTACAGGTCAGATTTTAGTTCAACTTCTTCTTGCGAATTACCTGTAACTGTGATATTAGTGTCATCAGCATAGAGATACATCGAGCCTCCTCCATGGATAGCCTTTGGGAACCCCCTCATGTAGCAAAGAAATAACAGGGGGCCCAAAATAGATCCCTGGGGGACACCATTTCTAACTGTTTTGTAATTGGAGCAAACATTTTGAGTGTATGTGTATTTACAATTTGGATAGCTAAGATTATGTTGAATTTGGACACATTGTTGTCGGTCTTTTAAATACGAACTGAACCATTTAAGCTCTTTATTATTTATGTTTAAACCATGAATAACGTCAAGCAATTTCTCATGTGACACAGTATCAAATGCTTTTGAAAAGTCGAGGAAAATTCCAATTACTTTTTCATTTCTGTCGATTGAGTTAATAATTGATTCAATAAAATCTATACTTGCAGTTATTGTAGATTTTCCTGGTCGAAAACCATGTTGTTCTTGATCCAACAATTGATTTGACTCCAGGAAATTCAGAAGCTGGTTATAAACAACTTTTTCTAAATTTTTTGAAAATACAGGCAGTAATGATATTGGTCTATAACTAGAGGGATCATATGCATCCCCATTTTTATAAACAGGTATTATTTTAGCAAGTTTTAATCTACAAGGGAAAAAATCGCAAATTAAAGAAGAATTTATAATATGGGTTAACGGTCTTGAAATAAATGGAAAAGCATATTTAACAATGGTGATTGGAATTTCATCCACTCCTGCTGAAAATTTGTTTTCAAAAGACTTAATTATCCTTTCAATTTCCCTATCATCAACTTCTTTGAATTTAAAGCTACTTTTCGGTTGAGGTAGTTTTTCAAAATTAGATTGAACTATTGTATTTTTGTTAATGTTTGGAAGAATAAGGTCATCAACCACATTGATAAAATAATCATTAAAAGTATTACCAACACAACTAGGGTTTGATTCTAATTTTCCATTCAAAAGTATCTTTAAGTTGTTATTAGGCGTTGTTTTATTGTTCACCTCGGAGCTAATGAT
This sequence comes from Allygus modestus, assembly GCA_963675035.1. NCBI lineage: Eukaryota > Metazoa > Arthropoda > Insecta > Hemiptera > Cicadellidae > Allygus > Allygus modestus. The sequence goes on from OY776114.1 coordinate 103,397,326, forward strand.
TTTCCATGTCGATTTCGATTTATTTGTAGATTCCGTGATTTTTTTGTTAAAGTATTGTTTTTTCTCATTTACTACTTGAAGTTTCAATTCACGTTTTAACTGTTTAATTGTATGTTTTAGAGATTCAGTTTTAAGTGCCCTATATTGTTTTTCCAAATTTGATAAATTTTCTTTTTTCATTTTTATATCATAGGAGACCCATGAATTAAAACTAATACTTTTCTCCATTTGGGGCAGTTTAGGAAAACTAGTTTCGAAGGCATGTACAAAAACAGAAAAGAAGGCATCATACTTAGTTTCTACAGTGGCTTGGTAGACTTCTGACCAATCCTCTTTAGCCAAGAGTGTTCATTCAACCAACTGCAATTTTGACTATTGATCTTATTAGTAAGTGAGAATTCTCAGAAAATATTAATTACAGTAGACTCGGATTGGCCTAGTCCAGACCGATGATCTTGATTATTTAAAAGTTTTTTATTGCAAATAAAAACAAAACTTCACTTTTTAGCGCCTTCAGTTTTCACGTGATTGGCTAACATTATGAAAATTTCATGCAATGCCTTCAGTTTTCACGTGATTGGCTAACATTATGAAAATTTCATGCAGTTTTCATTGTTGGGCGGTCAAATGTATAGCTAACGTTTATGATTTACAAGGCAGTGGAAGTTGTCGCGCGGTGAGGAGTCTCTCAGTTCACTGCGCCCGCTTGGTTACAGTTCTGCGGCCACTCAGCTTGTGAGTTTACGTTTAAGTGCATTTATAAAGAAAACAACTTGTTTAAAACTTGATCTATGTCGTGTATTACTGCACACAATTTATGCGTTAGAAAAATATATATGTGGTGTTGTTTATCCACTAGAATGTGCCCAACTAAATCATATGTACAAATAAATGTAACGTCACGCTGGTTTTAGCGGAGAAACTGAAAGTGCTTGAAAGGTGACACCGATTGTAATACTGCTATGTGTTTATCACAAGTTGTCGCACCTGCAGAGAGAGTGGTCGGTGCAGGGAGGGGTGGGAGTGGCTAGAGGGGTTGGGGGGCGAGTCCAGCTCCGCTATCTCCGCGGAGGTGTTTATCTCCGCGACTGTGTGGTTCACGAACGCCGGTACGAGCTCCGAGTCTCCGCCTCCGTTAAACTCCGTGTCCTGAGGCTCGTACTGCACGCCTGCATCCGCCATCTTGCGGTAGGTCCGGTAGTTAGGCCGAGGGACTGAGTTCACCCCGTTCCCTGAGACCATGCTCAGCCTGAAACATTTTTTTCACATTAGACTTCTGCCTAACCACAAAACAAGGATATAGGTGATATTTTAGATATGAGTAAACAATTTTTTAATTTTAACCATTGGCCTAGACTTACGAGATAGTTTCGTTCCTTACTTGTCATTTTGAAAACCTATGTACTGGAATCGAAAAATTGTCTATTTAAATGGAATAATGTCAGATTTTAATTTTTTTTCTTTTGATTTAAAGAGTTGTAGTGGCACACACACACACTATTCACAAGTAAAACATAGCAAAATCAGTGTTGACCATGTGCAACTCACAAAGAATTAACCAATCTCGTCAACTTCCAAGCAAAGTTGTCACCATTTTTTTTCTTGACCCCTCCCACCAACGTTGCCACAGATCGGTTAACTCATTGAGAGTTGCGCGATTGCTCAGTTTTGGTTGTGAGTAGAAATTGAACCCGCAAAGTTCGTAAGAACACCTGACCAAGGTGCGGGTTTGATTTAGCCCACAGGGTTACCACGCCTGGTAGCATGAGGCATTAATTTTTATTTCAGAGTGGGGCGGACTGAATCCCAAGGCACGTCAACCGCTAGGGCTTGTTGCGCTCCCCGTTGAATGTTGGTTTCAGAACCCATCGAGTTGCGGGAGCCTGATGAACTGCTGTAACCTGCATACAAACTCATCTCGATGCAGATGAATTATCTTAAATTATTGGTTTATGATTCATTTAAAAAAATACTTAGCAATTCCAGTGAGCAGAATTTTGTTTTGACTATTAGTTATCCTATAAAAATACATATATACTGAATATTTTGTAATTTTATTTAACTGTTATTTATTATTTAAGTGTGGTATCAAAATTCTACTCATTGAAATCATTAAATATTTTGTTGGTTCTTTATGATTCATATATGAACGATTTAGGAACATTTGGAACTTTACGTTAACAGTGGTAGTTAATGGGATAGGAAGAATAACCACAAAATATTTTGGGACTAGCCGGTCAAGCCGTTTTACTATCGGTCAAGCCGTTTCGGAGGAGTTTTGTTACAAACACTGTGACACGAAAATTTTATATATTAGATATTTGGAATAAGTTGTAAAAGTATTCTGATTAATGTTCATGAGGAAGCCAGCCTGATTTTTCTTAAACAATTAAAGTAAGACATACTTACTAACTGTAACTTAACTATAACTTAACTATAACTTATAACTATAACTATAACTGTACACTTAACTATAACTGTAACTAACTGTACATGTGTTGTGCCAGCTCTTGTTTTACTGAACTAATCCCTTATATCAGACTCTTAAATGTACTGAGTGTAAAATTTAAGTTTTATTACTGAAAGGGGGTACTAGAACACATGTACAGTATTAGTAAGTATGTCTTACTTTAATTGTTTAAGAAAAATCAGGCTGGCTTCCTCATGAACATTAATCAGAATACTTTTACAACTTACTCCAAATATATCTAATATATAAAATTCTCGTGTCACAGTATTTGTAACAAAACTCCTCCGAAATGGCTTGACTGATTCTTATGAAATTTTGTGTGTATATTCGGTAGGTCTGAGAATAAGACGTAAACTAATTTTTTTTCAATAGGCGAGTGTGCGAAGCAAACGAGCTTATATTGAAAATGAACGAGTATTTGACATAAAACAAATTGAATGACATTAGGACAGGACAACGTCTGTCGGGCCAGCTAGTAGACTATACAATTGTGACAATTTTCACTTCAAGTGGAAAAGTCCCCAGCAGAAAACCTGAATAAACATAAAATGCAATTTCCCAGGAGTAAAACAATATATAGGTGCTGCATTTCGTGGTGAGCTTAACAAACTCTCTCAATTAGTAAAAATAAATTTAACATATTCCGTATAAGACCAGTGTAAAAACGGTGTGCGACTTACGGGAGAAACGATGGACGAGAGTAGTTTCATAAATCACCGCCAGAAAGCGCTGACATATCGCCAACATAAACAAAATTAGTGGGTTTCTATATGAATTGAGTGTCAGTAACCCGACCAGAAAAGTCATATTTAGCTATGATATTCCAACCAAACCTAACCTAATTAGGGGTTTGGGTTTATGTTCAGAATATCAAAGTAACATTTACAAAATATTTGTTAAACATAAAAAATAAAATAAGCATAATGAGTTTGAACCCAGAACCTTATGATCTTCACATCATAAGGAGACGATCATCAGAAGTTTAAACCCACAGCCACTCGGCTATCACGACATCCGTAACGGTTAAGAGTTACAAGTGCATAAGCAATGAACAACTGAGAAGCGCATTCTAGTGGTGATCTAAGAAAATATTCTCGCCCATCGTTTCTCCCCTAAGCTGCTCCTGTAAAAACGTCACATTTGTGTCACATGATCTCGTTGAAAAAATCCCAGTATTTGCAAGCGTGTATTTTGATAAAAGTAGTACATTATTTGTTCTAAAATGTTCAACGCAAAATTGCTTATTACATTGTTTCATTTTTCTTCCAACATAGTAACCAACTTAATAAACAATTTTCATGTTACCCAGCAACTTGAAACCACTGAAAGTTTGAATTTTGATTTTTGTCTGATACAAACAATTTAATTCCAAACAAAAACAGCAAATAGTTTGTTTTATATAATACAAAATTGAAAGTTTACCTAAATTTGAAAACAAAATTAGGTATATATTTGAATGGTTATATAAAATATTTCTACAACATGAAGGGTAACAGAATATTATTTTGTGAAGTCTTTTTACCTGATGGTTCTTCTGTAGTATATTATTAACTCTTCATTTATCTCTAGTATCAACTTTGAGTCACACATAAATGAAAGGTAAGATGATTTTCACCAACAATTTTGTATTAAATTATGTATGATCATTTTTAAGGCTTAAGAAAAGTAAATTTTGTCCTACATATCAAACAGACCTGTATCTTGGGATACGAGTTATGAAGATTATTTAAAATTTATGGGTTATTGATTAAAATTGAGAATGGAGTAAAATTGTTAATACCACGTGTCAAAAGACTAACAACTTATATGACGACTAGAACAGTTCGGGGACATGTTGAATACAAAATTGCCAAATGACAGCAAAACTCCTAAAGTTTCTTTTAATTTTTTTTTGCAAAGACCCGCCGATGCATTGTTGTTCTCAAAACTTTAAAACCTTAAAAACATATCCTGCAATAAAGGCCAGCACAATAAAAGTTTAATTAAACAAAAATATTGCACAAGTGATTACATTAGTACTTGTACAAATTGAGAACAAAAACCCATTTTTTAGACAAGAAGAATATGGTGGTTCTCAATGCTTATTAAACTAATTCAAATTCAAATAATCTTTATTCATCAAACAGTATTTACAATACATTGAATAGTGTCAAGAATATATACATAAGGGCCTTATCATCACTAAATCATTTTACTTTCATAAGGATGTAAAAATTAATGTTAAATAACTTTTAGTCAACGTTTATAAACATAATTTATGTTGCATTTCTTGGATCCCAAAATTCCTCAAGAGAATAAAGGGATACAGTGAGCAGATATTCCTTCAGAGTTTTTTTAAAAACATTAAAGTTATTTTCATTTGTTATATTTTTAGGCAAACTAAATAAAAACTTAGTACCAATAAAACTAGTTTTCTTCTCAAAAAACTTTATGTTTTTCTACATGCCTGTTATTTCTTAAATTATAATTGTGAAAATTTGTATCATTGGTTTGAAGGTTTAATTGTTTCACATGTAATATTGTTTCAAATATCCTAGGTCTTAGACAGTCATAACACCTAATTTAGAAAAATATGGCTTTACTGATTGTCAATTTTTAATGTTAAAAATAATTCTGAGTCCTTTTTTTTGTTGACGAAGAATCTTGTCTAAGTTTTTTTTAGTGGTTCCGCCATATATAGCTATACCATAACACATGTGTGAATTTATCCAAGCAAAATAAATGGTTTTTAAGGTCTGAATATTGCACACCCTTGACATTTGTCGCAAGGCGTACAGACCAGTTGCCATTTTACCTACTACATGTTGAACATGCTTATCCCAGTTCAAGTGTTGGTCCAATATCAATCCAAGAAATTTGGTGTGCTCTCCTTGGTTCAAGTTTGAACCATCGAAACGTTTGGTTGTAATTTTAATCTTGTTTGTTTTGTAGAAAATGATAAAAGTTTGATTTATTAGAATTTATTAGGATATTGTTACTATTTGAGAATTCCTTAACTGACAGAAGATTTAAAAAATATTTTAGTTCAACAAGGCGTTTATTTCAAGGGCATACATCATAGACCTTTAACTAAAACTTCAGGGCAATCATTCTAATATATATACTACAATTTCACGACCCCAGCACTTAAGTGCCTTTGGTCAAACTCTCCTAAGCCCACCACGGCGCAAACATCACTTGCTCTCCCGACACAAATTATTTTATGGTTTGTGTCGAGGTTAAAATTCACCATTCCTAGGCTAATATTTGTGTAAATGATAGTGTCGGGGAAATGCTCGCTCATGTGAGGCGTAAGGTTGGAGTAAGCCGGGCCTTAGTGAATCCTTACTCCAACTAGACTCACAGGCCACTGGATTCTTAATTATAACTATTAAATAATGGGTTTGCTTTTTAAATAATTATAAACGTATATTTTTAAATATAACACTACATGCTTCAATGTTACATTTTGGTTTCATAGTTATTCTGGAGTATCTTAAAAGTTATTTGTTAAACTTATAATCTATTTTCATATGTTTCCCATAGCTCGATACCGATAACTTATTCAAAATCAGCCTCATTCTAGATAAAAAGCTACCCCGTTCATGACAAAGAACAAACATTCATCTTTATGAAAATCATATTTTAAGGTAAACAAATGGAAAAATGTAAGCTAGCATATTATTTTTTATTTAAAACATACCTGTATTCGACCCAAATGAGAATAATGGTTGCATATAACAAAAGAGTAATCACATAAATAGCTTCTTCCCTATAGGGAAATTCGCTAAAGTCGAACATGTTGACAAACTGAAAACCTGGGACTGACTGAAACTGAAGATCGACTGAATGCTGATAAGAAAAGGCTGAGTTAGGCTTTGTATGAGTGGTGGAGTGTTTAGACCGTGTCAGGACCATACAATCAGCGTCTCAGCATCTGTCCACACTCTTTAGGGTTTATGTTTACCAAACAAGAGAGAAGTTATGGCTATACATGACATGTCAAACCTGCTGTATGATGGAAATCTTTAAACAATGACCCATAAGAGAAATCAATTTGATGAATTTACAAAATCATATTTAAACAATTATCACTTAACAGTATTTATAATGCAACAACATCAATTTACAGTAAAGAAGAATAAAACAATAAAATTCCATAGCTCTGGCACCTGTGCAGACCTCATTTTTGGAATCCTTTAAAAACCTAACTTTTTGTAAACATACACTGCAGGCAGACTTTACATGGTTACTAGAACCTTGAAGGGGCCATAGTGGGGCCTGCATACTTCCCCGTTCCACTAAAGTCACATGACTGTGCGGCCGATCAGCAGCCGAATGTCACATTAGATAACATTTGAAGAACACGACCCTCCTTACTTATTTTGTATCTCCTCGGAATCAAATGATAAACTAATTGACAAGGTACAAAAAATACTAATCTGTATAAAATGGTGAACAAAATTATTCCATTACCATGTAATTTAAAATTAATATTTAATACTAATTATGGGTTAAAGTCAAATATTTTATGCTTTACGACATTTGTCAATTTTTTACACTTTTCAGAATGTTATAAAACTGAAATCAGCCGTTTTTATGTTTACTGTTCTTGATTTAAACCGTTTATGGTTGAAAGAAACTAACTTTGAGGCCGAGCTGTGCCCATCGGAATGTTAGTATCAAAATGTAAAAACAACTCTGCACTTTAACGGATTATGGAAATAATTTTGATACCTCAATCCTCCAAATCGATTCAGAAATGTCGGAGTAGTACTCCTTACAAAAACCACCTTAGCGGGATGGTCGATGATAAAGGACAAGTTTTTTGTAACCCGAAAAGTCTATTTTATTTGTTAAAAATTAGTACGATATTGGTACCACTGTGTTTGTATTTTAATGCAGTTTAGAATGATATACAAAACTTATATATTTTGTGATTTCTCTATCGAAGAGGTGGGAAATACTGGCGTTTGTGCAGGTTTTCACAATTCTTTTGAATGGGATTAACAGCTGCAAGTTGGCCGCAGAGAGTCACGTGACCAAAAATGTAGGCAGGCTCATTATCGTAGGCAGGGGTGGATCCAAGGGGGGAGCGGTAGGGGCGGTCGCCCCCCCCAAACCTAAGAATTTTTGTGTTTTATTATTCAGGCATACGATGAAAGTTTGAATAAATCCGAATGAAAATGTAAGCATCAAAAGCCTCCCGAAACCCCGTTTCTCGGTTCCAAGAGTCAAATTTTGCCGCTCCCGTCTACAAGGTTACATTCAAATCCAAACTAACGAACCTAAACGTTTCTTTAAATTAAATAAAATACACACCATTAGACAGGTGAAATTTTAAACTTCCATTTTAGTATGTAACACATTACTCAAAGTTAGTTTCTTTCAACCATAAACAGACATCAAAGAACAGTAAACATAATATGTCCTTTTATTGTAATGTTACAACACTAAGGGATATTTATTTTGCTTATATCCATTCTTTCATTTCATTCGGTATTTGTCTATTTGGAGCAACCAAAAAAGTTAATTTGGATAACATATTAAAACAACAGAAGAGAGCAGTAAGAATAATGCTTAAACTAAACCATGATGATTCAGCCAAAGAACACTTTAAACTGTTAAAAATACTTACTGTATATGGGCAATACATTTTCGATTCTATTTTATTGGTCAAAAATAAAATGGCAAATGAAGTTTCTAACCAACCTGTGCATCATTATAATACAAGAAAAAAGAATGTGGTTATGCAGAATCATCATAGATTAAAATTGTATGAGAAAAGGCCCTCATACGCTGGGGAAAAATTTCTAAAAAGTATCCCAGAACAAATAAGAAATGAAAAAAATCACATTAAATTTAAAAAACAACTGAAAGAATATTTAATTGAAGCGGCCATTTACTCGTTAGAGGAATTCTTCCACCTCCCTCTAAAGGGATTTAGTCTACATTAAGTCACGTATAAAATACAATTGTTTAAAGTGGAAATTGAAATCCTTGATTGGCTCCTGCTGTACTTAATTAAGATGGTGATGCGATTGTTTGTTTATTAATTGTACCATTTTCGACGCTGTTCAAATGTTGTACTCTGTACTTCTTCATGAATAAAGATGATTGACTATTGACTATTGACTATTGAATACCCCCGTAGCAGCAAACCTGCGTACTCAGCGAATTTCTAATGCATATATATTTATCTTAATACCACATAAAGCTACATACCAAGTTTCATCAATATACATTCATAAATAAACGATTTATGACATTTGAATTATTCTCCATAAGAATAACATGGCGGCTGAGTATGCAGGTTTGCTGAAGCAAGGAACACAAAAAATGGGGTTTTATGCTAATATCAATATAACTCAACTAGGTGAAGTCACATACCAAATTTCATTAATTTATTTTCATAATTAAGGGAGATAACACGTTACTTATTCTCCATAAGAATAACATGGGGCTGAGTACGCAGGTTTGCTGCTACGGGAGCCTTTGGCAAAAAAATTGTTTTTTTGAGCAAATATCAATGGTCCACAACCAGATGAAGCCATATACCAAGTTTCGTCAGTATATGTTCACAAATAAGCGAGATATAAAATTTTTATTTTTCTCCATAAGAATAACATTAGACAACGTACTGTATTTAGCACTTTCAATATCTCGGTAACCAATTGGCGTAGAGAAATGATCAAAATACCAAATTGTGTGTTTTTTTAAGCTGAATCCAATGGAAAAAACTAAAATTTGACTATTTCCAAAATTATATGTAAAAAGTTCAAAAAAACCCATTTTTGGGGTACAAAACCCCCCCAAAATACCCCTTCGGATAAAGCGATCTGGCTGGTTTTCGAACTTAAAGTCATAAATGTTGCTTTACACGTTTATACCAAATTTCATCCCAAATCCCAAATTTCAGTTTATACCAAACTGTATATATATACAGTTTCGAACGAATGGCGTTTTTGGGGTCTGGGGACCTCAAAACGAAAAGTTATCATGGTCCCGGGCCTAGGTCTTACCATGCCGACTACGGTAATAGCTTCTTCCCTATAGGGGAAATTCGCTAAAAACGGCTGATTTTAGTTTTATAACGTTCTGAAAAGTATTTAACCTAAAAGCGTCTTACAAAAACATGGATATTCCCGAGTATCGCGAAGTTGTTGCAGTTTTGCCAGTTGACAGACCGAAAATGCAGACATGGAGGTAAATTTTAGCAGCAAAGATTGCTATAATTGTATTCGGTGATTATTTTTTTAGCGAATTTCCCCTATAGGGAAGAAGCTATTACCGTAGGTGGCATGGTAAGACTTAAGCCCGAGACCATGTTAACTTTTTGTTTTGAGGTCCCCAGATGCCAAAAACACTATTCGTTCAAATTTATATATATATGTGTATACATATATATATGTGTCCGTTACCGCGATAACTTTTGAAAGAAGCGCCCGATTTTGATGAAATTGGGCACAAATGTGGAGAGTAACATTTATGACTTTAAGTTCGAAAACCAGATCGATCGGTCTATGGGAAGGGGGTTTTATGGGGGTTTAAAATTTTTCAAAAGTCAGTTTTTTGAACTTTTCACCTTAAACTTTTAAAAACACTAGATTTTGGTTATAACCATTTTATAGAGCTTAAAAAAACAAACAATTTAGTATTTTGAATCATTAAGCTAGGTTTAGTGGTTGTGGAGAAAAGTAAAAAATGTGTCCATAAAATTTCCCATGTTAATCTTATGGGAATACGGTTTTAGCGAATTTCCCCTATAGGGAAGAAGCTATTACCGTAGTTGGCATGGTAAGACCTAGGCCCGGGACCATGATAACTTTTCGTTTTGAGGTCCCCAGACCCCAAAAACACCATTCGTTCAAAACTGTATAATATATATATATATATATATATGTGTCCGTGAGCACGATAACTCTCGTAAAAATTATCCGATTTTGATGAAATTTGGTATAAACGTTTAAAGCAACATTTATGACTTTAAGTTTGAAAACCAGCCAGATCGCTTTATCCGAAGGGGTATTTTGGGGGGGTTTTTGTACCCCAAAAATGGGTTTTTTGAATTTTTTACATATAATTTTGGAAATAGTAAAATTTTAGTTTTTACCATTGAATTCAGCTTAAAAAAACACACAATTTGGTATTTTTATCATTTCTCTACGTCAGTTGGTTACCAAGATATTGAAAGTGCTAAACACAGTACGTTGTCTAATGTTATTCTTATGGAGGAAAAGAACAATTTTATATCTCGCTTATTTATGAACGTATACTGACGAAACTTGGTATACGGCTTCATCTGGTTGTAGACCATTGATATTTGCTCAAAAAAACAATTTTCTGCCAAAGGCTCCCGTAGCAGCAAACCTGCATACTCAGCCCCATGTTATTCTTATGGAGAATAAGTAACGTGTTATCTCCCTTAATTATGAAAATAAATTAATGAAATTTGGTATGTGGCTTTACCTAAATGAGTTATATTGATATTTGTATAAAACCCCATTTTTTGTTTTTCTTCCTTCAGCAAACCTGCATACTCAGCCGCCATGTTATTCTTATGGAGAATAATTAAAATGTCATAAATCGTTTATTTATGAATTGATGAAACTTGGTATGTGGCTTTATGTGGTATTAAGATACATATATATGCATTGGAAATTCGCTGAGTACGCAGGTTTGCTGCTACGGGGTATTTAGATTTCCCTCAGATAATTTTACTAAAAACTCCACATTTCTTTCTACCAATCAGTTTAGCTCTACAAAACAATCATTTTGGCGTTTTAATTGTTGCTTTACGTCCAACCGTTGCAGTGATATTCGAAGTGCTAAACACAGTACGTTGTCCAATGTTATCCTTATGGAGAATAAATAAAATGTTATATTTCGATTATTTATGTATGTATATTGATGAAACTTGGTATGTGGCTTCAACTAGTTGTGGTATATTGATATTAGCACAAAAAAAGGTTTTTCTTGATTTTTCCCAGTAGCAGCAAACCTGCATACTCGCGCCCCATGTTATTCATATGGATAATAAGTAAAGTTTTATATCTCCCTTAGTTATGAACCCAAATTAATAAAACTTGGTATGTAGCTTCACCTGGTTGATTTATATTGATAATTGCAAAAAAATACATTTCTTATCTTCCTTGTTGCAGCAAACCTGTGCACTCAATTATAATGTTATTCTTATAGAGAATAAATAAAATGCTATATTCACTTATTAATGAATGTATTTTTGTGAAACTTGGTGAGTGGCTCTAGGTAGTAATGATACCCATATATATACGTTGGAAATTCGCTGAGTACGCAGGTTTGCTGCGACGGGGGTATACTGGATTTCGCCCGCCTACAGTCGTTTGCTATCAACGGTTTTTGTTTATAGGTTAGGATTGATTTTTGTTTAAAACCGCGTAATCTGTTGCTAGGCAATAAATATCCAGTGGCTAGGTTAGAAGAAAAAAGTGTCTCGAATTATATGTAATGAAGTAAGAGGAAACAAATATTAAATTGCGTGCAAACAGAAGCTCATACGCCAAGTATTTTATTTTGTAAAAATGTGGTATGACATTTTTATTTTTCGAGTGGTTTACCTTGGCTGTCAGCCACACTCCTAATTGTATCTTCGCGTGATATAGTTCAGTATTGCAGATTTCTAATATGTTTTGTAAATAGTTTTTCACGTGTGTGTGGTTTTTACTGTAAATACTACAGTAAATTGTTGTTTATTAAGGCATCTTAGACGCCTACAGATGACGTAGAAAAAAGTGTAATACTCCCCGAGGGAATACTCCTTCCTTTTCTTCCGTTCCTTTCTATTCCAGGCTGCCTCTTGCCGCACGAGGCGCTAGTTTAATGAGGACATGGCTTGTCACAAAGAGAGGGTTTGTTGCTGATGAGCAAGATACAAGAGGCTGGAGATGGAGCGAGTATCCTTTACCAGCAGCTCCAAGCTCGCCAAGTCACCACCAACGACAAAGAAAAATCTTCAGGAGGAGAGACGCTGTTAGTATTGGTGAAGACTTCTCCTACAGTGCCTTTAAGGCTAAGGAGCCGAAGTTTACCCCTCTTGGAACTACGGGACCTCAAGCTATCAGCATTCGGCCAAGACCAAGAACAAACCTTCTGTGACCTACTTAGAGGGGGGCGCCCTCCACCAGCTATAGGATTGGGGGTGGAAAGTTGCTGATCGTATCCTCTCCTTGAGAGCTGAAGAAAATGTGAGTTGCTCATGAGGAAGATGTCTAGGAACTCTCCCACAGGTATCCCAGAGGCCAAAATGTGAGGGAAAGAAATTCAGACGTCCCTGGCGATTGTCAAACTGACCCCAGGGTGGAGGCGCATTCAACTCCTGGAAAGAATGCGCCTCTACCTCCAATTGACCCTTCGTCCTAATAGGAGTGCTCACAAACGGGTCGGCCTGACACCACCTTCTGAGGGGAAGTGGAGAGGCGTCTGCCCAAAAAGGAGAGGAGGCTGCCTCTAAAATGGAGTTGACGGCGAAGACCAAAAAGACACTCAAACCTAAAACGTAATTTTTTTCAACATCATCATTATCATCAGTACTGGTTAAAATTCATTTTAATACTGTCATACAAAAAATAATAATCTCTTAATGGATATAAATGAATTAATGTTAACTCTACAATAGTTATAAATCAATGATAATCCTCATTAAATTTTACAATTGAGGCTTGAACTGTAGAGGGCTTTACCAACCAAGAACTCTCTTAATATATCTTAAATTTGTTAATGTGTATTTGTCTTCTAATTGTATTTGGAAGGAGTTTAAAAATTTCACACTTGCATAAGTAGTGTTTTTGGTATAAAACTCAAGATTGTGAAGAGTGGTTATGGTGTCAGATTTGTGTCTAGTATTATATGAATGAACCTTACAGTCCAGTTCTGAGTTAAACAAAACATTTGTTTGTAGTAAAACTGTATACGTTTTTCATGCCTAGCCTGAAGCTGAAGTCCAAGAGGCCATCCAGAAGTCCGTACCTGAACTCTTGGGGATCAGTCATTGCAGGCGTGGCTCTCCAGGCTAGATCTGAGTGAGCAGCGGATGGCAGTCGCAGAAACGCATAGAAACTTGGCAGTAATTTGCCAAATCTCCAATACCTGAAGGTCTACCTGGTAAACTGCTGGCTCAGACGGAGGTTGTCCCGCAGTGCTTCCGGTATCTCGGGTATGGACCCAAGACACTGGAAGGAATGTCTGCTTACGCCTCCCAAAACTGTGAGGGGCCTGACCGAAGTAGCGGTATGTCCAGAGTGCACGCCAATTCAGATTCCAATTCAAATTCAGTTTCCCGGCATGTGTTTCATCTGAGTCAGATATCTTGGTGGTGGCCATAGTGGAGGCAGGAAATACGTCGCCGACTCAGGAAGCAGGGATAGTGTTAGAAAAGTGCTGTGAAGTTACATCCAGTGAAAAAAGGTGTGCATGATATTAATAAGTGTAGGGGTGAATTTAGTGAATACCATACTCTTTTCCCTCAGCTAAGAAATTACAGAGTACGATTCTTTGAATATTGTACAATGGAACCCGACACTTTTACGGTAACTACATTTTGAGAAAGAAATCACTCATAGAAAATCTGTAAAATTGCAATAAAATATAACGTAGCTTAGACATTGTATAAGTACAGGCCCCACTTATAATACATCATGTATTTATTGCATATTCATGGTGTTGTAGCCAGTTATAGCAGAGTCGTACGAGCACTATCTGAAACGGAATCTGAAATAAGAATGAAGAATTCATTCCGGTAAGCAGGTACCCCAAAAAAATGTTAACCCAAAAAGAACCCAAGACACTGGAAGGAAAGTCTGCTTACGCCTCCCAAAACTGTGAGGGGCCTGACCGAAAGTAGCGGTATGTCCAGAGTGCACGCCTTGTCCATCCGCATCCATCCAGAGTGTCCGCGTCCATCTCTGGACGCAGAGAAGAACCTTGTCAGTGGACAAGGCCTTTTGAGGGCTCCTTGCAGGTGTTTGTTCATGTCCAGTCCAGTCAGTGCTCCTGTATGGAGTTGAGGTATGGGCAGGCGCGCTAAGTAAGGAGGTGGGGTTGAGGTGTACCTGCGCGCGGGTTCGGCTTCTGGCGGCCGCTATGGCTATGTCCGTTAAAATACAAGTGCCCTCAGAAGGTGGTGACTGGTCCTTTGTGAGCACTCCTGTTAGGACGAAGGGTCAATTGGAGGTAGAGGCGCATTCTTTCCAGGAGTTGAGAGTCTCCACCCTGAGGTCAGTTTGACAATCATTGCCAGGGACGTCTGAATTTCTTTCCCTCACATTATGGCCTCTGGGATGCCTGTGGGAGAGTTTCTAGACATATTCCTCATGAGCAACTCACATTTTCTTCAGCGCCAAAGATCGGAATCAGAATCTGAATCGGCATGCACTCTGGACGTACCCTAAGAACTGCCTTTGTCGAGGCATTGTGGATCACAATAGAAAAGAATTGCACTTCAGCAGATCACTACCTTCTCTGTGCGGACAAGAACCTCGGTGATTATGCCTTAGTGTACCTGGAACTGGACGATGCCGTGCTTTTAGGGCTGCACTCGACCAGGTAAAAGGTGGAGGTAAGTAATCTGAATCCTGCAGGGCAATCTACAGAGGTCCAGGACGGCTTAGTCTCCTAAATCAACTCGTCCAAGAACTCTGTATCAATGCGCTTCTCATCAGTCAACACTATCAGGATACTCGCCTTGCTGATTCCTGGACAGTCTCGGCAGAAGACAGCTGCTTTCTGGGTGCAAATATCACAGAAGCACGAGTCCAGGGTAATGGATTCATCTGAGTTAAATGTAGTGATGTGACATTTTTTAGGTGTACCTCATCCCCAACGAAGCCATCCAAGACTTCCGTGATAACATAGACTGTCTACAAAAGACCATGCCCGAAAACACTGGGCATATAGTCGTCGGTGGCGGTTTTAATTCTAGAGCTGTCGAGTGAGAAATGCCCTCTACTAACTCCCAGGGAAAATACATCTGGGATTTTGCCTCCTGGGTAAATCCTGAAAGAGGGTGAGGGCAGCCCAGGTAGAGGGGGCATGATCACTCCCGCTTGACTTCTGCTGAGGAAGCAGCCTAAGAAGGAAGAGGCAGTACGACTTGAGGAAGGGGCAATCGACAATCGACACCATTGGAAAGGCGAAGAAAGTGGTGCAAAGAGCAGAGACTTCAGCTGTCACTCTTGTCGAGTAGTGCTTCTAATTTGAAATTAGAGTAGTGTTATGCTCGATGTCTGGAATGCCTTCAACTTGGTGAGATGGGACAATATGCTGGATGCTTTGACACTTTCCGCATTCCAGCTTATCTGTGAAGGCTCATCGAGGATTGCCTACGGTGCACAATTGAATTATGAAAAAAGGACAGTATGTGGTCAATGGAAGTCACCTCCAGAGCCATGCAGGGTTCAATACTCAGCCTGGATATCTGGAATGTAGCTTATGACATCCTCTTCAGAGTTAGCAAAGGAGGCCATTTTGGTTGGATACTCTGGTCTTTTGCTTTATTTGAGCAAAACAGAGATCATGATCCTCATGAAGAAGTGGTTTGACACCGTTGTTCTGCTATGATTGGCGATGTTGTCATACAGACCGTACTGCAAGTACTTCAGAGTTATATTGGACAGCAAGCGTAGTTGGAGGGACCAGGTCCAGCATAAGATGTTTGTTCATGTCCAGTCCAGTCAGTGCTCCTGTATGGGCATGGGCTCCTGTCAGTGTTGAGGTATGGGCAGGCGCGCTAAGTAAGGAGGTGTACAAGTTGCGGCTCACTCGAGTGCAGCGTCAAGAAGAGTCAAATCTGCTTATCACACAGTATCTGAAGCAGCCATCCTGGTTATCACTGGAATCACTGTCAAGCTCTTGGCAGCGAAGATGAAGGCAATTTACCAGGGGCAAGGCGAGATCGGTAAGGACGCATGTGCCCACACCTACCAACAATGACAGGCGAGTTGGGAGCAGGATGTGTGAGGCCGTTGGACTGTGAGATTCATTCCACAAGTCCAGCCATCGGTAGAACGGCGGCACGGCGAGGTGGACTATTACCTCATACAATTCTTGTCAGGGCACAGCTATTTTCAGTCGCACCTGTATGATGTAGGCTTGGTTCCCGGCTCTGCATTTACTGCCCAGGCTTTCCCGTTGATGCAGAGCACATTTTCATCCCCACGCTGGGAAAGGCCATTTTTGGAGACTGCAACAAACATTGGTGTGCTGTCAGTGGATATGGTCTATGTGAAGATGATGGATGGTAAGGGCAACTGGGATTGCATGTCATGGCTAGTGTTGGACATCCTTCATTCAAAGAAGACAAACCGAGACCGGGATGCGGGCTAGAACGATAAACACTTCTCAGGTTGGAGTCCGAAAGAGGAGGTTTTTTAGTGGGTAAATTATATTGTGTAGGAGTCCCTTGCTTCATAACTGTGTGCATAAGCATTTCCCCGTCTCCCTAAAAAAAAATAATAAAAAACTTGGTTGGCCAGTTAACAACAGCAGAGGATAAACAGGGAAGGGGTGATCTTCCCCCCACCCCTCTATCCCTCACCTGTAATCATGTCCATACAGTTTGTATGTGGTAAAAATATTTGTATATAATGAAAAATTGTTACACATGCAGCCTGAGGCTTGGTTTTTATTTTTTTCCATATTTAATTTTTTTACAGTCTGAAAGCCAAGCAAGCAACATAAATTGATATTATTTGCTTGTTTGATAATCCACAAAACATGTTATATATTGGTTTCTTTCAGATGGGATACCTATAACATTTGTGTATTGAGGTCAGTGACATAAAAATATTTAATTTTGAAAAGTCAAAAATCATATTTTTCTGAATTACTTGATAACAAACGTGTACAACTAATTTTTAAAATGTAACTAAGGTTTTCAAATCAGGTTTTCTAAATATGACTTGAGTACAAAACTGTGTACTTAGGGTTGCAAGTACGGTAACTACTGGAACTTATTATATTTAACGTAGTGAAGCCGTAATGGGACATAAATGCCTTGGCTCAGAAATATTATGATCAGCATGTTGTTATTATCATGGATTTAAATTGTAGTTATGCAAAAACCTTATTACATTAACCAAAAATACATTATTAATTTATTTTGCTACATAATTTCCTGTCCTCTAACACTCCAATATTGTATTTCATCACATAAGGAACTACATTAGTCCCAGTATTTCCATTTATATAATAATTATTACTTTTTCATGTGTAAACACGACTTAACACTACCAGGTTACCACGAAACACTTAACACTATCAGATGTTGCTATGCCAAACAAATCTAAAAACGCATGCACTTTAAGTTCGGGAACCTCATATACCCCAACCATAGAGAGAAATGATAAGAGAAAGATAAATGGTAGCATGCAAGCATACTTAAAAGCAAGCAAGACGTTGGCCTGCGTTTGGTGCTCCAAAGTTTCGACGTTCTGTCTCGCTCTAACCACGGCACCGCCCCTGCGTCTGCAACCAAACAGGAGACTGTACAGTGACACATGCTCGGCCCGTGCGGAGGGTGGGGAGGACATGCGGGGCGAACACAAGTAAACGATTACTGTGACTAGGAAACACTCGTCCTTCCCAAGAGGATAAGCGAACATTAAAATAATATGAGATGTTTGAAACCGAGTAGTATTGTGCCTGTAAGACTTGGCTTTCACGCTGGAATAAATGTTCAATAAGCACAGTCCTTGGACTCTGATTTTGCCAGTAATTTTTCATTTTTTCCAGTAATGGTAATTGTAGTGAATGTAAATAATTTCTTAAATAACATAAACTCACCATCACCAACTATGAATTTTATACAAAGACAATTAACGATGTTAGACTATATTTTATTGCATAACTGTTTTAATAACCAATTCAGTTAAACTTATTCCCCCTGTCATCTTTTTTGACAAAAAAAGAATATTCGCTTACAACCCAAATGTAGGAGAACATGTGTGCAAATGCAGATGTGTTGATGCGTTGATACTACCGTGATTCACACACACCACATCCAAGTGCTCACCCCAAGTTACAGGATTCTCTTAGTACAGAAAGTGCCAAGAGGGATGAAGCACCGAAGGCAGTAGGGGCAAGTGACATGTGTCTCCCACTACATTTCCCCTCCACAAACCTGGTCAAGGAGAGGAGGGGGGATGGTTGCTGTCTGGTGTGTGTCTTGACTGTACTTGACATATATATGGAGGATATAAGTGGGAGGCATTGTCGAACTTCATCACATTTGGCACGATCTGTATTACATGATCAACAACTCGCTCAGAAGCATAGATGTATCATTGTATCAGTGGTCAGAGAACTTTTAGGTGTGTGGTTGATCAAAAACATGCAATAAAGGAATTTTGTACTTTACTTGACTTAACTTGCCGCCCATTTCTTTCAAAATGCTTTACTAGGTACAGGGCCTGCCCAGAGAAATTTCGGGCCCCTGGGAAAATTTAGAGAATGGGCCCACTTTCACGGGCCCTAGTTGCGTCCGGATCCAAGTTGGTGACCTGGGCAATTAGCCCTTGCCCCCCCTCTGGGCGGGCCTGCTAATTACAAATTTCTGTTAGACAAATATTGTATCTTGATTACTACATTTTAAATTAAAAACACAAGGAAAATAAGTTTTGCAATATTTGTTTTCCAATGTTGGTAGCAAATAATGTCAGCATATATATTTAATTTTTTTAAACCAATAAAATTCATTTAAATTTACCAAATTTTATCTTGCATTAAATATTTCTTATCATTGAAAACAAATACATAAAATTATTAAGTGTCATTCAGACCGATTCGGATTGTTGTAAAACATTTCTTATGAAACAGGCAAAGCAGATCTTTGAGATTTTAAAAGAAAAATGTATAAATTAGATTATGTAGATACAATAAACGTTATATATGACGAAAATATAAGCTGAGAATTGCCCATTTGAGTTTAAGAGAAATATATATATATATATATATAAAACACACAGTTATGAGGACTGCTTTATTGGCGTTTGTTTCTGGTTTGTTCCAACAAACCAGTCTTAATGATTAGAAATAGGATTGCGATAGTAGTTTTTTCTATTTTAATTCATATTCTAACAAAAAACAGATTATAGCAAGTAATAAAACCATAACATAATTCCAAACCAGTGCAAGTTGGCATTATTAGATTGATGTTGATTAGGCTTGATGACATCCTTATTAAGACAGACAAATAACACAATTTGAATGAATTAAACAATGAGTCCTTCTTCTGTTTGATTTACTTACAGGCTTAATCAGTGGCGGATACAGACTATCGTTTGATGGGGATTATGAGTGAAAAAATATATAATCTGTCAAAATACAGTGAAAAGTGGGTAATATACGTGGAGGTTGAGGTTTTTTTTTTTTGGGGGGGGGGAGTCATGACTCCCATGACCTTATCTGCGCCTGGTCTTAACTGTATACTTTTCTTAAACTCACAAAGCAGTTGTCAGTAAAAATAACAGAACAACAAATTAATGAGTAACCTCTGACATTAATGTTTATGTTTATTTGTATATCCCTATAATACCCTTTAGAATAAAATATTGAAAGTAATAGAAAGCTGAATTTGTGTATCTTTTACCTACTCTACAACCTTTTACTTTCTCTTTGTTAATTTTTTTAGGGCTCTCTGGTTTAAATCTTAACATAGGAAAAGCAGTGAAATTTTACTTTTGTCTGGTACTAATGACACATTACAACAACAACAAAAATTCTTTAATGAATCAGAGTTATAAAATAAAGTTATCAATTAATAAATTAAAATAGTGCAAATATATTTATTAGTTCAATATGAAAATGAAAAATAAATTCATCTGGATTTCCAACAGGATTATAGTTTCAACTAGTGGCTTGAAGGGGCCATGGCCCTAACCTTTCTCCAATACTCTGCCTCATTTAATTTGTCCCTTCACAAAAACAAAATAGACATGTAATCACATGTTTTAATGTAAACAAAGTAGACGTTTTTAAATCTCTATGCTTTTCTTATGGGGGATGTTTTACGTTATTTCTCGTTTGCCGGTAACGTTTTGGAAATACTGCTATTTTCCCCGAGTCCCTGGGATTGAGACCTTTAATTTGTGCCGTCTCCCATCAACCTGCAATTTGCCAAATTCCCACAATTTTGACTTAAAAATGTTGCTTACAGAATTATATATAAAGATGTTATACATTTTCCACAGTTTTGCATGTACCACAATCACCACATTGTTGGATGGAAAACAACAACACTAACTTCATACAAAATAAGATCCAAGACAAATTTCACTAACTGGGTTTTCACAATGTAAGAGCGAGTTGTTCCAGGACTGCTCAAAACATTGTGTAAAGGTGTATAGTAGCAGTGTTGTATCCACCCAGTAACCTCTGATTTTTCTTTGAAAAACATTTTAAGGTGTCAGGCATCTATATTTAAAACGCTAATTTTCTAATACATTAAATAATTGGGAAGTACTCTGGGTCAAATTTGAAGGTGTTATCGTGACAATCCCTAACATATTGCATATCAAATTATTCTTTAGGATTCCTACATGAGTCAAAATGTCCAAAACTCCTTCAGGCTTCACCACATAAAACTTGTAATGTTATCTGTGGCAGGGGATGATTTTATTTGGTCGCGTGATTATTTAAACATAATATGTTAATTAGCCAAAAAAAGCATCGGTTTATTCAAAGAATGTATCACAAGCAAATGTTGTTCTGCCTCTATGAATCATTTTGGTGTCACTGGGAGTCAGGCCTCGTTAAACTAAACAGTCTCGCCGAGCATGACCTATTGTATTGTGATGAACGTTGTTAAACAATTTTTCCAAACATCTGTCTTGATCAGCTTTAATGGAACTGTTGTGACGTGATTGTTCCTTGACCTAAGGCAATCATTACTCTCTGTGAAGTATGTAAAATGATCCACTCGCTCCGAACTACACCATTTAGCTTCATTGGCCCAAACATTACTGTGCCTGATATTAGTTAATTCAAAATGTTTAAGGCTAAAATAGTGCACATGAGCATAGTTGCAACCATGGTGCTTTGTCATAATTACAACAATTACATAGAATATTACAATTTAAACCCTTATTTACCAAGATTTATGTTGGGGAGTCGTATAGTATATTTGAAGACAACAAATAATAATTCTGTAGTTTTTACCAATTTCCCCTGTAGGAAGAAGCTATTAGAATAGTCGATGTGGTAAGACCTAGGCCTCGAGACCATGATAACTTTTCGTTCTGAGGTCCTCAGATGCAAAAAACAAAAACATGTGTATGTGAGTGTGATAACTTCCATTAAAAAGTCCAATGTTTATGAATTGTTGCTCTTCGCCAATTGCTAACTGAGATGTTGAAAGAGCTGAACACATAAGGCAATGGCTGGAGTTCAAAAAGACCGACGGGCCTAGGGCCGGGGCTCGGTCGGTACGTCCTGGTCTACACAGCATTCTAATAGCTGTGGACTCACAATTTCCGACAAATCGGGTGAAATGTCGCCTGTCCTTCGCGCGAGGCCGGGCATTTCGTTCCGTCCACCCCGGATCACGTCCGTCCCCGGTCCGACATTGGGGACGATATTTCAAATTTGTGAAATATAGTTACGGCTCCGGTCTACCGTTTCCGTGCCCCGCAATCGGAAAACGCTTTATAGCGACCACATAAACTCTCAAGGTCCGTACATACTTCGTAAAGGTTTGTGCAGTCGGTATATTTAAAATTTTCTAGCTACCCGGAAGAGACCTTGTAAAAACAGCTGTAAGTTCACGTGATCACCAATCCAATCTGCAGTGTTGCTGGAAACACGATGTTTATCGTACGCGTACACCATATTTTCCTCATCATTGTAATTCAAATAAACATTGTTTAACTGCTTACATACTTTGATCTGATGTTGTTTTATGAAACCAATACCAATGACTATATAAACTACAATTTTAGTTTATGTAGTCATTGCTAATACATTGTTTTGATTTATTTGTATTATTATATTTATGGAATAAGGCTTTATATTTTCTTTCTGCATGTACAGTGGCAATAAAAAAAAATTGTATACCGTTATCACCCCATGTAAGGTTGGCAACACTTATAGTATGTTGTTGATTTATGCATCAGCTGGACGACCTCGCAAGACATCTTTGCTGCGAACATTACTCTTATGGAAATAATCATACCGGGGCTGAAAGCTCTACAAACCTTCATAAACTCTGGAATCAAAGAGAGGACTCCAGTCGGACTTCTATCTATTCCTTCCGTTAACTTTCAAAGCCCATCCCCTCAACGGATTTGACGAAAGATGAATTAGAAAAATATGAAAAGTTATGTCGCTGCAATGTTGCAATTCACGCTTACAATATTGGTAAAAAGTATTTTTTTCAACTAAGCGTAGTTGAGGTTTGTTTGTAACTCAGAGGCTACTAGGGTCCGGATACAGCAGTCTATGACTCTAGTGAAAACTAGTATACAGATTGAAATGAATTGTACTGAGGAGCCTTAAATGTATAATTAATGATTTTTTAAACATTTATTCATAATTAAATTATTCATTTGTATCTTAAAATCAATCTTTCGTTTGATAACGAACTACTCAACAATTTAACAAAAAAAAACATTATAAATTATATTTGTTCATTGTGTTGCTTCCTCCATGTCACAACGCTGTTGCTGTTGTTGATTTAAATAATCAGCAAAACTCGAGTGACGTCATTGTGACTAACATGAAGCTATGATTTCATGAGTCAAATATTTGTTTGCCTACGGGTGTTTCTAATATTAAAACAAGTTTCCGATTTCAATATAAAATTAGCACTATTTTCCATTTTGATTTGTCCTTGACTATTTGAACTCGAATAACAACTGTGTGTGATTCATCATTGTCAACATTTAAGTAGCAATTTATAAACTTCAATACTTTACTTTACACATGCAGTTGATAAGAATGTAATACATAATATGAAGGGGATAAGAATATCAATCGATAAGATTGTGGGCTACGTTAAATTATACAACATATTAAACTTAAGATTTAGGCCAGACAAATGCTACGCTGTGGTAAATGATAGAGAGTGTTGTTAGTTTTATTGTAAAGTTTTATAAAATAAGTTTAACTTTTTAAGTGTTAGTATGATAACTAATTCGATATTTTTTTTTTTTGCTTTCTTTGTTTTTTTAGTTTGAGAGTTACAGATCGCAATTTGGTGATTGAAAAGCTGGTAAACAAACTGTGTAAACCGAAGTTTGACCTAGTAACACGAAAATGTGCAAACTATTTCAAAATTTAAAAGAAACTGAAAATATTATACTGTATTGGTAGATGACATTTTTTGAAACTGAATATGAACAAATTACATGACCTTCAAGATATTTTTACTTTGTTTACAGATGTTAGAAAGTGGTTGGAGAAACTGGAAAAAATAGCAAATACTGTTCAACTGAGTAGTACAGGCGGTTGTCTAAAAATGATCAAATTTGAAGCCAATAATTATTCTAGAATGATTGATCAAATGTTTTTATTCTACGTGCAGTTATAAGGATAATACGAGTGTTTATCAATGTTTTAAAAAAATCGTTCAAATCATTTTTGTTGCTTATGGAATATTTTTTAAATTATGGATGATGACAAAGTGTTAAAGAAAGCGCGGCGTGTTCTTTAGCACAGTGATTAATGCCAGTCCCATCTGATGTGGGAAGTGGTTATAGGATTTAAAACTTGACATGTAGTACAAATTTGCAAGGAACAACCTTATATGATTTACTAACAAGGTGTCCCTGAAAGGCGTTTAAGGCATTTGTTAAAGTGTAATTTGATAACAATTTTCCTGCGCGGTTAAGTGAATGTGATGCCCCCTTGTTGCGTTAGCGCTATTTTACCCGGACCTCTGTAAGATTTGTTGTTAGAACAATACAACTGCGAACGCGCATTCTCAAACTATTCCTTGCTCTAAACTAGACTTGGCTTGAATCATAGATGATTAAATGAACCAATCAACAAACTGCGCGTTCGTTTACACATTCAAAAGGCATTCATTTCTAGCTAGGTATTTTTAACTGTAATGGATAAACAACTTATTCAAGTATAATAGGCTACGATCAAAGACAAATGTATTACACATATTATTAAGTATGTATTTTTAAAATTATTTAAGTGTTTTTTTTACATTTGAGAACCGAATTCACAGGATTTTTATCAGGGTGTTCATGGTTCTTTTAATAGTTTTATATTAAAAAGTATCATCTTATTAAAACTAAGGCGATTTTTGTGAGCAAGCTACCGGCGAAACTATGAGGTCTTAAATCGTTGTCTATGTGTTATTTGAAAGCCCTTTATAACGTCTAGATGTGACTTTTAGGGGTTTGGAAAACATCCACCTTTAGGGATTTGCCCCCTGGGCTTTCAAAGTTCCAATGTTAATCTTATGGGAGAAGATAAATACATTTAATTGGACTTTTAACAGTAGCTACTGATACTAACAAAATATAGTATACAAGCAAGAACAGCTGTTTAAAACTAACTTTTGGAATGGCATCTCAATATAAACTAATATGACTGGATATAAGCTGAGTAATCAGAAAAGAAAAATATTTGCTCGAATTCGATCAACTGGATTCGCTCGTTATACTTAAACGATTTTTAGTTTATATTTGGACACCTGCATAACAAGCGACGGAGTTTACAATGCCAGACCTGTGAAATTCCAAACACTCCAGAAATCTTAGCAGTGAACAACATGATTCATATCAGATCATTATCAGATCGTTTTCGTGCCGGGGCAACAGCAATATTGGGTTGTAACAGTGGTGTCGTGCCAACACTGGCATGTACAAACAGTGAGGCAAGTAAGGTCACAACGGAACTGTGCACACGAGCAATAACAGTTAAGATAACCCGGGAAGACATTTCAGTCAGAGAACAGCGCGACCTACGTCATCAAGTGCGGGCCGTCGTTAGACCTTATCGATGGTTTAATTACTGCTTACGTAAGAGAAACATCTGATTCAATTTCAGCTTAACTGTTTGGATCTGGAATCAAACTTAGCTTGCAATACCTTCTTTGGAGTTGGTAAACAATAATACCAGCACTCGTGCTACAGTTTGCAGAATTAAAATGACAAAAACTAACTGAAACTACAGAAAATTGTCCAAAAGGCTGGAAAAATGTGAAATTTCCCCTCATGTTAAATGCCATAAGATAATTTTTTTTTAACTGTTTACTGGCCAAATATTTCAAATATAAATAAAAGCTGGACAATTAGGAACAATTATCTTTAATGTAGAACAAACCACATGCACATAAATCCAGTTTCTGTGACTAACTGTCCAAAAGACTGGGAAAATGTGAAATTTTATCCCATGTTAAAGCTAAAAGAGAATCTGAATTATGATTTTTAAGGTTCCAGCGGTCTCTCCTTCCGCGCAGCGCTAGGGAAGGGTTTGCAGGATCCCTCTTTAAAGCTACTAATAAACCCTTTAATTAAATGTAAAGTATAATATTAAAGAGAAAAGTATTATCTACAAATGTCCATGCTTAATTTATTAATTGAGTTGCATTTAAGCCCTTGTTAATGTACAAAAATGAGCTTTTTCAAACTACAACAACTTAAGGCAAAAAATATTATTTTGAAATTCTAAATACGAGAATGTGTCGAATTAACTTTCTTCTGTCAAATACCGTTTATAAGATGTTGATAACTTAATTGTCATAGCAGCAAACAGTGGTCCTGTGGACCCCCCACATCGCTCCTTTTCCCTATTTTAACAATGTATTTTCACGCGACGGCGCAGCTTTTTCCGTAGGATAGACCGGAGCCTTAAACTGTTTATACTGACCAAATATTCCAAGTACAAATACCACCTGCAAAATTAGGAACAATTATCTTCCATTTAGTACAAACCGCATGCGATTCGATCCAGTGGAAGTCTCAGACGAACTGTCTAAAAAATCTAGTTTTACGTTTTGCTTTTATAAGCAAACAAATTAAGTTGCAAAACACTG
Organism: Allygus modestus; assembly: GCA_963675035.1. Classification (NCBI taxonomy): domain Eukaryota; kingdom Metazoa; phylum Arthropoda; class Insecta; order Hemiptera; family Cicadellidae; genus Allygus; species Allygus modestus. The sequence goes on from OY776114.1 coordinate 103,423,794, forward strand.
ATTTACTACGAAAGAGATAGGTCGAAGTTTTAATACTAATCGGTTAGGAGAAGAGATAACAATTTTATGACTTTAAAGATGTTCGCAAGTGCAAGACCTTGAAAACCGTTTTGTGTACATCGTTCATTTCACATTTAGAAGATATAAACCATTATCAACAGATAAGTTTAAAATCCCCGAGACTTAACATCGGTGAGTCCTCCAGCTAGTTTAAACGCTGTGGTTCTTAATTTGTCAGATTAGCTATTTAAACAATTTCTTGTTAAGAGCGACGGATTTTGCCTCGGTATACAAATTCATTCCTTTGAAAAAATATAAGTTAATTAGGCCTAGTAGAATAAATTTGCCTCCTAACTGGGGACCCCGGTCTAGAAAGACCTTATACCATAAAACCAATCCTAACTTTTAACTCAGTTGGCATTTAAATTAATTAATAAAATATACCTAACAACAACAAATGGAAGCATTTTGGTATCAAAAATAGTCTTCGCATAACAAATTCAATAATGTTGAATATTTTGGAATTTCAGTGAACAATTATTATTGTTTTTATCTAAATCATGCTCACTGAAATACTTTTTCGCTCGCTATACAGAACAGCTGTTTTCCGATGTGTTTATGTAAGAAGCACTTTAAGTGTGATTGTAGGAAACATATATTAGGCTACTTCTTAAAATTTAACATCAAATGCACACAAACGGTAAATTCAATTATATAACTACAACATTGAATAAAGTGTCCTAGAAGATAAGTAAGATATACTTTTAAAAAGTAATCCCTGCCAAAATCTTCCCAAAATTTAGCTCCCTTCCGTTTTTTCGAAACAATTAAACTGTCCAGTAACAATTTAAATCTATAATATGTCAAACGGAACGTGGAATAATGTCGCATAACTGTCTGGACAATGAATCAAACAATACTTCCGAGTGTAGCTGATATCAAAAGCGATAAGACGTGGATATTGCGTAACATATCGTTCACCCGTAACACAATTAACCCGAAAGCGAGTTTTTCGATACAAACAATCGATTCGGCCGCGATATCACAAGGCTTAGCCTCCGTTATCAGTGCGGGCCGCGTGGATAACACGATCTCTTGACATCGCGCGATAGGCTACCTCTCTCTAGCTCTAGAAAAGTGTTGTTTAAATGTTCACAGAATATTTTAAGGTTGTTATTGAGGTTTTACATTTAGATCATCTATGTAATATCAACATTGAGAGAATGCGCATAAGAGGGATACGGTAGCTAAATATTTCAATACAAATGATTTAATATTGCATTGCCATCCATTTCTGAGCTATGCTTCAAGTTTCAAGTCTCTAGCTCATCAGGAAGTTAGTTTAAAATCGATTGGAAAATTTGTACCGAACAGACGAGAAAGCGAGCTAATAAAAACGTGTTAAAAACGTTAAAATATGACGGATTAGTCTCCTGAACTACGGTAAAAAATATAAATTTATATAAAATTCTAGCATTTACTGTTTGATTGTTGTGGTTTTGGAGTTCATACACTAAAACCTACTGATTTTGGTTAATCCAGATATTTTCTGCACATTTAACTTAGCAACCTGGCATCCAGTTCCTGTACCATCCGCATAGGCGTGCGCAGGGTCTGGTCAGCGTGGGTGCCGGAACCGAAAAATGCGCGCCCCCCAATCTCGCTGTATTAAGAACTTAATCTGCCAAATCATTGAATACGTCAATTAATTAATGTATGCAATCTAATAGTTTACTCCTCCTTGACCCAATTATGTGCTAATCTTATTCAATGTAATAAATATCTTGTCTGAATAGGTAAATTTAGTTAACAAAATATCTTAATGTTACTGTTTTGTATTATCTTCTAAAATAATATAGATTACGCTCAGATCGGGCGGCTGCACGTCTCCGATTTCTTGGTAAAAGTGTATTTTAAAGCTTTAAACAATATAACAATTAGCAATCAACTGAAATAGGGTACCAAGCATTTTTTTAAAAGCTACAAGAATATATCATCGCAGAATTTATCTTTTCCCAGAAAAAATATATTTGGCTGTACCACTGACTATAAATAAAATATAATACAATTGATATTTTTACATTGTTTTACTTTTCCCATTGCTTATGGTGAACTCAAAGTAAAAAGTAAAGTTCAAATAAACAACGATATAAAAGTCCTATTTCTATTCATACTCCAAAATTTAAACCATTTTGACATTTACTTTTCCTTTAAATCTCCGCCTAGCAATGAATAAAAGGAGGGCGAAAGAGTGTTGTACTAACATGTGGCACTGGGTTTCCAAGAAATCGCTGATCGTCACGGGAAAAGTCAGACGAATGTTGGTCCAGTTTTGGACGTCACTTTTAATTGAAATTGCATTTGTGTTACTTAACTGTGCCACAATACCACTCCCAATATTACTTTACTACTCAAGCAAAAACTTACACATATTTTGTACTTACTTCTTACATTAAACTTAACTTTGTTAACATCTAAACATTTATTGGCTCATCTATTTTGACGCCCCCTCAAGCCCTATTTGTAGTGCCTTAACCTCAAGCCTATGCCTTCCAGATACTTACTTACTTCCAGGGCAAGATATTTGGCCATCCAGATATAAGCCCTAATGATTATCGCTGATGTGACCGTGAAAAGCCACTTTTGTTTTATTACTGTAAGCTGTCTCAATTTTGACTTACTTTAGTAAACACTTACAGTATTTGTGGGTGAAAAAACAAAACAACATCCGGACAGCTCCTTCCCTTTATATATCCAAGAACTTTAACTTTCAAACATTCAGAACATATTTTAATGACTGGGGGCTTTCTGTGTATCATAGCTTGGCAAGGGGGGAATTTTCCTTTCCGAAGCAGAGAACTGTAGCCTTCGAAAAAAGTCCTCCATACTGTGGGATAAAATGTTGTAATAAATTGCCTTCAAACATAATATCCAGTTAGAAAAGCTTTTTTTAGTTTAAAAACGAATTGAAAAAAAATACTTTATTCAACATTCTTTCCATAAATGGTGTGCAAACAGTCTTGGGCTGTAAATGACTGTTTAGATGAGATTCTGGGGATTTTGTCCATTGTATCGTTTTTAGCGAATTTCCCCTATAGGGAAGAAGCTATTACCGTAGGTCTCAAGGTAAGACTTAAGCCCGAGACCATGATAACTTTTCATTTTGAGGTCCCCAGATGCCAAAAACACCATTCGTTCAAATTTGTATGTATATATATATATATATATATATATATATATATATATATATATATATGTGTGTGTGTGTGTGTGTGTCCGTAAGCACGATAACTCTCGTAAAAAAGGTCCGATCTTAATGAAATTTGATACAAATGTGTAAAGTACCATTTATTTGAACAAGTTCGAAAACCAGATGAATCGCACCATCCGAAGGGGGGTTTTTGGGGTGTTTTGTACCCCAAAAATGTGTTTTAGGGGTTTTCACATGTAATTTTAATTAAAATCAAATTTTAATTTATATCATTGAATTCAGCTTAAAAAAACAAACAATTTTTTATTTTGATCATTGCTCTACGTCAATTAGTTACAGAGATATTGAAAGTGCTAAACACAGTACGTTGTCTAATGTTATTCTTATGGAGAAAAAGAAAAAATGTATATCTCGCTTATGTATGAACATAAACTGGCGAAATTTGGTATATGGCTTGATCTGGTTGTGGTTTATTGTTGTTTGTACAAAAAAAACAATTTTCCGCCTATGGTTCCTGTAGCAGCAAACCTAGGTAGTTGGTCCCCACGTTATTTGTATGGAAAATACTTAATATGTTATATATCGCTTATTTATGAATGTATATGGTAAATATATATGGTAAAAAAACTTGGTATGTGACTTCACTAAGATGAGTTCTATTGATATTTCCCATTATTTTGTGTGCCTTGTTGCAGCAAACCTGCGTACTCATCCCCAATGTTATTCTTATGGAGAATAATTAATATTTTAAATATCGCTTGTTTGTGAATACATTTCTTATGAATCCTGTTAAGTGTTTTAATGTGTTATGTTATATATTCATTGGAAATTCGCTGAGTATGCAGGTTTGCTGCGACGGGGTATTTTCTATTAAAGTCTAGGGATATTTTTTTATGTTTGTGAAAACAGATACAATTTTGGAGCAAAGTACTTTGAGTCTTTGTGTGGCAAGGCACCACATTTGCTGACATTACTTGTAATCAAATAAAGATTGTCTATTGTGTAGTTTTATTTACACTAAAGATTTTTGTTTACAAAATGCATATGAACGGGTCAAATAATCTCTAAATTGTTGAGCCAGGTAGTAGACTAGATACATCAGTATAACAAAACATGGAAGTTTGTGGGACCAGAGTTACGGAAACGCTTTAACTTCGCATTATATTAATACCAACAAAAAACTGCAATAATACAATCAAAATATCTCATTTTAAGAACTCTAGTCGCCTATTTTGTCGAAATGTAAACTGTAATCTACCCGCGAGAGTGTTCAAGGTCGCGATCAACCAAATCAACAAATCATCGGCAATGTAGAACAGAGCGAGTAGTTTCGCCATATGACAAGTGTTTCATTCGCAGTCGGAGTCAACGAAGGTTAACTACAGCACATGGACGACCCAGATGTCAACGGTGCTGCCGCGGGTTGGGTGAAAAAAACGAGTGCAAAGTGTGTGCTTTGTTGGGTCTATCGACGGTATGTAGGGCGGATAAGCGGCATTGGTTCATCTGTTGTCTGAATACTCGTGATCTTGAAATGAGGTTTGCAAATAAATGGACCTACGGTAACGCTGAAAGTGTTAGTATATCCGTAATATACAGTCTATGTATCTAATTCTGTAAGGGTGATTCTAATTCATCGTTTTGAAAGACTAGTTGTGGACTTAGGGTAAATTGGAGGATGATAAGTAATCATCCTACTACTGTACTAGAAAAAAAATCCGGTAATGTTTCTTTTTTTACTTTTTGCATACTAGCAATTGCAAACTACAATTGTAGTTTATGTAGTCATTGTTACTAGGCATAAGGAGTAATTTTAATTGTCCCCACACAAATCAGCTTGAAGACTGTAAAATATCTGCTTTGATTATATGTGTGCCCCTCTAAAACCATTAAGGGGGATGAGCCCCTCTAAATACCCTTAAGACGTTCAGCCCGATGGAAAATGATAGTCAGTTTTTGAACTTCCCAAAAATCCCGACGTGCGCACGGCAAACTTTATAAAACTCCGACGTGTACCACCCGTGGCGCACTGTTTCCATTTGATTAGATGCCCTTTTAAAGTGCATAAAGGGCATTCAGAGTTTTGCTGAGTTATTTAAACTATGTATTCGTGGTTTAGGTATATAGTCACACCGTGACCACCGGTGGAGCACATGTAATTTTTTTGTCGGAATTATGTTCTTGAAAAATAATGTTCCGTCTTTTTGATCAGATTACTGTTTGCTGTATCGTAGTTTTAATCATTCCAAAAATTCCGACGTATCCCACTGGTGGTACACATCAGCTGAACGTGTTAAAGCCGAGGTGCCCATCTCAAGACCCGTAAGGGCGATGTGCCCATCTATAGACCCTTAAGGGCGATGTGCCTCTTTAAAGACCCTCTAAGGCAATGTGGCCCCTCTGAATACGCTTAAGGTGTATGTACCCCTCTAAAGACCCTTAAGGCTGTGCAGTCAAAAAATTTTTAATACTTTTTCTCACGGTTTTTGGTGTATTACGATTATACAAATCGTAAACACCCATTTTTTTAAAAAAATATTTCCGTTATATTGGGATTTTCCACCTTTGAAGTACCGTTTTAGGGGTATTTTGAATTCTACACTAGTGAAAAACGGCCAATCATAAATCTTTCAAAATTGGTTTATGTATTTTCAAAAAAATATACTTAAGGGTTACCTAAATTGATTTTAGTAAAATTGTAATTATTTCAGGAGATAATTTTTTTATCTCGGTTGTTTTTTTATTCAAGTGGTTTAAAACTTCAGCTAACCCAAGCCAAGGGTGTACGAAGGCAGTTTTACACAAGTATATGTAAAAATACATTTTCATAACAATGTTGTGTACAATAAACTTTTTAATTTCAGCCCACAGCCGCACGCCAGACACCAAACTACCCCTGAGCCGCCCATAGCGCCCCGACTCGCACGTGCAGGCACCCGTGCACCATATTTCTCTCTCACTCGCACATCCCTTTACTCTCTCACACGTCTTACCTCTCTCTCTCTCCCTCTTGCTACCCCTCATCGGCCTGCCGGCCACCGTCACCCTGTCCTGTCACAGGCGAGGTATCTTCTTTGCAACCAATCTCTATAAGCCAGGTTGTGTAAGTTGTATGCAGGCCAGTCGTCAGGATTTTTTAGGACCATTGAAGATTGTTTTTCGTTTATTTGAATTACCAAGTAGGCCCTAAAAATGGATTCTTAAGAAAATAACGTCAAATTGTAGCCTAACAAATTGACATGTTGTTAGTGAAACGGGGGTGTTGTCTTAACTGGTTATCAAGTTACTATACAGATTTTGTAAAATGCAAATAAAACAAATTAATACAACTATTCAAATTTAACATTAAAATTTAACTGTCCGCACGAGTCTCTAAAGTTACTGTAAAAAAACTCAAGCGACACAAAATTCGGTCCTGCAGTACCTGCAGTAAGTTTGCAGTATCGAAAGACCTGTGCTAACTTCGTAAATTACGTATTTTTCACGTTTTTCGTTTGTTTCACTATATCTCCTAAACTATGAATTTTTCACAAAATAGGTTATTCACGTTTTTAAAGTAGATTATATTTACTGTACTACAATTTGAAACCAGAATCAGTTCTGTTGGTACAATAGTGTGCTTACAATAGTATGTTTTCAAAATTCTATTAGGATTTTTAATTTTAAATAGCATATTCATTGATTATCTTTACGTGTTATTTGAATGTCAGAGTAGCTGGCTCGGCTATGTCGTAATTTCCATATAAAAATATGTCACCATTTAGTACCTATTTCGTAATATTTAGTACCATCGTTAATCAAATTAGTACTTCACACAAATAGGAGTTAATTAAGTCATTGTGTTTCCGGGCCAGCGTCATGATTTCCCGGCCATCTTAGAAAATTACCGCAATATACAGGGTGTCCCGTTAGAGTATCGCACAAATGCGATTTGGTTTAACTCATCGAAAGGAGCAAAAACGCAATATAAACTTTTTCTAAATCGCTTCGTTTTCCATCTATCTGCTTGTGTGTGATTTTTAATCAATGCATCATATCTTAGGAACCTCTTGGGCAATAACTTGAAACTTGGCATGTGTATTCTACTTGTTTATGGTTAATTTATTACTACTTTTGGTTTTCCACCCTTTCCACCTTTTTTGGGGATTAATCTTTAAAATTTCGAGTTTTTGGGCCCAAAAAAGGTCAGAAAAGCCCCAAATGTAAAATTAATGCATATAAAAATATAGGAATTAGTGAGGCGAAAGTTTTAAGCCCTATCTAGTCATTCTAGCATAAATATTTCCCGAGTTATTGAAGAAAATGTGTTTCGACTAAACACAGTACGTTGTTTTATGGGGGTTTTACACTATAGTCTGTCCAAACAGCCGTGCGCCCTGAAGGATTAGGACGACCCTCGCTCCCCGACGCGCAGGCACACTCACACGCGCGGCCCGGCCTACCTCCCGCTAATGGTTCTTCTATGAATCACCAACTAGCCCTTATGCTACAAAATCACATTTTTATAACTGTTAACTTTACTTAATTTTCACTCTAATTACTGAACTCTAAATATGATTCCTAACAAAATGAGTCCAAACACGGTACAATTGTGACAACTCTAAGCGGTTTTATGGTCAGTAGGTTACAAAATAATAAATTTGACTTCTTAAAACTGGTATGGACGTTTTATTTGAATTCGCACGATCACAATAACATACATCATTTCAGTAATTCAAGTAGTGATTTCATAAGTATGAAAAAATATAATTCATAATTACAGAATCAAGATAACAGGGAACGTAAACTGAAGTAAAACAAAATAAATATAATATTACTAAACTAACACGAGTATATATATATTTGACATATTTTACCATATTATCTTTTTCTAAATAAAAGTACTGGGTAACTGAAGCTACTATTGTTCTTGCTTGAGAATGTAAAATTTGTTGTGATTTGCCTGAAGACATTTCTGTCAAATAATAACACACACATAAGGAACACTACACTTATAACAAACAAATACAGTCAATATGAGAACAGAAATACGCTACTTCTCCCGATATACTGTACCGACCACCTCAGAGTTTAACTCAACACTAACATGTTTAGCTGATAATATAGATTTCACATCCCTTAAGTGTGAGTCACTTTACAGATTTCGCTTTTGTTATGTGTGAGTCACTTTACACTTATGACGAATACCGGGGTAACGGCCAGAATTCAGCACTTTGCGTTTTACAACTATTTACGCGTAACATCAAACTAGTTTGTAGTGTAATAATTTGTTTCAGTTTTATGTAATTTAACTAAATTTTATCATAGTTTCCTCCTTTTATAGTCAATTAAAATTTCTAACTTTTTCCTTAGTTTATTTATTAAAAGATATAGGACTACGGCTAATTTGCAAACAATGTAAGTCAGCCCTAGAATAATTGTAATCTGTTTCCATGTTATTGATCTGATTACTGTTTAATTGAAGACGTCTGATGTTTACAATATAAATTCGTGGTAAAAGTCACATTTTATTTATTTTCTAATTTCTTAACTCACTAAAACCGCTTAGAGTTGTCACAATTGTACCATGTTTGGACTCATTTTGCTAGGAATCATATTTAGAGTTCAGTAATTAGAGTGAAAATTAAGTAAAGTTAACAGTTAGAAAATTGTGATTTTGTAGCACAAGGGCTAGTTGGTGATTCGTAGAAGAACCATTAGCGGCAGGTATAAAAAAAAATTGGCCGGGCCGTGCGTGAGTGTGCCTGCGCGTCGGGGAGCGAGGGTCGTCCTAATCCTTCAGGGCGCACGGCTGTTTGGACAGACTATAGAAATGCCTGTTATTCCTTTGTTACAGTACCTACAACCATTATTCCGTGTATTCAGTGATACAGCGGATTAGCAACGTACAGTTTGTATAGGACATATATTTAATACCTTTTTTTTATTTAGACATTTTTTATCTGTTAATTTCAATGATGTTCAATGATCATGATTGTGTTTGCCAGTTTTGTCTAAATATTTTAAAATTTATAATTTGGCTGATTTACTATTAAGCCAAAACTTGCTTACTATTAAGCCCGGCTTCCATTAAACATTGTGGAGGCCGTTTCCATTCTTCCAACTCGTGCCAACATTTCCCGCGAAAAGCCGTCTCCTCTCCACGCGCGGAGCGTTCATGCATTACTTCATACGTTTAAGTGTAGACCCACTTGTGTTGCTACACATGTTAATACAATGCAACGCAAAAACTGTTACAGCGTTTGTTAAACCTGTAAAAAATGTCATACTTACATCGTTTTCCAATAAACTCTCCTTGTATTTTTTCCATGTAAAACCAAACAGAAGTTACATAGGCCCTAATTTACAAAAAAATCATAAACATGTGTTGGCTATAGCCAAGTTAAGTATTTATCTGTCTCTGTAATAAATCAGTTACATGGAGTTTTCTTTCGAATTTAGTGTGTCAATATGTTTCAAGAAACCAAAATAATATAAGATTTTATTTGCTGGTATATGCCTACTTATAATATTTTACACAAATAACTAAGGCAAAATAAAAACGATATTAACAATTAGAGGTCGAAATTTTAAACTAGTTTATGAATCTGATGGATATGAACTGATAAGGGGTGGCGTGAGCTCTCCTCAAAACATTGCTATCAGCTGCATCGGCTCAAAACACATTTTGTTGGCCAACAAAGTTCAAAACCGTTTGCGAGCGTTTCTATTTTACATTTTACTTGAACTTTGTTTTGAGTTTAGTTCAAAACAATGTTTTGAGCAGAAACTGTTAGAATGGAAACGGGGCTTTAGGAATACTTTGTATATTTCATTTTAAATATTATTCAATGGTTTACTGACCCTAAGACTTTGTTTTAAATTTAATATTTGGGCTTAATTGTTATCAGACATTTTATCCGTGCTACAATCGTATTTTATACTACATCTCGTTAAAAACTGTCAACATATGAATAAATTATCAATCAATCAATCAATGTGTCAGACGCCGACGCAACTAAGGCGAATATGACTGAAGATGAATGTAGAATGGGTGAGATGCCTTGTGTAGCCTTGTTACTGACTAAGACTGACTTATTCTTTAGCCAGGATCATTAATTAGCCCAATTAATTTATGTTACGTTACTCGTTTCTGATATATATATTTCATAGAGTTAATTTAAACAATTATAACTGTTCGCGACAGCTTCGCTTGTTCACCTCATTTCAGGTTTACTGTAAAATCAAATAACACAGCTGATCAAATTCCAATACAATGGAACTTGGATGGTTCGAATTTCGTATAATTCGAAATCTTCTTTAATTATAATGTTTTGCTTGGTTCGTAGTACTATATAAACAATGTTAAAAAAACATTATTAATTCGAATTTGTAAAAAAGATTTGAGAAGAATTGTATGTCGTAATTCAAATAGAAAATACTCTTTCCAGTTTCTTTAAAGTGATCATATTTTAGCGAAACTTTGGTATGTGAATTCAACTATTTGTGGCCTATTTAATCGTTGAACAAAAAACAATTGATTTTATTTCCCCCGAAGCAGCAAACCTGCATACTCATCCCTAGTGTTATTATTATGGAGAATAGTTAATGTTTGATGTCTCCCTAAGTTATGAACCTAAATTAATAACCTTGGTATGAACCTTGGTATAAACCTTATTGAGTTATTTTGATAATTGCATAAAAACAAGTTTATTATCTCCCTTTTTTTCAGCGAAAACCTGCGTTCTCAGCTCTAATTTTATTCTTAAGGAGAATAAATAAAATGTTAATTGAATTTCTTTAATTATTTGTATATTGTATATTGTTAATTATTGTGTATTTATTACAGACTAGACAATTAAAATTAATAAAGTTATATTACGGAATAGAGAAATAACTTTTGTATGTATATATACCTACATACATGCTTGTATTTATGTTAACTTGTTAAAAACCGTTATCATATGAACTGTATTAATTCGATATTTTAAAATAAATATTTGATTAAAATTATCTAACGTTTAATCCGAATAAAAAATACTCTTTCCAGTTTCTTTGAAGTGATAATATTTTAGCGAAACTTTGGTATGTGGCTTGACCAAGTTCTGGTCTATTTATATGCTTTGCATAACAAACTTTTTTTGTATTTTACCGGAAGCAGCAAACCTGCATACTCATCCCTAGTGTTATTCTTATGCAGAATAGTTAATGTTTGATAGGGCCTACCTACATTAGTTTTGAACCAAAATTAAATTAATAAAGGTATAAAGCTTCACCTTCATGAGTTATTTTTATAATTGCATAAAAAAAGTTTCTTATCTTCCTTTGTTTCAGCGAAAACCTGCGTACTCAGCCCTAAAATAAAATGTTATACTGTATGTTTAAAACTCATAATAGCGATGGATTTAAATTTATTATTGATTTATTTGGGCTTTACTTATCGCTTCTAGTGTTTAAACACTATTGTTTCTAGTGTTTAAAACACTAGAAGTGATAGGTAAAGTCCAAATAAATCGATAATAAAAATAACTTAATTATGTATGTATTGTTACGTAACTTGGTAAGTGGCTTTATGTGGTAGCGAGACACATATTTATGCATTGGAAATTCGCTGAGCACGCAGGTTTGCTGCGACGGGGTTATTTGTATGTTAGTAGAGCGTTTTCAACTTGTTAAAATACGTTTTATAATTAATTTTATCAGTGATATCTTAGATTTGAGAGACTTAAACAAATAATCTTTCAGACTGAATTAATTAAATATGACATTTTTAAATGGTATATTAACCGCTGAAAATTGTATAACAAATAAACACATGTGCAGAGGCTGGTTGAGTCGAGTTGCCGCTGTGCTGCTTGCTGTTTGCCATTTCTGAATCTTGGTGTCCGACGACGGTTCAGGGCAGGCAGGTAGCAAGCCCAGCTGAGTGAAAGTGGTTTGACCACTTGGGGAAGTTGGGGGTTGGGGGTAGTTGAGGGGAGGGTTCTGCGTGTGTGTGAGTGAGCATCCGGGGCTCTGCATGTGTGTAAGTGAGCAGCGACTGGCCTGACCTCTAGGCGGAATAGTTTGTCATTAGAGGCGACTGCACCACCTTAAGGGCGATGTGCCCTGTAAAGACCTTTTGAAGGAATGGTGAATTTTTGCTGGGGTAGGTATACAATTTTGCTGTGTTGAGCAAATAGCAAATCCGACAGGGTAAATATGAAATTAAGCTCTAAGTAGAGCAATGTAAAACCAAGCCCGGTGGCTTTACCTGATAAGATACAACGTGTGCAATAGCTTATTTCAAAGATTTACGAACAAAGTATTTTGTTTGTGTATGTGAATCATTCTATGTCAACACACTATCGACTAGTAAGGGCTAATGCAGAATGAAGTTTGACCCAACGTCGATCTACGAGGTAAAGAAAAATAAAGGAGTGTTTCTACCTGTTCAACGTCACCACCTCTTCCATTGACAAAAACTACAGGAAGGGCCAGAGTGGCACTCACGACCTGCCAGAGTGGACGGCTACTAGGCTACTGGGCTACTGCTAGGGAATGTAGAGTATACTGGCTAGGGGGATTGGAGTAAAAAATGAACCAAAATGGAAAGCATAGAATGCATTGAAAGCATTTTCTCTTTCTGGAAAATTGTGCCTGCCACCCCCTGATTCTAATGCCAAGTTTTGGCACTTCGAGTGAAGTGAGCTTTCTGCCATACTGGATTGTCCCTCCATATTTTGTATAGTAACTAGAATTTCCTATGTGCAGCTTGCGTATCCCGTTTTGAGAAGCGATAATAGTAAATAGTTAAATACTAAACACAACAATGACAGTCTGTAGTTAGATTAGGAATTTTAATTCCTAAGTGGGTACCAAATAATTTTCAGATTGAGGGATAACATGATCTGAAAATTCAATTATTTCCTCGTTTATCACACGTACTGCATTATTGCGTTACTGTGTTATTGATAGTCAACGTATGCATTTAGTACCGACAGGTATTCTTTACTTATCTCCAGAACCGCTCAAGATATAAAAAGTAATTAAAACGCCAGAACGTTAGTTATTAAAGTTCTAGTTTGACAAGATTAAACAAATGTGTCAAACAACTTTTTTTATCAAATAAATTAAAATAACACATTAAAATAAATTTTAAAGTAAAATGTGTTAAGGCTTCATCAGGCCCAAGATAAAGTAGTTTTACATGTTTGTTCAGAATTTTAGGAAAATCGGATGAATGGTTAATTTTGTTATCATTAAATACAAATTCATGTCCGCCATCAAAGCTCTACTGACTCAAAGTAGAACAATATTTTTGCTGAATTTAAACCCTATTTCCAAAGAACTATTCGTTTTACGAGATGAATAAAATGTTTTATAATTAGTAAGAATAAATTTGCTAAAATATTTTCGAGATGAACTTCAACACGTTGGGAACTTTCTTTCCGTTTTGTTTTAAATTTGTAGTTTTCGCCCAATTGATTATACTGTAGTGCTCTTCCCGAGCGGATTCAGTTATACTACTTATTGTCTACAATGTATAAAGCAGAAAGGAAAAATAAATACAAGTGCAAGAGGACCAAAAAGTGGGGCGAAAACACTCTAAACTGTTGTACTAACAAATAAATTCCTTTTTCGATAATCCTCCGCGATATCAACTTGAAAAACATGCTGTAGATCGGTGCAAGTACTGCCTGTACACCTAGTGACTAGTGCTGTAGTGCTCAAGTGCAGCGTGGAACAGGTGATGAGACCTGGTGGAGGTTGGCGGAAAAAGACGATTAGACCCGAAAGCTTCCCGCCCTTGATAGGGTTGCCATCACCGGATTTCCTTGGAGATTACCGGATTTTTAGGGTAAAAATACAAATCTGGGAAATTTCCGCAAAAATCGAGAAATCACCTTTTTTAATTTATCCACAAAATTTGCGTTATATATAACGCTAATTCATTAAGTCGTATTCAGGATCAAAACGGTATTTACGTTTGCAAACTGATCATCATACTGTACAACGATTGCCAAAGCCAAACCCTCTCTCCAACGAGCATTCCCTGTACACTCTAACGTCTATTGTTTGTTACTCTTTGCCTAACTTTGGCCAGACAATTTACGAAGATTTACGTCGCTAGCCGAGTAAGTGGCCCAAGTGACCGCCAACAAAGTTTATGACGCAGTTTATTAAATTATACAATCCAAAAAGCATATTGTTTTATGTAGTTTGGTTTTATTTGTTTTATAGTTTATGTGTGATTTAAAATTTGAATATAAGAACAACAAAATACCCCCGTCGCAGCAAACCTGCGTACTCAGCGAATTTCCAATGCAAAAATATTTATCTTAATACCACATAAAGCCGCATACCAAGATTCATAAAAATATATTCACAAACAAGCGATATATCAAATTTGAATTATTCTCCATAAGAATAACATTGGGAATGAGTACGCAGGTTTGCTGCAACAAGGAACACAAAAATTGTTTTTTTTATGCAAATATCAATAGAACTCAACTAGGTGAACCAACATACCAAATTTTATTAATTTATTTTCATATTTAAGGGATACATTACATTTAACTTATTCTCCATAAGAATAACATGGGGGCTGAGGGCGCAGGTTTGCTGCTAAGGGAATTATCGGTAAAAATAGTTTTTTTTGGTGCAAATAACAATAGACCACAACCAGATGATGGTACATAACCAAGTTTCGTTAGTATTAATTAACATAGAGAAATGATCAAAAGACCGAATTGTGTGTTTTTTTAAGCTGAATTCAATGGTAAAAACTAAAATTTGACTTTTTTAAATATTACATGAAAAAACTTCAAAAACCCCATTTTTGGGGTACAGAACCCCCAAAAATACCACTTCGCATGGGTTGATCTGTCTGGTTTTCGAACTTAAAGTCATAAATGTTGCTTTACACGTTTATACCAAATTTTATCAAAATCGGACCATTTTTTCGAGAGTTATCGCACCCACGGACACATATATATATATATATATATATATGAAAGTATTACGAAAGTAATAACGAAAAGTTATCATGGTCCCGGGCCTAGGTCTTACCATGCCGACTACGGTAATAGCTTCTTCCCTATTGGGGGAATTCGCTAAAACTTTCCTACTAAGTTCACTCTAACCCTGCATTGTTTTAAATCACTCTAAATTTGGGAATGCAGGACAAAATAGCAAAATATTTGATGATATAATGTTTTTACGTAACAAATGCATTACAAAGCTTTGTCTTAACATCTATTTTTCTAACTTTCCCAGAGAGGCATCCCTCTCCCCATCCCGGTATGAAGTTAACAGCTAAAATCTCCTCACATTACCCCACATTATCACACATTACCACATGACAACGTTAGCCCTTGACGCCGAAGCGAGAAACACTGAAATTAAATCTGTAGTTTCATCAGTTCGGAAATTGTAAGCTTAGATACAATACAATCGCGAATAAAAATGTAAATGGTTTAGTGCAAAATTCTCTACGGATTTGTGGGTAAACTCCCAAAATGTCAAAAGGTTTACAAAATATCCATGACAGAATAACCCCTTTACCTTCCTCCAACCATCTAAATCGCATCCCTTTGTGCAGGAAAAACTCTAAGGTGACACGTAAAACCCAACACCTTAACACCTGGCCTACCTCAAGGGGGTCCATTGCAAAGCCATCTCTCCCGGGTAGCCTAGCCTAACTGCCCCCACAGAAGCGCTCCTCATCTAACACACTTGCCGTGGACGTAGAGCGGCACAACGCGCGTGAATACTGCGACATCGGCAGTCACTAGTCAGAGATCCGCGGCCACACCACTGACTGGCGGCGAGCGCACCGCTACACTGCTACACCACTACTACACTGGTTCACTACACGGCAGTAGCTACTGGCTAGTGGCTGAGCCCACGCCGAGTTATCTTGCATCACACCGCCGCGCCGTCACTGTTAACAGTCTAATAGCCCAATTCGGCTCCTACACTCCCCGTCGTACCGTGACCTCAGGACATTGTCCGGTGCAGTGTCAGTGTCCGGCGGGAGAGGTCCGGACACTTACTGGCCGGAAGGTACCACTTCGTCCTTGCCGGTCTGGGAAGTCGGGAATTACGAAACACAAGTACTGATTATAAAAGGGTATTCGTCTTCTGATAGAAAGGTTCTTAAGGAAAATTCTATAAGCATACACTTTAACTATCGAATAGCAAAAGTTTGTTGTACAGCAGTGATGATAACCCTATTACCTCATTTCTGCTGAAATATGCTGTCAAATTTGGAATAACTTATTTCGCAGTGTCGGCTTTTTCTTTGATGCACTGATATCTTAGTAACAAGGCCACACAAGGCATCTCACCGATTCTACACTCATCATTCATTCATGTTCGCCTTAAAATACTCCCTAGTTGTGTCGGCATCTTACAGAGGTATTAAGATATTATTTTTATTATCAAAAGTGTCAAATCCTGAATGTAAAAAACCGCTGTTATTTAAGCTGTGATGAGGTATCATAAGACGTTCACATTATCGCCCCATGTTCTCAGTTTTTCATCTCAGAACCAAACAAAAACGCTTTAACAAATTTTGAATTTTGATGTATGAAAAGTGAAAAGCAACTGATTTGGGCTAGAGAGCGGATGTAACTGAAGATGCTTTGGTTCTAAAGTTCCAAACAATTTTTAACCGATTTATAAAAACTATAGTAGTGACAGAAAATTGAACTTTATTTACTTATAACTACTACGATAATTGATATTGTTTTATCAGGTGGTTCTTATAGAACAAATCACTGATATGGTGATAAAAGGGAGTCTGGGGTTTCATCACGCTCCCGCTTTGGTTCTG
Source organism: Allygus modestus (assembly GCA_963675035.1). Taxonomy (NCBI): domain Eukaryota; kingdom Metazoa; phylum Arthropoda; class Insecta; order Hemiptera; family Cicadellidae; genus Allygus; species Allygus modestus. Next base: position 103,440,803 of record OY776114.1, read on the forward strand.
GGTAACCGAGAAGCATATATAATACATCTAAAGATAACAATATTTTTTTGGTACCCAATATCCTCCAACATACTTCATTTGGCCCTCCCAAGTTGCAATATTTTACCGTGATTTATTCACCATAACCCGCCGAGACAAACAGCGCCTCAGGCGGTGAAATCGGGCGTTATGGGATGATTGACAGCGTTGACAGGAAACAAGGTGGAAGACGTATGGGGGCGAGGAAGGCATCAACACTGACGACGCTCGTAGCAGTGGACTCGTTACAGAGATTGTCTAATCGTCTGAATAGTAAAGTTCTTATTACTGCGTGACTGTTGAGGAGAAATGTCCGGGAAGTCCCTCCCTTCTAGCCATTGGTATCGATATGAGATCGATCACAAATACTGATAGAAAGGTGTTCGATATTTTTACATCGATAACTAGCCTCTGATATATTTGTAATATCGATATTTTGCCACGATATTGCGTTTACCTATATTCATAATGGTAATCTTATTTTTCACATAATAAACTCTTTTTTAACAAACCGACAATAAACAAAAATTGAACCGTCCAATAATTATATAAACAGGCTAAAAACTGTGAAATAAATAATGTCGTTTTTCTTTAAATATATTTATAAGTTAATTTTAACTAACAAAATACATTTTACGTTTTTGGCGTTTGTGGTTTTTAGGGGTGGGGGTGGGGGTCTATAAGAAAACATTACGTAGATATATTATTTTAGTAGATATTTTGACTTCGATATTATTGTGACCGGTAGTCGTGGGCCGATATGAATATCGATATCAACATCGAAATTTTCATTCATTATCGAAACACTACTCCCTCCTTATATGCACTACGCACAGTCGGTCAGCTCCATTCTCTCACTTCCCCTCTCCGCCCGCCAGGTTATATAGGTGCATCAGAGGTTGCATCATTGTTTGCTGTACGCCGACGGCGGCGAATGGCTTAAGGCGGTCCCACACTACTCGCGAACACGCCCGAACATTCGGCCGAACTCCGAATGTTCGGAGTGTTCGCAAGAAGTGTGGGAGCTGCGCGAACTTTGAATACGGGACCGAATGTTCAGCCGAACATTCCGACGAATATTCGGGAGGCTCCCAGACTGTTCGCGAACATGCATTATTGCATCACTGCATCAACGATAGTCAACGATCTTGTTCTACTGAGACAATACTATAAAACATGCGTATATTTATTTGTATGCGTACCGTATTTATTTGTTGTGCTTTAAAGTAAGTATTGAATACCACTTAAGTGGTCAGTGGTAATGAATAATCAATAATTGAATGTCAATCTCTAGTTGTACTGACATACTAGGCGTATGTCAGCTATAATTATTGCTGTAAATAAGTTATTTTACTGTTATTTGTGTAATTTGAAGTTTTGTTTTAAGGCACAGGGGGTTGACATTTATTAGAACACTTTCGACGGATTTTGCAGGATTCAGGGCTTGAGTTACTTCTTCAACTCAGCTGCACTATTTTTCAGTGTGTTGAGGCAATGTGTAGTTTCAAATCATTCAGTTCATACAATCACTTGCGTTTTCGCGGCAGCAAATTGACGCCAACCTCAATGTTGGACATTTTAATTAATTATTTATAGAAGATACAAATACATCCTTTTAATACGGAACCGTTAATTATTGTCCCTACAAATCCTTTATTTAAATAGTAGTTGATATTCTTCCACACTCCATAATCAGTGCCGGTCACAGTGGTGAAGAAGGGAAAACTACCCAAGGAGAAAAAACATTTGTTTGTGGTCACAGCACCCAAACGTATCTGCAAATTAATACAAGTGTGTCATCTAAGTTGAGTAAACGGCAGTGGAATCGATTTAATTTACCTCAATTATTGAACAAGAGATAAGAAGCTTCCAAAAATTAAATCAATCGCATCGGCGGCGTGGTACAGGTGCACAACCAGTCTGTCATTCCCACGTTGAAATTTTCCCCGAAAATAATAGTTTTTTGAGTTATCTCTTTACTAATATTATTGTTCAGTATATTCCTTATTGTAAGAACTTGTAAAAGCTTGAGTGTTAATAAACTTAATATATAAATGTTTATGCCGAATAATAAAATAATATCCAATGATTGTTAACCTTTTTTATAATGAATTATGCTATCTTATACATGTATAAAAGAAAGGTGATGACTGTCTGTCGACTTGTCTGTTCTGTTTCAACGTCCCATCTTAGCAATTCCTTAGGGCTTCGCCCCAGTACCCTTAAAGTTACAATGTTACTCTTATGGGCAATAGGTTTAATGAATCAGGTGAGTACTTAATCAGATGTTTACAGTAGGATTTTAATCATCTGTACGAAATACTGGTATCAGCTAGTACTTGATATATTTATGTTTGATTTTTTACTTCGTAAAAAATAGGCTTCTTATATTTTCGTTGGTTTCTTCTACACGACTAAATTCCACACCTTTTATAATTTATTACATCAGGAGAAGACATATTTACTCGATGTTAATTAATTGCCGACAAATGAAAACATTGTTATTAATATGATTATCATGAATTAATTATAAACAAGTCAAATACAAAGCGTTTCCTTTTGAGCAAACTGAAGGCAGAGTGGTCAACAATGGACGATCGCCGCGTCAACGCCCAAACTAGCAGTTATTACAGCTGATTTCCAACAATTGTTTATAATCAGCTGATTAACAAAATCAAACAGGCGTGTATCTGCTATTGCAGAAAAAAATACGACTGTAGATGCAACAACAGTGACATCATTTGTAAAGTCGTCCATTTTTTCACGACAATGCTGTTGGCACATTGTCCGTCGTGTCTAACGAACATTGTCGTGAAAAAATGGACGACTCTACAGATAATGTCACTGTTGTTGCATCTACAGTCATATTTTTTCTGCAATAGTAGATACACGCCTGTTTGATTTTGTTAATCAGCTGATTATAAACAATTGTTGGAAATCAACTGTAATAACTGCTAGTTTGGGCGTTGACGCGGCGATCGTCCATTGTTGACCACTCTGCCTTCAGTGTGCGCAAGGAAACGCTTTGTATTTGACTTGCTTATAATTAATTCATGATAATCATATTAATAACAATGTTTTCATTTGTCGGCAATTAATTAACATCGAGTAAATATGTCTTCTCCTGATGTAATAAATTATAAAAGGTGTAAAATTTAGTCGTGTAGAAGAAACCAACAAAAATATGAGAAGCCTATTTTTTACTAAGTAAAATATCAAATATAAATATATCAAGTATACTAGCTGACACCAGTATTTCGCACAGCTGATTAAAATCCTACTTACTGTAAACATCTGTTTCAGTACTCACATGATTCATTCAACCTATTGCCTTAATATATTAAGTTTATTAACAGTCAAGCTTTTACAAGTTCTTACAATAAGGAATATACTGAACAATAATATTAGTAAAGAGATAACTCAGAAAACTATTCTTTTCGGGGGAAATTTCAACGTGGGAATGACAGACTGGTCGTGCACCTGTACCACGCCGCCGATGCGATTGATGTAATTCTTGGGAGCTTCTCATGTCTTGTTAAATAATTGAAGTAAATTAAATCGGTTCCACTGCCGGTTACTCAACTTAGATGACACACTTATATTAATTTGCAAAAACAGATATGTTTGGGTGATTTGACCACAAACAAATGTTTTTTCTCCTTGAGTAGTTGTCCCCTCTTCACCACTGTGACCGGCACTGATTATGGAGTGTGGAAGAACATCAACTACTATTTAAATAAAGGATATGTAGGGACAATAATTAAGGGTTCCGTATTAAAGGATTTTTTTTATCTTCTATAAATAATGAATTAAAATGCCCATTATTGAGGTTGGCGTCAATCTGCTGCCGCGAAAACGCAAGTGATTGTATGAACTGAATGATTTGAAACAACACATTGCCTCAACGCACTGATAAAATAGTGCAGCTGAGTTGAAGAAGTGACTCAAGCCCTGAATCCTGCAGAATCCGTCGACAGTATACTTATAAATGAAAACCCCCTGTGCCTTAAAACAAAACTTCAATTTACACAAATAACAGTAAAATAACTTATCTATAGCTATAATTATAACTGACATACGCATAGTAGGCTTATGTCAGTACAACTAGAGATTGACATTTAATTATTGATTATTCATTACCAATGACCACTTAAGTGGTATTCAATACTTACTTGAAAGCACAACAAATAAATACGGTACGCATACAAATAAATACGCAGTTTTATAGTATTGTCTCAGTAGAACAAGATCGTTGACTATCAATGATGCAGTGATGCAATAATGCATGTTCGCGAACAGTGTGGGAGCCTCCCGAACATTCGTCGGAATGTTCGACTGAACATTCGCCCGAATGTTCACTGAACGTTCACTGAACATTCGGTCCCGTATTCAAAGTTCGCGCAGCTCCCACACTTCTCGCGAATACTCCGAACGTTCGGAGTTCGGCCGAATGTTCGGGCGTGTTCGCGAGTAGTGTGGGACCGCCTTTAGCTTCAGAAAAATAATAAATGGATTTAGGGATAAGCAATAATTTGTGAAAGTGGTTATGACAAGACAAATGCAAGAAGGAAGTCATGAAAAATAGCTGCAACAAGTTATGTAAGGAACTAATATGTAATACTGTACGTCCGCCAGTTAATTCCGTGTGTTAGACTGTCAAAGTAGTACTTATGTATGAACAAGTGGTTTCCTGAGAAAAGTGACTAAACCAATTGAATGAAAATTACATATAGATATAGAGTGATCATATTGCAAATTAATCAAATTTGCATATATAATCAAAATACCACCTGAAGGGTCACTGAGCTAAACAAGAGGCAAATGGGCTAAACAAATCTGTTCTTCAGTAGCGGGACGTAGTTAAAAATTACTCCAAGGCATCTAAACGAACAGACTGGCCATCCCCGAGCAAAGCTCGGCTCCCAATTACTAATTATCTTTGTCTAAATTGTTGTCTAAATGTGTAAGGGACCCCTACACAACGTGTATAAAAACAATGTCTTACAAAATGTAAAAGGCGCATTTTACCTTGGTCTCGGTATATGTCTGCACGCATATAGACATAAATATATATTTTTGATGTATTTTCTAAAAGGACCTTATTTTAAAATAGCTCGATGTCCAGGTAAATGCCCCGCCTTATACAGAACAAATTATGATCAGGAAATTCCTCAACCGAAACAATGACGCCTTCTTCCAGGTTTGATGTGATCGAGCACTACCGAACAGGAGTTGTGATTTTTAAAATGATAAAACTGGCAATGTGGTAGAAGAAAAATATAAAATATAGGCATGTATTGATGCCGTCGTGGTCATGGTGTCAAAGGTAGTTTTGGTAGTTATGTACACATTTGCTTGGCGAAAAGCACAAAGTTAATAGGTGATAAAAGGCCAGGTTGAAAATGATAGCTTTTATTAAATTGGACCCCACCTCAAGAATTAGCTTTTTGGTCTTGCCTCGAAGGCAAATCTTAGCAGATGGGGGGAAATTATGAGATAGTCATAACATTTTTATGAGAGGTAAAATAAAATAATAACAGGAATTAAACTCCCGAGTGCAGTTGCGGTAGGTTATACCATAGATTAAACATACTCCTTAGTTGTGTTATTCTTAATCGTTACGTTTATCATAACCCCTTCAACTCGAGAAACACTAAAAGCATCACATGACTGTTTGGCGGGTATTGCAGGGACGCTCCTGGAGGAATCTGTATTGGATCAGTCTATTTCGTAAAACATTTTCTTAGTAATAACTACCAATTTAAAACAATTAGTCGACAGAAAATCTTAAGGTGCACCAGTTATAGCAACTTCATATAATCAAGCAAAGCTACGATACAACTACTGCAGTGATCATATTACTTACTTTCCCTTCTGCACACGTCTTTTGTTTACCCAGAAGTTTATTCAACAGTATTATATGATGGTTGATAATATCATTCTCTCTTTCAAGTAGGCCTATTTATGTCTTCATTATTTATTATTTTGCTATCCGCTTTGTATATATGTGGACTTTATACACGCTGCCAAGCAGATTTCTCATAATTGGATCTAGTTTCTATGAAAAGGAACTTGCACAGAATATTATTAAACTAGTTTTCAGCTTCTGAATGTGGTCGGACCACAGTGGTCCAGTGGTCCTACTTGGCGCGGCTACTTGTTAGACTCCCCTTTGGTCTCTGATGACTACGTGTCACGTGATACCTCCAACGGCGACAGTAACATTTATTTTTCTCAGTAGCAAATCTCAAATTCCGTCTTCTCTGTGTTAGCAGCAACTAAATAGTTGTAGTAGACTGATTTATTGCTTACTCTGTCTTGATTTAATGTAGTCTGAAGAAGTGTTTAGCTAAATACGTTTCTGAAATTGAGCCTTTTTCACATAACAAATTCCGTGAAGTGTGTTAGCTCTTACTTTCCAAAAATATTGCGATAATAATTGTGTTAGATTACCTTGGTTACCACCATAGTTATCTTCCCAGTAAAATTACTCGCTTTTAACATTACGTTACGTTAATTAATTTGTTATCAATCGACTTGTAGACAAGAAGAAAGGTATACAAATGATATACTATTCGCTTCATCACTGAGCCTTATTAAAGTTAGGACGGTGTAGACTCGAGTTCTTGATAAATTACTAATTACAAATATGATTCTAAAAATATCCCACATTTTAATATCGGAAGCAACAATTTTTTTAATTTTCGTCATATATTTATATTACAAACAATCTTTTATGATTCATATTTCCTTGCAAATTAAGAGAGCTATTACTGCATCATTTTCCGCACCGCTAATGTTTTTGGTATTCAAGTTTACTCATGATTATAAATTTAATTCAAATTTGAAACTGCGATGGTAAGAAAAGTCACCAGTTTTAAAAAGTGGATGGCTCTCTCGTTTGCTTGTTGATTCCATGTAGACTTTCGAAAGAACTAGCATAAACTACAAAACCCAAAAAAATATTATACGACAGTAAAATGCTTCTCCATTCAATCCAGTGGCTATTATATAGTGAGCCCCATGCATTAAAATGGTAAAGATAAAGATAATGGTATGCAGAAACGCCATAAAAAACTCACCCATGTTTTTTAGTAAAATTAACTGAGCTTGTACAACATATTTCCTGTCTTACTTAAACTCCCTAGAACAGTGTGGACACCTGCTCGAGACGGAGGTGTCGAGTGAAGGTTGTTTACGTCCGGCCGCCTCACTGATTGTTACGAGGCGAACGATAGTGGGGGTTAATGGCATGGATTAAAATTTTGCTCACTAAAATCGCTAGGTATTTTCGCTTGCTATTTAAAATTAGCAACACATCAACGATTTTGGAGGAGGGACTGACTTCATTGGCCTTTTAGGATAAGCTGGTAGAAACTCCAAATTCATCCTGACTGGAGCCCCTTCTTAATAGAAATCTCCAAACCAAGATAAACACTGTGGCGAGGTAGGTTTCCACGACAGAATGGGAAGGGTGGGAAGGTCCTTCACATCTCTAGTTGTGGGAGGAATGTTTTAAAAAAACATTCGTTTAAAAATCTCTAGAGTGGTAAGATTAATTTTTTTAAAGTGAAGCCTCAATTCTGTCGTAAAATTATGTTTTCTATGCAAGATATATCTGGCAACATGCTGTCATTTTCCCGCATATTATTATATGGCACGCCAGGCACAACTTGAGATAAGTATGATGGTATAATGTTCAGTATAATTAAATAATGATTATTTAAATAGCCAGCCGAAGGCTACCAACGTCACAGTGTCTAGGGTGCCCGTGGAGTCGTGGGGATGCACGTCATTACTGACAAACATTTACTATCTAAATGCTATTCTCTAATTATTTTCATCATTTCTAACTGAAATTATTGGTATCTCGAAATTTGTGACACCCCCTCCACCCTCCCTACAACATGACAGGAAATCCTAACAAGTCTGGAAATCTATATCTATAAATACGAAATTCCGAAGAACGCTTAGGCCAAACCATTGCACCTAGAAGCACAACATTTTGCAAGTATACTCCTCTTATAGCATAGGCACCCACTAAGAAGGGGTTTTAAGACTTTCCCATAGGGCTATACCCCTTGGGGCTTCAAAGTTCCAACCCTGTGTTATTCTTATGGACATTCACTTTGGTTTGAGCTGATGACGATTCTATCAGCTGATTATGATTCGTAGTAGTTCCATGGGTCAACCACAGAATGCATCACACACAACTGTCGTATACCCGGGTGAAACCGGGAACGATGGCAGCTGGTATATTAGTGCACATTTGTGCGGCCGGAAAAATTAAAATTTTCCAGTATCTTTCACCGACAACAAGTTAGTGATATAGGAAGTGAACTTAAACCACTAATAAACATGAGGTTTTGTGCTATACCAGCAATGTTTCGTGAGTGGGTGTGCGCATGCGCATTTAATATACAGAGTACAGAGTAGCCTATACAGTTAGTGTTTTTAGAACATATATAAACGTTTAAATTTCTTGGTAAACCTTATTATTTAAGGAATTGTGTACAATACAAAAAACTAGTTTGAATGAACTTTGCTCTTGCTGCATGCTTAAACAGAGTTTCTGTACACCAGAGTTTCGTTTTAGTGTCTTGTAATAAATTTTGAAAGAAAACACATAGCCTACATGCGGTTTGATTTCTACTAAGCAAAATATTTCTATTCATTTGTGCAATCAATATTTTTTATTTTGCCTTGTAATAACTTCGATTGATAATTTCGGGATACCCTGGTATGATTTAAAATATTTGGCTTTATAATTTTGTATTTTCAACGCAATCGTTTATTACTTTTACTAATTACAGAAACAGGATTTTCATTGTTAAACAAATTAAATAACAACTTGTTTTCATTCTCCTTTGCTTCCCAGGGAGGTTGAACGTACATAGAGGGAGGAACCCTCTTCCCTCTCGCTCGCTCTTCCGTGTTTAACATGCCAGTCAGAGTAGACACGCTCTTTCGAATTTCCCATATATTAGAAACTATTCCAGTTGAAATGTCTACATTTCTTCACCTCTGGGGACCGGCCTAATTGTGAACAATGGCCACAATTACAACGATGAATATTCCAAACGCGCGCTCGAAATATGAGAGTCCTCGAGTGACGTCTTACTAACGGTTGGTGCAAGCGAGTGGGGTTTTACGGCATAATGTTTAGTAAAATCTACTCGTACATACTGGTTCTAAACCTACATTATCTACGTAATTTATTAAAAGACTTTCTTGATTTTTTTCGGAGAAGTAGGCCTCTAAAACTATTAAATTGCATATATCAATCAAAAGGTTGATGTGCCTTTTGGGGTTTTGAAAACATCCAACTTCAGGGCTCCACCTCATGGGCTTTTACAGTTCCGATGTTAATCTAATGAAGTTATTTGATTTAAATAGTCAGCTGGTCATAATGTAGGCCTACAATTTCCAGAACATTCTATGTAAGCGAGTTCTCCGTTTCAGTATAAAATTGCTAAAAACCAGAACACCAGAATTGATGCAAGCTTATCAAATATAAAGATTTCTTTTGTATCCTTCTTTATGAAGTTTACAATTTCTGGAGAGTAAAATCTCCTTCTTTTTAGGGGAGTGAATTCGCTACTCGAGTCAATTGCCTTCTAAAGGAGAGAATTCACTAAGCTTATTCGTCTCTGTGTAGAGTACATCAGTTGCTCCGGGCACTGAATAGGGTGGAGAACATTTTGAATTATTGTAAATAATGAGCGCACGCTTTTAAAAATCAAATTATCTTATCAAACTTTATTACTAAAATATGTACATTAGAAACTGAAACCTGTAATAACTATATGGCACCGTAGTTAAACATGAGTGTTTTGGATAATCATTAAAAGTTATGTTTTTGCAGTAATTAAATTACGTTGGTCACAGGTGCAATAAAATAACATAATTCTCAACAAATTTATCCAAATCCCAGACTTAAAAAACTAGAACGCGGGAGTGGTAACGTGGTAAGGTAGACAGAAGCTATAACAATTTTATTTAACAAATGATTCAAGTTCGTAGCCCATAATCAAACCGCATTCCATGAGAGAATGATGAATGAGCGATTAATAAATACGAGCAGAACGTGAAGTATATGTTGCCTCGGGCGCGGTAATTCACGCCGAAATCGCCGGCGTCCCTGACACAGTCCGGGCGGAGGGCGAGATTATATGCGACTATATCCGAGTAACTGGCAACAGCAGTAGGCAGTATAGTATTAGTAGGGCGAGACTAGTCCAGCAGTAGTAACTGACAGTATAGTAGTGGTAGACCAGTAGGCAGTATAGTAGCGGTAGACCAGTAGGCAGTAGCCCTAGCTAGCGATGTGGAGCGTATACCGTCTAGCGTTGTTAACTCCGCGGTAAAAACACACAGAATTCAAGGAGTTCAAGGGGTCACGGCTTGAAATCCCGGGGTGTACACACAAATTTTAAGGGTTTGAAGACCGCTTTCCCTAAAAGCGTTTGTGTGTTCTATAATAAAATTGACGTTGGCGTTGAAAAACACAGTATAAACAAATACAAAGAAATCGTACACAAATCCTTTTGTATCCCCTCGATCTTCTGTGGAATATCCCTCGTTTCCCCTCGAGTTTCTAAATTAGTATGCACTTATATTACATAAGTACATACTACCTTAAGTTTGTTGAGCAATTTTTGTTCTTTACTGAAATTGTTTCTAAATTGTGCCAGTGATATTAAACGCCTTTCAATTTGTAATACTCCCAATATACATATGACTGTGTTTTAAAAAGCTATAAAATGGAAAGATTTCTTTGATATCCTTCTTCATGAATTGTACAATTTCTACAGGGAGGAATTCCCTTTCGTTTCTAGAGAGTGTGATTTCGTTACACGAGTGATGGAGTGAATTAATTGCCTTGACAAAAGATTACGTTATGTTTTGATGGATGTTTAATAGCAGGTCAAGGGATAGAGTGGGATTTTTTGCGAATACTGTGGGATTGTTTTTCCTGAGGAGTGGGCACACCGCGTCACTGCGTCACAGTAGGCCAAGGCGGGTGATCGGTGACACGGTGACACAGTATAGGGACACCGGAGACCCGATCCAGTCTCGCTCCAGTATCCGACGGGTCTAGCTCGGGTGTCGACCGGTATAAGCCCAATTGTTTAATACAAAATAACTCATTAGCCAACGCATATTAAATTAGTTAGCACAGTACTATAACAACTAGTTCAGCTTGGATATTTTACGGAACAGATTAGTTTAGCGGACTTGGTCTTCCTGTATAGTATTTTGGAGGGAATCCTGACGGAGGGAGGTATAGCTGGGAATAAGCCATCTCTTTTAAGACCAATAAAAGAAAAAAGTTCTTGGTACTATTATCACCCAATAAAAAATAGTAAAATAATAAATATTAAGTTACAATTATTTGTATACAGATTGATTGATATTACAAATGCGATTTTGATTATCCATTTCGAGAATAATATAAAAGAACAGACTTGGCAAATCGTGAAGTTTTTATTTACATGTATGGGAGGGAACCATCAGTGAACGAAATACAAAAATGACTGATCAATATCTTAATGATAGCTTCTTCGATATAGTCCTGGTAACTTTTATGACTGTAGGCCCGGAAAAACCTGATTTAATTAATTTTGAACGGAACGTAAAAAAATAAGGAAGCCTCAACGGAAAGCATTATATTAACGGACTAGATTTGTCGAAAACAGGCTATTTTCGAGCGGTATGATAATACAGTTATTTTAAAACCCATGTAAATTTATGGCAAAGCAATTAGAATTTTGCATCTTTAAAATTTGTTGTCTATAAAATTAATATCCTACGAGCAAAGCAGAATTCCACAAGGCAAGATTTTGTCTGAATGCTGGTAATTTATAAACCTAATAGATTACAAACTAAACATTTTTCCGTAACTAATTACTCTGTGGACAACATTTCTTTCTACACGTTGGCGTTGGTGGCCCTGATAGCGTTATCTCGCGACTCGCGAGACGCTCGTGCCGCCAGATTCGCTCTCCGCCTCAACTCCAATTTCCTGTTTCCTGTCACGGTCAGAGGTTAACGAGTCACTGGCGATTTTCAGATGAGCGCCGGGTTTCTCTCACACGAGTTCGAGCGTAACCGAACAAACATGCGCAAGTTCTCTCTAATCTTCCAGCAGGATGGGTAGAAGATCATATGAAACTGATTTCCGGCCGCGCCTCGTCAATGGAGAGCATCTGGATCGATTTAATGGTTCGTTTGCTGCAAGTGGTCCCTAGCAATCGTGAGATGAGCAAATCATGCCTTCGCTCTTGAGCGCATTAAGGAGAGTATAAATGAAATGAGTATTGAATCAATGAAATTATAATTTTAAAAAACACCAAAGGACTAACATTTTATTTTGGTATCGAACCACACACCCCTAGGTCTAATTAAATTGGATATCCGGATTCCGATCTCAACCTTGACCACCTACACTCATGCTGGGGCTGGGACGGTGCAGACACCTATGACGAAGGACATGTGAAGGAAAACGCGTTCGCGAATCCTATATATTAATACACGGTTGAAACGCTAATTTCTCAGTGCCTTCTGAACCGATTTACAAGATTTATGTGTCAAATTAAAGGGGATAATGCGTAGAGTTGCTGAATTTCCTCAGTATTCACGTTCGTTCTTCGGGCTACGCCCACAGCCCTTCAAAAGTAGCAATATTAATCTTATAGAAGAACAGTTATTATTAGAATCGAGTATTTTACAGCTGTTGAAGATAACAAAACACACTACAAGAGCGAGATCAGCTTTTTAACTTCTGGAATCGCATCACAATTCAATCTGATCGAATTCGAGCAGCTGGATTAGCTAATGAACCAAAGCTGGAACCTTGACCAAAGATTAGCTTTGAACGAATGACCAAAGACCTTATTATTTTTAATTAGCACTAAATGTGATTATTAATCAAGGTATGAAGAGAGAAATATTATGCATCTCTCCTAAGGTTTGCTAGTTTCCGTAAGCGTCATGTTCGCACTTACGATGATGACCGAGGTCGTTCGCTCAACGAGGTCAATGAATACAGGGTCTTATAAGACTCTGTATTCATTGACGAGGTAAATATATCCAGAGGTCTCGTCGTGATCAAAAAGTGAAGCCTCGCTGAAGGATATTTTTGTAAACAAAACATCTAGCCAAAGGCTAATAAAGACTAACATAACTTTATGAAGAGAGGGTTTGGTTTGATTGGTTGTTGCCAAGGGAGCAGAGTTGACAGAGGGTCAAAATGGTAATCAGCATGTAAGCTGCAGATTTTTACCCCAGGCGAGACATCTATATACATTTAGGTTGGTTCAGCTGGTGCATAATCTCTTCAACCTGCTACTAATAGTAGAAGTGTTGCCAACCTTTTATCAGCGAGCAAGGAATACCATAGAGTGGCAATGTGGCGCACGGACTGACGCCGACTTTGAAACACCGGGACCTCTGGTGGAGGGGATACGGCGACTAGTCACCCTAGGAGCGAGCGTCTGGACTGTCATTCTAGGCTTTAAACTATGTTTAAAAATTTGAAAAATGCCTTTATAGAACGAAAAATGTGGATATGGAATGTAATCAGATTGGTTCCCACTCCACGCTGTGCGATGCAGCGTCGGCGCGGCGGCCGGGTTCGGGGCCGTTTGGTGAAAAATTAACTTCTCACTTTACAGCTGCCTGCAGGCTAAACTAAAAGTTTTACAAAAAATTTTAAAAGTAAACGTTAAAATTTGGTTCATTTCAAAAACTTTCTCGCTGACGAAAATTACCTGACCAAAAAATAAAAAAACTTACCAGCCGACCAACTTTTTCATGTCCCAAATTTTACGAAAACTGGTTTTACTACATATTTATATATTTTTTTAATTGTTCCAATTTCAATTTGCATATTTCTAAAACACCATTACTAGGGTGATATAGTATTATTTAATATCTCAAAATTTCAGAATTTTATCTCAACTCTAAGTGGTCGATTCAACGGCGTTAATGAATCGCGGCAAATTAAAAATTGTGGTCGCGGCGGACAGTGGAGCTGCCTGTTGCACCTCTGTTACCACAGAAAGGTGGCTTCAGCACCTCTGATGTGTAAAGGATAGGGATTGCCACTCTATGGTATTCATTGCTCGCTGCCTTTTATATAGGGCAATAATCATTATATTAAAAGAATTAGGCGATTTTTGTGCAGAAGATTATGGCCAAACTACTGGGTCGATTTTGATGATTTACGTGTCGTTTGAAAGCCCTTAACTTCTAGATGTGCCTTTTGAGGGTCTCAAGTCAATGCGTGGAACCAGAAACCCTTGGGAAGCCCTCAAAGTGCGGATTTGGCCTATTTAAATAACATTGGACAGCAAATCAAAACAAAAGAAGAAGAACAGCTGGGATTAAAGATACAAACAAATGGTTTGATAGTAGTACATTATTTGAATTGCCGCTGGACAACTTGGTTACATTACAATTGTTTTCAACCTCTTACATTCACATTGATTATCTTAATTAATTGTTCAATAACTACTGTTCGGGATTTAATAATAAAACCTCGCCGCAGCACAACGAATTTCCAATGCATTTCACTACTTCATAGAGCCACTTACCAAGTTTCACAAAAATACTTTCTTAAATAAGTGATATATAGCATTTGATTTATTCTCCATAATAATTACATTAGGGCTGAGTATGCAGGTTTGCTGCAACCAGGAAGATAAAAATGTGCATTTTTGCAATTATCATTATAACTCAACCAGGTGAAGCTACATACCAAGTTTTATCAATTCAGGTTCATAACTAAGGGAGATGTAAAACTTTACTTATTCTCCATATGAATAACATGGGTGCCGAGTATGCAGGTTTGCTGCTACGGGGAAAATCTACAAAAAACCTTTTTTGTGCAAATATCAATATAATACGACTAGTTGAAGCCACATACCAAGTTTCATCAATATACATTCATAAATAATCGAGATATCAAATTTTATTTGTCCTCCATAAGGATAACATTGGACAACGTGCTGTTTTTAGCACTTTGAATATCTCTGCAACGGTTGGACGTAGAACAACAATTAAAACACCAACATCATTTTTTTGTAGAGCTAAACTGATTGGTAAAAAGAAATGTAACGTTTTTCATAAAATTATCGAAGGAAAATCCAAAAACCTTTTTCCCATAAGATTATAACAAAAACCTTCTTAGCCTATGTTTTAATTTACCTAACCTTGCTTTACATAACCGTAGCCTAGATACTCAATGATTAGTCCAAAATATACAATTACATCATAGTTAAATTTATTCAAGAAAAACAATTTAAAAATATTGAACAAAATTACAGTTAGGGCCTATTGAATTATAGCTACAAAATTATTTTTACAAATATCTGCTCCGACTCTCAAATGTAAGATATGATGACTCTTAATCTCAAGGGCGGTTCTTTGCCATTGCACATAAAAATGATAATTATCAAAATTTTAAATAACCTTAAATAAAATATCTAATAAAACAAAATTGAGTTTCCTTTTTTTTAGCGGCAGCTACCAAACAAAGAGCTTTGCTGAGATGGATTTAACTTAGTATTTCTTCATGTTGAAATCTAATTTTCAAAAGTCTTTTACCTTGTTTCAAAAGTTCTCTTGTTTAAGTTGGAAAATTTATATAAATACAATTAAATTAAAGATAGTTTGCAATTAATTTAGATTAAAATTTAAAAGGTTCAAATGGATTAAAATATGATTATTTGGTTCAATATAATGTCTCTCTTCTTCAGCTTCCCCTTTCACCACCACTTTTTGATTTTAATTTTTCTCACTTCCTTTTCACACAAGAATCACCACTGCACACTAGATCTTATTCACTGCTATCACTTTTTCCATACTTGTCATACTATATGTAAACCATTTGGTAGCTGTTAATATCACGTTAATAGTAAAATAAAATCAATAAAAAAACACTATTTAATTTTAATATATGTTACATTCATATAAAAAAATTATCAAGTTGTGAGAGAAAATATTCACTTACAGAGTTTATATGCCTGATATAATTACAATTGTTATTTTCTTGACTTTACATTAAGTAACCTCAAAATTATGATTTCTTTTATACTATTATTTAAGATTCAAAAGTATTATACAAATCATATACATTATAAAAATACTCAGAGAAATGACAAAAATTTGCTACAATATAACAATGTCATACCTCTATGGCCTCTTTATGTTGTACATCCTATCCTCACTCTATTGCCTTCTGAATTGGCTCTGGCTGTCAGTTCAGTTTGAGAAAACATTTCACTTATAACAGTCCCTAACCTTACATAATATTTTAGCTTTTCCATTTCATTTCAAGCTTTAAATAAATAGGCCAATCTGTACCATTTGGGTTATTAACTTCTTCCCTACATATTAGAAACTGTTTTTATACTACACTGTCTTTTTAGTTTGTTGGAAATATAATTTGGCTAGTATGAAAGGCTAAATTTGGTTCTGACAGATTGATTAGATGGGTAGTCCTAGCTTGTTATGAAATACTTAATGATATGTAGGCTTAATGTTTCTTAAAAAAAATACATTTACATAAATTCTAAGGTTAGCACTCCTAAACTGTTCAACATTTTGAAAAGAATAATCTTAGGTAGGTACAATTTCAGTTAGGGCCTAAGTTTAGAAGCAGGTTTGTACATAGATGTTACATAAAGTTGTTTCAAATGTGTAGGCTAATTAGAAGTAAATACTTAGAAACATTTAGGCTATGTATGTACTGTTATAAGATTAATATGGGAAATTTGATGGACGCGTTTTTTGACTTTTCTCTACAACCACTTAACCTAGGTTAATGATAAAAAAAACAAATTATTTGTTTTTTTAAACTATATAAAATGGTTATAACCAAAATTTAGTGTTTTTTTTTATTTTAGGAGGAAAAATTCAAAAAACTGATTTTTGGAACATCTGGTTTTCGAAATTAGTCATAAATGTTACTCTACACATTTGTTTCAAATTTAATAAAAATCGGGCGTTTCTTTCAAAAGTTATCGCGGTAACGGACATATTTATATATATATATATATATATATATATATATATATATATATAAATTTGAACGAATAGTGTTTTTGGCATCTGGGGACCTCAAAACAAAAAGTTATCATGGTCTCGGGCTTAAGTCTTACCATGCCACCTACGGTAATAGCTTCTTCCCTATAGGGGAAATTCGCTAAAACTACACATTGTGGTCATATAGAACACATGAAGTAAATAACTTTAAATGTCAATATAAAACGGACTAAATAAAACTCGAATTTTGCCTGCAAAATATCGCTGTGGGATTACCTGATTGTTATTACAAATATTAGTGTGCATTCTAAACTGATAGTAAAAATAATTCTAAAATTAAAATCTGAGCAAAGCGTATACGATTTTTGTATTTGGAAATTTTAAATAATGTAACCTTTTTTTTAAAAACAGGTACACACGATAAATATTATGTTTCCTGGAACACTGCAAATTGGACCAGTAATCACGTGACATTACAGCTGTCTTCGAACTTCGACGAGGTCTTTCCGGGTAATTAGTAAAACCTTTGAGTTAGCAAGTGCGCAGACCTTGAGAGCAGAGAATGCTGCTGATACTGCCTCTCTACGGACCTTGATTAGAAAGTAGCCTTACAGAATAATGCGAATCGGGTGTATACATCGAAGGTGAACATTTGTATATACCTGATACTCATGAGTTATAGAGAAAGGTCCAAACATACATGCCTTTGCTCCTCAGGAAAGGAGGGGCTCCAGTCACTAAACTATTTGTGTTTTACCTTCTTCCCCCATAACGCCAATGCTGAATTTCTAAGGCCGTCCCTCACCAACGGATTTTCCGATATCGTTTATTAGTGAATTTCCTATGGAAAGTGAACTATTAGCATGACCCGCACGGTGAAACTTAAGCTCGGGACCACCATAGAAGTTCAAAGTTTTATGTATATAAATGTATTGTGTTTCCTGCAACACTGCAAACTGGACCAGAAATACGTGACATACGTTTTTGGACTTCTTAATAGCGGTCGCATTTTTTTGTCTGATTTACTTCAAATTTCGTAGGGATGTTTCTTTCTATAATCAGCTGGAAAAGTTTATTGGGCAAAACAATCGGAAAACTCTAAATCCTTTTTTTGGGGATTAATCTTTCAAATTTAGAGTTTTTGGACCTAAAAAGGGTCAGAAAAGCCCGGGATTTAAAATTGATGCATGAAAACAGATGGTAATAAGTAAGGCGAAAGTTTTAAGCCCTCTCTCGACATTCTAGCATTAATATCTACCGAGTTATTAAAGAAAATGTGTATCGATTAAACACAGTACATTGTCTTATGGGGGTTTTACATTAGAAAAGCCCGTTAGGATATTCGTTTGTTGTTGTACTTTTAACATCCCCAGCAACCTCTCGCCTACTTTCAACACTGACTGGACCTTTTCCTAACCTTATAATGCGCAAAATTGTATTCCTAGCATTGCAGGTAAATGAAATCAGGAGCATCAGAACAGCCAAAAATCAGTGTTTTCAGATTTCAATAAATCAATTGGAATAATTAGAATAAATTTATGTTTTACACTGATTTTGAGTTTTAAAAGTTTTTTATGTAGAAATTCACTTCCCTCACGTCAGCGTGCTGCGTGCGAACTCGTTTATCGTTCATTTTAAAGAGAGGACAAATATCTAGCGGTTTCAGTTAGAAAATTACAATATCACAAATGATAAATGTTTAGTAAAATTCCAAAATATTAAATTGTTATGATTTGTTGTCGGCTGAACTATCTATGATATCGACATTATGCTCACTCAAGTCGCCAGGTATTTTTCCCCTTTAAAATGGACCATACTCAACGATTTCGGATAATCCGATTAGGAGGAGAAGGCTTTGAGAGTTAACATTGTCTTTATAGGAGAATCGGGTAGAAGCCGGCGACTGGAGCCCTTTTTTAGGTAGATTTAAATCTTTTGAATAAGTATTTATTATATTTAGTTTTTCGTAGTGTATATGCAGAACTATTTCAATTTACTTGTCTTCGTTCTTTTTAAAGTACTGCAAGGTTATTTACTTTACAAGCAGTACAGGCTGCGCCACTGTTGACAGTATATCACCATCAGCGCCGCCGCCGCCGCAATGTCAATGTTATTGAATCCCATTAAACCGCAGGCCTTGAGACTGGCCAATGCACGTGCACCACGGCGCAATAGAACATCTGCTGCACTTTTGTAAACACTCTGCACACGTTGGTACCCGTCGATAGTTCAAATTGAGTTCATCGATTCGAGTACGTCAGCCTTGTCGTAGAGAGCCATAAGATTCGCATTTCGGTGGATCTGTTGGAATATCCGGGTCATGAATATATGTTTCATAACCATCTGATAAAATAAAACGTTTTCTCGTTGACTGAACATTGTAAATTGTAAGGCCGATAAGTTTAAGGAACTACGGCGTTGCTTTAACAATGTGTAACATCCATGTGCAATTTAAAATCTTTGCCTGCTTGGAGATTTGGAGGATTAGCGTTAATTTAAATATAAGTAAGGGGTTTCTCTTTTAAAAGATACAATTTCACAATGGTCATTACATGGAAACGCAGGATCAAGTTTGATATAAAACGAAATTACTAATTGTGGAAAGCAAAATGTATCCTCGACGTAGTAGTAGTATCTTGTATCAGCATCCGCAGATCTTACATCTACAATAATGCGACAGTTGAAAGCAGTAGTAGTAGTAGTAGTAGTAGTAGTAGTAGTAGTAGTAGTAGTAGTAGTAGTAGTAGTAGTAGTAGTAGTAGCAGTAGCGGTAGCGGTGGCGGCGGTGGCGGTGGTAGTAGTAGTAGTAGTAGTGGTTGTATTAGAAAGGAAGGAGGACTTCTGGCAACTGTAAGAAACATAACATAGAGAAATGTAAATATAGAGAAAGAGTGACATAATGTTTAGTATAGGACTGGTAGAACACAAATGTCACATACAAACGTCATCTCAAGCGAGACTGCTATACTGACAGGTGCTGATTTATGAAACGCAACAGCTGAGATAAGAACAGCTGAGATCAGAACAGCTGAGATAAGAACAGCTGACTCGACTCACGGAACACGAACTAACACGTGCATGACTACGTGGTGAGAACAACAACACCGATCTGTCACAATTTCCGTAACTTCGCAATAGCTTGGACTAATTAATTGCTATTTATCGTTATAAGCTTGCACGGTGGTTCGGCCTTCATTTAGTCCGTGGAGTCAGGCTCCAGAATATACATGCTATTTCACCTCTGGACACCACCATCAAGTCACGTCACTAGCTACAGTATCACAACCCGCCGGGAGACATCCTCCCAGAGGTCCCTAGCCCCCTGTGATGACGTCATATGAAAATAGCGGACGAAAATAGTTACGTGTTGGCTTAAACGCTAACAACTCTCACCTGTGGCTAGATATATATTAGTAATTTGTAATTTTATGGAAAATTAGCTACACAAATTTCACCGTTAGTATAAAGATAGTTAAGTATATTTATGTTTGTCTGTTCAAATGTTAATCCTACAAATTTTAAATCTTTTTAATTACTCTGAAAGAAATCTGCAGACGTTATTAGAGCTGTCTGCAAGGCAAGACTCGGGTTCGTGACCATAATAACGTTTCGATTTAATATCCCTATAGTTAAATATTGATTCTTCCCTTTGATATGCATATACAGGAACTTACGCAGAATTAATCTTGGACGGTTATATAAAAAGATCAAAACACATTCCATATTTTGTGTTGATAATTATAAACTCAATCTCATAATTTCTTATACATATTTCATTAATTGTCATTGCCGTAGTATTTTTATTCACACCATGCCTGAAACATCGGTTCGTGATGTTTTGTGGTCGCACATCATTTACAACATTATACATATATAAATTCCAACAATTAGTATAATACACAATACCTGTATAATGTTGTAAATGGTGTGCGAGCACACATCACGAACAGATGTTTCAGACATGGTGTGAATAAAAATACTACGGCAATGACAATTAATGAAATATGTATAAGAAATTATGAGATTGAGTTTATAATCATCAACACAAAATATGGAATGTGTTTTGATCTTTTTATATAACCGTCCAAGATTAATTCTGCGTAAGTTCCTGTATATGAATATCAAAGGGAAGAATCAATATTTATCTAATATTATAATACAACACTTTTGTATGAGATACTGCGTATACTGTTACCCCCGTAAAAATACAATGTTTGTAGAAAAACAGTAGACGTTAGGTGTCTAACAAGAAATTAGGTGTTGCTTGAATTTTAATCGCTTGTTGATCGCTAGTATTCTATGTAACGTCAAATTTACTTGAAGGTCCACGGTCTGCTAATGGTATTGTACTGTAAAACAGTTGTAAATTACATATTATCCTTGCAGCCGTTTCATAAATTGCAGTCTCACTACATAAAACTCTTACGTTGTTTCTTAATTAAAATTAGCAATTCCTAAAATGCTTATCAATTTAAAACAAAACAAAAAAAAACGTAAGATTTTTCGATCCAAATCAAATGTTCTTTCCTCCACGAGGACAACCCTCCCCCAACAGTCAGCTGGTTTACTATTAGCGCCTCAGCAAGTCCTCTGTCAAAAACTAACAAAAAGAAAACCGAAAACCTATGCAGACGTATCGTATGAATGGAGAGTTGCACATGATCAGCAGAACACATAGCGAGACTCTGTGCTAGCGGGGCCAGGTCGCTAACCCTGGTTGACCCGGGGACTGTGCGACTGTGGCCAGGGACTCTCCGATGTCGCGGACATGCCCGCGTCAACTGTCAACGTAGAAGGTCAAGACGCGACAGCCAACTCCGGCAAGTTTCTACCTTGCATCCTTATAAATCACTCATTGCCTTCTGAACAGTCGAGTCTGTCTGAAGTACAATCGCTATATCGTAATTTAGTGCGCATACAACTGATGTCTGAGTCTATAAAGAGTGAGGTGCCTTGTGATACTTGGAGTGTAGGCTTGCTACTTGTTGGCTATTTCTTAAACAAAGTTTGTAAAAAATAAAGTTCTAGTGTTTAAAACTCATTGTTGGTGATGGGAGGTTTTTTATTATTGTGGACATTTGCCTTATTACCAATGAGAAAAAAGGTTTCACGACGTTTTGGGATCTGGAATCTATGATCTATTCTTCAGACTGAAGATGGGGCCAGATTCCAAACCCCGAAACGTCGTAAAACCGTTTTCATATCTAGTGATATCCGCCGCAATCATTTATCTAATAACAACGATCGAGTGACCAGTGAAGTCTATAGAAACCAAAGTACTAATCAAATAAGGGTTCATATAGGGGGATCTTATATCATGGAGTATTGTAACTAGAAGTATATTGTACTTATTCCACGTCAGTTATCCCCAACTCCATAACTCCATCAGTGTGCTCTATGACGCCGTCACACCCGAGTGGGTAGTTCTGCAGGATACGAGGCTGTAGAGAGCCCGGCGTGACACCGCGACACTGGCGTCGTGCCGTGTTGTGTCACAGTCACGCGTCGCGACGTCACTCTCGGCTACCGGTCATCCGTGGCCTGGTTTCTGCTCGGAGATCGGGCGTCCAAACTACTGTGGTAACACGCAGTAGAATTTTCACTGTTAAGGACTGGCGTTATCGTGTTATAAGATATACTGGAGTCATCAATCAGAACTCAAACTGAATCGATTAAAACTAGTAAAAGCGGTTTTTCTCAACCTACTTGTGGGTGACTATTAACAGAGGGTTGACTGTTTGTCTAGTCATGAGACATTGCTTGTAAGGGGCCAACTGTCCTACGTCAAATATAAGGTCAATCAGAAGGCCGTTTATCACAACATTGGAGATCGTTCAATCCACGAGTTCTGAACCTTGATGGGAAACTCATTGATTTATCCAGGAGTAGAATACTTGTTGAATGGACATTTGGAATTGGAAGATTTCAAGTTGCAACTTAGCCATAGACATTCAAGAGAACCAATGGTGTGTGGGTATCTCAAAAGTTTCTGGTACGGTTTAGAAAGCTTAAATGATCAATTTACTTTGGAAAAGAAACCCCGTGGGATCTCCCCTTCCGTGTAGGGTATGAAAGGATGTTGTGTAAAGAGGGAATCGCAGAAAACTGGATTTTGAGAGGGGAGTTTGTGTGGTGGAAGATCTGGGTGGATGAAAATGTGTGAAAGTGGCGTTTTGTGATGGTAGAATTGTATGAAGGGAGAGTTATAAATAGGAAAATCCGTCAAAGGGCGCATTGTATATTGAATTTAAATTTCACAAAAAGTGTTTGAAATGAGTTAAACCATAAGACAGGATGTGTTCACCAAAACAGTTATACAAGAAATTAATAAATAATTATTTTAAGTCAGTTTTTCCCAACTCCACAACTCCATCACTGTGCTCTATAACACAGTCAAAACTTTATTGATCGGAGGCAACGGTCTATCTGTTGTCTCAAGATTAAAGTACTTTAAAATAAAACCGGATGGTTTTAAGAACTAATTACGTGACTTATATTTCAACAGATTGATTTAGAGCTGCGAACATGGCTCAGGCGTAATTTGATATTGGAGTGGTTTTACGACAAAGCTAATTGGTGGTCGGATTCTTCTTCTGGACGGATCAGGATTGCGGTTTGATCGTATCAGCTATTTATTTCGTTTGACGCGGATCTCACATGTTCGAATTGGTGGAATCAGATATTCATGATAAGGGGCGCCGAGAGGGGTGAAGGCAACTGAACTATTCTTGCATCGAAAACTACTGGTTTGTTTTTTTACCAACCAGGGCTTTTGACAGAAAGAAAATAATCATTCCAAAATATATTTAAGAGGCCAGTGACGTGCGCCAGTCACGAAACTTTTCGAGTTTCTATCTGCTCCCCCCATAAGGCCAATATAAACTTTTAATGTATGTTCCTCCTCGATGGATGATCCGATTTCGTTCATTTATGGCAAATTTTAAAGAACAAAAGAATTTCTAGCGATTTAGTAAGCAACATTTAGATATCACAAATAATAATCCATCAAAGAAACATTAAGAAATATTAAGAATATTCTTAATATTCAATATTTACAATTTGTAAAGGTAAACTATTTGAAATATCAAAATTTAGCTCATTCAAATCGCTAGCTAGAAATTAAATCTTTTAAGTGTAGAGCATATTATCGATTTCAGAATCTGTTGAGGCGGACGGACTTTTAAAGTTAACATTGGTCTTATGGCAAATTACTGGTCCTCCCTCTTAACTTCATAATTTCTCAGAGCATCAAACTGTCTCTAGCTTCCGCGTCCTGTGCCTCCTCGTCAGCTACCGAACGCCAACGTCATTTCCCAGGAGCCGGCAGCCACGGCGAGGAAATAACCGTGTAACGACCAGACGCTCCATAGACGGAGGATGCGGGGTTCGCGACCGTCACTGCCCAGGAGCCGGCAGCCACGGCGAGAAAATTACCCTGTAACGACCAGGCGCTCCATAGACGGAGGATGCGGGGTTCGCGACCGTCACTGCCCAGGAGCCAGCAGCCACGGCGAGGAAATGACTCTGTAACGACCAGACGCTCCATAGACGGAGGATGCGGGGTTCACGACGGTCACTGCCCATGAGCCGGCAGCCACGGCGAGGAAATGACCCTGTAACGACCAGACGCTCCATAGACGGAGGATGCGGGGTTCGCGACCGTCACTGCCCAGGAGCCGGCAGCCACGGCGTGGAAATTGCCCTGTAACGACCAAACGCTACATAGACGGAGGATGCGGGGTTCGCGACCGTCACTGCCCAGGAGCCGGCAGCCACGGCGAGGAAATGACCCTGTAACGACCAGACGCTCCATAGGCGGAGGATGCGGGGTTCGCGACCGTCACTGCCCAGGAGCCGGCAGCCACGGCGTGGAAATTGCCCTGTAACGACCAAACGCTACATAGACGGAGGATGCGGGGTTCGCGACCGTCACTGCCCAGGAGCCGGCAGCCACGGCGAGGAAATGACCCTGTAACGACCAGACGCTCCATAGGCGGAGGATGCGTGGTTCGCGACCGTCACTGCCCAGGAGCCGGCAGCCGCGGCGAGGCAATGGCCCTGTAACGACCAGACGCTTCATAGAATCAGGATGCGCGGTTCGCGACCGTCACTGCCTCTGCTCGCTGGTCACTGCCCAGGAGTCGGCCGCCGCGGCGAGGTAATGGCCCTGTAACGACCAGACGCTCCATAGATGGAGGATGCGCGGTTCGCGACCGTCACTGCCCAGGAGCCGGCAGCCGCGGCAAGGCACTGGCCCTGTAACGACCAGACGCTCCATCGACGGAGGATGCGTGGTTCGCGACCGTCACTGCCCAGGAGCCGGCAGCCACGGCGAGGAAATGACCCTGTAACGACCAGACGCTCCATAGAAGCAGGATGCGCGGTTCGCGACCGTCACTGCCTCTGCTCGCTGGTCACTGCCCAGGTGCCGGCAGCCGCGGCGAGGTAATGGCCCTGTAACGACCAGACGCTCTATAGACCGAGGATGCGCGGTTCGCGATCGTCACTGCCCAGGAGCGGCAGCCGCGGCGAGGTGATAGCCCTGTAACGACCAGACGCTCCATAGACGGAGGATGCGCGGTTCGCGACCGATCTAGAACCGGTTTGCTCCAGACTGCGGCTGGAATGTCTCTCTTTCTCTCACGAGTCGTGTTTGCGCATAAAACACGGGGAAATGCATCTCGGCGCCGTGACACAGGCACTTGCCTCTCCCGGGTAGCCCGATCCGTGGAATCGGCCGTCGTCTGTGGGCGAGTTCGGAAAACAAAGAAGTGATGTTTCAAAGGGATCCCTCCAGCCACGAAACATTCGCGTGTCTGCCTGCTACCTGGATTATCCGAAATTTTCCATTTATATTTAATTTTAAAGAACAAAAACACAATGCGATTCCAGTGAGCTGGATGTTGATATTACAAATAGTTTACCGGTCAGAGAATCGTAAATATTAAAAATTGTGGAATTTTATTGTTAACAATAATTATTATTTCTCAACAATCTTGGGTAATTCGTTGACGTGGAATAGAATTTGAAATCATAATCTTTAGTTTTGGGTGGAGCAGGTAAACGGACCCCCACTTTATTTATCAAATTCATAACTTGAAATTGGGCCGCAGTCCCACGGTATTTCGTGCTTCTAGCTGCTTCTTCCACAACACCAATGCTAACGTTTAGCTTCCGTTTCCAATTATCCAAAATCATCAGTTTACGTCTCATTTTAAATTTCCAACAAAATAGCTAGTGCGGTGAATCCAGTGGACAGAATGGTTTAACACAAATGGTTATCATGTAAAAATCGCAAAAATATTGAATATTATGGAATTGTATTGAACGATTGTTGAGAAGGGGTCATCATATTGTTGGGCATACAAACCGTCAACCATCATGGACATTGGTAGAGGCGCGAATTTTTCGTGACAGAATCCCCCACCATAACTTGTCTTTAGTCCAACTACAAAGGTTGGATTGGTTTGGTTATAAAAGTAGAGAATAAACAAATACTATTTCAAGAAAGTTGGGGCGATTTGAGGTTACTTCCGAGTCCTTAACCTTTTACACTTTTGGGTGCAGGTTAAAAGAAACTTTAATATTTAATATTTTCTCGGAACGTAATGTATGCTTGATATAATATGCTTGTGGGTGTGCCAGTGAGGAAAATGACGACACAGAGGCGCGTGGGTAGGATTACGGGCTTCCCAGAATGCCGACGCCAACCCAAGAAAGAGTGGAAATTGTTTATTTCATACCTATAGAACGACAACTCAATTGTAATGAGAGAGTTTATTACTCATAAATTACAACGCATTTGATAAGGAATGTCCATCTTAACTGTGCCACCAGTGGTAGCATTTTCTGAGGGACTTCACCTTGTTTTCAGTAACCATCATAACCATAATGTTAGAAAATAGCGGCCAAATTAATACATCTATCTATAATATTATAAAGAAGAGGTGAAGAGGTCTGTCTGTCTGTCTGTCTGTCTGATGTTTCGGGTGAACGCAAAAACTACTGAACCGACTGGGCCGAAACTTTACACAAAGGTAGATCTTGAACCCATGCAACACATGGGCCTATTCACTTCCTTAAAATCCCCTCGGGCTACGCCCCGTGAACGTCCTAAGTTTCCATGTTTACATTTCAGAAGAAAGTAAACAATCAGAAACTGTAATGCAAACAGCTGAGGACACTTCCATTTGACAGCTTAAAGAGCAGAAGCAAGAACAGCTGTTTCAAGCTAACTAAAATGCAAATTGTATTGACTAAAGAACGGGTAAAGAAAACCCCTGTGCGAAGAACGGGTACGTCAGCTAGTTTCTTATAGAACACTGTTTTTCTTGGATCTTTCAAGATAACACAACATTTAAAGACATTTTGTTCTTCACAAATATGCTTTAAACTTTCTCGCTAAAAGGAGCTATGGCATGCAATAGCTTGGAAAATGCCACTTCTACTTATGGACAAGACTGCTTCTGAAGTAAAGGATCAGCCAATCTATTTTTGAGGTTCAAAACAAAACCCCTTATTCTCAAAAAATAAGTAAAATCCTTTTGTGGAATTCGGAAGTCAAGTTTTATATGCTCGCAAACCGGCTCGTATTAGCATCTCCTACATTATAGGATAAGGATAAGAAAGAAATCAACCTTTGTTTTAAAAAAATACATCCAAACTGGACCTCCGCAGATGACCCAGCGTTCAAAACGAACACAACTACAGTGCAGGGGTGGCACGAGGCACGGGTTTTCTTAAACAGTTCATCCCTTCCCTGGTGTACATTAGGCATCGTTTAATTTCAACAATGGAAGAGTTCCACAAAATCCTTAAATGAAGAATGTGCGAAAGAACATCAATAGTCAATGTGTTCCATCAAGTGCTTTCAGTTGAACAACATCCACATTCTTAACGTTATCCTTGACTACGCCAACATAAGTGGCGAGCACTATCCCATCTGTAGACGCCGGAAGCGATTCCGAGGCAGCGGCGGCAGTTCCGGAGCGTGGCAGAACGATCCTGACACAGATATCGGCACTGCCAAGGTCAGCGACAAACACTACCGGCTGATACGACGGAGGGGGTCCTGCGGTCCTGCATCCTGCATCCTGCAGTCCTTTGAAGTCCAGGTAAAGAGGCTGACAGTGACAGTGACAGCACAAGCTCAACGTGGGAACCGTGTCAGGCAGATACCGTTCACAACTGGAGAATGGTGAACTGGATTATCACAGGAGTAACACAAACGTCACCTTCACAAGTTGTTTACTCAATTGTAATGATAAAAAGCCCACTAAAACTCACAAATATTACGATTTGTTTGTGATACTTTCATTATTTTATTTCAATATTTCATGTTTGCGATGGTTAATTGAGTGGGTTGAGAAGTATTTGTTGTCCGTCTCTTTGCAGTTTGATGGTGCATTCACAAGTACAACATTCACTAGTTGAAAGACCGATTACAGGGAGTTCTTTGTTTTAAGAGTAAGCGCCGACTCGTAAGATATCATGTTTCTCCCTGCTTCTACCATTAATAGGCTAAGTAGGCAATGCTATTTAATGCTAAAGTAGTCTAAGCATGAAAATATGGTAGTGTGGGAAAAAGAGGAGATTTTAGCTGGTGACCTCCTACCCAATGGTGGGAGGGAGTTCGGATGCTCCCCCGAAAATTGGTTAGCATTTAAAGAAACACTTTGTAATGAATTTGAACATACAAACTAAATTATAACATCAAATAATATGCTACTGTTATGTTTACATTTTCCATTTTTTAGGAAGATTTGTTAAAAAGGGTTGCAAACAAAAATACATGTTGATCCTAAATTCGATTTCAACATATAATGTTTAGTTATGCAACGCATTTTTGTAGGAAATGTTAAGAAAAAGGAGTTTTTTGGAAAAATTCCCTGGAGCTATATTCGTAAAATCGGGTAATCTCCAGGGAAATCCGGTGATATGGCAACCCTACCTATTAAGTCCAATTTTCATAACCTGGTTCCAATAAATTATAAAACATTCGTAAAAAGAAGCATTTCATACAACAACAGTATTCAAAAGGCAATCCGAGTTGTGTAACTGATCCAAGTGAAAGTCGCTTATCTCGATTGAGACCAATAAATATGAGTGTTGAAGCTTTTAATCTTGCAATTCACTGTCAACCGATTTCCCCAGCCATGGTTCAGCCCTATCATTAATTATTTCCGTCACTTTAAATTACAGTGTAGGACAGTAATTGATTTAGTAATATGATAGCACAAACCGGCCTAGAGCAAGCTGGTGGAGTAACTCACCCTTGAGGGGGCTCCAGTCACGAAACATATCGGTTTCTTACAAGTTATCCCATAAGACTAATGTTAACTTTCAAACCCCGTCCCCAATCAATGGATAACCCAAATCGTTTATGCATGATTCACTCTAAAGACTAAAAACCTAGCGATTTCAGTAAACAGAATGTTGATATCACTAATAAATGATAATAGTTCAATTATCTTTTGTAATATTTAATTTGTATGCTCTTAAAAACTGTCCATAAATGAAAGGTTTCGGATTATCTGTTGAGGGGGGACCGTGGAGAATCACCACTGGAGGAACAGGATTGTAAGTTAACATTGGCCTTATGGGAGAAGCAGGCAGATCCGTGGAATGTTCTAAGAGGGGGGACCGTGGAGAATCACCACTGGAGGAACAGGATTGTAAGTTAACATTGGCCTTATGGGAGAAGCAGGCAGATCCGTGGAATGTTCTAAGAGGGGGGACCGTGGAGAATCACCACTGGAGGAACAGGATTGTAAGTTAACATTGGCCTTATGGGAGAAGCAGGCAGATCCGTGGAATGTTCTAAGAGGGGGGACCGTGGAGAATCACCACTGGAGGAACAGGATTGTAAGTTAACATTGGCCTTATGGGAGAAGCAGGCAGATCCGTGGAATGTTCTAAGAGGGGGGACCGTGGAGAATCACCACTGGAGGAACAGGATTGTAAGTTAACATTGGCCTTATGGGAGAAGCAGGCAGATCCGTGGAATGTTCTAAGAGGGGGGACCGTGGAGAATCACCACTGGAGGAACAGGATTGTAAGTTAACATTGGCCTTATGGGAGAAGCAGGCAGATCCGTGGAATGTTCTAAGAGGGGGGACCGTGGAGAATCACCACTGGAGGAACAGGATTGTAAGTTAACATTGGCCTTATGGGAGAAGCAGGCAGATCCGTGGAATGTTCTAAGAGGGGGGACCGTGGAGAATCACCACTGGAGGAACAGGATTGTAAGTTAACATTGGCCTTATGGGAGAAGCAGGCAGATCCGTGGAATGTTCTAAGAGGGGGGACCGTGGAGAATCACCACTGGAGGAACAGGATTGTAAGTTAACATTGGCCTTATGGGAGAAGCAGGCAGATCCGTGGAATGTTCTAAGAGGGGGGACCGTGGAGAATCACCACTGGAGGAACAGGATTGTAAGTTAACATTGGCCTTATGGGAGAAGCAGGCAGATCCGTGGAATGTTCTAAGAGGGGGGACCGTGGAGAATCACCACTGGAGGAACAGGATTGTAAGTTAACATTGGCCTTATGGGAGAAGCAGGCAGATCCGTGGAATGTTCTAAGAGGGGGGACCGTGGAGAATCACCACTGGAGGAACAGGATTGTAAGTTAACATTGGCCTTATGGGAGAAGCAGGCAGATCCGTGGAATGTTCTAAGAGGGGGGACCGTGGAGAATCACCACTGGAGGAACAGGATTGTAAGTTAACATTGGCCTTATGGGAGAAGCAGGCAGATCCGTGGAATGTTCTAAGAGGGGGGACCGTGGAGAATCACCACTGGAGGAACAGGATTGTAAGTTAACATTGGCCTTATGGGAGAAGCAGGCAGATCCGTGGAATGTTCTAAGAGGGGGGACCGTGGAGAATCACCACTGGAGGAACAGGATTGTAAGTTAACATTGGCCTTATGGGAGAAGCAGGCAGATCCGTGGAATGTTCTAAGAGGGGGGACCGTGGAGAATCACCACTGGAGGAACAGGATTGTAAGTTAACATTGGCCTTATGGGAGAAGCAGGCAGATCCGTGGAATGTTCTAAGAGGGGGGACCGTGGAGAATCACCATTGGAGGAACAGGATTGTAAGTTAACATTGGCCTTATGGGAGAAGCAGGCAGATCCGTGGAATGTTCTAAGAGGGGGGACCGTGGAGAATCACCACTGGAGGAACAGGATTGTAAGTTAACATTGGCCTTATGGGAGAAGCAGGCAGATCCGTAGAATGTTCTAAGACCCCCATCAGCCCATTAGCAAAATCCATTAAGGCACCCCTCCCCCCAAGTCCAATCATAAAAGATTAGGTAATTAAAATCAAGTCTACATTGAGGTTTCTTTGTTTTCAGCTCTACCTCAAAGAAAAAACAATAAACAGGATACTCATAAGACAGTAATAGTCAAAGCCTTGTTTTCAGTTTCGAAAATACTGCTAATCCAGCTGGTCGAATTCGAGCAAATAGGATTATGTTAGTTTAAATTGTGGTGTCATACCAGAAGTTAGCTTAAAACAGGTAATCTTGCTTCTGTACAGTACAGTGTTTTGTTACCTTCGTAAAATGTTCAATTTCAACCATTACTGTTCATCCATAACCATAAAGGTGCGTCCACACTGGGCAAACATTCGCGACGAACATGTTCGCCGAACATAATATTGTTCGCTGAACAGGAAAAAAATGTTCGCCAAACTAAATGTTTGGATGTTCGTCGAACAAAATATGATGTCCGCTGAGAATTCAGACTTTTACTGTCAGGGAAGATGGATGTGGGTGCACGTCGGCATTTACTTGCTTGTATTGTTGTTTCTGCAGCATATCTTTTCGTTACCAGCTATCAACGACGACGTTGGCGGTGGCAGAGACAGTTGTTAAGAAGGCGTTACGAATATAGTGGTCAAGACTTCAGAGCGGACTTGACAGCAGGTGGTTGCCTGTTCTCCAACTTTACTCGGATTACTCGGCATTACTAGTATGTTTAAAATTCATTGTTGGTGATGGCGAGTTTATGTTATTTAAGGAATTATTACGGACATTTTCCATCACTGATGAGGGCCTATAGATGGAAGCTATAATAAGGAAAATATCACAACGAAGTATATCAAATATAGTTCCGGAAGTCTGTGCAGCATTATCTACTTGTATAAAGACAAATCTTCACTATAAACACAAAATATCGACAAGAAACGGGCTGCAAGAGCTGCGACACAAGGGCAGCTTTCACCGAACAAAACGAAAGTTCGCTCACATAGCGAACATTTTCTCTGTTCAAAAATGGCTCCATAAGAATGTTCGACGAGGCGTCCACATCTACAAAACATCGAACGTTCGCCGGCGAACAACAAAATGTTCGCTGACATTGTTCGTCCAGTGTGGACGCACCTTAAGATTAACATAGCAACTTTGAAGGCTTGTGAGGCGTAGGGCCCTGAGGGCCGATGTAAATTGTAATGATTTTTTTGTAAAACGGAGTAAGATGGTCGGTCCTGCCTACTCTGCCTCATATTTGTTTACAAAACTGTTAAGAAATCACACATCCTTCCTCACACAATTCTTTATAGCGGCAGCAATACTTTGCTTATCGTGCAACGTCATATCAGTTGTTTCATCTACTTATACACCATGATGTAATAACATGACATTACAAAGCATTTGTGAACACATTTAATATTGGCTATGAAAACTTAACCGTATTCATTGTTCCCACTAAGTCCTATGATTATGTGGAACCTTTTCCAAACCCAAACTTTTACACATAGTTAAAAACAAGTATATTTAGTCTAAATTCAACATCTGTAATATATGAAGTAATTTTTGTGCAAAACGGTAGGTTATCAAATAAATTAAAGTAAATAGGCGAGGCTTTAAAGTGGCACTAATCAATATTTTATATGATAAACATAATGAACAACTCCTTGATTAGCATAGTAAGTGCTGTTATAACTTCCGTCTTACAACAATATAAGGAGGCCGAGCCATGCTCGCTGGTGATATTTGATTAGTTTAGTGGGTGAAAAATATGCTATGTATATGCAATCTTTATTTAATGATTCTTGTCATTGTTTTTGTTTATAACAATTTTTATTTACAATCTGTTCAACATGAACAATAAGCAAATGTGATATAAATGATGTAACATGCGTTAGTTACGCACCACTGTGCGCACTAACATAGGAATAGGAACAGAAAACTGTAAACATAACTTTTACCCAGAACATGATGTAGTTTTAGTCGAAATGAAGCTTCACTATTGTCCAAAATAATTACTGCAAGATGGTTTGGACGGTCTTCAGTTTATTTTGATATCTTTGCCATTGTTTTACAGAAATTCTTGTGTAAGTACTACTTTGACAGTTCACTGGTTGATTATTCACAGCTGCTATGGTTATTTTGTTTTATTTGAAACTCCATAAGCCCGATGTTTACATTTCGAATTTTCAAATGAGATTTTTAACAAAATGTCAATGTTTCTGCGATTGAGGTTTTTACTATATTTAATGTTTTTACCAATAGATGTTTTAGTCCAAAAGCCCCTAATTCCAAAGTTTTAACAAAATCGTTCCGCTGGATTCCATGATAAATTTTGCAAACACACGAACAAACAGACCGACATTGCTCGTTATAGGCTCTTGTCGTAAGTGTTCGCGTAATATTACCGCAATGTTATTTAAAAAATTATTGCGGAAATCTTCCATCAGTGATTATTAAAAACAAGTTTCACGACGTTTCGGGATCTGGAATCTGACCCCGTCTTCAGGCGAGAAAACAAAGAATTACCGCATTGATAGTTTTATAATCGTCCCCGCACATTTCCTTTCGTACAAAGTACCTCCAACGCCCCAAACATAAAGTGTCTTTTTTTTACCCAGATCAAATGGAATTGTCTTCACATGACATCGCCTAGTAGACAGTGGTATAGGAACCAACTAACATACTCGTATCGGCGCCGGCCGTTGACCTGCGGATTGATACCAACAGAGGGTCATCGGCCAACCTGGGCATCTTCCAGCCGCGTCCTGTCCCCGCACTGCTGCCAAACCCCGGGGACGGTGAGCACTGTATATACGATATGTATGCACTTGCTGTGCCAAAATAGTACGACTGACTTGCAAGTTAAGCCGAAAGTGAGTTTTTCTTGGCAATAATTCGTAATACAACTCTGCAAATAAGAGTTCTCCTGGTAGTTAGTCCGTTACGTATTTTTTGCCCAACGAAATTGTTATTTCACGTTTCAACTGGACATACATTATTAGAAAACAAACAATAAATCTGTATAAATAATCTGTATCAATAAAAACGAATATATGTATGTTTATATGTACAATGTATGTTTATATGTATATATGTTAACTCCTAAACGACTCAACCGAAGTTAATGAAACTTTGAAAGGTCATTCAGGATGGCCCTGAGAATTTAAAGCCATTAATCAAAGTCCAAACCCACTGGTCTTCAAAGTCACCATGTTACTCCTACGGGAGAAAATAACTGTTATCGTTTTATCAGGTGACTAATTGAAAATATTTTAAACAGCTGTTTATTTATTTATGTAGATTATACATATCTATGTACTTATTATGTAGCAGGTTGTAATGTAAATATTATGAGTGAAGATTTTTCAAACAAATCTTGAGCGCAGCAACGCGAACAGGGAACCGCTAGCATCAATATAAATTAGGGGACTTCAGTACAGTATTAATCATTTTTGAGTTAATGATCTTATTTGTTGTACGTCTACGATCTCGCTGCCTCAGGACCGCACTCCGGAACTGACCTCGGCCTTCGCTTCGAAATACTACATATTGTGTTGCAATTTTAGTAATGTTTTACTTATATTCTGCAGGCAACACCTTTTTTGGCTGGTAAACTGTATTTTACAGAATCAACAATTGTTGAATGCAGTTACAAAAGCCCTTACTGTAGTTTTTCACACGTTTATGTTTAAACAAACTTAATTTCTCGGTAAATTAATTTGAAATAAATTGTCCTTAACATTTAATATACAATACTATTGCTAAAAATAAAATTAAGACATAATACAGTCTTCATCCCAATATCATTCGGTAATTTGAGGACTTTTTTAAACATGGAGGACCTGTTTGGAGCCACACATTATACGGTAGCTCGGTAGGACCTAATATGAGTAATATGTTGGTTAAAATGTGTCTTCAGCTTGGACGAACTATTGCAACCCTATACTTCCCAGGCATTGACAAAATTACACTCACGAGCACCCTTTAAAACCCGACTCAGTGCCCACCTCGCTATAACTTCACGGCAAGAAAGGAATCATTTAAGAAAATAAAGATGTTTAACATTTACATCTGTCCCGGTCTGGTAGAATTACGAAACTACGCCATTCCTAGACCACCCATTGCCTAATTTGAATTTAGACGAGCCGCGGTTGCCTGTGGGCCCAAACCCGCCCCGTTATTGAAAATTATCTCCCACGCTTTCACTTAAACCTGGGAATCCTAGGAGACAAATAAGCGTTTCCAAAGCGGGGACGAGGGTTTGGCTCTCGATGGTCGAAACCGCAGTATTGTCGCGCAGTAAAAGCAGTAAAATATGTATTACTTAAGAGGGGGCTCCAGACGCGAAACATTTTGTGTTTCTACCTGTTTACCCATAAGGTCAATGTTACCTTTCAAAGCTCGTCCCTCCTCAACGGGTTATCTGATATCGTGGATGCGTGGCTAATTTTAACGACCAAAAAATCCTAGTGATTTATTTCAATGAGCAAAATTTCGACATAAAAAATAATAATCGTTAAATTAAACTCCAAAATATTAAATATTTGTTCATGGGTTAGGGTTACCATACGTCCTCTTTTCCCCGGACATGTCCTCTTTTTGGATCATTCTAAAACGTCCGGGCGGATTTTTGAGAAACCCGGGATTTGTCCGGGTTTTTACAAGCAGCAAACTGAATATTGTTAATTACGTTTCTATCGACTTTATATTCAATATTAAGTCGACATCTCGTCAACGTAGTAATAAATCGTTAGTTTTGTCGCCCAAATCTCATTACCTTTTATTAGAAAATGTAATTTTGAGTCCTTACTCAATCCATTATGGTTACGATTGCCGTCGCGCTGTGTTTATCGTCGCCGTCGCGGTCGACTGCGTGTCACCTAGCTGAGTCATGAGGTTATGCGGTTGTACCTGAGACGTTCTGCATTCGGCAGATAGTTTTAATATTCGCAAAATTGCATTAATTAGATGCAATGCCTAGAAAAATGTTTTATGAAACTGGAATCTTAAATTCCCCAAAGATTAATTGTATGATTTGAAAACAAGTCAAAACACATCATTTTAAATTTACAACATCTATTTTAAATACCTGACTTTCATACCAACTTTGATGGAGGGGGGGTGTAATTTTTTCGCGATTTATGAATCCGCCTCTCAAGGGGTACGGTCGAGCTTTGAAAGTTTACATTGGTCTTATGGGGGAAGAAGATAGAAAAGAGAATTTCTACATGACTGGAGCCCCTTCTTAATACTAGTCGGGGATGCCCCATTTTTTGCACAGGAAATTAAAATTAATCATCCAGCATAAAAATTAACATTCTATACCATTTAAAACACTGCACAGAAAATAATAAATGTGTCAACATAGCTAACTGTCATCAAGAAGTTGGTACTAAAAATCATGAGAGAAACTTACTTGGTTTCCAACGAAGGCTCGAAGAAATAAAAATAATCAAGCTTTCGAAAACCTGACATGACGATTTAGTTTTACGTTCACAAACAAAAATAACTTTAGTAGAAATTACAAAACAAACAGCGACACAACACTCAAACACACATCACTCTGAATTTGTTATTTGTTTGTAAATCGTATTCAGCTGGTCGGCTGTTTAGGTACATCAAGCATAAACTACATCGATTTGGGTTAAGATGTCAAAATATATTTTATGTATCACAAGCGAATCCAGCGGCTCAAAATCGAGAAAATACGGTATTTTACTTTTGGGATTCATTAATTTTCATTCCAGAAGATAGCTTGAAACAGCTGAAATGTTCAATTAAATGTATTTATATTCTACCATAAGATTAACCTTGAAAGCCCAGGGACCAGGGCCAGGGAGCTCTAAAGGTAGATATTTTCCAAAACCCCAAAACAGGACAGAGGATCGAGGACACATAAACAAACATTTAGGGGATATGATAGTTTCGCCGGTAGCTATGCCGCATAAATCGTCTTATTCGTTTTATAAATAGATAGTTAGAAAGTGTGAGGATAATTCGTTCATTTATTTGTTCAGTGACTGCTGTAAGCGATATGCAAGAGTTGTCTCGAGGTTATGGTGGTTGCTACCAAATTCGAAGGAGGAGAATAACAATATCCAGAGTGCTTTAGGTTCTAATCACGCTACGGCAATTCCGAGTTGTGTTTGGACAGTTCTTGATACCAAGGCAACTGTCGGAACCGTTCATCAAAGTATTTGTCCTGTTGCTCGAATCCGAGCAAGTTTGTTCGAAAGGTTACTTCAGTTGTAAGCAAACAAAACAAAACATCTGATATTAAAACAACATACTTTCAATCCAACACGTAGCTTAGACTTCCACCGTCGGATAGCGCCACTGTTCCGCAAATTCAGCCCTTTACTGTATTTAAGTGATTCCCTTCTTAAAATTCTGAGACGTATTGGCAAATGTACGTAAAAATACCTTTAATTTGATACCTCAAACGTTAAACCCGTCGAGCTGTTATCGAGTTATGACTGTGAGAAAAAGAGCCTAGTGTTTTAGGGGTTTCATATAGGGTTTTATATATAGGGGTTTCAATAATCAAATATACTCAAATAATCCACCGTAAGTAGTACATACATATTTCTTGGTAAAGGTGATAAAATCGGGAATGTAAGTTCCAAATCGTGTTCAATTAGCTACTCACCAATATGAATCTTGCTTGAGGTGTTCGAACCAACCGTTCCGGGTGCGCTGGTGATGGTGCTCCATGTCAAGACACCCGCGAGTACTCCATCACAGACACAACTGTGAGTCCGTGAGTGTATGGTGATGCCACATGCCACATGCAACGCCCCCCTCCGCGCACCTCTGCCGATGGTTGTATAACGTTGCTGCATGTGGATTAAATTACAATACAACGCGGTTTGTAAATGCGGATAACATATCTGCGTATGTAAAAGACAAAAGTTCCACAGGCTTGCAGGATTTGATGCAGGATGAATTACGAAGGTTTTTATCGTGCTGAAGACAAATCAAAGTGAACTTTGTTAGTGAAAGAATAGACACTGTGGAAGCGATTAGATACCACGGAAATTTTGAGGTGTCAAGATTCAGCTATGAAATACGGAAACCGCAGGGCGGAAGCTGTAGACGGAAGGAGTAAAATAGGGTCATTCAGTTACCCCAACAGGCACCTTCAGCTGGAGCGATAAGCCACCTGATACACGCAACACGAAGTACTCTCTCTAAACAATTAACGATAACAGGGAGCAGAATTTCTGTATCACAGATAGGTCACCCCCAAAATGTTTGCTCACGGAAATCGCTAGACAGTTTTGCTCTTTAAAACGAGCCATAAATTAACCATATCGGATAATTAGTTGGGGAGGGACGGGCTTTGCCCTTAGGAACATTGGCCTTAGGAACATTGGCCTTAGAAACATTGGCCTTAGAAACATTGGCCTTAGGGGGAAACATGTAGACACACCTAATGTGTCATGGCTGGAGCTCTAACGATCGGGGAAGCTGCGACGCGCCACGAGACACGACGAGCAAAGCGATCAAGACCCGAGCCCGCGGAGATTTAACGTTTTAGGATTTATGGAGGGGTAAATATGTTTGGGATGCTATATGGAGGAACTTATGACATTTGACGGCTAACGTATAATCAGGTGATGTGTATACAATCGCCTGACAAAATATAATCAACTACTGTCATAGATAAACATGGACCCGTTTAAAGCCGATGGGGTGAAGCCCTGAAGGAGTCATGGTCATTTTATGAATTTTTACACATTCGTGAATCCCAATGAACAATTTTATATGTAATTTGTTTGGGGGGTTTCAAGCAAACACCTTAAATTGTGTCACAGTAGATTTCTCATTCAATTACACGCATTCCAAATTAAATGTAGATAGATTTATAAATAAATGCATTCCAAGAGCTCTGCCTGTTCAATTGACTTCAGTGTTAAAATGAAATCAAATAGATCAGCTGATATAAATATACAGAGTTTTAAGTGGGTTTAAATTTGTATTTTATTTTACACCCTAAGAAGAGATTTAGTCGAAAAGTTGTTATTTTCCCCTCAGATTCGCACCAAGAACTTCCATCACGATGCGGTTGGACGTTGTCAGACTTGTGGTTTCCCCAAATGTTTCTGGTACGTTGTATTAGATACATTGTATAAATTGCTTTCAACAAGGCGGTTAAGTAACTACAAAATCTACCAAAGCAGGAATTAAATTAGAGGGGAAAAATATGTTAATACTATTATTGTTTATTGCTAGACTCCGGATTACCAAGAAGTACTAGAGTTAAGTCATTGTTTATCGATAGTCCAAAATATTTGCAATAGAAACTATAGATTGACTTGACAGTCATCTCCAAGGATGAAGATGACTTCGTCAGGTCGATACTAATTGTCATTGCAACCGTTTTTGATTTCCGATAAAACATGCATTTTAACCATTATCTATATCTATAAATACGAAAACTCGATTATCCCCCAGGTCAAACCTCTACGCCTACAACCACGAAATTTTGCACTTGTACTCTTTCTGTAACGTCGGTAACCACGAAGAAAGGATTTTAAGAAATTCCCGCAGGGCTCCGCCCCACGGGGAGTCAAAGTTCCAAACCTGTGTTATTCTTATGGACATTCACGATAGTTTGAGCTAGTGAGAATTTAAACAGATGATCATGTTTCGTAGTAGTTCCACGGGTTAACCACAGAATGCAGCACACCCAACTATTGCATGTACTCCCGGGTGAAACCGCGTACGACAGCAGCTAGTTAATAATACTGTATTACTTAAACAAATATTGTTAAAGTAATGTTATTTAATACTAAATATGACTAAAAATTATTTGTGGAATTTCAAAATTATACTCGACAATTTATCGCAATTTAATTCGTTTCCTCGCTTTCTCTGATGGTGGGCGAATTCGCCTTTACTACCCAATTGATCACATCACAAATTTAACAATTTATTGTCTGTTTGAACAGTTGTGATAATTTTGTTTTGGTTTACAACTCTATAAGTTCAACCAGTATTGACAAGTTACAGTTTTAAAATTTGTTTCATTGAAATTATATGTGAGATATGTGTGAGACTCGTTAAAAAGACTATTTCAAAATTTGAAAAACATTGTTAGAGCCGATTTTGAAACAAGTGTTAAGCATCCAAGGGTAGCTCATGACTACATTATTTTATTTGCCTTCCGTAAGAATAATGGGTTTGTTATTCTTAATTGTTTGTTGTTTACCTCAACCTGCTTTAAGTGCTTTGTTAGTATGTTTTCAGCCAATTATCTTCAACATCCGCCAAATTTCAAAGTGCAACCATAAAAATATCACCAGAAGCAAAGTGATGTCAACAATCAACGAATCAGCTGATAGAGAAGAAACCGCACAGTATCACAGCTGATGATCGTTCTTATCTGTATGAAATGAGAACTGTTGATCGATGATTATAATTAAACAATCTGATTTATTACCTCGGACACTGCGGTGAAACGGTCATATCCATACAACAAGGAACTCATGATAAGAGACGCACGCGCGGGACACTGCACGGATCAGCTGACTACACTGCACTGACGCGCGGCGCCAGCAACAATGAACTGGAAGATTCAAGGTCGGCCCTCTCTCTCGCACATGTCTCTCTCTCCCTCGCACAGAGGGCCGGATCGTCTTATATGGCCTCTATTATTTTATGAACCGAGGTCAATCCTAGTAAAATTCTATTTATTAAGTCTTCAGTTCCCTAGGTCAATTGCAACTGCAGAGTGCAGGTGCAGCTAAGTGAGTCAGCATCTGTTGTGATTGTGCACTTGAGTTGTTCAAAGAATGCTAATGCCCAAGATCTTCAGATAAAGTTCTCACTGATTCTCTTACATCTGTATAAAAAGCTGTTAGAAGCACACACCATGTTGTTTTCAGGCGCCGATACGGGGGGGAGGTCATGGGGGTTATGACCCCCCCCCCCAAAAAAAAACCTCGACCTTCACGTATTTTACCCATTTTTCACCATAAAGGTTAGGGTATTTTGAAAATTTATAGATTTTTTCACCCATGACCCCCCTAAAACGATGGTCTGTATCCGCCCCTGGTTGTTTTCAGTGTTTTATTGGTCTGTGGTACTATTTGAGTGTTCAAAAGACTTAATTTTACTGGGCACTACCTAATAAAACACATTAATCTTTTACGGAATCCGAATTAACCCTCTGATAGACCAGTGAAGCCAATTTTCTCCTAAACTAAACTAAAACTAAACAGGCAAAATGTAAATAGGATGATAATTGCTTAGTGATCACAGAATGTCTTTAGAAACATTTCTTAAACAATTTAAATCCTTTTGAAATCTTGCTAACATTGGGCTGAGTGAATAAAAACGAGTACAGGAAGTATTTACTTGCAAGTATTCATACCTCCAAGTAAAGTCGTGTGAATAAAAGCTACACTTTACTTCCTAATAAGTGGGTTTACTCACTGCTCTGTTGGTATACTTGCAAGTATTTACTTTTTTGCAGCAAGTAAACTTTAGACGAGTAAATACTTTCAGCTTATTTCTTTAAAATGTGCATATATGTCTGAGGGTGTAATCAAGGGCGCCCATACCTATATGGGCAAAGGGGGGCCGTGGCCCCCCCTAGCTTACCCCCAGCTTTAAAATAAAAAAATATATATCCAGGCACTACATGTAGACAGGTGCAGTTTAAAAAATACCCCCGTCGCAGCAAACCTGCATACTCAGCGAATTTCCAATGGAGATATAAATGTCTTAATACTACATAAAGCCACTTACCAAGTTTCATAAAAATATATTCAGAAATAAGCGATATATACAATTTTAATTATTCTCCATAAGAATAACATTAGGGCTGAGTACGCAGGTTTGCTGTAACAAGGAACACAAAAATGGGTTTTTATGCTAATATCAATAGAACTCAACTAGGTGAAGTCGTATACCAGTTTTTATTCATTTATGTTCATAATTAAGGGAGACAAAGCATTTCATTATTCTCCATAAGAATAACATGGGGGCTGAGTACGCAGGTTTGCTGCAACAAGGAACACAAAAAATGTGTTTTTATGATAATATCAATATAACTCAACTAGCATAGGTGTGCGCACGGTGGGTGCCGTGGGTGCCGCGGCACCCACGGTAGCTACAAACAGGGCTTGAGGGGGGCGCCAAAATAGATGATTAAATAAATGTTTAGTTGTTGGTATGTTAAAAAAATATATTTAATGTAAGAAATAGTATACAAAATAATATGTACGTTTTTGCTTAAATAGTAAGTAATACTGGGATTGGGACTTTTATTGTAAAACAGTTAGGTAGTATTTACAAATTCAATTAAAATCGACGTCCAATACATAAACTGACATCTGAATTCTCGCGTGACGATCGACAGATTCTTTGGAAACCAAGTGCCGGATGTAAGTACAATACTAATACTAATACACACACACACCGGACACACACTACCGGACTTTTTCCCGAACAAGACATCGGACCGAGCAGGATTTGGAGTCGAAGGGAACAAATCCGGTAGTTAGTGGAGCCTCCGAACCATACACAAGCGAACATTACACCGAACCGAGCCCCAACGCGTCAACGCGAACACTGATTTGTTCGTGGCGAAGTTCGTGGTGCCTTTTGAAAGAAACTAGCCCCAAACCTAACACCGAACCGAACCTCGACGTGAACATTTTTGCGCGAACCACAACTTTCTTTCTCGGTCGGGCGTTCAATTGATGGATAACTAGCTGCTGCGGCTTAGATCTACATCATCCATGTTCTTCGGAAGAAGATGTAAGACCGTCGCTGGTAGGAAACCAAGCTTCTCCAACAAAGAGAAGAGATGGAATTGTAACTTTGTTGGGACAACTGAAGTTTCAGCAAGTGAGTGGACACTATAGGAACTTCACGAGAACGTCCCCTACAGATTTTGAGTTCTTGATCAATCTTATAGGAAGTGAGTGCGCTCGAGGAGGCACGAAACTGG
Organism: Allygus modestus; assembly: GCA_963675035.1. NCBI lineage: Eukaryota > Metazoa > Arthropoda > Insecta > Hemiptera > Cicadellidae > Allygus > Allygus modestus. Next base: position 103,484,090 of record OY776114.1, read on the forward strand.
TACCGGTAATGCAGTAATGTATCAAATTCCACAATATTGGCATCTTCTTGTGGCACTCTATGAGAAGGAGCTGGTCATCTTCAGACCACTCTACGTTAGACTCCCAATCGACACTCACTTCACTCAATAAACACTATTAATTGGACACGACATCACTGCCGGGTAAAAAAAACCACTGTCTTTGGAGCCAATGAAGGAACTGACGCAGGCAAGCGTTGGGCCGCAGTGGATGGTCTTCGCGGGGATGTTCGGGAGTCGCCATACACTACCGAACCCCGACGCAAACATCATCGCGAACATTTATTTGATGTGTCGCCAGAAAACCGTCTCCAGGTGGTTCGCCCCGAACCAATTTTTGTTCGCCCAGAAGTTTGCGTCAGAGTACGGAGTCCACCTTACACTAGTAAACGTTCGCGCGACGGTTTGTGTCGGGTTCGGTTCGGCGTAAGGTTCGCTGGCGGGCTTACATCGAACAAGACTTCGGACCGAGCACACCGAGCGCTCCCGAGGCGGTTTTTTGAGGAAAGATCAAAGAAAGATCGGTCCGATGTCTTGTTCGGGGTTCGGTAGTGTGTGGTACCTCCTCCATACGCTGCTCCGAGCGCCGTCACGAGCCCCTCGGCTAGCGCTACGATGGTGAGAGTTGCAGTCTTGACTGTTGTCATTTTAGTTTCAGTTCACTAGTTTATGTAACGTAGTTTGCACGATGGAGTGGTCTGAGGAAAACACTTTGTTGTTTATTTCCGAGTACAAAAATCGGTAAGTTTTGTGGGACTTTTACCATCCTCTTAACTACCACAAAGTGAAAAGGAATGACACTTGGAGAGAAGTGGGTGAAATCGTAGGGTGGTCAGTGAAATGGGGGAATGGTTAAATGGGTGAAGTGGGGGAAATAATCTACACACAAGTATACGGCTGACCTGCACAACGGTAAGTAAAATCGTCCCCACCGTTTTTACCCCGCTCGTCTGTCCGATCCGATGTCTTGTTCGGGGTCTTGATCGGGAAGAAGTTCTGAGTGAATTTAGCTACCTTCGTGCTCCCTGCTCCCTGTTCGAACCCATGTCTTGTTCGGGCAAAAGTAGTGTGTGGCCTCCAAGTAGTGTGTTGAATAGACGTCCCGTTTTCAACTTTCAACGGGACAGTCCCCTTTTCAACGGGACAGTCTCCTTTTCAACGGGACAATCCCCTTTTCAACGGGACAGTCCCCTTTTTTGTGACTTGTCCCGTTGTCCCGACCAACCCTCTCGGGGCTTTAATTATTTTACCTCCTCTACTTGGGTTATGTCGTTCTAACTTTATGATTTTTCTCAGATAGTTTTACTAAAAACTTCACATTTCTGTTTATTAATGTGTTTAGCTCAACAAAACAAACATTTTGGTGTTTTAATCGTTGTTCTACGTCCAACCGTTCCAGAGATATTCAAAGTGCTAAACACAGTACGTTGTCCAATGTTATCCTTATGGAGAATAAATAAAATTCTATATCTCGATTATTTATGAATGTATATTGATGAAACTTGGTATGTGGCTTCAACTAGTTGTGGTATATTGATATTAGCACAAAAACATGTTTTTTGTTGATAGTCCCCCTAGCAGCAAACCTGCATACTCGGCCCCCATGTTATTCATATGGAGAATAAGTAAAGTTGTATATCTCCCTTAATTATGAACCTACATTAAGAGAACTTGGTACGTAACTTCTCCTGGTTCAGTTGTATTGATAATTGCAAAAAAAAACATTACTTATCTTCCTCGTTGCAGCAAACCTGCGTTCTCAACCCTAATGTTATTCTTATGGAGAATAAATAAAATGCTATACCCTATATCACTTAGTTATTTATGTATTTTTATGAAACTTGGTAAGTGGCTTTATGTGGTAGTAAGAAATATATTCATGCATAGGAAATTCGCTGAGTACGCAGGTTTGCTGCGACAGGGGTTTTTTACTTTTACTTGTGTTTATAGGCATGAAAGGGCACATGAGCCTTATTTTTAAACACTGGTGTAAACTCTAGGTACCGTACTTTATTAATCACTTAATCACTATTAATATCACTTATTTATGGATGTATTTTTGTGAAACTTTGTAAGTAGCTCTATATAGTAGTGAGTCACATATATATGCATTGGAAATTCGCTGAGTACGCAGGTTTGCTGCGACGGGGGTATTATTAATTTATGTTCTTAATTAAGGGAGACAGAGCATTTAATTATTCTCCATAAGAATAACATGGGGGCTGAGTACGCAGGTTTGCTGCTACGGGAGAGTTTGGCAAAAACAATTTTTTGAGCAAATATCAATAGACCAAAACGAGATGAAGCCGTATACCAATTTTCGTCAGTATACGTTCATAAATAAGCGAGATATAAAAATTTTCTTTTCCTCCATAAGAATAACATTGGACAACGTACTGTGTCAATACTTTCAATACACTTTCAATATCTCTGTTACCAATTAACATAGAGAAATGATAAAAACACCAAATTGTTCGTCTTTTTAAGCCAAATCCAATGAGGAAAAGTAAAATTTGATTTACAGTACTAAAATACTACATGTAAAAAACTCAAAAACCCATTTTTGGGGTATGAAACCCCTCAAAATATCCCTTTGGATAGAGCGATCTGGCAGGTTTTTGAACTTTAAAGTCATAAATGTTGCTTTACATGTTTGTACAAAATTTCATCAAAATCGGACTATTTTTACGAGAGTTATCGCACCCACGGACATATATATATACAGTTTTGAACGAATGGTGTTTTTGGCATCTGGGGGACCTCAAAACGAAAAGTTATCATGATCCCAGGCCTAGGCCTTACCATGCCGACCACGGTAATAGCTTCTTCCCTATAGGGGAAATTCACTAAAAGTATGTTTTTATAATCAAGATAAACTGGTCATTGGTTTCAGCATATTATTTTGGTTTCTGGATAGAAAACCTAAAATTTGTAAAGCTAATTATCTATTTTACCCTAAAAAAATGAACCAGAAATTTTTATATAAAATTTGAAAATAACACTTAATGACATGATTTGTCAGTAGCCTTGGATAATTAGTGTATAAGTTAAGGAAAAAGGAGTAGAGAAAACACAAACACTAAGATTTATACATTAAGATGCATGATAAAATTCAGAAGTTACATAAACAAAGGGTACAACACATTGACAGTCATCAGTTAGTTTCAATGATGTTTACTTTTGGACTAGTCCCATTTCAAAATTGTTGTTGTAGAGTTTCATCAATGATTTTTGGGCAAGTATTTACTGGTGATTATTCACATTAATTTTATAGATTTCAGTGGGTTTACTTCCTCGGCAATGCTTTACTTAAAGTACAAGTAAATACTCTTGCTTATTCACTTCAGTTCAAGTAAACACTCAAATTATGAAAAGTCAAGACAATTAAACGCTTTTACTCAGCCCATATTTAAGCACATAACTCGTTGACAAACTGAAATTTAAAACTACAGTACTGTGTTTGCAGCATTTTATTCTACTTAATTTCTAGTGCAATTCAAACTATTATATGCAACAAAGATACAAAATGCCTCTGGCATAGACAAGCAAAACAAAAACAGAAAGATTACTAATAGTAATATTTTTCAGCTTCTGATTTCTCCTGGGCCGTTTCTCATTGGGTGAGGTAAATGGAACAGTCATTCGGTGAATAAGTATCCTAATATGGATCTAAGGGGTTTCACTCTCCAAACTTGTTCTGTGAAGAAATAGAGCAGAGCAGTAATTTAAAACTCACTCTAAATGTTCTAAAACTCAAGATTACAAGTATATATAAATATGAAGGCTTATATGTACAGGATATATGCTGACTAAAGGAAAAGTAGGTAATAAAACAAACACAAGTACAATTACAATTTTACTATTTATATAAATTATATATGGAAAAATCTTAACACTACTCAGTCTTTGGCATCTGGAGTGGGTTTTTTATGTATCTGACAAACTTCCAGATGTCGTCAGCAAGCAGTTTTGGCTCTTCGAATGCGGCAAAGTGCCCTCCCGTAGGAAAGTCCGTGAGGTGCACAATGTTCTTGTACTTGAGGCTCAATATAGACCGAGGCTGGTTGGCTAACTCATAGGGAAACCGCGCAATCCCTGTGACCACTGTGACTGGAGCTCTGAAACATATATGGATAAATAAATATTTGGAGAAAAACAGAAAATAAGTTTCATTAGGTCATCTAACATCCATGTTACAATACGTACAGACCCCTCAATGTCACCTCGTACAGTGTTTTGAAAGTCGGGGAACAGCTTAATGTTTTTGAACCAATACAGAAAAGCAATAACGCTTGGTATATTAATTGATAAATTATAACAAAAATAAATCCACACCTTTTTTGACAATGAAAGTTGCTACAACAAAGGATAATCCAGTGTGTAGAAGGTATATCAAACTAATTACAGCTACATTTTGATTTCTTCAAGAAACATTATAATACAGATGATTTTGTAATATTCCAACAGAATATTTAAAAACTGTGATGAATATTGTTTGTAATGTATCTCTTTTCAGATATAATCTGTATTTATAAAATACCCCCGTCGCAGCAAACCTGCGTACTCAGCGAATTTCCAATGAATATATATGTCTTAATAACACATTAAGCCTCTTACCAGAATTCATAAGAAATATATTCATAAATAAGCTATATTTAAAATATTCATTATTATCTATAAGAATAACATTAGGGCTAAGTGAAGTCACATACCAAGTTTTATCCATACTCATTCATAAATAAGCGATATATAACATTTTTATTACTCTCCATAAGAATAACATGGGGACCGAGTACCTAGGTTTGCTGCAACGGGAACCATAGGCAAAAAAGTTTTTTTGTTCAAACAACAACAAACCACAATCAGATGAAGCGATATACCAAGTTTCGTCAGTTTATGTTCATAAATAACCGAGATATAAAATCTTTCTTTTTCGCCATAAGAATAACATTGGACAACATACTGTGTTTAGCACTTTCAATATCTCAGTAACCAATTGACGTAGAGCAATGATCTAAATACCAAATTGTTTTTTTTTAAGCTGAATTCAATGGAATAAATTAAAATTTGATTTAAATTAAAATTACATGTGAAAACCCCAAAAAACACATTTTTGGAGTACAAAACCCCCTAAAAACCCCCCTTCGTATGGTGCGATTCATCTGGTTTTCGAACTCGTTCAAATAAATGGTACTTTACACATTTGTACCAAATTTCATTAAGATCAGACCTTTTTTACGAGAGTTATCGTGCTTACGGACATATATATATATATATATATATATATACATATATAAAAATTTGAACGAATGGTGTTTTTGGCATCTGGGGACCCCAAAATGAAAAGTTATCATGGTCTCGGGCTTAAGTCTTACCATGAGACCTACGGTAATAGCTTCTTCCCTATAGGGGAAATTCGCTAAAAGGATGTTGGTTTGTTTGTTTGTATATATACATTTGAAGTTTATGAACTCGGACACCGTTGGACCGTTTGTCATGAAACTTAGTATATGTATGTAAAATTTCACGGAGAAGGTTTTTAAGCCATCCATTTCGTCTTAACTCAATTGGGTTCTTCCCAAGAGGCCCAAAGGGGTTCCCATATAAACCTTTTAGAAATATATTGTTGTTCACATAAAATCTAATGACATGTTTACTTGAACACGTGATCTTGGTTTTCGTTGGTAATAGTCAAAGGCATAACGTCTGCCGCGTAACTGGTAGTTGTTTCTAAAATTCACAGAAAAAGCTTGAAACAGCCCCTCTGGAATCCACAAAAAACAAAACCGATGGCTATTTCTTTCTTTATTCTATACTTTTATTTACAATAATCAACCATTGGATTGAAAATTACTGTATTTGCTTTTGCGATTTTTTAGTTCCATCCCTTGTATGTGGCCCTTTAGTTGTCGGGTCTTGTATGTAGCCCTCATTTTTGTTTCTGTCAATAGACAGATTATTACATCTTCTTTGGGATCCTTTGTTTGATATGCTGCTAACCTCATTTTTTTCTAAAGGCATCAGATATGATTTTTCTGATGGCATGATGTCGGTGTTTTTGTAATAGCTCACCAAAAGAGCAGAATCTGATTTTTCAAGCAAAACTATCAGTTTTTCATCACATCATGGAAAAACAAGCCTTGAAGGAAGAAGAAAACAGAAGAGGTTATGTTGCTATGAGAAGGAAGTTTTAAATGACAGCAACGGTCAAGTAGTATATCAAAATATAAGTGTTAATAGGATAAAATGTTGCAAATCTGACTTGAAATGGACTGCTGAATCTGCTACAGTAGCCGGTCAAAGTCATATCATTTAAGAAGTATTAGCAATTAGTATTAACAATTTGATCATTCCCAGTATATAGATCACTCTGAAGGTCCCTATCACTGGAGGGTAGTCACCAACAAAGACAATTACAGTAGAATCTCGATAGTTCGACACTTTGTGGACTAAAGCGGTGTCGAACTATAGGGAGTATATGGAACATTTTAACACAGGGAGTATTAAAACACGAGTTTAATTTAGAAAGTACAGTAACACAAATTTAATGAATACAGTAATTTAAAACTAAACAAAAATAAAGTAAAATTATAACTCCCTTAGCGTCTCGAGCGAACTAACTTGACTTAAATACTGGGAAGGCGGGGAAGGGGGTGGATAGGATAGGGTAGGGGGTGAGTGGGATGAGTTATTTATAGAAAAGGAGGTGGTGTTCGCGAAAAGAATTAGCGGGCTTCGGACACTGACCGGCAAACCGGCAAGGATACTGTCAGTCGCTGCTACCGTCATGTCATGTCGTTACGGCCCGTGTCGAAGTATACAGACTGTCGAACTATCGAGTGTCGAACTATCGAAGTTCTACTGTACATGGCTAATACTTAACATAGTTGTGTAATGCCACCACGTATATAAATTAGCACAGGCTTCATGAGAAAAATTGTGTTCTACAAAAATGTTCCAGGTTTATAAAGTACCTAGAGAGTTTACACCAGTTCATAAGTGGATCACAAGCCCTTTCTTGCTTAGAAACACAATTATAAAAGTATTAAAACTCTTACTTGTCAAATCCAAGCTCCCTCTGTTTTATGTTGAAAGTTTCACTGTAAAGCCTCATAGCTGTAGTCGCTGATCCGGTGAGCCAGTAAATCATGATGTTGTCTAGCAGATCTTCTAGCTTATACTTCTTCAAGAGCCCTCCATCTGGCAGATTCTTCCATGAAGGATTAGTCCACGTTGAAAACTTTTCGAGGATGTAAGCTGCCAATCCGATGGGAGAGTCCCTCATAGCAACTCCTGGACAAACAAATTAAAAGTTAATCAGGTTTATTGCTTGAAAATAAGCAAAATCATGCCTAAAGATACATTATTTTAAACCAAGTCCATAAAGAATTGTTATTCTCGTCTTAAGCTCAGGCAGCTTTTAGTGCAGTATAAGTGTAAGTTAATTTTTTCTGTGTTGTAAGATGTTAATCAAGAAGTTATTTAAATAATGACTAACAATAATTTGTTAACCACTTCTACTCAGGACAATTTCATATTTTTTAACATAATCAATAGTGTATGTTAGTCTATCCACTAGCCATTAGCAAAACTTCATAAGCTATTTACTTTCAGACAGATCTGCCCGGAGAAATTCCGGGCCCCTGGGCAAATTAGAGTATGGGCCCCCCCACCCAATGTTAAAGGGTCAATATGTTGTAATTAAGTTATATATTACATGTTTACCTATGTATCGCGCTTGTGCATTGTTTACTATATTGTAGTACATAAAATCATATTGTCTGTTTTTTCTTATACTTCTATGGGCATCGCTTATAACCAGAAGACTACTATACTGTAATGTAATTGGTTTAATCAATCACCCTTCAAGGGCCCCTGGGCAATTGCCCCCCCTCTGGGCAGGCCTGCTCTCAGGTAACTAGGTGTTGTAGAAGGTAGCAGATTAATGAACGTCCTCTGTGCGACGGTACGACAAACTTCAGATAGTGTTCACTGGTTCGCATGGTACGACAAACTTCAGATAGTGTTCACTGGTTCGCATACACCCCCAATAGAAAGCTGTTAGGAGTACATAATGGATTGTTTTCTGTGTGCTATTGGTCTATGGTGTGTGCTACCACCTTTTGGTTATTTGAGTGTTCAAAAGACTTAATCTTATTGCACTACCGAATAAAACATATTTTCATTTCCGGCTTCAGAGGGATCGTTGAGTCCACTGAGATATTTGATGAGTATTTTGAGGAAAAGTTTCTCCTAAACTTTATTAAAAATGGGCAAAATGGAAATGGAAAGACAATTGCTTAGTGAGCAAGGACTCTCTAAGAACTATTTCTTAAACAATTTCAACCGTTTTAAATTTTGCTAACATTATTTCAACACATAATTTGACATACCGTACTGCAATTTACAACTCAATATTGTGTTGTGGCATTGTATTCTGCTAATTTAGTTTCTAGTAAAATTCCAAATGTTATCTGCAACAAGATACAAAATGCCACTGGCATGGACAATCAAATCAAAAACAGAAAGAATACTGATGTTTTTCAGATGCTCTTTTCTGATTTCTCATGGACTGTTTCTCATTAGGTGAGGAACAATGGAACAATCATTCGGTGATTAACCCATTGAGGTAGTAATTTTATTCTATTTGTAGTAGCCTATAACGGGAATTGATTGGTGCTGCACTCTAGTAGCAAAATATGTAACTAATGACCGCGGGCGTCTACGGTTCTATCCGCTAGGGGCGCGGACTGACTGAAAACCCTTAATATCGCCGCCAGGCCTTTGGTCGTGTTAGCTGAGTTGGCTACGTCGTGGAAACACCTTGGCCAGGTGGCGATACGAAGTTCGTGGGTTCGATTCCCGCACACGACCAAAACTGACCAGCTGTGCAACTCTCAATGAGTTAACCGGTCTGTGGCAATGTTGGTGGGAGGGCCCAAGTAAAATAAACGGTGGCAGGCTTGCTTGGAAGTTGACGGGATCGGTTAATTCTTTGAGACTTGCACATGGTCAACACTGATTTTGCTAATTTTTACTTATGTCTACTGTGTGTGTGCCAATGCGACTCTCTAAACTGAAAGAAAACAATATTTTAATTAAAATATGCCATTAATCCATTTAAAAACACCAATTTTATACTCCAATTCACACGTTAATAAAATTACAAGTAAGGAACGAGACCTGCTCGTATGTCTACGCCAATGGGTTAAGAATCCTAATATGGGTCTAAGGAGTTGTTCTGTGTTAGGTGCACCCTCCTAACTTGTTCTGTGAAGAAATGTAGCAGAGAAGTTATTTAAAACTCACCCCAAATGTTCTAAAACTCAAAACTGTAAGTCTACATAAATATGGAGGAAATAGAGTACAGAGTATAGGGGCTATTCACATATTACTTGGAGGGGGTGTGGCGTAGTTTTATGCTACATTATGTGGGGGAGGGAGGGGGTTGGATCAACGTTACGTAACTTACACTTATCAACCCTACGAGCTGGCACACTCCCGTATCTATTGAGATAGTTTATTTTGTTGTTTATATCATTGGTAACAGTCTTGTTTGTTTGGGAACATTTCATAACCTCCAGGTACAGAACATCCAGATTCTATTTTATTTAAACTTAGTTATTTGGCTGTTTCAAATCGTCAAGGTACAAAACATACAGGTTCTATAAATTCATTAGATGTAAAACCACTAGTTTCAAAACAAAGTTTAACAACGTCCAGGACAGTAACTCGCTCGCTTTTGGTCCACTTGGAGGCAAAAAAAATTTGAAACCAGTCGATCTGTAATTCATGTTTTAGTTCTGATGCGGAGTACAAAACATAAAGTTTCAGAACGTCAAGTACAGACTGATCCGTGATATAGCCAGCAACTGAGAGTTACAGCAGCCGAGAACGGTTTTGGCGTTGCCTGTACTTTACGTTGTGTACCTTGACGTTGTGAAACAGATGTTTTTACAAGCAGTTTGAAAGGAGTGGATCCAGATTTGGTTTGGAGTGAAATCACATTCAGCGTTTACGGTTATAACAAATACTACCTTGACGTTTTGTACCTTAAGGTTCTGAAACCACCCATTATTTTAAACAGGACCTTTATGTTCTGTACCTTGACGTTGTGAAATACACCCGTTTGTTTGTTTTCATTTTACTTTGAAAAAGTTATTAAAAATGTTATTAAAAGAAAGTCATTGGGGTCAAGCGTTATGGTGCGTTATATGGGGAAGGGGGGTCCTGAAATGATGAAAAAATGTGTTACGTAATATGTGTATGGCCCCATATGCTGACTGTAGGAAAACGTAGGTAATAAAACACAAGTACAGTTACAATTTTACTATTTATCTAAATTATATCAAAAAATCTTAACACTACTCAGTCTTTGGCTTCTGGAGTGGGTATTTTATGTATCTGACAAACTTCCAGATGTCGTCAGCAAGCAGTTTTGGCTCTTCGAATGCGGCAAAGTGCCCTCCCGTAGGAAAGTCCGTGAGGTGCACAATGTTCTTGTACTTGAGGCTCAATATAGACCGAGGAAAGTTAATTACCTCGTAAGGAAACCGCGCAATCCCTGTGACCACAGTGACTGGAGCTCTGAAACATATATGTATGAGTAAATATTTGGAGAAAAACAGGAGTCTCATTAGAGGTCATCTAACATCCATGTTACAATACGTACAGACACCGTAATATCACCTCATACTGTGTGTTTTGAAAGTCGGGGAACAGCTTAATGCTATTGAACCAATACAGATAAAGCAATAACACTTGGTATATCAATACATTTATAAAAATCTACTTTTTCAAGCAACGATCAGTTTTCATCACATCATGGGATTGGCCCACAAGGAATAAAAAAAGTTGTATATATAACTAGCTGGTACCCACAGGCTTGGCCCCGCAAATGATTTATAACTATAAATATATTTATAACTATAACAGCTAAGTGTACTGCATTCTGTGGTTAGCCCGTGGCACCACTACGAATCAAGATCAGATGTTTGTATTTTCATCAGCTCAAACAAAAATGAATGTCCATAAGGAATACATGGGAACTTTATCAGGGTCTCTGGCAGAGCTCTAAGGTCAGATCAGGATGAAAACCATTTAGTTTTCCTATTTTATGCCTAAAGAATCAGCGTACAACATTTAAACCATCTAGGAAAGTAGGATAATTCGTGATGAATGAGTGGGGGCTTTGCCTTTTACAGGTATATATAAAGTTTAGTATAATAAAATGCCACAAATCCGACTACAAATGGACCACTGAATCAGTTATGGTAGCCGGTCGAAGTTAACATTTAACCCTAAAACTGGCAATCACCGCAATATGCGGCGATCAAATCTCGCCGTGAAGTGGCATCGCCGCGACAAACGGCGGTCAGCTGTAGTCATTTTTCACTACGTTGCTAGGTTACGTATCGAATTTATCTTTGCGTAACAATGTTTAGTAGTTTGTTGGCCATCTTTCGGTGTAACTATTATATATTTTTTTCGTTTTTTTTGTGATTTCAAGCAAGTTTTCCTTGGTACTGTAAGCAGACCGCGGCAACGTCACACCTGAAATTGCAGCTGTTCTGCTGGTCGTCTGTTTTGTCAGTATATTTTGTTCTGAACGACGCTAACCTATATTGTGGAATGTTTTTATTGTTTCTACATTGTTTTGTGTTTGAAGTATATAATGGATGACCATATCCGTTCAAGTGAGATTCGTGAGTTGTTAGATTTAGATGATGAAAGTGACAATGCTAGTGATATTTCCGTCGGAGGTAATGAAGTGCCGGATGATTTTTTGGAGGGACTATACAACGATAGTGACAATAATAGTGATTATGAACCTAATTCCACCCCTAGGCCTAACTCGGAACAAAGTGATGTTGAAAATGTAGACGTTAGGGCAGCCTCTCCGAATAAATCGGATTAGTATCAGCGTTTGGTGAAAAAAAACATGTGTACATAGCCCAGTTTTTAGTGAATAACTTTTTTTTTTACATGAAACATATAAAACAATACTAGTAATTGTGTTCATAGATAAATTTGGAACATTTTGTATATAATGGATTTTGTATATAGTAAATTTTTGAAAAATTACTTATGGTGCCATTTTGGAATTTTTTTTTTAGAAAAAAAATTTTTTTTCTCCGGTCAACACTACAATTATGGACATGGTGAGTAATTTTATTTTATATTTATATTTTGCTGACAATTTTATGCAAAATAAAATGATGTGCTATATAATATATTTTGGTAAGGTAATTTATGTTTTATGATTTATATAAAAAATGCTTAACAAACTTGTAAAAATGACCCGCCAATCCACACAGTTAAAAGCCGCCAGTTTTAGGGTTAAGTAATATTAGCAAAACTTAATAATTTGATTATTCCTAATATAAAGGTCACTCAGTGAGTGATTATCACTGAAAGGTGGCCACCTACAAAGACAATTACTTTGCTAATACTGAATATGTATATAAATTAGCACAGGCTTTGTGAGAAAACTTACGTCCTACAAAAGTCTCACATGATTAATAAAGTACGGTACCTAGAGTTTACACCAGTGTTTAAAAATAAGGCTCATGTGCCCTTTCATGCCTATAAACACAAGTAAAAGTAAAAAAACCCTGTCGCAGCAAACCTGCGTACTCAGCGAATTTCCTATGCATGAATATATTTCTTACTACCACATAAAGCCACTTACCAAGTTTCATAAAAATACATAAATAACTAAGTGATATAGGGTATAGCATTTTATTTATTCTCCATAAGAATAACATTAGGGCTGAGAACGCAGGTTTGCTGCAACAAGGAAGATGAAAATATGTTTTTTTTTGCAATTATCAATATAACTTAACCAGTTGAAGCTACATACCAAGTTTTAATGATTTATGTTCATAATTAAGGGAGATATAAAGCTTTACGTATTCTCCATAAGAATAACGTTAGCGATGAGGATGCAGGTTTGCTGCTAAGAGGATAATCAACAAAAAATCAATTTTTTGTGCAAATATCAATATACCAGTACTAGGTGAAGCCACATACCAAGTTTCATCAATATTCATTCATTAATAATAGAGATATAAAATTTTAAATATTCTCCATAAGGATAACATTGGACAACGTACTGTGTTTAGCACTTTGAATTACTTGGCAACGGTTGGACGTAGAATCACAATTTAAACACCAAAATGATTGTTTTGTAGAGCTAAACTGATTGGTAAAAGTAAATGTGAAGTTTACAGTAAAATTAATTGAGGAAAAGTAAAAAACCATTTTCCCATAAGATTAACATGGGAGATTTTATGAACACGTTTTTTGGATTTTCTCCGCAACCACTTAACCTAGGTTAATGATTCAAAATACCAAATTATTTGTTCTTTTAAGCTCTATAAAATGGCTAAAACTAAAATTGAGTTTTTTTTAAATTGTAGGGGAAAAATTCAAAAAACTGATTTTTGAAAAATTTAAAACCCCCATAAACCCCCTTCCCATAGTCCGATCAATCTGGTTTTCGAACTTAAAGTCATAAATAATACTCTACACATTTGTGCCAAATTTCATCAAAATCGGGCGTTTCTTTGAAAAGTTATCGCGGTAACGGACACACATATATATATATATATAGATATATATAAAGTCATAAATAATACTCTACACATTTGTGCCAAATTTCATCAAAATCGGGCGTTTCTTTCAAAAGTTATCGCGGTAACGGACACATATATATATATATATAGATATATATATATATATAGATATATATATACATATATATAAATTTGAACGAATGGTGTTTTTGGCATCTAGGGACCTCAAAACAAAAAGTTATCATGGTCTTGGGCTTAAGTCTTACCATGCCACCTACGGTAATAGCTTCTTCCCTATAGGGGAAATTCGCTAAAAAAACATTTACTTGTCAAATCCAAGCTCCCTCTGTTTTATGTTGAAAGTTTCACTGTAAAGCCTCATAGCTGTAGTCGCTGATCCGGTAAGCCAGTAAATCATGATGTTGTCTAGCAGATCTTCTAGCTTATACTTCTTCAAGAGCCCTCCATCTGGCAGATTCTTCCATGAAGGATTAGTTCCTGTTAAAAACTTTTCGAGGATGTAAGCTGCCAATCCGATGGGAGAGTCCCTCATAGCAACTCCTGGAGAAACAAATCAAAAGAATCGGGTTTATTGCTTGAAACCAAGCAAAATCATGCCTAAAGAAAGTTATATTATCTAAAAAAAAAAACCATAGAGATTATTTATTACTGTCCGAAGCTCAGACAGCTTTGAAATATATTCAAAAAGACATAATTTAATTATTGTTTCTTAGTAACGTTTTTGAGAAGAATCAAGGAATGTTACACTATCAAGAAATAATAATTTAAAGAATAGTTAGACGTCTTACAATGCTTAAAAATATATTTATACTTACTTATATTGCATTAACATATACGGGACGGTAAATATGTATAAAAGATTATGGTTATCACCATATAACACAATCAATTGGGTCTGATGATGACTCTTGATCTAGTATGCAGCGCCGTCCTTGGCCAAGGCAAGCCCTGGTGCAAGAAATATTTGCAAGGACTTTACATTTTGATGACTACCTCTCCCCCCCTACCCATCCCTCTTCCAACCCCCCCTCCCCTGTACTTCTACTGTAAATCACCCACTGGCCACAAAGTGGTGCCTTTGTATTACATTACATTGTGAAGAATTACTCAACCTTGTCATTAGCAAACTATGCACCATGTACTGTTAAAAGTTTGTGCAGTCATTAGTTGTTTAATTTGTAATTGCCAATAGTCTACAAGTCTGTTCCCTGCCATGGCCATGAAGTCTCTAGCTTTCACAAAATAATCCCTCAATCGCGAGGCCTTCATAGGCGCAAGGCCCTGTGTGGCCGCACCTGTCGCGCCCCCCTAAGGACGGCACTGCTAGAATGTAAGAGCAGTAAATTTTAGGTTTATTTTGTAAGTGTTATAAGATGTCTTTAATTACAATAAGTATTATGTTAATTAATCAAGAAGTTATGTAAATAGTATTTAACAATTATTGTTTAACTAATCAGGACCATATCTTATTAGTTAAACATACCCAACCATCAGTGTGTAGGTTAATCTCCCCATTAGCCAGGAGCTACTTCATAGACTACTTACTTTCAGGATGCCTTGTAGAGGGTAATTGTGTAACTTCCGTTCTGAGTACGACGGTACTACAAACTTTATGGCATTCCTTGAGTTGTAATAATGTATGCCTGCTCATGTCGTCATGCATTATTACTTTCATTGCGTAGAGGGATGTTATTGACAATTTTCCTAGGCTTGCATTGCATCTATCTAGCTACGAGGGTCATCCAGAAAGTAAATAATGTTTATGCACTGCGCTGAGCATAGCTCCCCTACCACCACGACTGCAAGTGCGGCAGTCCACTCACCTCCCCGCCACAGTGTGAGCCGTGTCTCATTGCTGACCGGTCTCATGTCTTGTTTCTACAGTGATTCAAAAATAGCGACATCGTTCCAAACTGAAGGCGCAGTTACAACTCTATATGACATCCTCATATATAATCCAAATAAATCAATTCAAAATTTCACAACTGTAGAGGAATTGTGGTTTCAGTTTGACATACATTGGTTTTATTTTTTATCATCCGGACACTTTGTTTATCCAGAACCCTGCTTACATAAAAACTTGCGGGCATACAAACCCCACGTATCCGAACTCCCGAGCATCTGAGATCCGCACAATCTGAACCTCTACGAATCTGGATCCTCTGGTGATCCAGACTCCCCGCTCGTCCTGAACCCTCACGCTCAGAGTTACCCATACAACCGGACTTCCCCGCATCTGGATCTTTCAAATTTTTACAAGTTACAAAATAACTCGCTTACAAATCATCAACCTATTGTATTTTTATGATATTGAATAAAGAACTATTGTCAATTCCAAACCCCTGCAAAATCAGACCTCCCACTTACCTGAACCCTGGTGCGCCTGGACATATGCACATTCTGTAAAAACCCACCGCGCAACCAGATCCCAGTATGATTTGAATCCCTGCACACCTGGACCCAGCTCCATCAAAACAAATCAAACTGATTGGAAATTGATGATCTGAATGTTTAAACATTTGGCTCTGGGTGCTCATTTCCCTTTCATCTATTCAGCTAATAAGTAAACATCTTCCCCTACTTCCCAGAGACTGCGTATTGCCACGTTGATAGACTTTGAAGATGATATATACAGTGCACCGACAAATACAGAATAGCATAGAACTGCCGTAATAGATGATCAGAGGATTGACTTCTGCCGAAGGTTTAAAAAAATGTATTTTTAATTGAGTGTATATGTAAAGTGTGTTTTTTGTATTAGGTGAATCCTCCTTACTCAATTGTAGTTTTGAGTTATTAATGGGAAAATGATTACCATTTTCTGCCATTATTTTATATCTGACCAACAAGGTCCTATAAGTAAATAAATATACATCAAAAGTTTCAAACGACCCCCCACATCGTTTCAGGGGGTCACGTTAGGAACTTCTATTGTGGTCTCGAGCTTAAGTCAAACCCTGCCAGACATAATAGTTCATTTGCCCTTAGGGAATTCGCTAATAAGAAGAATGCGATCACCATTGCTACTGACCAACAGTGTCAGGCTTGGTGGCCTGGAGGTGGAGATATCCAGTCTCTTCCAGTAAGAAGGCGAACTTATCAAGCATCGGATAGATCATCTTCTCTTCCCCCTCCTCGCAGATTAGACTCGGATACAAGCTGCCAGCCATCAGTTTCAGCTGGGACCCGATGGTTGGACTAACGTATGCCAAGTTGATGTGCAGCCCCAGTACTCTGCCATACAAACATGTACGAGTTTTATTTCAAGAACCTGAAGTATTGTTAGAATTTAGACATAACTAAGCACTGAATAACTTGAGCGTTCAAATGTTGAGATTTTTATACCCTCAATGTGGAATGAATAAGTTGTCTTATTCAATTTGAACTTCTTATTCTTGGTCTTCCCTAACCTTTTACCAGACACTGAAGCTTGGAGAACCCTGTTCTCACATATCAGACAATCAGGTGCAAGTTCTATCCCAGGTGACAGCTAACATATGTATCACAATCAGTCACCACTGGCTATTTGAATAATGCTGTTAAGGGGCTTTCAACTGACAATGACGGAGAGTTGAGGTTTTTTTAAGAAAAATAAATAAGTTAATGAATAAAAGCTCTGATGCATCTCCGACTCGGGTTCTTTAATCCAACATGGCCTCAGTAATCGAGACAGTACAGACAATGCCAACGGGTCTGTAGCACAGACTTGCCTCCCTTAAGGCCATAAATTATCTAGTGGCACGGTCGTGTCACGTCGCCAAGTCCACCACACGACCCGTGCTATACTAACACGAAGCAGAATGAGACGATTTTTCACTTCTCAAATTAGCGTATTACAGCCTTAAGTGAATCTGGCAGTGCATTTATATGCTAAACCCCTTCACTAAACACGAAAAATCACAACAGCTGGTTTAAGGAAAGTCTGAGAAGCGAGAAATTAACGTATAAAAGTAGCCTAAATCTTGTAGTTTTGGCACTTTTCACAAATTGTCCACTTCATTTTGTTCATTAAGCCTAAGAACTTTATTTCTCATCAAACTTGAACGAAATTTCGCACAGACTTCTGTTTTTACTCACATATTACACTTTTGATACTAAATTGTAAGTTTGCAAACGCAATATTTTAAAACAAATTATATTAAATTCCACTTTCAAAATTGTTACTGAATTTGATGTCTGCTTTGTTTACATTTACTACGTAAACAAAAATCCAAGTATCGCATGTGTTCCAAAACAAATCTGATCAGCTGGCTTGTAAATTCAAATTAATCATTGAGTGAATTTAACCAAATAAAAGGTATAGAGGTAATGAAAATATTTTAATTTGTTTAAGCTATACATACTATAATACATCGAACATAACATAATATGCAATAAACATAATATCAAATCTAAAAACAAAGTCGGGTTAGTATGTCATTTAGTTATATAAGTTAGTTTCACCAAACAGCTGTTATATAGATTATATCTAAACATACTTAAAAGGCATAAACATATGTTCATTATGGAAATACAAAATCTACTTGAATGGCATTTCAAGTTCTTTTGTCGACGCCGAAGATAGTTCTGTATATATATATATAGGCGAGTGAGTGTAGCGAACGAGCTCAACCTGGAGGCGAGTGAGCCAAGCGAATAAGTTCATCTTCAAAATGAACGAGCATATTCTCACTAAATAAAATTACTCAATAAGCACATTTTCAATAATTTAAAAGTCCATTCTAGAGGTTAGCTTAAAACTGTGTTCTTGCTTCTTTACTGTGTTTTGTCAGTATTAACAGCTGTTATATGTTCAATTTAAATTTATTTTAATTTTGCCATAATTTTAACATTGTAACTTTGAGAGCTTAGGAGGCTAAGACCTGAAGGAGGACGTTTTCTAAAACCACAAAAGTCACATCTAGTCATTAAGGGGTTTCAAATAACATACAAACGATAATATAATACATAATAGTTTCGCCTAAATAGACTTGTCACTAAAATTGGCATAATTTTTAATAAATAAGTCAGGGTATTTTTATTAATGGTTCAGTGGGTGTTGTAAAAGACTTTACTAAAGATGCTCACGATGCAATCAAAAACATTATTATAACTTTTAAAGACAGAGGTATTGAAATTCAAAGATCGTCCACAAAATTTGAAGTAATTCCTGGAGCATTCGTTTTCCGAAAGCAGTTTCCTATTGCAGTAGCATAATATGCAATTACAATTCACAAAAGTCAGGGATTAACGCTTAACAGTTGTATTGTTGATGCTGGTTATGCAGTATTTTCATGTGGCCAAACATACGTAGTCTTTATATCGCGTGACTTCACTCTCTGGTCTATTAATTCTAAACTTGACCCTCAAAATGTTAAGGCACAAGCATCAGCTATATCTAAAAATAATAGGTTCAAGGAGTGAGTACCGAGCAGAATTAAAACAATTAAAAATTGGAATAAAATCTCAAGAAAAAATCCCTGGTCAAATCTGGCAAATTCATAATACTAAATTAGGAGCCATTCAAGACATTACTAACAATATAGACGAACTGGGAAATCTCGGTTTCAAAGAGGTTTATGGCGTGTCATGCTATGCAAATGTAGTTTTATAATGTATTTTCAACTGCCCACCAATCGTGACGTTAACAAACAATTACGACACCAATGCTCCACTAAAAAATGGTAATATCCTACCGAATGATAATTACCAGATTTTAAATTCTATAGATATTATAAATCAACTGGGACCACAATGTAATACAATTGAACAACAAGACTGTGCGGAATTTTAAATTGCCTTATTTCGAATCATCAACCCCTGGAATTTCAATTCAGGCACTCAATAAAATTAACCACAAATGTTCAAACTGCAACCACATAACAACCAGCTACGACAGTAAATTTATATTCCATATTTTCATCCTAATCATCTTAAAAGAAAAGCCAATTTCGATTAACTACTCTGCAGTCAATTTATCGCCTGGTTCCCTCTTGCTGACTCTATATGCACAACTTGTGAAAATGATCACTATCCAACACTCATTGAGTAAGGTTTGCGTGCGTGCGTCCGTGTTTGCTTGCGACACTGATCTCAATAATGGCAGCAACGATTTCCTTAAAATGTTGGAAATAAATAATTTCTGGGATAAAAATAGGTTCTAGACAGGTCTCATCTCCAGGAAAAATCAAATAATGTAAAAATACACCCGTTGCAGCAAACCTGCATACTCAGCGAATTTAAAATGGTACTTCACTAAGTCATGAACCCACTTACCAACTTTCATCAAAGCGTATTCATAAATAAGCGAGATATGACATTGTATTTATCCTCCATAAGAAAAAAATTAGGGCTGAGTATGCAGGTTTGCTGCATCAAGGACCAAGAAAATCTGTTTTTTATGCAAATACCAATGGATCACCACTAGATGAAGCAACATACCAAGTTTTACCAATTTATATTCATAAACAAGCAATATATCACATGTTTCTTATTCTTCATAAGAATAACATAGCTGCTGAGTACGCAAGTTTGCTGCCATGGGGACAAAAAAATGGATTTTGTATGCAAATATCAGTAAATCCCAACCATATGAAGCCACATGCCGAGTTTCATTAATATATGCTCATTAATAAGCGATATATAAAATTTTGCTTATCCGCCATAAGATTAACATTGGACACAATATTTCGGTAACCAATTGACGTAGAGAAATAATCAAATTGTATGTTTTTTTTAAGCTGGATTCAATAGTAAAAATTAAAATTTGATTAAAATGAAAATTAAATGTGAAAACTCCAAACCCCCCCTTCGGATGGTGCGATTCGTCTGGTTTTCGAACTTATTCAAATAAATGGTACTTTACACATTTGTGCCAAATTTCATTAAGATCAGACCTTTTTTACGAGTTATCGTGCTTACGGACACACGGACACACACACACACACACACACACACACACACACACACACACACACACACACACACACACACACACACACACACACACACATACAAATTTTACCGAATGGTGTTTTTGGCATCTGGGGACCTCTAAATGAAAAGTTATCATGGTCTTGGGCTTAACTCTTACTATGCCACCTACGGTAATAGCTTTCTTCCCTATAGGATAAATTCACTAAACAAAAATAGAAATTTAAAAAAATTATCATTGGGCTTATGGAGTTTAAAATCAAAACAAAAGAATTGTAACAGCTGTTTATAATCAATCAATGAACTGTCAAAGTAATACTCACGTTGTTTATGATTATTAACATGTATTTTCCTGAGAGCAGTGATTAAAACTGTTGAGTGAAGAGTAGAATATAGAGTATTAAAATAAAACAAAGGGACATTGAGCTATAAATAACAACTGGAGGGATCTAAAAATTTAGAAAAGAGGTAAATGAGTTTTAAAAAAATCCAATTATCAGTAGGGGATAGTGGTGAAACATTATTCCAAGTTATCTAAACAATCTGACTGGCCTTCCCCGAGCAAAGCTCGGCCCCCAGGTACTAATCAAAAACATCCATCTCAGTTACAAGTAACTTCATAATTTTTTAACTACAACTTTGTCAAACACATGATAACAAAATTTCAAGTCTAATAATACCCAGTCTACAAATTGCAAAAATCAAAATTAATGGAGTTCTGTACAAATTAAAAAATGCGGTGTTCCATTTAGGAAACAGTTCAGCATCAGGGCATTACATAGCTTACATTCAAAACAAAAATAAATGGATAGATGCAGATGATGAGAAAGTGAACGTCAAGAAATGCCCATATGGTGCAAAAAAATTATATTATAATGTTTAAAAAACTGCCAGAAAATTCTAAAAACTATCTAGGTAATATTAAGGTAAATTAGTCTTATTTAATGTTCAATATATTATAATATTTTATCCTTGATATATATTTTGTTTTATTTCAACTTGAAATCTCATTTATAAAAATTTTTAATAAACAATTATATAAAAAACAAATGATATCATACCCAAAAACACAAAGTGTTGACGGGTTGCCAAGTCCTAAAATTATATGATATCAAAATGTATTCCAAGTCAAAGATAGCGCCTTTGGTCTGAGATTGTTTATCACCACAAATTACTTAAATATGTTAAACTAACAATGCTCGAAAGATTGTTGGTTATTTTCTATCTGTTCTTGGCCAGCAGCTTCACTGATGCAAAATCTTTATTTTGAAATTTAAAAATCTAAATAAAGTATAGTTAAATATTATAATTGAATATTATAAAAATGTATTATCTGCTGGCCAAGAACAGATAGAAAATAACCAACAATCTTTCGAGCATTGTTATTTTAACATATTTAAGTAATTTGTGGTGATGAACAATCTCAGATCAAAGGCGCTATCTTTGACTTGGAATACATTTTGATATCATATAATTTTAGGACTTGGCAACCCGTCAACACTTTGTGTTTTTGGGTATGATATAAGTGTCAAGCTTAAACACATATTTAAATATTTGGTCAACATTTTTAAATATTTGGTTTTAAATTTTGTCAACTGTGTGATTTGATAGTCAGATCTATAAAACTGAAATCAGGTGCTCAAACGAAGCTGTTGAGCAAATCTAGTTTAACTTGTATTCCAATTCACAAATATATTATGAGGGACTTATTATTTTAGAGTTATTTGAGCAACACCGACCTTAATAATCAAATTCAGCGTGGATCCTTAGTCAATCTTAAAACAAACACATCACCAACCGGATCTACACCCGACGTCCTGACGTTTTGTGCAAGCGAATCAATAACGCGCCTCTTCAGGGCCTACAATATTTGGCAAGGATTCATTCCAACAATAAAATTCCCCTGAAGAGGCGTGTTGTTGTTTTGTTCGCGTGAAACGTCGGGACGTAGTGTGTGTATCCGGTTTGTGATGTGTTTGTTTTAAGATTCACTAAGTATCCACGCTACATTTAAGATGGGTGTTGCCTAAATAACTCAAAAATAATTATAATCTTACCCCACCAAGAAATAGCCATGTCATTTCGATCAATATTGATTTTCTCAAAACTTCCTATAACCAAACAAGTTTTTCTTTAATCAAATTGCATATTTTTTAACTACTCACTCTTCAGGGTACATCTGGGCGAAATTAGTGGCGATCACACTGCCCCAGTCTCCTCCCTGGACGATGAACTTCTGGAAGCCGAGGCGCTGCATCAGCGAGTGGCAGACGACGGCCATCTGAGCTGCCCCTAGGCCGGGGCGAGCGGCCCCGTCGGAGAAGCCGTAGCCGGGGAGGGAGGGGGCGATGACCTCAAAGGCGAAGGTTTGGTCGGCCCGGGGCAACGTCAGCTGGGGGATCAACTCGTAGAACTCCCGCACCGACCCCGGCCACCCGTGCAACAGCAGTAAGGGCACCACATGCAACTGACAGCGATAACTGTGAGTAATACGGTGTTGAATGGTAAAGGTTTATTTGTCCTGTGCAGCAAATGATCCTTTGTAGTTTTAAGTACCAGGACTGCTACAGTTCATGCAGTTTCATGCTCATAGAGCACATCTTCAGGTCAGGAACGTAGTTTAAAGTCACAAATCCTTCTTTTAACTCGGTTCTCAACTTGAATACAGTATGTGTCCAACAATCATGAAATAGCTGTAGTTATTTAAAAGAACAAAAGATTACTTGATGCACAGGTAAAATAAACATTTTTATTGCTAATTTCTGGTCCAGAGGCCAACCCATCATGCAAGTCAATAGGTGGTTATAATTTAGCTAACTGCATGAAATATCATTAATTTTGTTAACCGACTTCAAAAAAGGAGGAGGTTATGTGATATCCATCTTTTAATATTGTTTCTCAATTCAGAACCGATGGTGGTTCAAAATTTAGAATGGTTCTCCTTAAGAGTCATCATCACCAGAAGTTGCCAGACGTCATCTGAGAATTTTGTTCCATAATAAAATGTTAACTTTGTGCCTCCATTACTCCTAATCTAATCGTCAACAATTTTGGTATCAAATTAAAGGATTTGTCGTCCTCTAGTGAAATACAATTTGTAAACTATAACTTTGTTACAAATTAATACAAAGCTGTACAGAAACACAATAAAAAATTTATTATGAAATGAATAATGCCTAAATTAAATTCAAATTCAAATCATCTTTATTCAACGAACAGTATTTACAATACATTGAATAGTGTCAAGAATATATACATAAGGGCCTTATTACTAAATAATTTGACTTTCATAAGGATGTAACAATTAATTTTAAATAACTTTTAGTCAAAGTTTATAAACATAATTTATGTTGAATTTCTTAGATCCCAAAATTTCTCAAGAGAATAAAGGGATACAGTGAGCAGATATTCCTTCAGAGTTTTTTTAAAAACATTAAAGTTATTTTCATTTGTTATATTTTTAGGCAAATTAAATAAAAACTTAGTGCCAATAAAACTAGTTTTCCTCTCAAAATACTTTAATTTATATTTTTCTACCTGCCTGTTATTTCTTAAATTATAATTGTGAAAATTTGTATCATTGGTTTGAAGGTTTAATTTGTTCACATGTAATACTGTTTCAAATATGTACAGGTCATAGAGAAAATCTAAAATTTCTCTTGAGAACCACACCTATCTTTTGACTCCCAAACAATTTTTTTTGACAATCGGGTGAGGAGTAATGGAGGCACAAAGTTATCATTGGCCTTATGGAACAAAACTCCAAGATGGCGTCTGGCAACTTCCAGTGATGAAGACTCTTAATTAAAAAAAAGTCCTATCACTTATTAGCTCCTAACGATCCTTACCCCTGGCTTTGTGTTCCCGGTAGGCTTTGGTTTTGCATGTATAAAATGAATCTTCAGTCCTTGTATTTCCGTGGTGAACTGCGGCAAAGAGTTGAGATAATCCTGGCGTTCCTTCCACGAGTATTTGGACCTCCAGAAGTAGAGGACTGTTTGCAGGAACTTGGAGTTGAAGCCATACTCGAACCCAACACCTTCCAGAGGTGGTTGGAAGGCCTTGGTGCTGCTCAGGCGGCGGTTGAGGTCATCCAACACCTGGGGCAGAAAACCTCAACGTACAACCTCAAATTTACAAGACCTATTATAATAATGTATTCACTTACTGGTTATAATAAACGTGTTATTGTCTTATTGTGAAATGAATTATACACTTATTTGGGGGCCACATAACATAATGAAAAGGTGGGAAGGGGATTTGGGAATGATGCTGCGTTTTTGAAAGAGAGCGGTCTTTATATTACCGTTACACAAGACAAAATAAAAACCTTTTAAACAACTAAAGAATAATTTAAAAATCTTAAAACAAAAGTTTTTATTAAGCTACAATTGGTTTTTACTTATTTTGCTTAAAATAAATTAATATAAAATATGCTTAGAGTAGACTGCATGAAAATGGTCCGATGTTTGATTGCCCATATGATTCCCCCCTCATCCAACACTGTTCCCATACAAATTTCACAAACAATGATTCCGTCTGTTTGTTTTTTACTTTCTCCCTCTATACATAGGATATGGAGAAAGTATTTTTTTCGTCAAAATTTTCGAATTTGAGTTGTTAGTGGAAATATTCGTTTTGGTGCTCCCTGAACCCAAAAAAGTGGTTTTTACCTGATGTCTGTCTGTGTGTGTGTGTGTATCCGTGTGTGTGTGTGTGTGTGTGTGTGTGTGTGTGTGTGTGTGTGTGTGTGTGTGTGTGTGTGTCCGTGTGTGTGTGTGTGTGTGTGTGTGTGTGTGTGTGTGTGTGTGTGTGTGTGTGTGTGTGTGTGTGTGTGTGTGTGTGTGTGTGTGTGTGTGTGTGTGAGAGTGTGTCCGTGTGTATGTGTCCGTGTGTCCGTGTGACCGTGTGTTCGTGTGTCCGTGCGGGTGCGCGTGCGCGTGCGTGCGTGTGTGCGTGCGTGCGTGCGTGCGTGTGTGTGTGTGTGTGTGTGTGTGTGTGTGTGTGTGTGTGTGTGTGTGTGTGTGTGTGTGTGTGTGTGTGTGTGTGTGTGTGTTGTACCATATTTGGATTTTTTGTATTAATTTTACAATCATTTATTAAATTATTTTAGTTAAGAAGCTAGAAAACCACGAATGGCCATATTAAATAATTTCATGAGAGAACAAGATAGTTATGACCAGTAGAAACAAGTTGTTAGATAATCCTAGGTCAGCAAATTAAATCAGGAAAACCAAGATGGTGGAATTAAGTAGCTAGGTGGGGGTTAACCCTTCTTCTGCCAAATGTAAGTAGACGCCTCATTCGTGTGGCAGCTCCCTGGTCGTCTACCCACGTCTCCTGGTCTGCATCACCAGACTTCCCTTCACCTGAAGGTACCCTCAACTTTATATTATATAGTTTGTCATTTCAGGAAATTAGTAATAAGTCTTCTCTTTAGTGTAACAAAGTTTATTTATTCAATGTACATTTCAGCATATTAGGACATGGCATTCGTTGGTATAAAACAATTGTAACAAAGTATTAAAGTCTATTAAATGGGGAAATAGTAAAGTAAATTTTGTCTTATGTAAAATCAGATTACTACAGCAAAGACTGTGCTGTTTTGTTAATAGGGCTGACGAGTATGGATGAGAAACGACTAGAATGGATTCAAATTGACGGATTCCTTTTGTTTTCCTAATACCTTTTTAACAATGTAGAAATTAAAAGTAGTTGGGGTAAATTCAATTTAAAGTTCAAATTCGAGTCAATTCAGTTCAGATTTTAAATTCAAAATGCAAAGTATGCTCAGTAGGGTAAAGTTTTATTTTAAATGTAAGTGAGAAATGATAATTTTAGTTTTTATTAAATAAACCACAATTTGTACAATAAATGCAGAAGTAATTATTTTAAGTTAAATCCTTAACGCTAAGTTTGTGCCGTGCCAGTGCTGTAAAATTATAGTAAAAAAAGGTTAAAGGTATTAAAGCACTGGGGTTGAAGGTAAAGTTGTTATCTAATAGTGTGTTAGGCAGAATTTTTGAGATTTTAAAATAATTAGGTAACAACGACGGTACAGTGTGTGTGTGTGTGTGTGTGTGTGTGTGTGTGTGTGTATATATGTGTACAGAGCTAGAGCCCTAACCAATAAGCCGATTTTTATGAAATTTAGTATGTAGGTACTAATCCATGATATCTCCAGGCTTTTTTTTTGGGAATTTTTGATTTTTAAGGGTAATTATTCCCCAAAAAACATGAAAAATCCAAATTTCTCAAAAACGGCTCTAATGATTTTCATTAAACTTTAGTGGTTTGTAGAACTTTAGTTTTCCAACAAAATGACACCATCCGCATTTCTGTAAAAATTCGGGTTCAGAAATTACAGGACTTAAAACATGAAAAATTCAGTTTTTTGGATTTTACATAACAAAAAATAAATATTAAAAAATATTACTATACACCATTAAAAAGAACTCAAAAAACTAAATAATTTAGTATTTTGAATTACTATTCTACGATTGCTGGTTGCGGAGAAAATTGAAATTTTCATTTTGCGGTAAACGCAGTACGTTGCCCAATGTTATTCTTATGGGTAATACAAAAATTACTATTTCTCTCTTATTTACTGATCAATTTCATTCAAACTTAATATGCTTGTCAAGTTAGCATTGACCAACAGAGTAAATTTGAAATATGTTGCCCCTTAATAATCCTGTGAGGGGGGGAATAGGGGGCGTTTCCCCTCTTAAAACCACGAGTGTAGCAATGGATTCTATAGTGCCTCCAAAGCAGGAATTTGTGTGGATGTTTTTGAAAACAACTTGTTTACAAGATTTTCTGTATATTCGACCGTGCTTTGTTTTATATATTTAGTATATGAAAATTAATTTATTCATTAGTTAGGCTAAAAGGGAGAAAGTATGTGTCAGTTTCCTGATACCGTTTATTAATGTTGTGAACTGGATTTAAAAACAGACTAAAGATATACTTTACCAGGTTTTATTAGACCAGAGCGATTTGACAACAATTTATTTTCTTACATTTGACTAGGCCTACTTTTATGCTACTGACTCTAGTAACTTATCTTAAAATTTCATTTAATCCCTTCCTTTCTTTTTGTAATCCAACCTTTGTGTGGTAAAAACTTACAACAGGCGAAAAAAACAATCACCAATAATTCATTCTTGAATTTATCTTACGTTCAATCTGTAAAATCTTACTGTATATTTAATTTGATTATTTTAATATACAGTATTTCAAGATATAACACCATGAAATAAAAGTAATATTCAATATAAAATTCTTATAATAACACTGTATGAAAAATCTCTCCTTTATGCAAGACAAAAACTAGTGAAGCATGTAAAATATAAATTTAACATTGCAATAATTCCTTCAAGGATAAGAGAAGAATTTTTAAAAATGTTGATAAAAATCTGATGTACATATTTTTATGAGTTTAAGGAATTCTAATTCTATAAATAAATTGTACACATTTAATATAAGATATACCTTCTGACGTTCCTTTTTTGGTTGATGTGACGCGTTTCGTCAACAAAGTGACATCATTCATGGTGGTGCATCCGAATTAAGCATAGGTTACTTAGGGGTGCGCCTAGAGGCCCGCACCACACAGATCCCCATTCAAAAGCCTGATACATACAAGAAAAACGGTCACCAACAAGGCCCGCACCAGTGGTAGAGCCTAGGGCCCACGGCTCCTAAATCCGGCCCCGACTAAGCGCTAAGATTACTAAAACTGGCATTATTTCGGGTATACAGATTAATTTCCGGGTAATCATCTGGCAATTTCTAAAAAATTACCCGGTTTTCGGGTATTTAAAGCTTGCGCGGGGATTTTGTGGGAATTACTACAGAATAACCGGTTAAAGCAGGGATTTTATAGGTAGTTTGCGAGTAAAATAGCAAACCCAGTCTGGCAACACTGAAGGTAGAACGCAAAGGTTACAGAAAAGAAGATTGAGGAAGACTGCAGGGCTGCACACCCGCCGCGCAAAACAAAAATGCTCTCCAACGGCAGTATACGGTAGTTGTTTTTGGAATTTAAAATTTGCAAATATTGAAAACAAAAACAAGTACAGCTAGTACAGCAGTACAGTGACAGACAGCGTTACACTATTACCCATTAATTAAACATTTTCTGAGTCGAAGGGGGAGGCGTGCGCCCCCTGGCTGGATCCGCCACTGCATTGATGCAAATGAAGTGTAACAAACATTTTATAAAATATTTGTTTGTCTATTTTTTTAAATTTAGTAATAAATTTGTATGGTTTTTATTACATTATTTGTTTTATAAAAAAATCACCTATCAACTTGTATTTGTCATGTCCACCTTGATATATGCCCAACGTCCTCTACAGAGGACATATCTTTGAATATTTTTTTATATGAAAGTTAAAATGAAAATTATTTGGTGGTGTTCAGTGTAATGAGTACCTACTTTAGTGACTAACCAGGCCTTCTTAAAGGAATCGCTCAGCTTTTTTTATTAGAAAGTATTAATGGATGTAACTGAAGTCTTTTATATCAATAATTTAGTTTTTTCAACAATAAAATAAATGTGTGTCTGAAATGGTTAATATCATAATTGCAACATCTGAAAAACAATATTACAGTATCTTCTTTGGGTCACCCTGAATCGACTTCAGTAATTGATGAATCGTTGTAAGCAACGAGATGTAAATAATATAGAGTCATCTCGTGTTTAAAAAAGTGAAGCCTCACTGCAGGATATTTTTGTAAACAAATCATCTGGTCAAAGAGTAATAAAGACTAACATAACTTATGAAAAGAGAATTTGAGTGGTTAAACTTATTGTTGCCATGGAGACCGGAGGGTATAGAGGGTCGAAATGGCGATCAGCATGAAGGCTCATTTTTAGCGAATTTCCCCTATAGGGAAGAAGCTATTACCGTAGTCGGCATGGTAAGACCTAGGCCCAGGACCATGATAACTTTTCGTTTTGAGGTCCCCAGACCCCAAAAATACCATTCGTTCGAAACTGTATATATATATATATCAAAACATTAAATTCACAGTTTAGGGCTACTGATAAATATAATAAACAAAATGTAAATAAACTTGAGTACCCTGGTAAAATCATTTTAATTACACTTACACGTGTTTCAGCTCTTAGGCCATGCTCACAGTGTTAGTTATAATACCTAACCTTTAAAACTAATCCTTATCAACAAGAATAAAGATTTTCACATGTGACTATAAATCATATGATGAATTTTTATCAGTGCAGGTTGTTAGGAGCACTTCTAATGTGTATTATTTGGTCGAAAATTGGGTTTTTTGTCTGGACTTGCATCGAGTTTAAAATGTTATTTTTGTCGATTTGATAATTTTGATATATATAAAACTCTTCTTTGATATCCATTTTGTACCCTTTATTTTAGCAAACAGGTCTACAGAAAATACTGAAGAAGGCGATTCATTGCGATCAAATATTGAAAATCTAACAGAGATTGAGTTTACTAATGAAGAAACTACAATGTTAAGTAAGTCCATTAAATACAATATAAACTTAGACTACCAACCAAAGGTTTTAGAAGACCAACTATTTGATTTTGAAGCAGCTATACGTAGTAAAAATAAGGATGATCAAGATCCCATAAGATTTAATTTTATACACGAATTAGACAAGACTGGTATTAAACAAAAGAATAAACTAAATAAAGCTAAAAAGGATATTAAGATAATTAAAGATATAGCAACTAAGCTAAAAAAAAACAATGCAATGACAGCCAAAGCTGACAAGAGCAATACAACTGTGATAATGAGAAAAGATAGCTACAACGAAAAGGTTAAAGACTTTCTCAATAATGACTCATTTCAAGAACTAATCAATGACCCTACACAAGAATTTAGCAAGAAAACTAACAGCATCATTTCAAAAAGCAAATTGATCCCAAATAATGAAAAACATAAATTGAAAGTTATCAAACCATTAGCTCCAGAGCTAAGAGGTTTACCAAAAACTCACAAAAATAATATACCAATACGACCAGTAGTAAACTATCGCAACACCCCTTGCTATAAATTAGCAAAATTTCTAAATGATAAGATAAAAAAACATATACATGTAACAGAAGATTTTAGTCTCACCAACACCTCTGAACTTATAGATAAGATCAAGAATACTGCTATAGAAGAAAAGACAGTTTTTGTCTCATTCGATGTTTCCAATATGTATTCGAATATACCAGTGAATGAAACTCTTGACATTCTGCAAAATTACTTAAAAGAAAACCAAAACCTATCAAAAACTGAGATTAAAGATCTTATGTTGCTCACAAAAGAAACAGTAAGTCAAAACTACTTTAAATTTAACTCAAAGTTTTTTAAACAAAAAGAAGGATTAGCCATGGGTTCACCACTATCAAGCCTTTTAGCAAATTTATATATGCAACATTTAGAAGCAACAAAGATTATGAACATTTCGAACCCTCAAAGCAAAAACATTGTCTATTGGTACAGGTATGTCGATGACATTCTTTGTTTATACAAAAATGACCGAAACTCACCAGACGAACTTTTGGAATATTTAAATTCTATATCAAAATCAATCAAATTCACTATGGAAACCAATAACACATCAATAAACTTTCTTGATGTTACAATAACGAAAGAGAAGGGAAAGCATGAATTCTCTCAAACAATGCTTGTAATACCAGCTAACTCAAATCACCCGTGGCAACAAAAAATGGCATCCTTCCATTCATTAATCAACAGATTATTAAAAATACTGATGAATGAAGAAAACTACAATAAAGAAGTAAGAACTATAAAGTCCATTGCCACTGCAAATGGTTATGACACAAAATTGATTGACAAAATGATAAGATCAAGCAGAGAAAAAGCTAAAATACCCCCGTAGCAGCAAACCTGCATACTCAGCAAATTTCCAATGCATATTAATTTATCTTAATACCACATAAAGCCACATACCAAGTTTCATCAATATACATTCATAAATAAACAATTTATGACATTTTAATTATTCCCCATAAGAATAAAATGGTGGCAGAGTATGCAGGTTTGCTGAAATAAGGAAAACTAAAAATGGGCTTTTATACAAATATCAATATAACTCAACTAGGTAAAGCCACATACCAAGTTCTATTAATTTATGTTCATAATTAAAGGAGATAACACGTTAATTATTATCCATAAGAATAACATGGGGCTGAGTATGCAGGTTTGCTGCTTCAGGAACTATCAGGCAAAAAGTAGGTTTTTGTGCAAATATCAATAGACCACAATTAAATGAAGCAATATACCAAGTTTCGTCACGATAAGTTGATAAATAAGCGAGATATACACTTTTTCTTATCCTCCATAAGAATAACATTGGACAACGTACTGTGTTTAGCACTTTCAATATCTCAGTAACCAATTGTCGTAGAGCAATGATTAAAACATCAAATTGTGTGTCTTTTTAAGCTGATTCCAATGGGAAAAAATAAAATTTCACTTTTTAAAAAATTGTGTGTAAAAAACTCAAAAAACCCATTTTTGGGGTACAAAACCCCCCCCCCCCAAATACCCCTTCGGAAAGCTGGATCCGTCTGGTATTCGAACAAATGCTGCTTTACACGTTTGTACCAAATTTCATCAAAATCGGACCTTTTTTACGAGAGTTATCGCCCCCACGGACACATATATCTATATATATATAGATATATAGATATAAATATATATATACAGTTTCGAACGAATGGTGTTTTTGGGGTCTGGGGACCTCAAAGCGAAAAGTTATCATGGTCCCGGGCCTAGATCTTACCATGCCGACTACGGTAATAGCTTCTTCCCTATAGGAGAAATTCGCTAAAAGAAAATATTTTAGAACCAAAAAGTGAGTATATGTGTGTTCCTTATAGTACAACACTTAATAAAGCCATCAGAAAGACGTTTGAGAAATCAAATTATAAAATAAGCTTCAGAACAAGGAATAACTCATTTCAACTCATAAACGAGTTCGCACGCAGCACGCTGACGTGAGGGAAGTGAATTTCCACATAAAAACTTGTAAAACTCAAAATAAGTGTAAAAACATACATTTGTCCAATTTTTATTGAAATCTGAAAACATTGATTTATTGGCTGTTCTGATACTCCTGGTTTCATTTATTTACTTGCAAAGCTGGGAATACAATTTTGCGCATTATAAGGTTAGGAGAAGGTCCAGACAGGCTTGAAAGTAGGCGTGAGGTTGCTGGGGATGATAAAAGTACTCTAACAAAGGAATAACAGGCTTTTCTAGTGTAAAACCCCCATAAGACAACGTACTGTGTTTAGTCGATACACATTTTCTTTAATAACTTGGTAAATATTTATGCTACAATGACGAGAGAGGGCTTAAAACTTTTGCCTCTCTAATTCCCATCTTTTTACATGCATTGATTTTACATCTGGGGCTTTTATGACCCTTTTTGGGCCCAAAAACTCTAAATTTGAAAGATTAATCCCCAAAAAAGGGGTTTAGACTTTTCCGATTGTTTTGCCCAACGAACTTGTCCAACTGATTACAGAAAGGAACGTCACTACCAAATTTTAAGTAAATCGGACAAAAAATGCGACCGCTAGAGTGCAAACACACTTAAATATATACATATACATATACAGTATATATATACATATATATATATAAAATTTTGAACGGCCCCCCAAAACGTGTTCAGGGGGTCACGTTAGGAACTTCTATGGTGGTCCCAGGCTTAAGTTTCACCGTGCGGGTCATGCTAATAGTTCACTTTCCAAAGGAAATTCACTAACAAGTTTTCTAGTGATAAGAAAGAAACATCCAATATTTATGAAAGTTCAGGAATTTATAGAATTAACTGCAGCGACTGCAATAAATATTACATAGGTCAGATAGGCAGAAACTTTAAGAAAAGATACAATGAGCATATCCAGGCCATAAAATCAAACAATAGGACAAGTCAAAAGTCTGCATTTGCTGACCATATACTAACAACTGATCATAATTACAAAAATATTGAGGAAAATATGACAGTTCTTGACATCCAAAATAAAGGGTACAAAATGGATATCAAAGAAGAGTTTTATATATATCAAAATTATCAAATTGACAAAAATAACATTTTAAACTCGATGCAAGTCCAGACAAAAAACCCAATTTTCGACCAAATAATACACATTAGAAGTGCTCCTAACAACCTGCACTGATAAAAATTCATCATATGATTTATAGTCACATGTGAAAATCTTTATTCTTGTTGATAAGGATTAGTTTTAAAGGTTAGGTATTATAACTAACACTGTGAGCATGGCCTAAGAGCTGAAACACGTGTAAGTGTAATTAAAATGATTTTACCAGGGTACTCAAGTTTATTTACTTTTTGTTTATTATATATATAATATATGTGTCCGTGAGCACGATAACTCTCGTAAAAATTATCCGATTTTGATGAAATTTGGTATAAACGTGTAAAGCAACATTTATGACTTTAAGTTCGAAAACCAGCCAGATCGCTCTATCCAAAGGGGTATTTTGGGGGCGGGTTTTGTACCCCAAAAATGGGTTTTTCAAATTTTGTACATATAATTTTGGAAATAGTCAAATTTTAGTTTTTCCCATTTGATTCAGCTTAAAAAAACACACAATTTGGTATTTTGATCATTTCTCTATCATATGTCTCCTATGGGGCAGAGCCCTGTAGGATTTTCAAAACGAAAATAGACCTGTGTTTTTATTTGGTATATAAGGAAAATTCCTGTAAATTTACATGCCGATCGGTTAGGTAGTTTTTGAGTGATTGAGGAACACACAGCAGACAGACAGACAGACACACACCATTTTTACCAATTTTTACTTTCTCCCCCTTAGAGATAGTATATAGAGAAAGTATTGTTTTTGTAAAAATTTTCGAGTTTGAGTTGTTAGTGGAAATATTTGTTTTGGTGCTCTCTGAACCCAAAAAAAGTTATTTTTACGTGATTTCTATGAGTCTATCTGTATGTCTGTCTGTCTGTATGTATGTATGGGTGTGTACAGAGCTAGAGCCCCAACCAATGGTCCGATTTTTATGAAATTTGGTATGTAGGTACTAATCAACGATATCTCCAGGCGTTTTTTCATTTTTTTGAATTTTTGATTTTTTAAGGGTCCCGAAAAACCCCAAAAAACATGAAAAATCAAGATTTCTCAAAAACGGCTCTAACGATTTTGATTGAACTTTAGTCGTTTGTAGAACTTTTAGTTTTCAAACAAAATTACACCACCCGCATTTCTGTAAAAATTCGGGTTCAGAAATTACAAGACTTAAAATATCAAAAATTCAGTTTTTTTTTCATGAAAAAAACATAAATATAAAAAATATAATTATTCACCATTAAAAAGAGCTCAAAAACTAAATCATTTAGTATTTTGAATTACTATTCTACAATTACTGGCTGCGGAGAAAATTTAAATTTTCATTTTGAGGTAAACGCAGTACGTTGTCCAATGTTATTCTTATGGGGAATTCAAAAATTACTATTTCTCTCTTATTTATTGATCAATTTCGTTCAAACTTCATGTGCTTGTCAAGTTAGCATTGACCAACGGAGGTAATTCAAAATATGTTGCCCCTTAATAACCCTGAGGGGAGGGAATAGGGGGCATTTCCCCTCTTAAAACCCCCCGTCAGCGTATCTCCGTAGCGATGGATTCTGTAGTGCCTCCTACACAGGGATTCGGGTGGATATTTTTTAAACAACTTGTTTCCAAGATTTTCTGTACATTCGACCGTGCTTTGTATTCTGTATTTAGTAAATAAAAAGTAATTTATTCATTAAAGTTAGGCTAAAAGGGAGAAAGTATGTGTCAGTTTCCTGATACCTTTTATTATATATTAGTAAGGATTTCAAAAAAATGAAAACGAGTTCGCACGCAGCTCACTGACGTGAGGGAAGTGGATTTCCACATAAAAAACTATAAAAACTCAACATCAGTTAAAACATACATTTATTCCAATTTTTATTCAAATCTGAAAATATTGATTTTTTGGCTGTTCTGATGCTCCTGGTTCTATTTACCTGCAATGCTGGGAATACAATTTGCACATTATAAGGTTAGGAGAAGGTCCAGTCAGGCTTTAAAGTAGGTGTGAGGTTGTTGGGGATGATAAAAGTACACCAACAAATTAATAACAGGCTTTTCTAATGTAAAACCCCCATAAGACTGTGTTTGGTCAATACACATTTTCTTTAATAACTCGGTAAATATATATGCTAGAATGACGAGAGAGGGCTCAAAAGTTTTGCCACACTAATTCCCATATTTTTACATTCGTTAATTTCATATCCGGGGCTTTTCTGACCATTTTTGGGCCCAAAAACCCCAAATTTAAAAGATTAATCCTCACAAAAGGGGTTTAGAATTTTCCAATTGTTTTGCCAAACGAACTTGTCCAACTGATTATAGAAAGGAACGTCCCTACCATATTCGAAGTAAATCCGACAAAAAATGTGACCGCTAGAGTGCATACACATATATATTTATATATATGTCTATATATATATATATATATATATATATATATATATATATATATATATATATATATATATATATATACAGGGTATCACAAAAAAGTGTGATGGGCTATACAGGACCTAATTCTACATGCAAAAATAAGTCAAAAATGAAGAATAACATTTTTTGGATTTCGGCTTAGTTTAGCCGTAATCCGCCATTTTGTTTTTTTGGGAAAATATTTATTATTTCAAAAACCCAATGAGATATTTTTACGAAACTTGGCAAAAGTGTTTACACTAAAGTAAGTAACAATTGTAAAAAAAAATATTTTTTCACCTTTCCAAATTTCAAAATGGCGGCCATTTGAATTTTTTTATGCCAAATTTTATGAAACCCGGTACCTAAATCAAAATTTTTCAAGACACAAAATTCTTTGTATTTATTATAACAAATCCAACAAAACAAAAATGAATAAAATCAGTTCATAAATAAAGAAGCTGTGTTTATTTTAGTAATTTAGACTGAAATTACTTAATTACATTACATCAATTATTACATTACATTTAATACATTTTAATATTAATAATAATCATTTGTTGTTTAAAGCAATGGAATGAAGAGGATACACCACATGTAGGTAGGCACTTGCCCTTCATAGTAGGTGTTCAATGTGACCTCCATTGGCGATCACGTACTGCCGTAATCGTCGTCCCATTGACTCTCGTACCCGCTCCAACACTCCAGGCATTTCTCTTATCCTCTGACATACATCTTCAATTCTCTCCCTCAGCTGTTCAACATTGTTTACAGGCGTTGCATACACCATTGTTTTCAAATGTCCCCATACAAAGAAATCTATGGGATTCAATTCGGGCGATCTTGCTGGCCATGCTATCGGGCCACCACGACCGATCCACTTATTTCTGAATCGCTGGTCCAGGTAATTCCTTACTTCATTTCTGAAATGAGGAGGTGCACCGTCGTGCAAAAACCACATGTTTCGACGTGTGTTTAGGGGCACTTCTTCCATGGCATCATCTAAATCATTCTGAAGGAAGTGCAAATAGGTAAGTCCATTCAGCCTTGCTAGTAAAAACACTGGACCAATAAAATTATTCCCAATAATGCCCACCCAAACATTCAATGAAAAGTTATGCTGGAACCTCGACTGCACTATTGTATGAGGATTCTCGTCCGCCCATTGGTGGGTGTTAAGGAAGTTCAAGATTCCATTTCGGTTAAACCCAGCTTCATCTGTAAAAAGTACTGAAGACAGGAACTGCGGACTCCTAGTACATTTATTTTCTATCTGTTGACTAAAATGCAGTCTGTTTGGGTAGTCCTCTTCTAAAAGAGCTTGAACCCGTTGGACATGGTAAGGATAAAGTAGATTGCTTTTCAAAATCCTCCATACCGTTTTGAGTGGTCAGCTCCCTCGGCAGATGCAATTCTTCTTGTGCTTGATGAAGGATCGTCTTCGACAGCTTGCAAAACTCTTTCTTCCAATTCCAACGTTGTTGTTCGAGGTCTACCTCGACCTAAAGGCGGAGTGGTAAATGAACCATACTGTGTGAGGCGGTCGTGCACTGTTAAGAACGTATTTTCACTAGGCAGTCGGCGAGTACACTTGGAAAACGTTCAGAGTACAAACGTCGAGCTAGCGCTCGATTACAATCTGACAGTCCATACATTAAGTGGATATCAGCTAGTTCCGCGTTTGTAAACTCTACTGGCATTATGAGCTAGTTACGTAAACGTCTAAGCAGCAATTTGATGTGAACAAAACAGCAATAATGTGTGGCAGGTCAACAATGGATTTGTTATAACAGCTGATTAAATGCATATCAGCTGTTAATGTGGAGTAAAAAGGAGAAATAAAATTAATCAAGATTGATTAGTAGATTGATTGCCTACCTACATGTGGTGTATCCTCTTCATTCCATTGTCTTAAACAACAAATGATTATTATTAATATTAAAATTTATTAAATGTAATGTAATAATTGATGTAATGTAATTAAGTAATTTCAGTCTAAATTACTAAAATAAACACAGCTTCTTTATTTATGAACCGATTTTATTCATTTTTGTTTTGTTGGATTTGTTATAATAAATACAAAAAATTGTGTGTCTTGAAAAATTTTGATTTAGGTACCGGTTTTCATGAAATTTGGCATAAAAAAATTCAAATGGCCGCCATTTTGAAATTTGGAAAGGTAAAAAAATATTTTTTTTACAAATGTTACTTACTTTAGTGTAAACACTTTTGCCAAGTTTCGTAAAAATACCTCATTGGGTTTTTGAAATAATAAATATTTTCCCAAAAAAACAAAATGGCGGATTACGGCTAAACTAAGCCGAAATCCAAAAAATGTTATTCTTCATTTTTGACTTATTTTTGCATGTAGAATTAGGTCCTGTATAGCCCATCACACTTTTTTGTGACACCCTGTATATATAAAATTTTGAACGAACCCCCAAAACGTGTTCAGCGGATCACGTTAGGAACTTCTATGGTGGTCCCGGGCTTAAGTTTCACCGTGCGGGTCATGCTAATAGTTCACTTTGCATAGGAAATTCACTAAAAATGATGAGATGAACAATAATTGTACTGCCTGTGAATGGTAATCAGCAACAGCGACGCCTAAACTGATCTATGGATGGCAAATAAATAGTTACTTTAAGGATTAACAACAAACCACAACTTCATAAGGACACCTTTAATGGGCCTTCACTATCACAAAATATGATTATTTATGCAACTGAGCAAACAGATATGTTATCAAATTATGTAAACAATGCATGTTGTCATATGAACATACATACTATAGCATACATACTATATAGCAGAAGAGTGTAATTTTTTGATATATTAAAGATTATTTTTTCTACACAAAAATAGAAACGTTTTGAGTACAAATGAACAAAAATTAATTAATTGTTTATATTCAAAATGTTTGTGCTTAGGAGAAGAAACTGATGTTTATGTAATCAAGAATAACCGGTTGTAAAGAAGAATTCAACAAAATTTGTCGAAAGAATCAGCACATGAAGACTACATTATATAAACAATATAATATTGTGCCAGTATAAATACCCCTGTCATAGCATAGCAAACCTTTGTACTCAGCGAATATAAAATGCAACTAGTGGCTTACAGGGGCTACAGCCCCTAACATATGGTTTTTGTGTAAGTGGATACTCACAGCTGATCATTAGTTCATTTTGCTTATTATTTTTTTTTTATCTCCTTATTTCGGCAACAGGTTACAAAGACCATGGTAAGACCATAACACAAATTATTATATATTATTTTGCTTATTAATAAAAACACTGTAGTGATATTTCCATAAACCAAGTAGTTTTTGACATTTCTGACATTTTTCCTGCCGTCCTTGGCCCTCAAGCTTTACAATTGTAAAGCTTCATACCCTAACTTAACTTCTTCCTAGCTCGAGATATTTTGTGGGGACCGACTCGCTTACGGAATTAAATATATAGACTATAACTAACCTACAGTATAGTGAAGTTGGCAAATCTCGTTTGATAATAGCAATTTTGCTGCCTGGAATCTGAATATGAACTACCAAAGAAGATCAAAAAAGCGAATACTGGCCACTACTGCTCTGTCGCTCTGCCGCCCTTCCACTCACAGCGTACCACTCATATAGGGGGGTTAAGGCCCTCAAACTACCTTTTTATACATTATGCAGGAAAACACTTTGAACCTCATAAACTCATATAAATTCCACTTTTTCTCGAAAATTAACACATGTTTGTTAACTAAATATAAATTTAGATTGTTTATTATGACAAAGACTTTCAAGACATATAGGAAATATAGGACATATAGGAAAGACCCCCTAGAAGCAAACCTGCGTACTAAGCGATTTTCCGATGCATATATATGTGTCTTAATACCACATAAAGCCACATGCCAAGTTTCATCAATATACAATCATAAATAAACGATTTATAATATTTTAATTATTCTCCATAAGAATAACATGGCGGCTGAGTATGCCGGTTTGCTGAAACAAAGATCACAAGAAATGGGTTTTCATACAAATATGATTATAACCCAACTAGGTGAAGCCACATACCAAGTTTCATTGGTTTATGTTCATAATTAAGGGAGACACAATATCTTACTTTTTCTCCATAAGAATAACATGGGGGCTGAGTACGCACGTTTGCTGCTGCGGGAACCATCGGTAAAGATTTTTTTTTGCTAATGACAATAGACCACAACCAGATGAAGCCATATACCAAGTTTGGTCGGGATACGTTCATAAATAAGCGAGATATAAAATTATTCTTATTCTCCATAAGAATAACATTGGACAACGTACTGTGTTTAGCACCACTGAATAAACCCTGCTATAATGGAAAATACTGCCCCTATGGATAGAACCAATACACGTAACCAATTGACGTAGAGCAATGATCAAAAAACCAAATTGTGTGTTTTTTAAAGCTGAATCCAATGGCGAAAAATAAAATGTGTCTTTTTCAAAGATTATATGTAAAATATTCAAAACACCCATTTTTGGGGTACAAAACCACCCCAAAATACCCCTTTGGATAGATTGATATGCCTGGTTTTTGAACTTAAGTCATAAATGTTGCTTTACACGTTTGTACCAAATTTCATCAAAATCGGACAGTTTTTACGAGAGTTATCGTGCTCACGGACACATATATATCTCTACAGTTTTGAACGAATGGTGTTTTTTTGGGGTCTGGGGACCTCAAAACGAAAAATTATCATGGACCTGGGCCTAGGTATTACCATGCCGATTATGGTAATAGCTTTTTCCCTATAAAGGAAATTCGCTAAAATAATGTATAAATGCTTAAAGACTTTATATGGCCATATGCACTAATTAAAAACGTTACACAAACCAGGATGGACTAGATTTTGGGTTTTATTTTTTCATGTAAATAATTAATCACCGACCTCCTTAGGATAGTTGATCTTGAATGGTTTGATGGCAGTGTCGTCCTTCCTGGGTGAGCCGGGCCCCCACCACTCCTGCGGCAGTTGAGGCACGGGGCCCGAGAACCCTGCGAGATGGTCATAGTAAACACCCGCACCCACGGCTAACAGCACCACCGCCACCCCTAGTAGTACACCCTTCCCCATCCTTCCGGCTGCAGTGGCAAAGAATTCACTGTCTTTAAAACACATAGATAAACAAGAATTAATTTAAAAAATATCTGTTAATTAATTTTTAACAGATTTTAAAATTATAATATATTGCTGGCCACCTTTACCTTAATCTAATTGTTTTTATTTATAAAAAGCATTAATTCCTTTATTTAACGGAATAAAATATAATTAAAGGTTTTATTGATAATAAAATTTAAATTGTACCATTACAAAAGCTAATTTTCTAGTGGATCGGGTAAATTTTCGGCTGGGTAGCGTAGTGGTTAGCGTAGTGGTAAGCGTGCTCCAGATTCACCAGATTGATCCTGAACGGAATCCTGAGGACATGTTTTGAAGTTTTGTAACTGGATCCAGCTGCCATTGGTCATTGGGCTATTAATTAATGATCCTGGCTAAAGAATCAGTCGGTCTCTGTCCATAAAGGCTACACAAGGCATCTCACCCACTCTAATTCACCTTAAAATATGCCATAGTTGTGTCGGCATCTTACACAGTGATTATAAGCAAGTGGTTGTCTAAAAAGTATAATTTTTGTAGAAGAATTTCAACTCTTTTATGAAGCTATACAATTGGGATTTAGTTTAGAACTATGGAGTTTTTTAAATTGTGCTCAATAGAACACAACACATTGAAGTTTTAAGCGGTTGGTATCAGAAATAATCCTATATTGCTCTCGAAGGATTGAAAGTGAGGCGGTAAATATAAACGAGGCCATAGCTACAGCCAAGAGTCGTGATAAGCCAACTTAAGATAGTCAATAAGAGATTAATTTGAATTACTATTAGTTTATCTACAAGTTTTACCTTATATTGTCAGAATGATAATTTTTTTACCAGAGTATATAACACATTAATAGTTTTCAAAATTAGTCTGTTTTGTTTAGTGGTGATACACTGTGGAGTTTTTACGATAACAAGTTTAGTAACTTTGAATATTGTTGAAAAATGTTCTAGTGTGAATATAAATGTTAATTATATTTATTATTAAAGTTTAATAACTAGGTTTTTCATGTTACAAACAGGTAGAATAGTTGTTATGCTTGAGTTACTTCAGTAAACAAGGCAATTAACAGGTGATTACACTAGACTTGCCCGCCAGCCGACAGCCTCACTTGTTCAACTGAATGCGGATTTATAGTAAAATCAAATCCTACAGCTACTCAAATTCCAATGTTTTAAAATGTATTTTAACTTTACAAACACTTTCTTTAATAGCATAATACGTGTTGTTACAATTAAACAGGGTAAAATAAAACTACCGTTTCGTCCCACAACTCTTCAAAATTTTGTAGTGATGTGATACAAAGTTTATTATCCTCTTCAACTTAACCCTCTATATAAAAAAAAATAATAATTTTCCCTCAAATTTTCTTACTGAGACCTTTAATTTAAGGATACGGTTCATGATTGCCTGACTTTAAAGTTTTTTTTTAAAGTTCCTGATATGGTAAATATGTAGAAGTAAATCGCTGACTATGTTAACCCTATATTACATTAATCATTTGAAACCCATAGTTAATGGTTGATTCTTCACTACTTATTTTGTATTGCATTTTTGTGATTTATTACATTTCACAAATGTATGTTTAAAACTTCAGTTTTGTAATGTTTGTTAAATAAAGGCATCTAACGTTTTTCCTAATTTTATTTTTTCAAATTGATCTACAGTTTTAACTAATCACAACATTCTTATCTAATTCTTCAAAAACTATAGGTACTAGATTAAAAACGTGCAAAATAATAAGGCATGTTCATAATTATGCTTGAGAGAAAACAAATGAGAAATAATTGCCATAAAAGTAGTAAATCAAAAGCTTAGTCAGTTTGTTGAACTCTAAACTGATAAAGAGTTCAAAACCAAGGTCAGGGACTCACCTTCACAGTGCACAGCAGAACAACTCTATTGGTCTGGGACTGGGATTGTACTGTGATTGTCCCGGTATGGAAAAGAAGGATGGTGGGGGGTACAGTCTGGTATGATAAAAACACAGTACAGACCCAGTACAGTCACTGTCTGAAGGTCATCTGTGCTGGGGGACTTGCACTTTGGCATTGAATCATCCTAATTGATATGCTTATCATCTCCTGACAACTGCAAAGTAAAACCTGGCTATTCCAGAAGACTCTTTGAACTGAAATTTGAACAATGTCCAGTACAGGTTGTTCAACTCTCATTCACATCAATCAAGGTTTTCATGGTAGACCAATTTCTTCACTCATTAGCAATAATGTTTTCATAACGAGGATTTGAATTTTAATCATATCCAATTATGATTTTATCTATATTAAAAAAAATATTATTTTAATAGGTACATGAAATTAAACGGGAAATGAGCCAAGCCAAATATGAAGGTTTTATCGTGACAAAACCCCCAACGCAATGCATATCAAAGTGTTTGTTAGGATTACTACAGGTAGCAAAATTTAAAATTTAACAAAATTTTGTCGGGGCTTTGCTTGAATGGCATGTAAGTGTCAATGTTTATCCATGCAGAATGCTGCACAAACAAATGTTTTTTCTCTACATGAATCTTCCCAACCCGAATTGTCAGGCCTCGTATTTATTTATAAAGACAATTTTTTATTTTTAAAATTATTCAAGTCAATTTATTGTTTAATTAATAAAATTTTTCAAGACCAAGATTTATTTTGGTCTTGGTTTCATCTAATGAACTCATTGGGTGCGAAGTATGTTTATTAACATTGAAAGTTTTGTGATTTTCATGTTGAAACATGTTTGTAAGCATTGAACGTGTTAAGTTGTTTTTAAGTAGATAATTATTGGTAATAAAGCAATGTTTTGATTTCGTGGCCCTTTTTATGTCGCTTACAAGAGGAAATCCCTGTAAATTGATGTTATTGTAATCAACTATAGATTTAAATTAATAAAAAAACAACATTTATTATTTTGGTTCAGGCTCGAACTGGGAATGTCCGTTGTTTTAAACTAACGTCTTAACCACTGAGCCATTTCACCTTGTCTGCTGGTGTTATTTTATTACAAATGAAGCGATAGCACTGACTCTAGACCAAAAGCTGTTTTATGTCGTCATTAAGACGAGAGTAGGGGGTGCAATTCCATGTCGTAGAGTATTTTTATGTTGTGTGGCAATGGTTTATTTACTAAGATTTCTCAACAAATTATAATAATCACCAATAAACAGTTGCTAGGAAACACCATTTTTAAGCCAGACATTATTAATTTGAATATTTTAGATGTTGGACTGCTCTTATATTTCTGGTTCGGCAAGAATAATGCTGCCACTATAGTGGGGATATACTAATATACTGACGTGAGTTACTTTTTATTGATAAATATGGATTAGAAAACCCTGACAGACGCTAGCACGTTTTCTACAATGGGAAGTTTGCAGAGGCCACCACAAGGAAATGAATTAGCAGGGATGGAAGAGGGGATAAGATATCGTAATTTATTTTATTACATCTTACAAATATCATAAACATGAAAGTTTGGA
Organism: Allygus modestus; assembly: GCA_963675035.1. Taxonomy (NCBI): domain Eukaryota; kingdom Metazoa; phylum Arthropoda; class Insecta; order Hemiptera; family Cicadellidae; genus Allygus; species Allygus modestus. Next base: position 103,528,757 of record OY776114.1, read on the forward strand.
TGGACGGATGTTTCTGACATTCCATCATACAAAACATCGGACAGATCAAGGTTATGGTCATAGCTTACATGCCCAAATAACAAACAGACAAGCCTACAGTCATCTCCCTCTCATCACTAAATAAACAAGCTGTAAAGCTCCCCGTCATCATACACAATGGTGATGACGTAATGTTGATGTTTGAACCTCCTAGCTCATGCCAAAACAGCTATAAAATGTCATTTTTTGCTTTTCTTTTCCTCAGCTTTAAAACAAATTATTAGGATAGTTTTGAAATAAATAATGCTATTATGTGCAGGCGATAGTAGGCTATATTTAAGGTAAACAAAAAACATAAAAAGCCAAAATACATGATTTATTTGTGACATTAGAATTAATTAAAGTACAGCACAGGTTAACATTTTGACAATCGAGGGAAGTAGGAAACATATTTTTGGTCAAAGCAGGAGCAATCTTAATTTAATTACTTTAATTTTCCCTGTTGTTAACTCAAAATGATATTTCTGTGAGAAGTTTTTGTTGAAACTTGGTCAAAATTATCTGTTTTTTTAGATAAAAATATATTCAATTATACACAGTTTGATAATGAATCAAGAATATTTATTGTCGTAAACTTTACAGCATGGACAAGGACAGAAAACTGTATTAACTTTACAGCATGGATCATAATAAAACAAATACAACACTTTTACAGGAACAACGTAAAAATAAATATTCTTACATAATCATTAAAACATAAAATTCCTATTGTTGTCAGCAAAATACTCACTGGACACTGTAGTACTCCTTTGCCACAAGAAACTATCTCAACCTGAATCTAATTTCATCTGCCTCTGTAAGTAACCTATTAGCAGCCTAGCGAGTTCAGATTAATTGATTTAGTTACCAAATTTATTTAATTTTCATTTTAGTGCACTTTAACTACCTTAAAAGTTTACAAAGTAAATTTTACATGGTGGAGGCGCCGGGTACGTGAGTCCGAACACGTTTGGGTTACTTTGTAATGCTCTACGTCAGTTGGTTACTGAGAGATTGAAAGTGCTAAACACAGTACGTTGTCTAATGTTATTCTTATGGAGAAAAAGAACAAATGATATCTCGCTTATTTATAAACAATAACTGACGAAACTTGACATATGGCTTCATCTGGTTGTGGTTTATTGTGGTTTCCACAAAAAAACCATTGTTTGCGTATGGTTCCCGTAGCAGCAAACCTAGGTACTCAGTCCCCATATTATTCTTATGGAGAGTAATTAAAATGTTATATATCCCTTATCCCTTATTGTATACGAATGAAACTTGGTATGTGACTTCATTTAGATGAGTTCTATTGATATTTTCATAAAAATCCATCCTTTTTTCCTTCTGTCAGCAAACCTCCGTACTCATCCTCAATTTTATTTTTATGGAGAATAATTCATATTTTAAATATCGCTTATTTGTGAAAAAATATTACTTATCCACCCCACAAACAGAAAAGGTGTGTTTGCTTATCTGTGTTATTCCTGTGTTATCTTTTTGCCTGGTAAGTGGTTTAATGTGTTATTAAGACATAATATATATTCATTGGAAATTCGCTGAGTACACAGGTTTGCTGCGACGGGGGTATTTTGTTGTGTCATAAGATTTTTCCATTTTCCGGGAAATTTATTTGCGACTTAAATATATTTTGTTTGTTGGCCCAAAATTTCCCCCGAACCTGGCTCGCCGGATCGGACATATTCTGCACCCCTGGTTTTATGTAGATTAGGTACGAGGCTAGGGATTAGTGCTTGGACCAAGGGTTGGAATCCCGTCTCGGGGTTTTTATGAGCAACTCATAGAGAGTTCACCTGTCTGTGGCAGAGTTGAAGGGGAAGGCGGACCTTAAGTAAATGGTGGGCGGGATGGGTGGATCTGCTCAGGTATGTTGCTACTTTTTACCTTACTGTGAGTGTGCCCACCGGAAGAACTTTTTTTAAATTTTAAATGTTCAGGCGTTAAATATATCTTTTAAATCAGTAATACATGATTCAAACACTTTATTAAAAAACTTCCACGTTGAAGGGTTAAATATTTAAGCAGAGGTTGCATCTCTCATTCCAACCTCTCACATCAAACCTATCAACTAACCATCAAAACTTATTTTAAATAATTGAGAAAAGAAAATTTTAACTCAAGTTTGAGAAGGATTCAGAAAAAAAAAAAAACAGGATGTAAGTGTTAGAATAATACTTTACTCTTATAAAGTTACATATTAACAAAGAAAGCTATATACACTATTTACACAGAAGACTGGCACACACTGAGGTTCAGGCCATGAGATCAAAAGCCAGCGGGTATCATCTGTCTGAAATAGGACAACAGCGGTGAGAGTTAAGATGTTAACACAAGAATATGTATATTGCTTTGCAATAAAACTAGTCCCCCATGTCTACAAAACTAACAATAGGCCTGGTATTTATTTTGCTTTTCGTTAAATGACTCTGCATCATTTTAATGAGGCATAGAAAATACCTCAGGGGTTTAGAAAATAAAATATCTTATCTTAATATATAAAATCCAAATACAGTTCAGTTCAGTTTTTCATCACTGACTCAATCATCACAAAATTTCAAAAACCACAGCACGGATTGCAATAAAATTTGGAACATACCTTCTTCTTGGGTCTTAGGTGCTCACTAAGTAAGGGTTTTAAGAAATTCCTATAGGGCTCCACCCCACGGGGAGTCAATCCTGTGTTATTCTTATGAGCATTCTCTTTTTAAGTTTGAGCTGATGAAAATACTAGCAGCTGGTCTCGATTTGTAGTAGTTCCACAGGCTAACCACAGAATGCAGCGCACACTACTGTCATAGTTTTTATAAATTATTTGCAGGGCGAAGCCTGTGGGCTACAGCTAGTCATATATATAATATTTGTTAGCCAATTTCCTCTATAAGGAAGAAGCTATTTTTGTATCACCTGAATTTGCTGCCAAACACCGTTGGCACCTGTACTGGACATCAACATGTATGTGCGAGGCGTAGCCAGGGGGTGTGCTGTAGTTGCTCCAGCCCCCGAAATTCCCATCAAATTAAGTTTTTAACCCTTGGACTACCCTTGCGTGATTCATGCTAAATTGATCGGTGCCCTAGCAATTTTTGCCATTTTGCTGAGGGTTTTTTAACAATTCGCAGTGCCTAAACTACTTTTGATAACCTAGTCATATTCATACTCGTTTTGTTCAGAAAAAGAAGAAGATTATGAATGAAATAAAATAAACGAATCCATGTCAGTAATTCTTTTGCAAAATGTGAAAACCCAAAATTGTATAAACATTTTTGAAATGATTTTCAAAAGTTGAGTCCTAGCATTTTTACACAATTTTTTTACAGACAATGTGAGATGTAAAAAATATAGGCAATTTATTTCCCCTGTATGAAAATGTGTTTGATTTATTTGAAACATATGTTTTACCCGAACCACGGAAAGAAATACAGAAACCGGGGAAAATCAACAAACTTATGCTGTACATTTGAAAAATAAAAATAAAATAGCAAGTAATATACTAAAACTGTTATATTACTAAAGGTAACAATAAAATTATTAGAAATAATGCACTTTTGTACAAAGTAATAATCGTTTTTATGACTATATGAGCTGAAAAACCAAATTTGAGTTTCGCCGAAAGCCAAAATTAGTTATTCAAAGCTAAATATAATGTTTGTACTTTATTATAATATAATAAGTGGTACATATAATTATAGTAAATATATTTCTGAAAAAGAATACATATAGAGGGGAAATACGAACACGTGTTTTACGAGATTTCACCACTCGCGAGACAAAAATGTTTCGCATGCTCAATTTTGTTCAAATTATAATAGCAGTTATATTGATCTGTTACTGCTATGAGGTTCGTTTATATATGAAAATTAAAGTTTAGAGCCTCCTCTTTTAAATGGTAACAATATTAATACGTTTCTGGATCATTTTCAATGTGTAATAAGCAGTTGGAAAAAATTAGCCAACTGGCAGGAAATACTGCCAAGGCCATCCAGTGCACACATGCATTGGATATACTGCCCAAGGGTAGTCCTAGGGTCCTAGGGTTTTAACCATGACTAACAGAGGCTTCTTTAAAACCTCCCTAATAAACCTCAGGGTTGCTGCCTTCTGGTTAGTTATCGAACAATTAAGACATTGTGTGGTTTTTTTTATCGTATTGAATTTGAATTTAGTTACTATCTGTTAAAACCTTATAAACCTTTCACCCTGGTCCAGCACCCCCCAAAATAAAATCCTGGCTACGCCGTTGTGTATGTGGTTTCATGACTAAAACCATTGAATGAAGATTGCATTTAGAGCGGACATACTATGTAAAATTAATTAAATGTGTAAATATTTTTAAAATACTACTTTTACTTAAGGAACATTGAGTTATAATAACAACTGGAGTGACATTAAAAATGCAGAAAAGAGGCAAATGAGCGAAGTAAATCTTCTCAACTTGAGTGTCGTGGTGAAAAATTACTTCAGGCCATCAAAAGAAACTGGCCGACCTTCTCCGACCGAAGCTCTGTTCCCCGGGTAATTTATATTATGAAGACAGCCCCCTACCTTGGAAGGGGCGTTATGAGAGGGGCGCCGGGGTGGGCACGGACATGAGAGGGGACTCCAGATAGTCCAGGTTCTCTGGGATGGGGGGCGGCTCCTGCTCACTGCCGATTTTCTCCGTCAGCTGCTTGTAGAGCGAGTGGACGGCCTCGTTGTGCTGCAACAAAAACGCTGATATTGGCGATTTGAACACGATAGAATAAACTACGTGTCAAAACACTACAATAGTCCATTTCGTTACTAGTGTTGAAAATGGTATTTTCCAGCACACAATCGTATTTTCCGTGCAAGGAGACAGCCGAGCTAGGAAATTCAAACAAGTGCCAGAAAACACTTTAAGTACGAGTTATGAACGATATTTTTCATCACACTGTAAATAATAATAATAATGAGACATCTTTTTCATACATTTTTATCAGGTTTGCTGAGTTAATATTTATTACAACATGACAACAGTAGTCTTTAGGTCAACCTAGTAATTAGATTTATAAGAACAGCTGATTTAAAATGGAGACATCACAATTCAATTTATCAGCTAAAGGCGGTCCCACACTTCTCGCGAACAGGCCTGAACATTCCATCCTGTATGTATTCAAAAGTTCGTGCAGCTCCCACACTTCTCGCGAATACTCCGAACATTAAGCTCCCACACTTCTCGCGAATACTCCGAACATTAGCAAGCTACTAGCACTACTGGTGTCAGAATAACTAATTAAAGCGCAGCAAAAGTCACCAGCTGTTTTTATGGCACGAGGGTGGAAAAGTATCATTTTCTGTACTCACAGCTGATATTGAAAATAGCAACTTTCAGCACAGTGTGATAACAAAAATATTTACACAAATACTGTACTTAATTCTCTGATTGGGTCTAATGATAACCGATGCTGGTTGAAATTGACTGCCATGAACCATACTTTAAGTATACCATAAGCATCTTGTTCGTAAGTATAGTTTAAGTCAATATTTTGTAGTGTTATGACATAGTTTATTTTATCCTGTTGAACTGAAAACACAAATCTTGCTACTCAATAACAATATTAAATATTAATAAATATAAATAAATTATATATATATATATATATATATATATATATATATATATATATATATATATATATATTATAAATGTATATTATATATTATATATGTAAGTTTTATATATATATATATATATATATATATAATAATAATAATAATAACTAGTTGCCCTGTTGCTAGAATCCAAGCAAGTCTCTAATCCACAAAAGGTTTTTTTAGTTGTAAATAAACATAACAAAACATCTTTCATTAAAACAGATGATAATAACGTACTTTCAATTGACACGTAGTTTAGACTTCCGCCGTCGGTTAGCGCCAATGTTCCGAAAATTCAGCCCATTACTGTGTTTATGTGATGCCCTTCCTTAAAATTCTGAGACGTATTGGCAAATCTACGTAAAAATACCTTTAATTTGGCACCTCAAACGTTAAAATCAGTCTAGCCGTTATCGAGTTATGACTGTGAAGAAAAAACTCCATTTGTATTAATATATAGATAATAATAAATATATAAATTAATTAATATGAGTTAACAATATATAATTATATACTTGCAATCTTTAAACATGGTATTTAAAAAAAAAACGTATGTTATAATTTATCACATGATCCAGACTTTCCCTCTGTTCTATACCTGTAATATGCTAAGGGGATTTTTGTGAACAGAACCTCTATTATTTCTGAACCGATTTTGACAATCAATGAATAAAAAAATACCTCCATCCATAGCTGTGCAATGTGATCTTAAGTTGTCAATACTTATTCTGAGGCCTAGCCCTAAAAGTTTGCTTGGTGCCCTAAATGATGATTCAGAGTTAATAGATAATATTTGTCGATCACAAATGTTTTGAGATTATTAACATGCAAACTGATGTTAGTGATAATTAGTATAATGATGCCATTTGATGTATACCATTGTATTTTTCATGAATAAAAGATATTTTCAATCAGACCTCTGTGCGTACCTGTGCGTTGGGTTGCAGCACTTTCATGATGGCGTGTAGCCGCGAGCCGCTCAGTCGCGGGTAGACGTACCACAGCAGCTTGAGCAGGTGGCGCACCACGTTCTCGCGGCTGATCCCCGCGTAGAAGAACTCGTCGAAGATCACCGTACAGAAGTCCTCTGTCGAGAACTCGTCTCCCATGTGGATCAGCAGAGAGATCTGCCATCGGGAGGAATACATTAGTGATGGCTTAGCTGATGTTTTCCCCGCAGACGTGGTTGCAACAGTTAGCAGAAGATATCAGTAGGCGATTCTTACGATGCCCCAGCTTGTGCAGAGTTTCTGCTGCTTTGGATGTTTGTAGTTCCATCACACAAAAACCACTGGACCAATATAGCTAAAATTTGACATGAACGTAGCTTACACACCACATTAACATATAGGCCTATTAATGTCCACATCTAACCTTAGGGCTCCAACCCACGGATTCCCCTTCAAGTTCCGATTAAAATTGTTATAAAGCTGTAGTTAAGATGTTTGTCAGTTACTACAAAAGAAATCATATAATAAAATGTAAACAAGGATTTTATAGTGCTGGTTAGGTTAACATTATAAAAGGGGTTTAATTTTTCTTGAGCGAAGCCGCGGGTTCCAGCTTGTATGACTGTAAGTGAGAAGGAATTTTATTTTAGGGAAATGTTTGGTGATTTATTTTATGTATATTTTTGACAACTACATTGTTGAATTAGTAACCTAGAAACATATGTAAGCCTATCTAAAATATTAGAAAGTAAGTTGGATTTCAATTCACCTCTACACTTGTATAGTTTTATTGAAGACCACAGTAGTGAGTAGTAGAATAGATTATTAATGCTGATAATGTTCTCTAACTACTATTATTACTACTAAAAATATTGATAGAAATAATCTAAATATCTATACAGCCCGATGTGTAACTCACTCACGTATGCAAATACTAGACCAATTCCAGACAAGCTAAAGACGTGAAATTTAGCATGCTTGTAGGATGTACCTAGAAAACCTCGTAAAAATTGCCAAAAGTTACAAATTTCAATTATAAAACCACCAATTTTTATCTTGAATATTGGAAATTTTAACATTGGTCTTATGGAGTTTCAAATCAAAACAAAATAAACCATAACTGTAACAAAATATCCAGCAAACTGTCAATGTAATTTTCACATGCTGGTAGAGAATAAACAAAAGATAGGACCAGTGAATAAAGATACCATATAGAGTGGCTATACCCAAATGAATCAAAATAGTATACTATAATATATAAAAAATACTTGAAAGGACATTGAATTATAATAACAACTGGAGCAACCCCAAGCGGGGGTCTGGGCACAGAGCCCTCAGCGAGCAAAGAGAGTATATTGTCTATGACTACAATATTTCAGATACAACAAAGATTTTTGTATTTATTTATTACATCACATAACATCTATTATAGGGAATTTCCCTTAGACAGGTGAATTGTCAATGTGTCCTTATATTAAAATACATAGGCCTAACAATATATACAATACATTCGATAATCAATCAAAATGTAATAAACAGTACAATTAAAACAAAAGTCACCCGTCACAAAATAAGGCTAAAAACCAAAATAAAATGTATAATACTGTGATCCTTGCAATATTATTTTTATTATATATTATGTTGTTTTACACCTAAAGGGTTTTGATGTTAAAATATTCTGTAAATTATAAACTTAAACTTTTAAATTAATTAGTAAGTAGACCTTTGATTATCTTTTTGAAAGCATTAAAATTCAATTGTGTCTAAAAGTTGGTTAGGCCTATTTATAACAAAAATGTTCCAATGTAATATGTGTCACAAACTAGTGATTTTTAAAATATGTTATCACACTAATTGAGTGCTGGTGAACTGTCTTGTGAATTAATAATGGATTGTGTAATTTATATTATATTTTTCAAGTACGATTATCAGGGAGGAGTATAAAAATAAACAATATTATTGAAGTTAGATCCTATTTTTAAAGAATGTTATGTATACCAATAACTGTTTTTGTAAAAAGTTGAATTTTGAGGTTTAGATTAGATTAGATTAGATTGTAGGGGAGCTGCGGCCCAACTCTTGATGATTGGGTGTCGGAGCCTTTGCTCATCAGTCTGATGACTTGTGCTGCTCCAGTGCCCCAGACTTGCCTGCATAGACCTGAGCCTCTGACAACCGCAAGTATTAGTTTGACAATTGTAGGGAAAACTGAGGAATTTTAGAGGTTCTAAAGAGCTCTATTTTTCTCTCGTAAGCACTTCTCATTCAAGACGTTCAAGTATGATGTGAGAGGTAGTTTTACCAACCTGCCGCACAATCTGAAGACAGTATCTCCGGATTTCATTTGGTGGCTTACTAAATGTATTTCTTGCTGCTGATTTTTGTGGCTGTAGATTAAAACCAATACATCATATACCTATTGTATATGACATACATATTTCCCTCTTTGAAATAGTCGTTGTTATAATCTTAGACATTCCTCCACTCTAACTATACCCAAACACAACACCACATTTTTTTAAAAGCAGTCATTTTACAATATAGTCAAACTTTTCAACTCCCCTTACCATTATCCATAAAAAAAGAGACAGATGAAATTAGATTCAGGAAAGGGTTGAGATCGTTTCTTGTGGCAAAGGAGTACAGTTCGGGTCACAGTGCTTGACGCCTGGTTAGCGTATGCTCTGGAATGACTTTTGGCTTATATTTGGCTTATAAGCCGTTAGTGTTACAGTATATTTTTGTCAACAGAAAGCAAAATTAATTAATTAAATTTTAAAACATTGGTTTTGGTTATTTTCTTTATTGTTTGTTTTTATTTGCGGTAAATTTGAGTTGTTTCTCGCCTTTCCCAGGCGCCAAGCATTGTGGCTCAAACTGTACTACAGTGTCCAGGGAGTATTTTGCTGACAACAATAGGAATTTTATGTTTTAATGATCATGTAAGAATATTTATTTTTAAGTTGTTCCAGTAAAAGTGTTGTATTTTTTTATTAGGATCCATGCTGTAAAGTTAATACAGTTTTCTGACTTTTGTCCATGCTGTAAAGTTTACGACAGTAAATATTCTTGATTCCGAACTAATTGGGACTGAACTCTGTACGGTAGTGGGAATTCGGAATCGGCGGATGTCATGAATATCAACATATTGACTTAATAAGGCGTAACTTAAGTGCGAGATCATCTGCTACTGCCAGCTCTAAACAGTACTGATCGGCTCGTGAACAGGTTTAGTGAAAGTTGGAAGGGAAGGGCAGTGACCTTCAGCGACTAATAGCGCAGACGACCGACAACATTAAAAAAATAGACTCATCACCCCACCCCACCCTATCAATCTCTCACTCTCTCCCGTTCCAAACATGACTCACTGCACTGCGAATTGTCAGTAATTTCAGAACTCGAGTTCGGAATAGGCGGATTTTCGGAATAGCGGGACTCTACTGTATTTATATTCCCAAACCAATACTCTAGCCATACCAGGAAGTGCAGGAAGGGGTCCTCGAAGGCGCGGTCGCTGTCGCAGGTGGCCAGGGTGCCGAGGACTCGCATCAGCCCGATCCTGTCCCGCTGCTTGGCCGTCTGCAGTGTGTAGTACATGGCGATGATGCTGGCCACCGAGCTCTCCTGGACGTACGCCTGGCAGGCATCAGGTGGCGGCCCTGGTGGCGGGACAATGGTTAGTCTGGTACCATTCATAGCGGACAGTGATAAATCAGGAAATTCAAAACAGAATTAACTTAGCAAACAGGAGTTAAGGTTAGGTTAGGAAACAGTAGATTAGGTTGGTTTAGGTTAGATTAGGGTTAGGTGAGTTTACTTGAGGTTAGCTTAGGTATTAGTTATGCATCAAAAGAATGTTAACGTTCAAAATGTTTTGTGAAACAAAATTAAAAATGTACCAGACACCAATATTAGACAAATTCTTCTTTATGGAGCAGAGACTTCTCATCAAAAGGCAGGAAAAAACTAGTGACATTTGAAAATAAATCTAAGAAAAATATTGGACCTACCAGAGTAAGCACATCTCCATGTGCCTTCTCTGGTCTTCTTGATGCTCTGATAAAGCACAACCAGGAAATCAGAGGAATAATTAATCCTCCAGATATTGTCGCTGAAATCAAAGTGAAGGAAAGGTTAGGTTAAGGTGGGAAGGCCGCCAAGTGATTAGAAGGGAATAAGGAAAAATGATAAAAAGAGATATGGAGAGGAAATCCAATAAGGAGGAAACCTCGTTGATGACCTAACAATGGAAGGATCTAGTGGAGAGGCACTTGAGAAAACTAAGGGAATGGAGGAAGATGCCGCAGCCCAGGAGAGATGGAGGCAGCTGGTTGGTGAGGCCAAATACCACTGAGTATCTGTGGCCATCGTAGTAAGAGTAAGTAATGAGTCGTATGAAGTAGAGCTATATTTTATCCTCATAAAAAGTTATTACTGAATAATATTTTTATGTAAAAACATGTGATTTTAATATAATTTTATAAATCAGAAATTCTTTATTCAGAATCTTCCAAGATTAGAATAGATGTAAATTTGCTATTTACAGGAGTAAATACAATTCAGATCAAATAGAAATAAGTATTTTCAAGTTTATTGTTCTGATTTCACGTATTTATGTCTTTTAAAGATTTGTCAATAACAAGTAAACACAAATTTTGTTTGATATTATTGTCATTCATTTGTTTTTATTCATTGAGTTTACAAATCAGAAGGAATATTTCCCAATTAGTTCAGGAAGGACAATCCTGTCTCAAATTTTAAAAGGGAAAGAAAAATCCCATCCCGTCCCGACCCAACCTAAACATCCAATACTGTCCATCCCTATAAAGGGTGATTTTAAAAATGTATAAAGAAGGTTAAGAGGTCATCCCTAAACTGTCAAGATGTAAAATTTCCTGAAAAACCACAAGAAGTATTACTGCTCGTTGTTTACCCGAGTGCTCGATGATGGTGATGGCTGACTCGCGCTCGTCTGGCGGCAGCTTGGAGTTGAGCGCTCGCACCTGGTCGTCGACCATCAGCGACATGAGCGCGGGCAGGAACTTGGTCACCACCTGCGAGTCTAGCTTGGGCTCCTTGAACTCCTGCGACCACCGGCAAACAAACGTGTAACTGAGCGGTTCTGATACAAGTGTTAATGAATCCTAGCTTCCATTGTTTTAGTTACTAACCCACTGGCTTAGAATGACGTGCTGGCGCTGTTTCTAACTTGTAATTTTTAAAACCTATGAATTGGAATAGAAAATTGTGTTTTTAAATGGATTAATGGCGGATTTTAATTAAAATATTGTTTACTTCAGTATATAGATACAGTTTGGATTTTTTATCTTGATTAAAATTTAGTCTTATGAAACACAAAAGTTTTTCAGAGTTGTCATACAGACACATCTCCAAGCTATGGGAAAAATTAGTGTTTTGCTTCGCACCGGGTTCAATTAGGATTAGAGGTAGCATATTTATTGTTGATTTCATAGTGAAGAATAAAATCTTAAGACTGAAGTACATGACATTGATTGGCCTTGAATCATTGACTATACACCTGTAGTAGACGGTAAATGCAAAGCTAAGATTGGTTAACCAAGAAGCAGCACAATCTATTGAGTGCGGTCGGCAACAGGGGCTATCGAATGTGCTTCCTCCTAGTAGACATTACGCGAACTATTTGGAATCGCTTAGGCAGACGAACAGACAGAGTACGCTTGATTGACACTGGTGATTTCGGTTATGACGTCGACACCAATTTTGTTACAAGTTTTTAACAGTTTTTACAATATTATTTTTATTTCACACGATCATTGTTATTACAGCCTTGCAGCCTTTGTTAAATCGTATATTAAATCTTCCGAGTTGCGAGGAAAGCGAGACAGTTGTTCTATTAGCAAAATGAGATTTTAAAAACCCGCCACGGCCGAGTTGAGTGCGCCAAGCTGCATGAGCCAGAGTTACGTCCGCCGTTGCGTGCGATGGTGGCAATTTCTATCCAGTGCTGTCAAAACTACAGGGAGAATCCCGCCTCTTTTGTTATCAGACGAGCCCATAAGCTTTTCAGTCTAGTACAGATGTACAGTCAATGCTTGAATGTTAGCAACATAAATTAAACGTACCTGAGAATCGATCATAACCCAAGCACTGAGACCTAAAGCAAGCATTCTCAGAAGCAAGATGAGGATCGTGTTTTCCTGAAACAAAGAGAGGAGTATGTTTTCTCTAACTTTCTAAAATTACATCTTTACAATGTTTTAACAAAATAGAAAAATAATTAATTGATTAAAATAACAGGGAAACAGCAAACCAGTTTATATACCAGATTTAATTTTAGAATAAAAATATAGGAAGGATTAATATTTAACAATGGTTTGCTAGAGGATGGTTAAAACTTCATAACCATGATTTTTAGCGAATTTCCCCTATAGGGAAGAAGCTATTACCGTAGTCGGCATGGTAGGACCTAGGCCCAGGACCATGATCACTTTTCGTTTTGAGATCCCCAGACCCCAAAAAAACCATTCGTTTGAAACTGTGTATATATATAAAATGTGTCCGTGGGTGTGATAGCTCGTAAAAATGGTCCGATTTTGATAAAATTTGGTACAAACTTGTAAAGCATTATTTATGACTTTAAGTTTGAAAAAAAAAACATATCGACCTGTCCGAAGTGGTATTTTGGGGGGGTTTTGAACCCCAAAAATTTGTTTTTTGAAGTTTTTACATGTTATATTTTAAAAAGTCAAATTTTAGTTTTCACCATTGGATTCAGCTTAAAAAAACACACAATTTGGTGTTTTGATCATTTCTCTACGTCAATTGGTTACAGAGAAATTGAAAGTGCTAAACACAGTACGTTGTCCAATGCTATCCTTATGGAGAATAGGAGAAAAATTATAGCTCGCTCATTTATGAACGTATACTAACAAAACTTGGTATATGGCTTCATCTGGTTGTGGTCTATTTTTATTTGCACAAAAAACACAATTTTTACCAATAATTACCGTAGCAGCAAACCTGCGTCCTCAGCCCCTATGTTATTCTTATGGAGAAAGAGTAAAATGTTATGTATCCCTTAATTATGAACTTAAATTAATAAAACTTGGCATGTTGGTTCACCCAGTTGAGTTCTATTGATTTTTATATAAAAACCCATTTTTTGTGTTCCTTACTGCAGCAAACCTGCGTACTCATCCTCCATGTTATTCTTATGGAGAATAATCAAAATGGTAGATATCGCTTATTTATGAATTTATAGTGATGCAACTTGGTATGTGGCTTCACCTAGTTGAGTAATATTGATCATTACATGAATCCCCATATTTGTTGTTCCTTGTTGCAGCAAACCTGCGTACTCATCCCCAATGTTATTCTTATAGAGAATAATTCAAATTTCATATATCACTTATTTGTAAATATATTGTAATGAAACTTGGTATGCGGCTTTATATGGTATTAAGACATATATTTTGCACTGGAAGTTCGCTGAGTACGCAGGTTTGCTGCGACGGCCGTATTTACTGTGTAGTTATATAATATTTTATTTATGCATTTAAAATTTTTACAAATAGCAATATTCACATACTGACTGACACAAATTCAAACTTGGAGGTCAATTAATTCAATTATTTGGGGCATTTTAACTGGACATTCTTTTTTTCATTTGTAAAAACATTACTTCTAAACCTGGCTTCATTTGTGATACTATTCACTAGTTTACTGCATAACAATTAGTACACACATTTAGGTACCTTAAATTTAGAATAATTTGACAGTTTTCAACCCTTTTCAAGATTTGTTTCGTAATATATCTTTCCTAAATTAAACTTTAAGGACGAAACAATTCTTTCCAAACCACCACCTACCAGCCTTTCGAGCTAATAAAATGTTCATACAAAAAGATATTCACTAATAAAATCTGAAAAAATTAACATTTATTTACTTGTATTCAAGATTACATACAGACATAACCTGCAATACTGTAGTTTCAAGCCAGTTAAATGATTAGCTGACTGCCGACCCTGTCACATACCCTGGGCAGGCCCTCGTTGTTGATGAGGTGTTGCAGTATCTTCATGGCGGAGGTGGCGAGGAAGTTGATAGCGTAGGGGTCACACAGGGTCATGGATAGGTCACCCAACACCTGCTCTTGGCCGCGCTTTATACTGTCCAGGAACCCCTGCAGACGACGTGACTTTAGTAACTTTAGTGCTAATAAATGAGGGAACCGTTGATGCAAAACTTGTTCAGCAAAGGTGGATGTTACGCTGGAAAATGTAAGTCAAATCTTAATGACTCGTCAAAAAGTCATATTTATAATTATCATTAGTAGGTGTGTCAGAACTTGGGCTGCTTCACAAAGTATATCCTTAGCACTTGGCCTCAACGTGTTTACAATAAGCAACACATATGAGTTGTCCCTAAGCAGATTAATTAGCCTTTAACTTCATAACTGTGACTGGAAATTTACTTCACTATTGGCTTGGGCTTCCTTTTAATTAATTATAGACACTGTATTCAATATGGTTACAGAAACAAATTTTGTTTGCCCAATTACATGCTACATTCTATTATAGGTTCATACACTCACCCACTTGGCCATGAATTACAATGGAAATTTCCATCTCATATAACATGCAAAACTGAAACATCTCTTTAGGTAAGGCATTCTTTAAAGAAAACTTCACGTTATTTCACAACTGTTCTTTCGGCGATGTTTTCCTAATTCACAGTTGTGCATGACTGATTTTTAGTCTTGTTTTGATGTGCATCCGCCACAGAGGAATCTCATTTTTACTGTCCATAAGATTAACGTTAGAAAACCATTTAAAAGAACCGCATTGAAAACAGCTGCTGGATAGTTACTGCACAAAGGTAATGAACACTGAAAAATAAAATAATTCTTACTCAACTTAAGTTAAATCTATAGATTAACTGTTTGCTGTGGTTCAGCTGAAATGTTTTCCCTAAATCAATTTTAATAGTATAGGCCCTACATTGTTTGTTTTTTCTGTCCATTTTTAAGAACATACAAAGGCAGCTTTCCTTCATCCAATAGCTTTACATCTACACACGTTACAACTCTCTTACCTGCAGTTCTCTCGATCGTTTGATATCCACATTTTTCTCTCGAATACAAGCATCTAAGCACCACGTAAACTTGTGACAAGGGTCGACTGAAATAATATCCTGGAAAAATATTATATATTATCTACAAATTTAATATCCATTCAATTTGGAAGAGAAATGATTTTCATTTAATATCAACCAACAGAATATTTTGGCCTGATTGTAGATCAAAATTGATTATGATTTTGATCTTTACACATTAAGTATTAACATTGAGAAATTAAGTAGGCTTAATCAAGTAGTAATTAAGTATGGAATTTCAGCAACTTAATACAATTTTAAAACTATCTTAATATACCTCACCACTTTAATGTTTGTTTATAAATAAACTCGCTAAAGTTAAACAAGATTTTTGTAATACATTTTTTTAGTTTTTCTCTTGGGCAAAAACTTGTCAGAATTGATAGATTGATGAATTTTAAACAAATTTTAAAATTAGTGAACATAATTTTATGCAAAACAGCACAGTTTGAGGACATCTTAATATTATATAAAAGTCAAAGGCCTAATTCACCCGTAATCAATAATTCTCCAACTTCCCGGCATGCTAGAGAGGTGAAATTTGGTAGACCGATTCTTTAGGTCTAAAATAGGAAAGTTAATATGTTACCCACCAATTCAACTATAGGACTCTGCCCCTTGGGGCTTCACAGTTACCATGTATTCATTATGGACATTCACTTTGGCTGATGAAAATTCAAAACGCTGATCTTGATTTGTAGTAGTTCCACATGCTGACCACAGAATGCAGGGCACACTATTGTCATAGTAAACGAGGACGAAGCCGCAACAGATCTTCTAGTATTTGCATAGAATCATTTTTATTCAGAAATTTATTAAAAATAGTTGTTTAATCCATTCATTTCTAAAATTTACTTTCAACTTAGTACACCCTGAGTTTCTTTAAGTTAAATGCAATTATAAAAATAATTTTTAAAATGCTGCATGAAAAAATCGAAATTCAAAACTAATATTTTAACAACTAGGACAACTGCTGTAAAGACAACTTCCACCACTTGACAGACAGGGCCGAGCTCACCTGTACTTCCAAGTCGTGCAGAGCCATGAGCAGTTCCGCACGCAGAGTGCAGTAGTGCACGTTGCGTGTGCGCAGGAACAGCGTGCGCAGGAACTGCAGCACCATGTCGTACAGCTTCACACTGTTGCCAATCATGTGTGCCAACTTCTGCACCACATCGCCTTGCCGCCGCACCTGGGGATAGTTTAACAATATTACCCAGCAGGCCGAGCTTTGCTCGGGGAAGATCTGTCAGTTTGTAATTTGTCACAACATCCCCAGACTGACGAGTAAATTTGCTTACCTCTTTTATGCATGTTTAATGTCTCTCCAGTTGTTATTATAGCTGAAAATTCCTTCAGTTAATTTTGCATATGACATGACCACACTGTATGTAATCTTCATTCAATGGTTTTAGTCACAGCTCTCAGGAAACCACATGTTTTTACTTAAACTACATGAGTATTACTTGACGGTTCACCGATTGATTATAAACAGTTATGATTATTTTGTGAAACTCAATAAGCCCAATG
The DNA here is from genome assembly GCA_963675035.1 of Allygus modestus. Taxonomy (NCBI): domain Eukaryota; kingdom Metazoa; phylum Arthropoda; class Insecta; order Hemiptera; family Cicadellidae; genus Allygus; species Allygus modestus. Next base: position 103,546,024 of record OY776114.1, read on the forward strand.
TTAATTCTTTTAACCTTTCAAATTAGTTTTTTTTTACATAATTACAGTTTTACTGGATATGAGACCTGTCTAAAATATATTTTTTACCCAGAAATTAGTTAATAATTACGAATTTTTAAGAAAATCGTTGGAGCCGTTTTTGAGATCAGAAACAAAAAAAAATGCTAGAATGGTTCTTAAAAAGGGCCATAACTCGCCAGGCAGGGGAAAATAGAACTCAGGCATACCTTACCTAGTATTAAGATTTCCCCATAAAATATTGTTTTGTAAATGCCGATAAATTGTTGTTCTTATAATTATCAGCAACTACGCATATAATTATTCTTATAAATACGCAACTACGATTGTGTCAGAAATTTAGGAAGCGATATAATTTTACATAAATCGTTTGCTTAATCTCGTAGCAAATAGTAGGCCTACAGTTATTATTTATTTCACGATATTGCAGTGTCGGTACAATTTGTTTCACATACCTTCGGAGACGGTGTGAAGAACAGATTGGTCAGGTTGTTGTGGTCAAACAGAACATTCTCCTTCTCCTTGATGTATTGCGACAACAGAGGCGAGACCTCGTCCCCGAACAGAGATTGGTTGTCTTTCCAGATTTGACGCTTGACTTCCGTGTCAGTGTCGTTGTATAAGTCCCGGTCTCTGACCTGCCAACAAATTTAAAATAGAGCCAAACTAGCTTCAGGGTAGCAGAAAATCAATGATTTTAGAGAATTAATAACATAACATATTCATGTAGGCAAGATATTTTTGTAGGTAAAACTATTTAGAATTCATAGTATCTGAAGTAAGTTAGACATAGAGCCACTGTTTAGACGATTTGAAATTTTAACTTTACCAGGCCTTAACATTTTAGCGTTAGCCTATTAGATTTTATAAAAAAGAATGAATCTACATTTTTAGAGAAAAACTGCAGAAAAATATAACGCAAGAGATTAGAAATAAATCTCAATTGCCTTTACATCACCCGACCAATTAAAACGTGGCCCTTATTACAGTGTAATCAAAATGTTAAATCTCGTGACAAATGAAATTACTTCTGTAGAGGATGTTTATGGATTTAGGATTAAACTAATACAAATTTTAATATATATATGTGCCTTAGAATGAATGGTGAGGAGTTTAGGATTAACTCTTTGGTACTTTACCAAGCTAGTTTTTTGTAGGCTAATCAGATTTTAAATAAATTAGAAACAAATTGTTATGTCTTATAATGAATGTTGGCGTTTTATATATTAACTAGTCCTAAGAATTGGATGTAAACATGATGTAACAAACAAATAAATACATTTACAATACATTTTTAAAACAGCATTTTTTTATTTTAATGACAACTGGTTCAACTATTGAAAGTATGTTCTTATTATAATAGCTGTAGACTAAATTGACATAGCACCTTATGAGCATAGGCTAATATCATGACTAAGGCTTTCACCTCATGCACGAGTCACCTTCGTTAATGCAACCGATTTAATGAAACTTATTGCAAAATGGGAATGGTCTTGTAAACGTCACCACACTGGATGTGGCTAATGAAATCCTCAATGAGAGATTATGAAATTCAAACACCACATTGGAGATTGTGTCGAAACACAAGATCAGGTGCGAGTTTACACAGCTTTGTTGTTACGTACAAAACCATTAATATCTTCACACATATCCAGGGAGTCTCGCAAAGCTACTTACCAACACACGGAGATATTTGTCGTCAATGTGAGTGGTGTTGCGTAGAATGGCCATGACAACTGGCCTCAGTGGCTTCACTCGCACCAGCGGGAAACTTTTTGACAGCAATTCCTTAAGTTTCTTGTCTCGTTCCCTTCCTTCTTTCTGCCCAATATCATTGATGTGTTGAATGAGTCTTTCTCTAATTTCCTAAAAATAATAACATAATAAGTGATTACCTACAGGACATTTTTACTTTTGTTAAGCACACTGTAGAAATTATAATACACCGAAAAAACCAACTTCTTGAAGAAAATCAATAACCCACAATTTCTGTAACATTGGTTATAAATAACTGCTGGTTTAATACTGTAAAAAATAGGGAAATAAAAATTAAAGCCAAAAAGGTAGCCAAAATTAAACTCTTATGATGCAGTTTAATTTAAAATGTATGAGATAGAAATCTTGAATATGTTAGATTAACTATAATTTGACTTGCCAACCCGTAAAACCAACCCATTAAAGAGTTGGCAATAACAGAGATGTATTCCAAATTGATTGCTTTCATGTTATTTTTACCACCCGACACAATTCTCGCACACAAAGCCAAACACGTCGATGTACAATGGAAGTCTTTACATAAAGTTTGATTTCAACATAACATTGTCCATTATCAAGACAATTGGGAAACGTGTGGCAATAAACTATGTTAAATTTGAAACAATCATTATTTCATTTAATTTATTTTGTCCCAATAAAATTTACATAAGTAAATACATGAACTGTCAGTTAATTTTTACATATTATAATAAAATATTTAAAACTAGAATACAGGTCATTGTTTGCACTAATATTCTGTTTTTTAATCACCAATCATTTTCATTCAGTCATTATTAAGGCCGTATTCTTGATCTAACTTAATAAGTTTTGTGAACTGGACCTATAAGTTCTCTTATAATTAGGCCTATAGGCTGTTATCAATTCACAGTAAAATTGAGGTACCGTGAATAAATATTATTTCTCTCTCAGAAGAAATCTCAAAAACAAACACTGTTTAAAAAATGGTGCATCATTATAACTTTGACCTATATTAAGTTTATTTAGATTTTAGTTCTTTCTTTTCATTTTCTTTTTACATAATTATTTGCTTGTTACCTCCATAACTGACGTATGAAAATCAAGTCTTCTTACTCCATGAAGATCAAGAAGCGGGAGCATTTGGCGCAACGAGGGAAGAAGAATTCCATTTTCCAACTATAAATGAAATACCATAAATGAGATAATATAACTGTAAATCCTTTATTTGACTGCTTAAACTAGTAACCTTAAAATAACTCTGCAAAGGCATTTTATATTTTAGGTTCGTTGAAACTGAAGAAATTATAGATTTATTTTCATTAAAGCTGCTGGTAGCAAATAAGTACCGGTAATGGAACATAACATACAGGCTACACTGAGAACTCTTTATTTTTTTATCCAAGATCAAAAGTCGGGATATTTAGAGTTTGGATTTCCTAAGGAAAAACAATATACAGTAGAAGCGCGCTAATCAACGTTAGTCAAATCATATGTCCTTTTGAAGAGGAATAAATGTAGAGGAATTTAGTTTTGCCGTTGGCAGCACTGCTAGTACGTATTTTTTCCTGCAACATCAAATTACTTTGTCATATTTTATCCAGTTCGTCTGACGTCTGAAGGCCATCTTGTCTTTATTTAGGTACCTAAGCGTTTGCCATTTTTATTCGTGAGTTGTTACTATTTATGTTATTATTCCAGAGTATTAGTGTTAGTGAAGTGTTTGTGTGTATATAACAGTACTATCTATGCATTATATTATGCATAAATATTACTGAAGTGTGGCAAATAGTATTTATAAAGTGTTGTGTTTACTCCTACATAGGCCTAGTGAAATTTGCCAAAACCGCGACTATTTGTTTAGTGCTACATAACACATACAAAAACAATAATTTACTCTAGGTGTTACACATTTTTATGTAGGTAATTGAATGTACTACAACATGTTCACATTGGTTTTGGGTAAACAAATTCGGTAAAAAAGTTATATACTAAATACTGTGAAATTTATTTTTTCACAAATACGCAAAAATGTCAAAACATTCTTTTGTATACAAATGATTATAAGTGATAATAATTTTTACTATAAACTTTATGACTTTTAGCGAATTTCCCCTATAGGGAAGAAGCTATTACCGTAGGTCTCATGGTAAGACTTAAGCCCGAGACCATGATAACTTTTCATTTTGAGGTCCCCAGATGCCAAAAACACCATTCGTTCAAATTTTTATATATGTGTATATATATATATATATATATATATATATATTTATATATATATATATTTATATATATATATATGTGTCCGTAAGCACGATAACTCTCGTAAAAAAGGTCCGATCTTAATGAAATTTGGTACAAATGTGTAAAGTACCATTTATTTAAACGAGTTCGAAAACCAGATGAATCGCACCACCCGAAGGGGGGTTTTTGGGGGGTTTTGTACCCCAAAAATGTGTTTTTTGGGGTTTTCACATGTAATTTTAATTTAAATCAAATTTTAATTTATACCATTGGATTCAGCTTAAAAAAACAAACAAATTGGTATTTTCATCATTGCTCTACATCAATTGGTTACCGAGATATTGAAAGTGCTAAACACAGTACGTTGTCTAATGTTATTCTTATGGAGAAAATGAAAAATTGTATATCTCGCTTATTTATGAACATAAACTGGCGAAATTTGGTATATGGCTTGATCTGGTTGTGGTTTATTGTTGTTTGCACAAAAAACAATTTTTCGCCTATGGTTCCTGTAGCAGCAAACCTAGGTACTTGGTCCCCATGTTATTCTTATGGAAAATAATTAAAATGTTATCTATCGCTTATTTATGAATGTATATGGATGAAACTTGGTATGTGACTTCACTAAGATGAGTTCTATTGATATTTGCATAAAAACCCATTATTTTGTGTGCCTTGTTGCAGCAAACCTGCATACTCATCCCCAATGTTATTCTTATGGAGAATAATTAATATTTTAAATATTGCTTGTTTGTGAATACATTTCTTATGAATCCTGTTAAGTGTTTTAATGTGTTATGTTATGTTATGTGTTATTCATTGGAAATTCGCTGAGTATGCAGGTTTGCTGCTACGGGGGTATTTTAGATTCCTTACTTCATTAGCATTACAAATATGTATTTATCATTATTAGATATACATATATTATGTAATTTTTTTACAACACAAACTAACACTGTACAGTTTTCACTTTTATTGGTTCTCCGTTTGTTATTATATTACACCCCTAAAACGTACAACAAACATTCTTTCCCCCACTTGTTATATATTTCTATGTAGGGAATTAGATTGTATACAAAATGTATAATGAATTTTCCATACAAAATCTGTAGAAAAAAATACCGAGGCTGCTTTTGAAATTTCAAAAAAAATTTCAAATTCTTTTTATTCTTTTCACTTTATCGAAAAAATAACATTTCTAGATCACTATTATTTTACTATTTCTAGAATCTCCTGTTATTTCCGATCAAAATGAATATAAGGTTGGCTAAGTTAAGTTTACTTCTACAGTTGAATTTATACAAATTTTCAAAAAAAGGTCTGCAAAATAGCTAAATTTATCCTTCCATTTCCCATTTACACCATTGGCCACTGCTACGGTTAAAAGGGAAAATTCCCGATTTAGGGAACAAATCTTAGGGAAACGATTTACCTGATACATCAAATTTGTGTGTATTTATAATAACCTAACCTAACCTAACTCCACAGAGCGCTGTATAGCGCGTTAATTCCCGATTTTGGGAAATTTTCCAATTTCCGGAAAAGGGTAAATTTTCAGTTTTAGGGAAATTTTCCTTTTATTATATTTAACCTAGTCTGAAGAAAATTTCACACCCAACTACCCCGGAATCCCACCGCTCCCCCTAGATTGTGTGGGCAAAACACGTTTTTGACGATAGTTTGCTTATTAACCCTAGGAGTGGCCAATGGCCGAGATTCGGCCCTATTTTGTGCAGCCTACTGTGGCAGGGGCCGAGAATCGGCCATTCGGGACCGAAAATTTTGTAACGTAAAAAAACCACTAATAATCAACTCAAAAGTGAACAATATATACATCATTCGAAAGATAATATTCTGAACTTTCATTTTATTACATAAAAAAACCCTGTAGCAGCTAAACAACAATGTCACGACGATTAGAAATCAAATGAATTTTTGGCGCGATGCGATTCTAGCAGCCGATGCTAAGAAAATGTCAAAACACTACTTTTTTTAAATTACCCAGCTTGGGTAATTTTTGTCGTGGGAAGTTGCGGTTGGTACCAATGCACTGCTAAAGAGATGTGCTTTATTTTGGTATTGATGTTTTGAACGAAATATTGATTAGACAGATCATATGATTTTTTTGAAAACAGGTGTTTTCTGTTTTGTTGTACAATGGCAGATGGCCGAAAAAGGGCCATCAGGAAAATCTGATTTATATCTAGTGTAAGTTATAGTTACTAGTCAAATAATATGTTATTTTGAAGAGGAAGAAATGTAGAGTAATTTAGTTTTGCCGTTGGCAGCACTGTTTTATTCTGAAAATCATCACCAAGGAATAGTTTCATTACGTCACATTTTTGCCTAATCGGCAACTGCGCAGCTGTTTGCTGTTTACGAAGTCTCAGTCAGTTTGTTTGGCTCGCTCCAAACTGTACTGTATTTGGTATCATTGTAAACAGCAGATTTCAGGCTTTCTTCTTATATCTGTCTCGATGTGTTGTGTTTTTGTTGACAATATGACATGACATTTGAAATATGCAATGTCGAAGTCCCAGTCCAAAATGGCGCGCTATGTTTGACCGCTTTCAGTTGTGTAAGATTGTTTTAGTTATTTATTTAGCCGAATTTACGCAAAAATGGATTGTAGTGACATTCGGGGTGCTCTTGAATAAAGTATTAGTGACGTTATTACGATTTAGAGGGTAATATAGGCAGTGATATTGAGATAATTGACTTCTCTGATGTTGCGTCGTAGGCCTAGGCTAATTGGATTATTTATCTGGTAGTGGTGAGTTATATATTTATATGTATACTCCTATGTATTCTATGTATAACATGTTATATATTTCTATGTAGGGAATTGAATGTATCTGTGTGAAACTGGCAATAGAATATCCCTAACATTTAAATCCCTCCAATACAGGGTATTTAAACCATGATGTCACTTTTCCCCTATTGTAAAGGGTATTTAAACTATGATGTCACAGCCCAGCTGTTACAGAAACAACAACATGGCTGCCGCTTCAATATGACACATAACCTCAAAACTACTGTTCCCGCCATTTAGCAGACAACTAACTCCCGCCATTACACATGTCTAACCTACGACAAGAGATAATACAGTAGAACCTCGATAGTTCGACACTCGATAGTTCGACAGTCTGTATACTTCGACACGAGCCGTGACGATATGAGATGACAGTAGCGGCGACCGATAGTGTCCTTGACGGGTTCGCGGTCAGTGATGGGAGCCCGCTTATTGTTTTCGCGTTCGCGAACGTGCGCTACCGCCTTTTCTATAAATAACTTCCTTCCTACCCCCTACCCCGTCCTATCCGCCCCTTCCCCGCCCTTTCCAGAAAGTAGGTCAAATCAGTTCGCTCGAGAGGTCGGGACGCTGCGGTAGTTAAACACGTGTTTGATACTTTTGTGATACACGCTATTGTTTTTCTGATCATAATACTCCCTGTGTTAAAATGTTCCATATACTCCCTACAGTTCGACATTTCGATCGTTACCCCTTTAGTCCACAAGGTGTCGAACTATTGAGGTTCTACTGTATATACAATAATAATGACAACTATTATCATTAATTGATATATATATACACACACACACACACACACACACACACACACACACACACACACACACACACACACAAACACACACACACACACACACACACACACACACACACTCACATTTGAAAACATTATTTTAGTAGGCTTTGCTTACCAAGATTCTGCAAAAAGAGGACCACACACAGAATATCATAGGCTAGGGATTAGCATGATGGTGTTTATATCTAAAAAATAAATCATGTGTCCGTAATTCTTTTTTAAAGTTTATCATTTAATGATGGATACTGATTAAAAAAATATATAAAACATGTCTGGGCTTGCTCCAAATTCAGGACGTGTAGAAACAACAAATAATTTTTTTTAAGTTTTTGTCGAGCAATAAAAGCTTAAATAGGTATAAAGGTATTCAGTATTAATTTGGGTAAACTCCCCATACCACCATTTGACCAATACTCTCCTAGTTTATATTTTAATAAACATTAACTTTTACCAATTTTAGGCGTATCTCGAAAAGTTGAATAATTGTGCTAGATCTTGCATTATTGACATATTTCAATCCAGAATACATGAAAACACCATTCTTATAATCAGTAGTAGTGCAGGTAACATACTCATCATACTATATAAAAGATGCTACCTTAACGGAAATTATAAAAACAAAAATAAATGTAACCACATGCTACCCGAAATCCAGGACCTTAATAAACAAAATATAACATTTTTAAAGAATTTGTCGAGCAATAAGAGCTGAAATAGGTATAAATGAATTAAGTAATGATGTGGGCAACCTACCCATATCATTATTTGCCCAATACTCTCTCAGTTTTTCTTAAAATAAACTTTGAAGTTTTACCAACTTGAAGTCCACCACCAAAAAATGCATTATTGAGTTAAATCTCTCAATTTTTTACATAGATCAATCCAGAACACATGAAAACGGCATACTTATGATAAGTAGTAGTGTGGGTAATATAATCATATTAGATATATAATAATTATCATAACAATTATTTTAAAAAAATATATAAAACATGTCTGGGCTTGCTCCAAATTCAGGACATGTAGAAACAAAAAATAATTTTTTTAAAGTTTTTGTCGAGCAATAAGAGCTTAAATAGGTATAAAGGTATTCAGTATTAATGTGGGTAACCTCCCCATACCACCATTTGACCAATACTCTCCTAGTTTTTATTTTTAAAAACTTTAACTTTTACCTATTTTAGGCCTATCTCGAAAATTTGAATAATTGTGCTAGATCTTGCATTATTGACATATTTCAATCCAGAATACATGAAAACGCCATTCTTATAATCAGTAGTAGTGCAGGTAACATACTCATACTATATAAAAGATGTTACCTTAACGGAAATTATAAAAACAAAAATAAATGTAAACCACATGCTACCCGAAATCCAGGACCTTAATAAACAAAATATAACTTTTTTAAAGATTTTGTCGAGCAATAAGAGCTGAAATAGGTATAAATGAATTAAGTAGTGATGTGGGCAACCTACCCATATCATTATTTGCCCAATACTCTCTCAGTTTTTCTTAAAATAAACTTTGAAGTTTTACCAACTTGAAGTCCACCACCAAAAAATGCATTATTGAGTTAAATCTCTCAATTTTTTACATAGATCAATCCAGAACACATGAAAACGGCATACTTATGATAAGTAGTAGTGTGGGTAATATAATCATATTATATATATAATAATTATCATAACAATGATTTTAAAAAAATATATAAAACATGTCTGGGCTTGCTCCAAATTCAGGACATGTAGAAACAAAAAATAAGTTTTTTTAAGTTTTTGTCAAGCAATAAGAGCTTAAATAGGTATAAAGGTATTCAGTATTAATGTGGGTAACCTCCCCATACCACCATTTGACCAATACTCACCTAGTTTTTATTTTTAAAAACTTTAACTTTTACCTATTTTAGGCCTATCTCGAAAATTTGAATAATTGTGCTAGATCTTGCATTATTGACATATTTCAATCCAGAATACATGAAATCGCCATTCTTATAATCAGTAGTAGTGCAGGTAACATACTCATACTATATAAAAGATGTTACCTTAACGGAAATTATAAAAACAAAAATAAATGTAAACCACATGCTACCCGAAATCCAGGACCTTAATAAACAAAATATAACTTTTTTAAAGATTTTGTCAAACAATAAGAGCTGAAATAGATATAAATGAATTAAGTAGTGATGTGGGCAACCTACCCATATCATTATTTGCCCAATACTCTCTCAGTTCTTCTTAAAATAAACTTTAAAGTTTTACCAACTTGAAGTCCACCACCAAAAAATGCATTATTGAGTTAAATCTCTCAATTTTTTACATAGATCAATCCAGAACACATGAAAACGGCATACTTATGATAAGTAGTAGTGTGGGTAATATAATCATATTATATATATAATAATTATCATAACAATGATTTTAAAAAAATATATAAAACATGTCTGGGCTTGCTCCAAATTCAGGACATGTAAAAACAAAAAATAATTTTTTTTAAGTTTTTGTCAAGCAATAAGAGCTTAAATAGGTATAAAGGTATTCAGTATTAATGTGGGTAACCTCCCCATACCACCATTTGAACAATACTCTCCTAGTTTTTATTTTTTTAAACTTTAACTTTTACCTATCTTAGGCCTATCTCGAAAATTTGAATAATTGTGCTAGATCTTGCATTATTGACATATTTCAATCCAGAATACATGAAAACACCATTCTTATAATCAGTAGTAGTGCAGGTAACATACTCATACTATATAAAAGATGTTACCTTAACGGAAATTATAAAAACAAAAATAAATGTAAACCACATGCTACCCGAAATCCAGGACCTTAATAAACAAAATATAACTTTTTTAAAGATTTTGTCGAGCAATAAGAGCTGAAATAGGTATAAATGAATTAAGTAGTGATGTGGGCAACCTACCCATATCATTATTTGCCCAATACTCTCTCAGTTTTTCTTAAAATAAACTTTGAAGTTTTACCAACTTGAAGTCCACCACCAAAAAATGCATTATTGAGTTAAATCTCTCAATTTTTTACATAGATCAATCCAGAACACATGAAAACGGCATACTTATGATAAGTAGTAGTGTGGGTAATATAATCATATTATATATATAATAATTATCATAACAATGATTTTAAAAAAATATATAAAACATGTCTGGGCTTGCTCCAAATTCAGGACATGTAGAAACAAAAAATAAGTTTTTTTAAGTTTTTGTCAAGCAATAAGAGCTTAAATAGGTATAAAGGTATTCAGTATTAATGTGGGTAACCTCCCCATACCACCATTTGACCAATACTCACCTAGTTTTTATTTTTAAAAACTTTAACTTTTACCTATTTTAGGCCTATCTCGAAAATTTGAATAATTGTGCTAGATCTTGCATTATTGACATATTTCAATCCAGAATACATGAAATCGCCATTCTTATAATCAGTAGTAGTGCAGGTAACATACTCATACTATATAAAAGATGTTACCTTAACGGAAATTATAAAAACAAAAATAAATGTAAACCACATGCTACCCGAAATCCAGGACCTTAATAAACAAAATATAACTTTTTTAAAGATTTTGTCAAACAATAAGAGCTGAAATAGGTATAAATGAATTAAGTAGTGATGTGGGCAACCTACCCATATCATTATTTGCCCAATACTCTCTCAGTTCTTCTTAAAATAAACTTTAAAGTTTTACCAACTTGAAGTCCACCACCAAAAAATGCATTATTGAGTTAAATCTCTCAATTTTTTACATAGATCAATCCAGAACACATGAAAACGGCATACTTATGATAAGTAGTAGTGTGGGTAATATAATCATATTATATATATAATAATTATCATAACAATGATTTTAAAAAAATATATAAAACATGTCTGGGCTTGCTCCAAATTCAGGACATGTAAAAACAAAAAATAATTTTTTTTAAGTTTTTGTCAAGCAATAAGAGCTTAAATAGGTATAAAGGTATTCAGTATTAATGTGGGTAACCTCCCCATACCACCATTTGAACAATACTCTCCTAGTTTTTATTTTTTTAAACTTTAACTTTTACCTATCTTAGGCCTATCTCGAAAATTTGAATAATTGTGCTAGATCTTGCATTATTGACATATTTCAATCCAGAATACATGAAAACACCATTCTTATAATCAGTAGTAGTGCAGGTAACATACTCATACTATATAAAAGATGTTACCTTAACGGAAATTATAAAAACAAAAATAAATGTAAACCACATGCTACCCGAAATCCAGGACCTTAATAAACAAAATATAACTTTTTTAAAGATTTTGTCGAGCAATAAGAGCTGAAATAGGTATAAATGAATTAAGTAGTGATGTGGGCAACCTACCCATATCATTATTTGCCCAATACTCTCTCAGTTTTTCTTAAAATAAACTTTGAAGTTTTACCAACTTGAAGTCCACCACCAAAAAATGCATTATTGAGTTAAATCTCTCAATTTTTTACATAGATCAATCCAGAACACATGAAAACGGCATACTTATGATAAGTAGTAGTGTGGGTAATATAATCATATTATATATATAATAATTATCATAACAATGATTTTAAAAAAATATATAAAACATGTCTGGGCTTGCTCCAAATTCAGGACATGTAGAAACAAAAAATATTTTTTTTAAAGTTTTTGTCAAGCAATAAGAGCTTAAATAGGTATAAAGGTATTCAGTATTAATGTGGGTAACCTCCCCATACCACCATTTGACCAATACTCTCCTAGTTTTTATTTTTTTAAACTTTAACTTTTACCTATCTTAGGCCTATCTCGAAAATTTGAATAATTGTGCTAGATCTTGCATTATTGACATATTTCAATCCAGAATACATGAAAACACCATTATTATAATCAGTAGTAGTGCAGGTAACATACTCATACTATATAAAAGATGTTACCTTAACGGAAATTATAAAACAAAAATAAATGTAAACCACATGCTACCCGAAATCCAGGACCTTAATAAACAAAATATAACTTTTTTAAAGATTTTGTCGAGCAATAAGAGCTGAAATAGGTATAAATGAATTAAGTAGTGATGTGGGCAACCTACCCATATCATTATTTGCCCAATACTCTCTCAGTTTTTTTTTTAAATAAACTTTGAAGTTTTACCAACTTGAAGTCCACCACCAAAAAATGCATTATTGAGTTAAATCTCTCAATTTTTTACGTAATTCGATCCAGAACACATGAAAACGGCATACTTATGATAAGTAGTAGTGTGGGTAATATAATCAAAATATATATATATATAATAATTATCATAACAATTATTTTAAAAAAATATATAAAACATGTCTGGGCTTGCTCCAAATTATTTTTTGTTTCTACATGTCCTGAATTTGGAGCAAGCCCAGACATGTTTTATATATTTTTTTTAAATAATTGTTATGATAATTATTATATATATAATATGATTATATTACCCACACTACTACTTATCATAAGTATGCCGTTTTCATGTGTTCTGGATCGAACTATGTACAAAATTGAGAGATTTAACTCAATAATGCATTTTTTGGTGGTGGACTTTAAGTTGGTAAAACTTCAAAGTTTATTTTAAGAAAAACTGAGAGAGTATTGGGCAAATAATGATATGGGTAGGTTGCCCACATCACTACTTATTCATTTATACCTATTTCAGCTCTTATTGCTCGACAAAATCTTTAAAAAAGTTATATTTTGTTTATTAAGGTCCTGGATTTTGGGTAGCATGTGGTTTACATTTATTTTTGTTTTTTTAATTTCCGTTAAGGTAACATCTTTTATATAGTATGAGTATGTTACCTGCACTACTACTGATTATAAGAATGGTGTTTTCATGTATTCTGGACTGAAATATGTCAATAATGCAAGATCTAGCACAATTATTCAAATTTTCGAGATAGGCCTAAAATAGGTAAAAGTTAAAGTTTTTTAAAATAAAAACTAGGAGAGTATTGGTCAAATGGTGGTATGGGGAAGTTACCCACATTAATACTGAATACCTTTATACCTATTTAAGCTCTTATTGCTCGACAAAAACTTAAAAAAATGCCGTTTTGGCGCGGGACGGGGTGGGCTATCAAGTTATTGCTAGCCCTCTCATTCGTGTACAAATTGATTTTAAGCAACTATATATACTTTTTTGTAAGCTTTATAAGTGTGTGTAACAGAAAAATACATGGTCGGTAAACGACCAGACGTTTTAAGGTGTCAATCGACGGTACAAAATACAGTTTTGGCGCGGAACGGGGTAGGATATCAAGTTATTGCTAGCCCTCTCATTCGTTTACAAATTAATTTTAAGCAACTATATATACGTTTTTGTAAGCTTTATAAGTGTGTGTAACAGAAAAATACATGGTCGGTAAACGACCAGACGTTTTAAGGTGTCAATCGACGGTAAAAAATGCCGTTTTGGCGCGGGACGGGGTAGGCTATCAAGTTATTGCTAGCCCTCTCATTCGTGTACAAATTAATTTGATATTTTCACAAAATATAAATGTTTTGTTGGTTGTCCCCGTAGCAGCTAACCTGCATACTCAGCCCTAATGTTATTTTTATGGAGAATAAGTGAAGTTTCATATTTCCCTTAATTATGAACATAAATTAATAAAACTTGGTAAGGATCTTATGGATAAGGTGCAGCATGGCTTTAGATCGGGTAAATCTGTAATTAGTGCAAGCACTGAATTTATTGAATCAATTATAGAATCGTTAGACAATAGTGAAAAAGTAATAGGGGTTTTCATGGATTTATCTAAAGCGTTTGGTAGTGTCTGTCATTCTGAATTGCTTACAACCCTTTTTAATTTAGGCATCAAAAAGATACCACTCTCATGGTTTTCTTCCTATCTGACAAACAGGAAACAGTTTGTTGAAATCAATCATTTAAATAACCATAATCAAATAACACCTTGCCGCTCGACATTGGCGGTACATTTGAATACAGACAAATCTTGTAATTGTGAATTCTTAGTTTATCCTTAGGAATTATGATGGAGGGATACGTATTTGTTTATTTATAAATTTTAAGGTTAACAAATTCATTTATTAAACTACAGTTATGTATTTACATAGGATGTTATATTTAGATGTTTAATTTTGTTATCTTTTCGTACATTATAAAATTCTGAACTGGTGTTAATCCATATCTGTGGTTGTGACACTATTAGCGGCAAATAATGATCGACTGCAACCAAGGAAGTAAGGACTTCATATATTTGGAAGTAAGGACTTTACTATTTGTTCACTTGTAAATTTCTCTAGATATTTAAATGTGTGCAAAACTCTCGTCTTTGTCTGCACTACTCCCCCCAAGGTCGACCCGTCTCACCCCATCGCAAGGGGGAGGGGAGCAGCCAGGTCCATCAACAAACAATAGACCTTATCAACTTCCGGTGTTGTGGGGTCTGAGAAATGCGCTGTTGTACACTTGTGACAGAAAGTGCGAAATTGTGGTAACCCACTGGACACTATACGGGGAAAACTGATAATTATTTGTACAATAACACCTTTCCATGAGGCAGTCTTATAAATTAATATGACACATTTTAGCTTATTTCATACAGTAATGTACCTAACTTTAATTAGCCTAAGATTATTTATAATTACATTTTATGGTTTTCGGGACACTACGCCGTTATTTGTAAACCGATTTGGACAATCGATGTGTCATTTTAAAGTTTTTTTGAACATCTTAAAGAAATAGTTGAATCGTTTTTTATGTCACAGCTGCAAACAAGCAACCGAACAACAAAGCAAACTACTCATATTAGAGTATAGGATACAATAACCGATCGATTGTGCGGTATCAAAAACGTTACGCATGTAACCATAAACCTATAACGAAATGATTTAAAATGTTTCTATCAATCAGCATGCTAGTGCCGCTTGGAACATATCAAAAGGCACCACCCTGTTTCCGATGTTTTACAAAAGACACAGTTTATGGCCCCAACCCCTTGTGAGAAATCTCACGCCTGCTGTCGGGCCGTTCGTTTAGATGACTGGGAGTAATATTTCACTACCTCCCCAAACTGATTTCCATATTTTTATAGCTCATTTGCCTCTTTCCTGCATTTTTAAGTCACTCCAGTTGTTATTTATAACTCAATGTCCCTTTGATTTATTTTACTACCCGTATATATGTAATCTTCACTCAAATCTTTTAATCTCTGATCTCAGGAAACCACATGTTAATAATCATAAGCAAATAAAATGAAACTAAATTACAAAAGTTATTTATTAACAAACCTTTAAACTATATATTATAAAATTAATTTTGTTTCACCGTAGGCCCCCATGTAGCATTGTCTCCTCTTCCTTGTAGATTTGACAACATTACGCTACAAAAGCTTCTAATAGCTATCATGTGGGCGCTACAGTCAATCCTAAAGCTACTTTTAACCCTTCCCAAGCATTGGACGTATATATAGGTCAACGCTACTATTTGAAACTTGCAAGCGTATGTTTATTTTATGGTTAAATTTTCATTCGGTGAGTCGGCAACGCTGTTCTCACAACAATGTCACCGCTTGGGAAGGGTTAATAGACTAACTTATCTTTTAATTTCAATGCTATTTTTTTTATAGGATATGTCTATTTATTATTAAATTTCTATTAATATATAACTGTTATTGAATCATTTATTACAGGGCTCTCCAACCTATCGCCCGCGGGCCACATTCGGCCTGCCAACAGTTAGTAAGCGGCCCGCGGTTAGCCCAATAGTGCAAATACATAACACCCAATATATAATACTGAATAAAATACAAATTTATTATATAATTGTATTCAATTAAAACAAATAAATCATTTTATTCATCATTCACAGTTTTACTGTCATCCACTGGTAAAGGTCTCTTTTCAGTCATTTAACATTTAATATTTAATACCTACATTTTACAAAATTTCTGGAGAGGACCCCCGGACCCCCCCCCCATGTTGTTTGCCCGCTTTACCTCCAACGATTTTTCATCTGGCCCTTAAGATCAATAGGTTGGAGACCCCTGGTTTATTACAGAAACCCCATAACCATCAAATTGTAATTTTTGGGGGAATCAAGAAAATCTTAATTTACACAAAATTAACATATATTTTAATTTAGTAATTTTTTATTGTTATCTACCAAGGTATTCAAAGTACTGGATATTGTTTTTAAATTCATTTAACGTGAAAATTGGAAAAAATGTTGGTTATGGGGTTTATGTAATAAATGATTCAATCGTTCTTTGATAATTTTTTTCTATGTTAAGTTTGTTTCTACGTTGTTTTGTAAACAGTTTTAGTCATGTTTAAAGGGTATGTTTTTTTTTTAAATTTGTTTCATTTATTTATTTTTAATATTTTAATATGTATTCTTTGTTTTTTCCTTGCTAATTTATTAAATTACATCATTCCATTTACTTGTTCAATTCATTATAGTACACCTGTTTCAGTCTTAAATGGTCCCATAAGTATTAATTATAGGTAATTTTCAGTTACCTACACTAATAATGAATACATTATAGCCAAAATATTTGTTAATTCAGGTCTTATATGAACAAGGTGAGAGCTACAAGTAACTTCATAGCCTAGCGCTTGCCGCAACAAGACATTGTTTTAAGTAGCCTAATTTAAGTCATGGTTAATGGGCTAGCTGTAACTTCATTGGCTACCCCTTCTTGTTGTTTTCTGATTTTCAACTGCCTCTGTTGTGTAAATTCTCATCCCATACAAAAGACAATATGAGAAAAAAGTCTTCTCAGGTACAGCTTACGGTTTCAAAGGGATATCAATGTTCCTAAATATGTAGGCATACTGAAACTAGAGATGGCTGTCCAGTTGAGTGATCTATAACAAGTTGACAAGCAACATTAGATTACTAAAACTCTTCAAAATTATACTCAAGAACTGGCTAAAAAGGAAGTGTTTTTACTGCATTTTTTAGTATTTTCAACCAAAGGTCATAATAGAGGTTCATAACAGAGGTCACCATCCACTTTGTGTGAGAGTATATATTAGTTTAATTTTTAATTTCATAATTAGTTTTCACTAAGTTCCAAGAGCCTCCGAGAAATCTGATCAACACTCGCCCATTTGCTAAAGGTACGGTAATGTCATGGGCAGGAGTATCAATAGCTTGATGGCCATAATAACGTTTACCGACCATGTATTTTTCTGTTACACACACTTATAAAAATTACAAAAACGTATATATAGTTGCTTAAAATTAATTTGTAAACGAATGAGAGGGCTAGCAATAACTTTATATCCTACCCCGTCCCGCGCCAAAACGCCATTTTTCACCGTCGATTGACACCTTAAAACGTCTGGTCGTTTACCGACCATGTATTTTTCTGTTACACACACTTATAAAGCTTACAAAAACGTATATATAGTTGCTTAAAATTAATTTGTAAACAAATGAGAGGGCTAGCAATAACTTGATATCCTACCCCGTCCCGCACCAAAATGGCATTTTTTACCGTCGATTGACATCTTAAAACGTCTGGTCGTTTACCGACCATGTATTTTTCTGTTACACACACTTATAAAGCTTACAAAAACGTAATTATAGTTGCTTAAAATTAATTTGTAAACGAATGAGAGGGCTAGCAATAATTTGATAGCCCACCCCGTCCCGCGCCAAAACGGCATTTTTTACCGTCGATTGACATCTTAAAACGTCAGGTCGTTTACCGACCATGTATTTTCCTGTTACACACACTTATAAAGCTTACAAAAAAGTATATATAGTTGCTTAAAATCAATTTGTACACGAATGAGAGGGCTAGCAATAACTTGATAGCCCACCCCGACCCGCGCCAAAACGCCATTTTTTACCGTCGATTGACACCTTAAAACGTCTGGTCGTTTACCGATCATGTATTTTTCTGTTACACACACTTATAAAGCTTACAAAAACGTATATATAGTTGCTTAAAATTAATTTGTACACGAATGAGAGGGCTAGCAATAACTTGATAACCTACACCATCCAGCGCCACAACGGTGTTTTTTACCGTCAGTTGCGACTCTAAATAGTCTGTATGTTTACCTTCCATGTATTCGTCTGTTACACACACTTATAAAGAATAGTTACACGTCAATATTGTTGCTTAATTTTACGTTTTACTTGTAGGAGTGGGCTAGCAATAACTAGATCGTCTGTCCCTTCGATTGTCTGCTAATGCTAATGGCGGGAAAGTAGGTGGTTGCCAGTGTACTCAACGAGCGATTAGTGACATCACCCGGCTGACAGTAAGAGCCATGACCTCACGAATGTAAGAGTGACGTAATACAATTTGATTCAATACAGTCCTTTTAGCACTAGCATATACGGATTTGGGAACTTATCGGACTGAATTATTGTGACGTCACTCTACAACGTAAACGTGTGGTGTTGTAGGTGGGAGGGTAGAAGTTCTGATCTCGACCTGTGTTTGTGGATAGGCCCCAGCCGCCACGGCTAGCGCGTATCCACAGTGCCAGTTCGGGTATAGAACTTGGAGGAACTAGCCCTCCGCATTCGGCGTATTCTTGCCTTCGCCATCGCTCGGCAAACATCGGCGAGAGTGTAGAGCCGGCTTTAAAAGGTTTGTACGTGCTAAGCTACATTCGGAAGGTTAGTTTTTATGAGTTTTATCATCCTGTTTTGAAGGTTGTTATTAGCTGACTGGCCTAATGTCTGCTAAACGGCGGGAAATGCCATTTTGAGGTTAGGTGCATACCAATGTGGCAGCCATTTTTGTTACTCTAACAGCTGGGCTTGTGACGTCATAGTTTAAATACCCTGTTCAATCGGGGGTTAGTGATGTCACAGTTTAAATACCCTATTGTTGGGTTTTATGGATATTCTATTGCCAGTTTCACATCGATATTGAATGTACTACATGATTATATTGCTTTGGGGACAAAATATTAGACAAAAAAGTTATATACTAAATACTGTGAAATATTTTTTTCCAAATACGCAAAAATAAGAAAACATTCTTTTATTTACATTTATTTATAAGTGATAACAATTTTTTACCATCACCTTTATGACTTTTTTGGATTCCTTACTTCATTAGCTTTACAAATATGTATATATCATTATTAGTATACACATATATTACATGACTTATTTACAACACAACCTAACACCGTATAGTTTACATATATTTCAGGTTTCCGTTTATTATTATATTACACCCCTAAAACTTACAAAACAAATTATTTCCATACCATGTTATATATTTCTAAGTAGGGAATTAGATTGTTTACAAAATGTATATACCGTAGTGAATTTTCCATAAAAAATCAGTAGAAAAAATTTCACCGAGGCTATTTTTGAAATTTCAAAAATAAAATTCGAATTGTTTTTCTTCTTTTCACTTTACCGAAAAATTACCCTTGTAGATCTTTATCATTTTGGTATTTCTAAATTGCCCTGTTCTTCCTGATCAAAATGAATATAAGGTTGGCTAGGTTTACTTCTACGGTTGAATTTATACGAATTTTCAAAAAAATGTCTGCAAAATCGACAAATTTAGCCTGCCATTCCACACTTAAGCATTGGGCCACTCCTAGGGTTAATGACTAAATCGTGAAACCGGTTTCATATTCGTGTTCAGGGTAAAATTCCACACAATTTGAGTAGCCTACCCACATCGCTATATTTCAGAAAGAAAAAAATCCCGTTTTCCCAACCTCGAACGCCAAAACAAACTATCATTTTCAAAATCAGGGCGTTATTTCGCACATTTTGAAAAAAAAAATTAATTTCCGGAGGAGTACTGGATAACAGATAATTGTAAACCTCCCCACACAGAACAATCAACTTTCCTAGCTCCCTTAACAATTTTCGGATGAAACGTTAAGAAACTTAGAACTTTTCGTGGGAACAAATTAAAACTGAAAGGGTTGACCGTAACTACACCGAAATAATAACCAACAAATGTTATATCACAAGATTTTAAAATGTCTCGATGTCTTTCGGCCTCTTTTCTATTCTTAGAATCCTACCTGAAACTCCTCGATGGCCTTGAGAGGGTCTGTGCAGCTGGTGAGGGCGTCGCGGAGAAACATCTGGCCAGGAACTCCGATGTCTTCCAGACCCGTCCCTGGCATTTTTTTCTCATTGGCACTCATTATAAAATTACTAATGTTCTAGGCGCTCTGAAATTGAGTTAAAAGACAGTTAAAAAATTGTAATATAATTATTACATAGAATTTTTGGTGAACCCTGAAATTCATGTTTTTGCAATTTATCAACCGGCCACTAAAAGGGTATGGGTGTCCTCTTTTTCAACCCAGAGAATATGGTAACCCTACCTATGCCTATGTGTATTTACAGTGATAACCACGGTTTGGATCCTCTGCCTAGAGGCCTGAAGTAAAAGAGAATCAAATGAGCAATTTAACCAACATAAAAGTTTGTGGATCACTCCAAACTCAAACCAAGCAAACATGTTTGGGTTCTATAAATCGGGGATATTTATGCACCAACCTTAGGGTTTATAGGGCCTGATAACCTTCCGATTTATGTCAAAAATGTCACAAGATTGGCTGAAGTCCAATCCATAAAAATATTTGGCCTTCTTTACCCGAGCTGAAAAAGAAGGAAAAGAAAACCTGAATTTATGTTTTTATTCAACTAAAGCCTAAACTTCTAACCTCAACGACTACGAAAAATAAATTAGTTCCCACAGCTAACTATGTTTTTTTTTTACTTTTCTGGTGTATGAATATACTTAGATCTCCTGAGAACAAAAACTTTACACATCTACATTTTTGTGAAAATTTGTGTCGAATTATTAATTAATTGTTTACACTTACTATAAAATTAAGGAGCAACACAAACACAATCCAAACAAAAAACAACCCAAACTGAAAACAGGAATAACAACCAGTGTTGCCAGACTAGGTTTGCCATTTTACCCTTAAGCCCCCTATAAAATCCCCGCTTTTACCCGGTAATTTTGTTGTAATCCCCGCCAAATCCCCGCGTGGGCTTCAAATACCCGAAAACCGGGCAATTTGGAAGTTACCTGATAATTACCCGAAAATTAAAAAAAACGACTGTTTTAGTTCCCTCAGCGCTTAGTGTTAACCTAGACATGTATTTTGGAGGAGGGAGGGGGGTTTAGGTTCTCTTGGAGGAGCCCCACACTACCCCTGCGGTAACGGGTGTGTGACAAAAGCATTCCCACCCTCAGAAAAAAAACCTTAAGTTGATACCCTGGTCACTGCTCAGAGTTTTATTAACTATAATGCCAAACTAAGGAGGTTTACTGTATAGCTGAAGATAACACTGCTTCACTATTTTTTGTCGAAAAAGCGAGCCGGTTATTTTGTTACGTTACCACCGATACTATAAGAAGGCGGTAGGGATCACGAAGTGGATGCGCAGTAGCAAACGGTCACGGTGACGTCATCGGAACCTAACGGCCTGGCGCTCCATTGCCAACGCATTGGGAACCCGACGCGCTTTTAATTATTTACTCCTTACGGGCAGCTTGCAAACCCCATGCAATTGAATCGCAATGCAATATTTATTTGCATTCTCGATAAACCACCAATTACGCTGATATAAGTTTTATCGTAATTAACTGTGAAACTAAATTTATACAATGAGTTTAATTCACAAGCAATTATTTGAACGCATGACGAGCTTGCAATGCTATTGTAAAGGGAGCGATCGGTCGCTAGGTTCCGATGACGTCACTGCGACCTGCCGCCGCCGCGCCGCCCGCGCTTGATCCTTACCGTCTTCTTATAGTATCCATGGGTTGGTACACTGGTGAGGCAAATTTCTCGTTCTTTGAACCATCCTCATTGGCTGCTTTATTCCTTTAAGTAAATCTATTCATGCAAATCACTAGAATAAAAGTTGGAACAAATTCATTTTTTCGTTTGATTTATACATCTAATCTTGTCATGAAATGTGATAAATTAAGAGAAAATAAACAAGTTCAAGTTTATTAATGTTCAAATCATGAGTAGATATTTGTTTGAGTCACTTTGCCGACTCGTTCGATTTCAGCGAGTAGTAGTTCTTAGCTTCACCATCAAAATTTGGCAAAGAATGGCTCGCAATTTTGTTCATCAGCATTGCCTCTAGTATTACCAATAGAACTCCTTGTGCCAAACCGAGTAAGTAAACAAAAATAATCTAGAATTGACTATTTTGTTGCAGTTAACTGGCATTTGATTATTTGTTTATACTAAATCATAGATAGATTTTTTCAGGTTCTTTTCACCATATATGTTTGTTTACAAGTGGATGCCGGCTGCACCTGAAAAGTTAACCGGATCAAATAGCCCGACCACCGAGGTAAAATATCTGGAGCTAGGTATCGTCGGGAGTAAAAGTGTACCCTACATGCCACGGTAACTAGAAATACCCCCGTCGCAGCAAACCTGCATAGTCAGCGAATTTCAATGAATTATAACATAACACACTAAGCCACTTAACAGGATTCATAAGAAATATATTCACAAACAAGCGATATTTAACATATTAATTATTTTCCTTAAGAATAACATTGGGGATGAGTACGCAGGTTTGCTGCAACAAGGAACACAAAATAATGAGGTTTTATGCAAAATATCAATAGAACTCAGCTAAGTGAAGTCACATACCAAGTTTCATCCATATACATTCATAAATAAGCGATATATAACACTTTAATTATTTTCCATAAGAGTAACATGGGGACCGAGTACCTAGGTTTGCTGCTACGGGAACCATAGGTGAAAAATTTTTTTTGTGCAAACAACAATAAACCACAACCAGATGAAGCTATATACCAAATTTCGTCAGTTTATGTTCATAAATAAGCGAGATTAACAATTTTTCTTTTTCTCCACAAGAATAACATTAGACAACGTACTGTGTTTAGCACTTTCAATATCTCAGTAACCAATTGACGTAGAGCAATGATCAAGATACCAAATTGTTTGTTTTTTTATGCTGAATTCAATGATGAAAATTAAAATTTGATTTTAATAAAAATTACATGTGAAAACCCCAAAAAACCCATTTTGGGGGTACAAAACCCCCCCAAAAAAATGCGATGGATGGTGCGATTCGTCTGGTTTTCGAACTCGTTCAAATAAATGGTACTTTACACGTTTGTACCAAATTTCATTAAGATCGGACCTTTTTTACGAGAGTTATCGTGCTTACGGACACACACACACACACATATATATATATATATATATATATATATATATATATATATATATATTATAAATATATATATAATATATATATACATATATACAATTTTGAACGAATGGTGTTTTTGGCATCTGGGGACCTCAAAATGAAAAGTTATCATGGTTTCGGGCTTAAGTCTTACCATGAGACCTACGGTAATAGCTTCTTCCCTATAGGGGAAATTCGCTAAAAATACGGTAGGGGCCATAAACATAAACAAATGACGTCAATGGATCGAATGTAAACATGTCTGTTTTTATTTACACACCGATATGTCAAATACCCCCGTCGCAGCAAACCTGCATACTCAGCGAATTTCCAATGAATTATAACACATTAAGCCACTTAACAAGATTCATAAGAAATGTATTCACAAACAAGCGATATTTAAAATATTAATTATTCTCTATAAGAATAACATTGGGGATGAGTACGCAGGTTTGCTGCAACAAGGCACACAACATAATGGTTTTTTATGCAAATATCAATAGAACTCATCTTAGTGAAGTCACATACCAAGTTTCATCCATATACATTCATAAATAAGCGGTATATAACATTTTAAGTATTTTCCATAAGAATAACATGGGGACCGAGTACCTAGGTTTGCTGCTATAGGAAACATTGGCGAAAAATTGTTTTTTTGTGCAAACAACAATAAACCACAACCAGATGAAGCCATATACTAAATTTCGTCAGTTTATGTTCATAAATAAGCGAGATATACAATTTTTCTTTTTCTCCATAAGAATAACATTAGACAACGTACTGTGTTTAGCACTTTCAATATCTCAGTAACCAATTGACGTAGGGCAATGATCAAGATACCAAATTATTTGTTTTTTTATGCTGAATTCAATGGTGAAAATTAAAATTTGATTTAAATTAAAATTACATGTGAAATCCCCAGAAAACACATTTTTGGGGTACAAAACCCCCCAAAAACCCCCCTTCGGATGATGCGATTCGTCTGGTTTTCGAACTCGTTCAAATAAATGGTACTTTACACGTTTGTACCAATTTTCATTAAGATCAGACCTTTTTTACGAGAGTTATCGTGCTTACGGACACATATATATATATATATATATATATATAAATATATATATACATATATAAAATTTGAACGAATGGTGTTTTTGGCATCTGGGGACCTCAAAATGAAAAGTTATCATGGTCTCGGGCTTAAGTCTTACCATGAGACCTACGGTAATAGCTTCTTCCCTATAGGGGAAATTCGCTAAAAACCCGTATTTTTTCTGTTCTCCCTGCAGACGCCTGGAACTAAATAAGTAAATATTGCAGTTTTAAGACTTTTAGCAGAAAGATTTTGAGTAGTAAATATTTGATATTGTGGCGAGTAAATCACTGGAATATTATAATTTGTTTTCGCAACTTTAAGAGATTGCGTTATTTAATTGTACTGCTTTAATAGCGAATTTCCTATGGTAAAGTGAGGAATTACCCTCATAGTGAAACTTAAGCCCAGGTGCATTAGAATAGCCAAAAATTAAAAAAAAAATCCGTTTTACAAAAAACGTTTATAGTGTTTGTTTTAATGCCCTTCTTGGTTTGAATAAAAAGTGTTTAATGCAACACAACGAACCATCACGAAATATACCTAATATAAAACCTCAATGAAAGAAACAATTAACGGTATGCCAAATGTGTAAACTAAGTGTAAATAAACGAAAACAAAAACTAACAAAATGTAAAAACATACTATTGTTGGTTAGTACACTAAAATAAATAAAAAAACTATCTGAATAAGGGTGCTAGGTGGATCAAGCCTAAAAATCAAGTTAACATGAAGGACGATTCATAAATGAAAACAACGTTTTATAAACATAGATAAAATTTTTTGACAGATAAAATATGAACAGAACCATATGTCAAGAAAGTCTGTTTACATTCGATCCATTGACGTCATTTGTTTATATTTATGGCCCCTACCGTAGTTTTTCTAGTTACCGTGCTCCATGCTGACCGAATCAAATCCATCTCTTGAAAAGTTAACATGATTTGTCAGCACATATAACTTGTGAAGAGAGTATTTTATTGGTTGCCATGGGAGCAGAGTGGGCAGAGGGGCAAAATGGTGGTCGACCATATAGGCAACACTTTTTTACAAGAGACGAGACCTCTATATATTAACTTGCTTGAGTGGGATGGATTGGGTCACAAGGTCCGATTAATTATCGGCGCACACCTAGGGAGGGGCCCGCACCACTGGTTGCGCCTAGGGGCCTAAGCTAGTAAATCCGGCCCTATAAGGTCATCTGATTTCACCCTATCTTCTCCCTCGTCCAGCAATGATACCGATTAGAACGAGCATTTGAATGCTCTATAAACAACGAGCTTAATGATAATATAGAGCACGCAACACATGTTAATTTCGCAAGACAAATTGAAGCCTATATGTGGGGGCACCATTTTCCCCAATATTTACAAACAATACCATATTTCTACATGTTATCCAACTAGTTAAAACAATCCTTTAACTTAATCATATCTTTAGCAGTCCAAAATAAAAGTGTGATAAACTTACAGGGAGTATTGTGATGAAGTGCTTCATGCATCTAACACTTTTTAACAGCCTAATTTGAGTGGAAGCAGAAGTAACTATACACATTGCCACTATACGACTTTACGCACATTATGTTGTTTATGTTTCAATTTGAGTTGAAATTGCTTGAATCTTGATTGTTTACCGTTCAAATTGACATTTATACCAACTGTCACACGAAAATGTATAATACCCGATATTTTGGATAAATCCCCACATCTCAATTCCAAAATCCCTGGTTTTACCCGGTTTTTTTTTATTTATCCCCACAAAATCCCCACTTGACCTTCAAAATACCCGAAAACAGGGTAATTACCCGGTTTCTGGCAATACTGATAACAACCCAGTGTTTCCACACTAGAAAATAAAAAATCCCTTTGTATGAGCCCGAAATAGTATATTTCATGACAAGAGTGGAAAGTGGGGTTTTGCATGTTCGAGACCATATGGTTGAAGTGCGAGATTTATCGAGCACTTCAAATATGGTCGAGAATATGAAAACACTTTCGCTCGTGAACATGTGATTGGAGTATTGCAGAAAGGAAAGCTGAATTTTACTCCTACTAATTTACATTTTCTAAGAGTGCTTTTCGTTTTGTTTTAATTCTATTTTGTGTGATTTAGACTCTTTTAACACCCCTTGTTTAATTGTACAGTTTCATTTGACTTTTAACCTGTATCATCATTGTGAAATGTGTTAAGACTTCGATGTTCAAACATAAACATAACCCTCGCACTTTACGTCAA
Source organism: Allygus modestus (assembly GCA_963675035.1). Taxonomy (NCBI): domain Eukaryota; kingdom Metazoa; phylum Arthropoda; class Insecta; order Hemiptera; family Cicadellidae; genus Allygus; species Allygus modestus. Next base: position 103,573,146 of record OY776114.1, read on the forward strand.
ATGACATCTCTAAAACGTAACAGTCAACAAGTATCCAGCGGAACCATGCTACCCAGCCATTGCGGGTCTGAAGATGAATTTGTGACACCAAATAAGAAAAATATAGCTACCAGTCGTGTTGTTCAGCCAAGGAGGTATGTTCTTGATGCTGATCAACTTTTTCAGCAGAATAAATATCAATATCTATCCGAGCATAGTTACGCGTCAACGGCTAACGTGGAACCTATCAACGATGACATGGATGAGTGCAGCTATATCAATGTCCCTAAGCAAGAGAAACTTCCCCCAATATTTATTCACGATGTGAACAATCATCAGGAAATAGTCAAGGACATCCAGCAAAATGTTAAAAACGAGTTTTCCACAGAATTGAAAGGGCGCTCCTTGAAAGTAAATCTACAAACTATCGATGACTTCCGAAAACTAACTGCTTTCTACGATCAATCACATGTCAAATACCACACTTTTCAAACCTGGTACGATAAGAAACTCGAAGTGATAATTAGGAACGTTCCCTGCTCTCTGTCTGAAGAAGAAATAACCGAACTTACGTCAAGCGGTTTTCCGGTTCACAAAGTTGTTCGCCTACTAAACAAAAACAAGCAGTCTATCCCCCTTTGCGCCGTTTCCTTGGAAAATAATGAAAAGGCCAACGATATATTTAAATTGGACAAGCTTTGCTTCACTATAGTAAGGGTCGAACTTAAAAGAAAATCACGTGAAATCCCCCAGTGCACCCGTTGCCAACGTTACGGGCATACGAAAAACTTTTGCAAACTTGATCCAAGGTGCGTTAAATGTGCAGCGGAGCATCATTCCTCCGTCTGTCCTAACAAAACGATTGACGATCCAATCTGTGTAAATTGCGGGGGACGTCATACAGCAAATTACAGAGGCTGTAAGTCTTATCAAGATATTAAAGAAAAGTCATTAAAGAAAACCAATCCTCATTTGAACTCGAGAACTGTAAATCCTGTTGGTGCTCCAGACGACAAAAATAGTTCAAGTAAACAGCCCACCATTCCTGATGTAAGTTCCCCATCACTTTTCCCTGCTTTGAATGATAATAACGACTGTAGTCAATCTACTGCTCCCAAGAAAGTTAAAACTCCTTATGCAAAAGTTGCTGCTAAAATACATTCAGAAACTACGCCTTCTGAATCACAAGACGAGAGTAACTGTAGTTCATTCTTATCGCAAAATTTGGAGAAAATTATCTTGGATATCGTTAAATCCTTTATGCCTGTTGTGAAAAAAATTATAAGTAATGTTATTAGCTCAATTCTTGCCAATGGATCAGTTTAATCAACCTTATATAAATAACTTAACACTCCTAAATTGGAACGCAAATGGCCTTCGAGAAAAAAGGGAGTCTTTTATCTCATTCCTGGCCAGACACAATATTGACGTTGCATGTGTTACTGAGACTCATTTAATAAATACTGAACGCTTTAAAGTCGGTGGCTATTTATGTTTTAGGGAAGATCGCCAGGACCCTGTGGGGTCAGGTGGGGTTGCAATTTTTATTAAAAGACAAATTGCTCATCACCAGTTATTTTTACCACGATTTCTCACTTTAGAAGCTGTTGGGGTAAATTTATTTCTTAGAAATGGAATTTCCCTTCGTGTGTTTTCGGTGTATAAATCCTCAAATAGACGTATACACCCGCAAGATTTACAAAATCTCTTTTCTGTTAACTGTTCAACCGTTGTCTTGGGTGACCTCAACTGCAAAAATCGCATTTGGGGCTGCCGAGCAACAAATCCTAACGGGAACCGACTGTTTCGGTATATGGAAGAGACTAACATAATTTTTTCTGCTCCTGATGAGCCTACCCATTATCCATTCCAGAAAATTTATGATCCAGATATTTTGGATATTGTTCTCCATAAGAATTTCACGGCTCCTGTACAGCAACAAGTCTTACCAGAACTGGACTCTGACCATTCACCGGTGGTGATAAGTTTCTATACTCACCCTCAAATAGATCTAGGACCTCCAAGATTAGTTATTGGAAAAATAGATTGGGATCTCTTCTATTCAAAATTGGACGAAAGTCTTGTATTGGATGAAAACTTACAAGGACCACCTGAAATTGACGATGCTGTCCAAAGGTTCATTTCTTGCATACAGAATTCTGTGAGAGCATCAATTCCTTGTCCTTTCAGGCAAAAATCTTATGGCTACCTACATCCGCCTTTGAGGATATTGCAACTTATAAGGGAAAAGAATAGAGTGAGACGACACTGGCAGAGGCTCAGACTGCCGATTATTAAAAGGCAATGGAACGAACTTTCTAGACGAGTAAAACATGAATTGGCACAATACAGGATAGAAAAATATAAGGATTACGTCGCTGATATTCATCCCAATGATCCAAATATGTGGAAAGCTACCAAACGCATTTTGCGTAATCGTCCGTTAATTCCTACTTTAACTCAGAACAATACTGTTTATGAAAGCGATCCGCAGAAGTGTAATTTACTCGCCGATTTCTTTGAGTCTGCATTTACTCCGAACGAAGTAATAGATGAAGATATTGCTGGGATCGTGCAGGAATCTGTTACTTCCACTTTTTTGTCTGCTGAATTACCGGTTAAGTATGTCACAAAGTCGGAACTGAAAAACATAATCACAAAATTGCCAAAACGCAAATCACCGGGCCATGATCTTATTCCGAACTTGATTTTAGCAAATTTTACTGATAAGGCTTTTTGTAGTTTTAACTCGAATAATAAATGCCTGTTTATCAAAAGGTTATTTTCCATCAACTTGGAAGCATGCAGAAGTAATAGTATTTCACAAACCCAATAAACCACAAGATTCCCCTTCTAGTTATAGGCCAATCAGTCTCTTACCAACCTTATCAAAAGTTTTCGAAAAAGTTATTTCAAAGAGAATTCTGAATTATGTTGATGAATGTGAAGTAATTCCCCCCAATCAATTTGGATTCCGCCTGAAACATTCCACTGTACATCAAATTCAACGCATCTCCGAAACAATCGTACACGGGTTTGAAAGGAAAAGCCATTCTGCTGCTGCATTTCTAGACATAGCACAGGCGTTTGATACAGTCTGGCATGAGGGTCTGATTTTCAAAATGGTTGAACATGGATTCCCTCGGTACTTACTGAACATTATAAAATCTTTTTTGAGTAATAGGACTTTTTGTGTTCGAATTAACTCCTCTGCTTCTTCAATTCGGCCGGTTAGAGCCGGAGTACCGCAGGGATCCATACTAGGACCTCTGCTCTTCAACATATATTTATCAGATATGCCAGAACCTGAAGATGCAACATTAGCACTATACGCTGATGACACAGCTATTATTTGTCAGAGCTCAAACATTAATGAAGCTGTGCAATCCCTTCAGACATCAATTGATATCCTAGTTCATTGGTTTGAACAATGGCGATTCAAACTAAACCCTGGAAAGTGTGAAACAAAAATATTCTCTTTAAAGAAGTACAATCCACCTCACCAAATCCATCTACATGGGGTTTTCATTCAGTGGAACCCAGATGACCAAGCTGTCAAATATCTCGGTGTATGGTTGGATAAAAAACTAAACTGGAATACACATGTAAATAAGAGATTAACTCAAGGTTATGCTCGATTAGCGCAACTATTTCCATTACTAAATAGAAATTCATCGTTGAAAGCTGAATGCTCTGTTTTGGTCTACAAATCTATTCTGAGACCGTTAATTGTATATGCCTCTCCTGTTTGGGGTTTATCCCTTTCGCAGAAGAAACTTCAACGAATCCAAGTGTTTCAAAACAAAATTTTGAGAATCGCAATAAATGCGCCCTGGTTTCTCCGAAATAAACATATACATGAAGAACTTGGAGTATGCCTAGTTAAAGACTTTATTACGAATTGTAGCCGGAATTTCATAAATGCGCTTGGAACTGTTCCCGGTGCACAGACTTTCAACATTGGACAACCTACTCATAACAGAAGACTAAAGGCCAGACTTTTCCAAGATATCATTGATATACTGGTCTAATGGTTAAAATTCTTGTTCTTATCTTTTATTTTATTTTCTCTTTCTTCCATGAACACTTGCTCATTATTTTAGTGTTATGTTTATTTTGTTTTTGTTCCCTGGTGACTCCAGTTTAGAGCGAACCAACTACTGTTATTAATATGTTAAAGCTATATTGTTATGTATTCTGTGTATGATGTAAACATTGAACCGGAAATAAATCTATTAATAAAAAACAAAAAAATAAATAAAAAAATTAAAAAAACTTTCGCTCGTGTTTTGAACGATACTTTTCACTACACTACGGAATAAAAACTCATTGTTGGAATGTTAACTGTTTATTAAATTAGAAACATGTTTTAAAACCAGGTCTACTATTTTAATTGAAAATTCACATTAATTGTACAGTTTTTGTTTTTGAAATCTCTGACAAATAAACCAGCATAATGTCATCACTTACGGTTCCACGTTCTACATTTTCCGTCTCCAGCTACGAACAAAACTTCTCGTACTCTACATTATATCTCTCCTTTGATTTTTTAGGGAGAAGATCATGAATCACTTCCTCCGCTCTTCTTTTCAATGACGAGGGAACAGGTACTTCCATTTCAGTTGGTGAAACGATAGCAAGAATGTGTTTAGGTTATTAAGTTGTTGACAGTGGAAAATTTTCGGTTGTAAACAATGTTACTTTCGGTAGTAAACAATAGACAGCTGTTGAAAATATGATGTTTCGCAGGTTGTAAACACATAACGAAAACAGCTGAACTCATAGTAGTGTAGTGAAAATCACTTTTTATCCCCTACTATCGAGCTCAAAGAATCCCCCCTTTATATCCCTCAATAACATGCCCATGTTCCTCCATTAAATGGTCTGACATAGTATGATTCAACGTAACAAAATATCACAAAATAAGTGTAAAGAGGATTTAAGTAAAGGATTTGCTATAGGAGAAAGAGTTAACTCGTTCCCATGAGTTTTATCTTCAATTATTACCAACTGTCAATAATGTTTTAGAGCCTCCCTATATTCAAGCACTCTCTTTACACAATTTTGCTCTCTCCCTCTCGAGTCTCAACCGTGACCAGAATGGTTAGGTTAAGGCGGTCTCACACACTCGTCGCGAACAGGCCTGCTTATTCTGCCGAACATTCTCCCGAAATTCACTGAACATTCCGTCTCGTATGTTTCTGTATATGTATTCAAAAGTTCGTGCAGCTCCCACACTTCTCGCGAATACTTCGAACATTCGGAGTTCGGCTGAATGCTCGGGCGTGTTCGCGAAAAGTGTGGGACCGCCTTTACAGTTACTGAAGAGATAACAGGGCACCAAACTAATTCATCAACAACCTTTAATAACTAGACAACAGTTTATACATAAAAAAGCATTACTTATGACTTTATTATAATTATAGCCATTTAAAACAAGTGACAGAACCAATAATAAAATCTCTCTTTAATCGGTTCCATACTATTTATACACCACGTCTTCATTTAACCCAAAACATCCCTTAATCTCATTCCTATCCCTCAAGAGCTTGTATTATCCCTTAAAATGGAAACACGGCAACAACCCCCTCTTAACCAGTGTTACCACTTCACCTCCACTGAGCTCTATGTTTTATATCTGAAGTCACTACTCTAAATATACACTGACTAAATATATCCCAAAAGCGTGCCGTCTAGTTTAGCTTTTAGCGAATTTCCGCTATAGGGAAGAAGCTATTTAATCTGTTGTATTGTCACCTTGGAGTTAGATGGACCAATCAAAATTCATTGGGTAGACACTGTCAAAATTCAAAGTTGCCGACCGGTTGCCTGCTGTAGTGTTTACTGTCAACAGTTAACATTGACATTGGATTTGAATTTAATATTGGACTAATCCATTAGTTATTATAATGTCATTATGTTGATGTGTAAGTACAATAAATAATTAAATTTCACTCAAGTGCACGTTTATCAATGCCATTCACCAATGACTCTAAACCTAGAAACAAGACTATTTTCGTGTTACCTAGATCATTACTTAGCTTAAAGATGATTTGTTAATTTTTATTTAAACAAATTCGCAATGTATCAAAGTTTATTTTAACATCAGGTTTCGACTTGTAATGTACTTTAAAACCATGATAATGGTTTTGAAAAATCACTAAATTTACATTGATTTTAATGGGGAATACCAAACTCTAAAAAAACTCCCACAATGCATCACTAAAACACATTGGCCAACATAACAACCAGAAACAGTGAGGCACGCTTTTCTAACATCGAGTGGTGACTCCAGATATAACATAGAGCTCAGTGTTTACCTCACTGTTTTATGTTTTAGTTTTTGTTTTCAGCCGCTGAGCTCTATGTATAATCTGGAGTCACTACACTTGGTTTAGAAAGTGTGCTGTTGTGAAAGCCAATTTTCTGCTCCATAATGTCGTCAGTAATTCTGGTGGGACGCTGTCAAAATCTCCCTTTAGATTCAATGTAAAAATTGTGATGTTCAAAGGCTTTAAATTTTAATGTCTTGTCACATTTTTCTTGAAACTTGATATTAAACTTATATATATGTTGATCTTAAGACATATTTTAAATGGAATTTGATTGTTTATTTTGAAGCAAAGTTATGATTTGAGTAAAATGAAAACACCCTTTGTAATTATGGTTTTGGAAATAGTGTTGGAAACAGGAAACAAGTCGCCTTGTCCGAGGACAACCTTAAAACTGGTCTATACCAGTTTCGAGGCTGAACATTGGTTACAGCAAATTAAGTTGTCATAACAGTGGGATAAGTCTTTTGGTAGCCCAATAATTACAAGGGTGCGGCTTGATTTCAATCCGCTTTCGTCTGTTCTATTTTTTAGGACAATATCATAACTAATAGACCACTATATATATATATATTTTTTTTATAACTTTATTTGCAATTTTACAATCTGTTCAAAAAGGATGGAACAATCAGCAAAAAATATAAAATAAATTACATAACATGGGCAAGTTGCTGTCCAATAACAGATCTTGCGTCAAACATTCTTCCAATTTAAAATATCAAGTAAATCTGTATGGAAGTTCAAGTACTTTACCATTTTTCTTGAGCCTGTTAGTAAACTCGCTATTGTCAAGGAGGTTAACAGCTAAATAATTTGGATGTTGTTCTAATTTTCTTTGGTAAATCTGGCTGTATCGTGTAATTTCTTATTTTATGGTTGGAATTTTCAGATCTTCATGAAGAGTCTTATTTGAAACGAACCAAGGAGCACAGATAATTTGTCTCAATGTTTTTTACTGGAATCTTTGCAAAATTTCAATATTAGATTGGCTTGCTGTTCCCCACAGCTGTATACCATATGTCCACATAGGCTTTATCATAGTTTTGTACAATGTAATTTTGTTAGTCAATGATAATTTAGATTTTCTACAGATTAGCCAATTGAGTTTTCTAATTTTTAGTTCCATTTGTTGTCTTTTACACCATACATGATTTTTACAATTTAGTCTTTTATCAATGTGAATTCCTAAATATTTAACACTTCCAACTTCAGTCAAGGCAACGTTGTTTATAATAAATATGGGGGGACAGTCTACTCGTCTAAGAGTAAAGGTGATGTGGGTGGATTTAGCTTCGTTACCCGAACCCTCCAGATCTTTAGCCAAGCTTGAAAGTCATTCAGATAATTTTGTAACTTATCTGAGGCAGTTTGGGGGTTTTCATGGCTACACAATATTGCAGTATCATCCGCAAATGTAGCGACTGTGACGTCTTCACTTGAGGGAATATCAGAAGTATATATCAAATACAAGATAGGGCCAAGAACACTACCTTGGGAACTCCAGAATGAATTATTTGCTTTAGTTCGGTCAATACATTATCAAATTTAATTTGGAAAAACCTGTCAGATAAATATGATTGTAACAAACTAAAATAAGAATGAGGAAGAACCTTCCTCAATTTGTAAAAAAGTCCTGTTTGCCAAACTTTGTCAAACGCTTGTTGTATATCCAGAAAAGCGGCAGAACAGACATTTTTGGACGCAAATTTATTTTTTATCTCATCTACAAGTCTATGAGTTTGTTCAATGGTAGAGTGTTGCTTGCGGAAACCAAACTGATGATCAGGAATCAAATTTCGCTCACTAATAGCAGTATTTAATCTTTTTAGAATAAACTTTTCAAACAATTTAGATACCATGGGTAGCAGACTAATAGGCCTATATGATGAAGCTTCATTTGGTGGCTTGCCTGGTTTGGGAATAACAATTATTTGTGCTACTTTAAGTTGTATTGGAAAGTATTGTAGACGTAATATTGAATTTAATATAAATGTTAGTAATAATATACCCTTTCTTGGTAATTCCTTAAGAATCTTCCCAGTAATGAGATCGTAACCCGGAGCTTTATTTAGGTTTACGTCTTTAGTTATTGTATTTAAAATTTTAGTAGGGGTAAATGACACAATTGGTAGAGATAATTGAAGAGGTGAGTCCAAAAACTCAAGAATTTCACTTTCATCATTTGGGGGATTTGGCGTTAAAGGCTGAAAATACTTCAGAGAAATAATCTGAAAAGATAGATGCCTTTTCAGTGTTTGTCTTAGCCCAAGCACCAGTTCCTGCTTGTAAAAGTGGAATATATGTTGTATAGGGCGTTTCAAGTACTTTGTAGACTTCCACAGCGAATAATCAGTGGCTTCGGTAGGAGACAGGTTTTTAGTATAATCATTAAACAATTCGTTTTTTAGCTTCATTAAACTCCTTTTTAATGTTTGAGCTGCATTTTTAAATCTATTCTTGTCGATTGGACTTCTGGTATTTTGCAAAATCCTCCGTAGTCTTCGCTTTTCTGCAATTTTCTTTTTAGCGAATTTCCCCTATAGGGAAGAAGCTATTACCGTAGGCCTCATGGTAAGATTTAAGCCCAAGACCATGACAAATTTTGTTTAGGTCCCCAGATGACTAAAACACTATTCGTTCAAATTTATATATATATATATTTATGGGGGTTTATGGGGGTTTTAAATTTTCCGAAAATCAGTTTTTTGTATTTTTTACCCTAAAATTTTTAAAACACTTAATTTTGGTTTAGACCATGTTATAGAGCTTAAAAAAAATAATATGGTATTTTGAATTATTAAGCTAGGTTAAGTGGTTGTGGAGAAAATCCAAAAAAAACCTGCTCATAAAATCTCCTATGTTAATCTTATGGGAAAAAGGTTTTTTGCTTTTCCTAAGTTAATTTTAATGTAAACTTCACATTTGCTTTTACCAATCAACTCAGCTCCACAAAACAATCATTTTGGTGTTTAAATTGTGATTCTACGTCCAACCGTTGCAGAGATATTCAAAGTGCTAAACACAGTACGTTGTCCAATGTTATCCTTATGGAGAATAAATAAAATTTGATATCTCCATTATTAATGAATGTATATTGATGAAACTTGGCCCGTGGGGTCACGTAGTACTGGTATATTGATATTTGCACAAACAATTGATTTTTTGTTGATTATCCCCGTAGCAGCGAACCTGCGTACTCAGCCCCCATGTTATTCTTATGGAGGATAAGTAAAATGTAATGACTCCCTTAATTATGAACATAAATTAATAATACACCCGTAGCAGCAAACCTGCGTACTCAGTGAATTTCCAATACATATATATGTATCTTAATACCACATATCAAGTTTCATCAATATACATTCATAAATAAACGAAATATGACATTTTAATTATTCTCCATAAGAATAACATGGCGGCTGAGTATGCAGGTTTGCTGAAGCAAGGAACACAAAAAATGGGGTTTTATACAAATATCAATATAACTCGTGTAGGTAAAGCCACATACCAAATTTCATTAATTTATTTTCATAATGAAGGGAGATAACACGTTACTTATTCTCCATAAGAATAACAAGGGGCTGAGTACGCAGGTTTGCTGCTATGGGAGCCTTTGGTAAAAATAGTTTTTTGAGCAAATATCAATGGTCCACAACCAGATGAAGCCGTATACCAAGTTTCGTCAGTATACGTTCACAAATAAGCGAGATATAAAATTTTTATTTTCCTCCATAAGAATAACATTAGACAACGTACTGTGTTTAGCACTTTCAATATCTCGGTAACCAATTGACGTAGAGAAATGATCAAAATACCAAATTGTGTGTTTTTTTAAGTTGAATCCAATGGGAAAAACTAAAATTTGAATATTTCCAAAATTATATGTCAAAAATTCGAAAAACCCATTTTTGGGGTACAAAACCCCCCCAAAATACCCCTTCGGATAGAGCGATCTGGCTGGTTTTCGAACTTAAAGTCATAAATGTTGCTTTACACGTTTATACAAAATTTCATCAAAATCGGATAATTTTTACGAGAGTTATCGTGCTCACGGACACACACACACACACACACACACACACACACATATATATATATATATATATATATATATATATATATATATATATATATACAGTTTCGAACGAATGGTGTTTTTGGGGTCTGGGGACCTCAAAACGAAAAGTTATCATGGTCCCGGGCCTAGGTCTTACCATGCCGACTACGGTAAAAGCTTCTTCCCTATAGGGGAAATTCGCTAAAACTTGGTATGTGGCTTCACCTTGTTGAGTTATATTGATATTTGCATAAAAACCCATTTTTACTTTCTCCCCCTTATACGTAGTATATGGAGAAAGTATTGTTTTCGTCAGAATTTTCGAATTTGAGTTGTTAGTGGAAATATTCGTTTTGGTGCTCCCTGAACCCAAAAAGGTGGTTTTTACGTGATGTCTGTCTGTGTGTGTGTGTGTGTGTGTGTGTGTGTGTGTGTGTGTGTGTGTGTGTCCGTGTGTGTGTGTGTGTGTGTGTGTGTGTGTGTGTGTGTGTGTGTGTGTGTGTGTGTGTGTGTGTGTGTGTGTGTCTGTGTGGATGTGTACAGAGCTAGAGCCCTAACCTATGGACCGATTTTGATGAAATTTGGTATGTAGGTACTAATCCACGATATCTCCAGGCGTTTTTTTCATTTTTTTGAATTTTTGATTTTTAAGGGTAATTATCCCCCAAAAACCGCCAAAAAACATGAAAAATCCAAATTTATCAAAAACGGCTCTAACGATTTTGATTAAACTTTAGTCGTTTGTAGAACTTTAGTTCTCCAACAAAATTACACCACCCGCATTTCTGTAAAAATTCGGGTTCAGAAATTACAGGACTTAAAACATCCAAAATTCAGTTTTTTGGATTTTTCATAAAAAAACATAAATATTACAAAATATTACTATTCACCATTAAAAAGAGCTCTAAAAACTAAATAATTTAGTATTTTGAATTACTGTTCTACGATTGCTGGTTTCGGAGAAAATTGAAATTTTCATTTAGCGGTAAACGCAGTACGTTGTCCAATGTTATTCTTATGGGGAATACAAAAATTACTATTTCTGTCTTATTTGCTGATCAATTTCATTCAAACTTGATATGCTTGTCAATTTAGCATTGTCCAACAGAGTTAATTCGAAATATGTTGCCCCTTAATAACCCGGGGGGGGAATAGGGAGCATTTCCCCTCTTAAAACCACGAGTGTAGCAATGGATTCTGTAGTGCCTCCAAAGCAGGGATTTGGGTGGATGTTTTTTAAAACAACTTGTTTACAAGATTTTCTGTACATTCGACCATGTTTTGTATTCTATATTTAGTAAATAAAAAGTAATTTATTCATTAAAGTTGGGCTAAAAGGGAGAAAGTATGTGTCAGTTTCCTGATACCGTTTATTACTTTCTCCCCTTATACATAGTATATGGAGAAAGTATTGTTTTCGTCAAAATTTTCGAATTTGAGTTGTTAGTGGAAATATTCGTTTTGGTACTCCCTGAACCCAAAAAAGTGGTTTTTACGTGATGTCTGTCTGTGTGTGTGTGTGTGTCCGTGTGTGTGTGTGTGTGTGTGTGTGTGTGTGTGTGTGTGTGTGTGTGTGTGTGTGTGTGTGTGTGTGTGTGTGTGTGTGTGTGTGTGTGTGTGTGTCTGTGTGGATGTTTACAGAGCTAGAGCCCTAACCAATGAGCCGATTTTTATGAAATTTGGTATGTAGGTACTAATCCACGATATCTCCAGGCATTTTTTCATTTTTTTGAATTTTTGATTTTTATGGGTAATTATCCCCCAAAAACCGCCAAAAAACATGAAAAATCCAAATTTATCAAAAACGGCTCTAACGATTTTGATTAAACTTTAGTCGTTTGTAGAACTTTATTTTTCCAACAAAATGGCACCATCCGCATTCCTGTAAAAATTCGGGTTCAGAAATTACAGGACTTAAAACATCAAAAATTCAGTTTTTTGGATTTTTCATAAAAAGACATAAACATAAAAAAAATTACTATTCACCATTAAAAAGAGCTCAAAAAACTAAATAATTTAGTATTTTTAATTACTATTCTACGATTGCTGGTTTCGGAGAAAATTGAAATTTTCATTTTGTGGTAAACGCAGTACGTTGTACCCATGTTATTTTTATGGGGAATAAAAAAATTACTATTTCTCTCTTATTTACTGATCAATTTCATTCAAACTTGATATGTTTGTCAAGTTAGTATTGAACAACAGAGGAAATTCGAAATATGTTGCCCCTTAATAACACTGGGGGGAATAGGGGGCATTTCCCCTCTTAAAACCACGAGTGTAGCTATGGATTCTGTAGTGCCTCCAAAGCAGGGATTTGGGTGGATGATCTTTAAAACAACTTGTTTACAAGATTTTCTGTACATTCGACCGTGCTTTGTATTCTATATTTAGTAAATAAAAAGTAATTTATTCATTAAAGTTGGGCTAAAAGGGAGAAAGTATGTGTCAGTTTCCTGATACCGTTTATTTTAGTTTCTTGTTGCAGCAAACCTGCTTACTCATCTCCCATGCTATTCTTATGGAGAATAATTCAAATGTTATATAGTGCTTACTTATGATTGAATATTGATTAAACTTGGTATGTGGCTTCACCTAGTTAAATTATATTTATATTTGCATAAAAACCAATTGTTTGTGTTCCTTGTTTCAGCAAACCTATGTACTCATCACCAATGCTATTCTTATGGAGAATAATTAAAATTGTATATATCGCTTATATATGAATATATTTTTATGAAACTTGGTATGCGGCTTTATATGGTATTAAGACATATATTATGCATTGTAAATTCGCTGAGTACGCAGGTTTGCTGCGACGGGGGTATTTATGAAGATAGGATAGTTGAAAATTTTGTCTTGAAAGCCTCCGATTTTGGAGTTGCCTCCCAAGCTGCTGTCTGAATAGTAGTGTTAAAGTAGTTAATCTTCCAAACCATTTGGGGATTTGAGTGGTATTTTTAAGTCAACGTTGTTGCTAATTGTTCTCCTAAAGCATTCCCAATCAGTGAATTTGTTATAAAGAGATGGGGGCTTTTCTTTTAAGCAAACTGAACTACTGAATGTCATGAGTACAGGAGAGTGATCAGACGAGAGGTCAAGGGAAGATTCAACATGAACATATTTTTGTGAAATACCTTTTAAAACAAAAAGTCCAATAAATCTGGAATCTTGTTTCGGTCTGTAGGCCAATATGTAGGTTGTCCTGATGAAATACAATCGAGTCCGTCTTCTAAGCGTCCTTCCTCTAGGATTTATTAGCCTTGAGCCCCAATACGTATGTTTGGCATTGTAATCACCCCCTGCAATAAACTTTGAGCCGAGAGACGAAAAATAATCTTTCAATTGATCTTTATCAATGATATGGAGTGGAGGACAGTAGACCGCCGACAGTGTCAGAGAATTGTTATTTTCATCTTCTAAAACAACAGAGCTAGCTTGCAAAAAGTTATTTTGGATTTTAGGAAGTTCATATTGTTTGATTTTTTTTGTGAACCAACACAGCTGTACCTCCATGCCCCCTATTACCTGGGTGGTTAGAACAGTAAACATTAAAATCTGAAATATTGAAAAAACTTCTATCAGTGAAATGAGTCTCGGAAATTAGGCATACATCTATTTTCTGTTGAGCAATAAACAATTTAAGTTCTTGGCAATGATTGACCAAGCCGTTGGCATTCCAAAGAGCTATTCTTAGAAAAGAGTTCATGTTAATTTAATTTATAACAGTGGTTAGTAGGTTCATCAGAGTACCTATTTGTTGAGTCTGTGGTAGAAATAATTTTTAAACTTTATCGATGAAACAGTGTATTGTTTGTTCTAGGTTGCTTGGATTACAATTGTCCGTCGTTTGTGTTTGATTTTTGCGAGTTGTAGCTTGAGCGTATGTTTGAGGTCTGTCATTTTGATCACAAGGGGTACGTATGGTCAGACGTTCACTTTGGACACATTCAGTAGGAGCTGACTTGTTAAGTGATTTCTGACACAAGGAGGGTACATTGTATTGTTTCCTTCCTTAGGGCCATCGGGATAACGAGAGCCAGGTATATGGATATGAATTCTTATGTTTATATAGATGTTAGTTTCTTGGAAATCAGCTGGTCATCAGGCGGAGGGAACCAAGCTTCTTGAAGTAAAGTAAATAAGCTTCTTAACAGTAAACATTCGTTTACTTTAAGAAGTAAACCCCTGACATAATTCTTTATGTAGAATAAGTATAGTTTTATATCTCTCTTAAAATTTATTTGTAGTCATTTGTTATGCTGGCTTTGTCAATACAATGTATATTGTCGTATGATCCGCCGAATCGTTACAATTATTTGCCGGTTGGGAGCTTTACAAATAATTACTAACACGTGGTTTCAATTAAAATATAACTTTATTAAAAATACCCCCGTCGCAGCAAACCTGCGTACTCAGCGAATTTCCAATGCATACTATATGTCTTAATAACACATAAAGCCGCAAACCAAGTTTCATAAAAATATCTTCACATATAAACGATTTTAATTATTGTCTATAAGAATAACATTGGTAATGAGTACGTAGGTTTGCTGAAACAAGGAACAGAAACAATTGATTTTTATGCAAATATAAATAGAATTTAACTAGGCGAAGCCACATACTAAGTTTCATCAATATTCAATCATAAATAAGCGTTATATAACATTCTAGCTATTCTCCATAAGAATAACATGGGGGCTGAGAAAGCAGGTTTGCTGCAACAAGGAACAGAAAAATGGGTTTTTATATAATTATCAATATTATTCAACCACGTGAAGCTACATACCAAGTTTTATTAATTTAAGTTCATAATTAAGGGAGTCATTACACTTGACTTATTCTCTTTAAGAATAACATGGGGGCTGAGTACGTAGGTTTGCTGCTGCGGGAATTATAAAAAAAATCAATTTTTTGTGCAAATATCAATATCCCAGTACTAAGTGAATCCACATACCAAGTTTCATCAACATACATTCATAAATAATCGAGATATAAAATTTTATTTATTCTCCATAAAGATAAGATTGGACAACGTACTGTGTTTAGCACTTTGGATATCTCTGCAACGGTTGGGCGTAGAATTACAATTTAAACACCAAAATGATTGTTTCGTGGAACTGAACAGATTGGTAAAAGCAAATGTGAAAATTACATTAAAATAAACTGAGAAAAAGCCAAAAACCTTTTCCCATAAGATTAACATGGGAGATTTTATGAGCAGGTTTTTTTGGATTTTCTCCGCAACCACTTAACCTAGGTTAATAATTCAATATACTAAATTATTTGTTTTTAAGCTCTATAACATGGTCAAAACCAAAATTAAGTTTTTTAAAAATTGTAGGGTGAACAATGCAAAAAACTGATTTTTGGAAAATTTAAAACCCCCATAAACCCCCCTTCCCATGGTCCGATTTTTCTGGTTTTCGAACTTAAAGTTATATATATATATATATATATATACATATATATAAATTTGAACGAATAGTGTTTTTGGTATCTGGGGACCTCAAAACAAAAAGTTATCATGGTCTCGGGCTTAAGTCTTACCATGAGACCTACGGTAATAGCGTCTTCCCTATAGGGGAAATTCGCTAAAACTTGCATTATTTTACAACTCGCTCACGAATTACAAAATAACACTGGAACAATTTTATATGTAAAATTAAGAGATTACTAATTTAAAGAATATTTTGAGTCTTCATTTTAAAAGGGAGGAGAGGGGAAGTGGACCGAGGTCTATATCGTACAATCGTAGAGCACAAGGCCCGCGACAACGCGGTCGCGTTACCGCTAAACGGACACTACTGCACTACTCGTGTTTTCCAGCCATCTGATCCAGCGCTCAGCGCGTATGCTCTGCTGATGTTGAAAAATCTGCTCTCGGCCTATCAGAGTGCACGGCCTGCGCGAGGCTACTGCTGACGATTTAACAACAGTGCAAGGCTACAACTGCACTTAACTTTCACAACAATTAACAATGATTTTATTTCAGTTTTCTGAGAATTACCTTAAATTAAAATGATTGGCATTAATCCTGATTTGTAGATGATGGTATACAGACATGATTTCCAGTGTGGATTTTCCTTTTATTGAATTCCTGAAATTTAATTAACAAATCAGTTTGTCATGTTGGCCTGTTCATAGGATTTATTAATTAGATGTGCTATTTGGCTGGGGGCGGGTTGTCACAGCGGGTGACAGTAAATGGTTTTTAATTTTAATTGTATGAAGCTAAATTAATAAAACTTGGTATGTAGCTTCACCTGGTTGAGTTATATTGGAAATATTGCAATTGCATAAATACACAATTTTTTTCATCGTTGCAGCAAACCTGTGTCGACTTCTCATCCCTAATAATATTCTTTTGGAGAATAAATCAAATGTTATATATCTTGTAGTTATGAGTCTATTTTTATGAACTTGGTAAGTGCCTTTATGCAGTAGTGAGACACACATGCACTGGAAATTCGCTGAGCACACAGGTTTGCTGCAACGGTTTTTTGTGACTGAAATACTGGGCTTAGGTTTCTTTAATTAATTTGTTACTAGCTGTCCTGTTGCTCGAATCCGAGCAAGTTTGTACCCAACGAAAGGTTTCTTCAGTTGTAAACAAACATATCAAAACATCTGAAATTAAAACGGATGATAACAACGTACTTTCAATCAACACGTAATTTAGACTTCTGTCATCAGATAGCGCCACTGTTTCGTTCAAACCGCCTGGCGCAGGTATTTCGTTCGCGTCTACCACTTCTACCAGTTAAAGTTCGTCGGCCTCCTCCTCTTGGCCGTCCTGGTCGACGTCTTATAGTCTCCATTATGTTGAATTTTTTTGGTTATGTTTTGATTTTGTGCAAATAAAAACTGGTCTTTTGTTGCCAGCTGTACGTTCAATAACCATTTTTCAGGGTCAGATTTTATTTGTTTAACCACTTCCTTAAATAAACAGCTGATTTCTCGATCGTTGGTTTGTAACTGCATATTATGTCTATGGGGAAAATCGCGACTTTGACCCGATATTTTCCCATGTCCACGGTGACTTTTATAATTTTTTTTAATTGATGGCAAAACTACATGTTAAGACCTTTCTAACGACACCTTGGACATGGTGATCGGTAGCACCACCGCTCCAAAACAATTATGACAAAAATATGCCTAGCGTATTAAAAATATAGATTATTTTATTATCATGAAGCAGGCTCGGTTCGGCTTTGTCATGCAGCCTTAACTTTTGGGGTTCACATAAGCAGCTCACGTACCGGAATAACAAAGCTTGAGTTTGACGACTGTCGAGTCGTTGTCGTCGGCGTCAGCCATCTTGTTTTTGTGCTGTTTGCTGGATATCGACGTTCACCGGTACTTATTCAAAGTAAATAGGTAATATAATAATTTTCTATTTATTTTTATTTAAGGTAATCTAATTTATAAACCGGCGATAAAACGAGTGTCTTAAATATTTTTTAAAACGGACACCTATATTAATTATTACATATTTTTAATATAGCGAGTGGCAGCAAAGACAATGAATGAAACGATTTTAGATTATCAAACTTGGATTTCTTCCTCTTCCTTAACTTGATGATTCCTATCTAGGCTTAAAGCAAGATGCCTGGGCACTCAAGAAATCAGTTTAAAATTTAACAGATTCACATTAGTAGGCCTGATTCAGTTGGTTGAAACTCCTGCTTCCTATTTAAAGCCGGGTTTATATCAAAACATGCTATATAACGTTGGCTATATGTAGCAAATGTTGCATAACATTTTAATTTGGAACCTTTTACTCTTGCTAGGTATTGCATGTAGCAAATGCTCTTTGTACAAATAGCAAAAGTTATATAACATTTAAAAACACTGATTTTTTTAATGCTACATGTAGCAAAACCTTTCTCCATCGGCGAAAATGTCGTGGCGGCGAGATGTAGCGCTCGCGGCTGCGATAACTGTGATATTGGCCTATCAGAGGAGGGAAAGAAGGTTTTGGGTCAGGCCGTC
The DNA here is from genome assembly GCA_963675035.1 of Allygus modestus. Taxonomy (NCBI): domain Eukaryota; kingdom Metazoa; phylum Arthropoda; class Insecta; order Hemiptera; family Cicadellidae; genus Allygus; species Allygus modestus. The sequence continues at coordinate 103,591,509 of OY776114.1, forward strand.
ATTTGCTGCGAGGGTGAGGTTTAGTGGAACTGACCTGTTGAAAGATCTTGTTGCAGATGATGTGTGAAATTCCTTCGTTGAGGTGTGAAATTAGGTATCCTACACACCATCACAACCTTCCATTATGAATCAATTAACCAAAACAACAAATTGCCTTCCACTCACCTGACGAACTGACAGAAAATGCTACATGTAGCAGATGCTAGACGAAAAATCCACGTATAACATTGCTAGATATAGCAAATGCTATATCTAGCACGGTTTTCTTTGATCTTTACCGACTCCGAATGGATTACACAGTTTTTGCTACATGTAGCAGAATATGCTAGGTATAGCAATGTTATATGTAGCAGTTTAAAAACTTAAATTTTCTACTTATAGCAAATGTTATAAAACTTTTGATAAATGTTAGATGTAGCAGATTATGCTATACGTATTTTTCGAACTTGCCGAAAATGTTATATAACTTTTGCTATATGTAACATATAGCACGTTTTGCTACATAATGAAAACCCGGCTTAACCCTCTAGGTGCCGCCCGCCCGAATTCGGGCAGGCTTTGTTTACGTACAAGTGCCACCCGCCCGAATTCGGGCGACTTTGCAGACTTTCAGTTACAACGGTCTGAATACACTCTAATTGTACTGAACTGCATTGAATTTGGTATCACTGTAAACGGCAGATTTCAAGCTTTATTCCAATGTCTGTCTCGAGAGGTTCTACTCTATGTTGGAAAGAAAACATCTGCGCCAAGATCTGTTACGTCACTGTTGTTTTCTGCCTTCTGTTTTGTTTACGTTTTCGTCATTTATTATTGCTTTTTAGGTTATATTCAATTGAAAATGTTGTTTATTATTATTAAAGTGCATTTATTATTGCCAAATAAAGTGTTTGAACAAGGTTATTAGTAAAATATAAGCGATAAATGATATTTTGTGTCTTGGTTGGTTTTACATGCATCTTTATGGGATTTAGGTTAGTACCATGGTGATCATATCTGGTTTTATCGTCATAGATATTTATCTTATGTATTTTACTAATAATGAGTAACTTATATATATTCTTGTCTCTAATAACATTTTGAACAAAATGTATATCTTGAATTTTGTACCTGGTGCACAACTTTTTTTGTACATATGTGGATACATAAGGAAAGTAAATTTTATTTTGCAATTTCTGGATTTGGCCCTATACTGGATTTTTTGTATATAAAATAAGGACATAAATGTATGTACTGTAAGATAGTCAATTTTATCTAGTTTACAAAAATGTATAACAGTATACCATTTAGTTATAACATAGATTAAGCATACTCCTTAGGAGATCACCCATCGTAATGGGACAAGCGTACACGGTCTGCTTGTACGTCCAAGGCGACGGCGGAGCTAGTTCGGAACGTCTACGCTGCCGCGCTGCTGTCGCTGCCCTTCCCCTCTCCCCCTTCGGCCGCGCGCCCTACCTAACAGCCCCTCCACTAACCCCTCTTAAATCTCCCATCTCCCAACCCCCAACACACACACTTCGCTGAGGGCACCGACCGAAGCCCGTTACCACGTCCCGCCACCGCCAACGGCCGAGGCGCCTCGCCGAGGTGGTGTACTGCCTGAAACTGCCGCAAGCGTCTTTCGATTTTCATAGGAATGTCATGACCCATTCACATTACAATGTTATATTATTATACGCTAGTTATTAACAGGTGAAGACTGAGCAAGAATATGTTCGACTTTGCCTTATAAATCTGATTATGATTATATTAATTGTTTTTGAGTTTTCCCAATAAATTTAATTTATTTTTTATATTTTTTATATTTTGCGAACCATAAATTTAAACTTTGGTAGTTGCAACATATTTTAATAATGGATGCTGTTTTTTTTTTTTTTAAAGCAAGTACCGAGTCCAAAGTGGTTGTGAAATCACTGTGATTTATGAAAGTCAAAAATTTATGAAATCTTAATAATCTCAGATAATAAATCTCAGATCTAATTTCACTGTTCCTTAATTATGTCCGTATTGTTGTTCACTGTTTCCTGCTTCATTCCTCATAAGCAATAAGCATAAATTAGTTGTGGTCCAGAAATGTCAAGAAGTCTTTACCATTTATCAGGGGCGGATCCAGGGAGTCACGTTGGGGGGGAGAAATGCCGGGGATTTTGGGGGGTATGGAATACTCTTCTCAGGGGTGGGGGTCCGGGATTCCATCCCCGGAAATTTGTTAAAAATTCCATATCAATAATTTTTTTGGCCTTAAAAAATAGCCAAACGCGTTTTATTGGCCAAATTGTGCGTTATCGGCCTAAAAAGACGACTGTTTAGAATTCATGGACCAAAATTAGAAATTGTACCTGTTATTTCGGATAAAAATGACAGTTTGACCGCATTTCATGGTCGCCGTAACTTTTAGACCAAAAACGACCAATGAACGTAGTTTATCGGGCAAAAATACCGCAATAGTTTATACTCAAACCGCAATTCAAAGGCCAACCGCCAGCGGAAGTATCAAAGTATGTTATCGTCGAAAACAAAGATTTTACCGAGACTAACATCGAAACAAATTTTATCAGCCGAGATACGGCGATTTTAAAAGACACCCGAGATACATATTATTGGCCTAAAATAGCAATATATTCTAATTTAACCGTCTAAAACGTCAATCGGACCACATTTTTTAGCCTGAAAACGGTCAAACTGTGTTATTAGAAAAATTTACCGATCGGGTGTGTGTTATCAACCAAAATCGATAATGTTATCGGCAATTTTACAGCAAAATTGCTAGCCAAAATACGACCGCAAAGTTTGTTATCGGCTGAAAATTGAGTACCAACCTTATTTAATGCCGGAAATGTACTTAATCGCTCAAAAACGGCAATCGGACCGCATTTTCTCGGTAAAAAACAAAGCCGGGTCGTGTTTTATATACAAAAGCGAAGTCCGAAACGCATTTTACCGGGCAAAATCAGATATTTGGCCGTGTTTTATCGGTAAAAACATAAATTTTGCCACAACTTGGTGGTCAAAAACACCAAAATGAGTGAATTTTTTAAGTATAATGGAATGGACCACGTTTTATTGGCCTCAAGTGGCAAGCGAGCCGCATATTATCCACGGAAATAGCAATATAGCCTTGTTTTAGCGCCCGAAAAAAGCAATTGACCGACAAACCCCTTTTGCGATTTGTAGGGCAAAAACATTGACCTCAAAAAATTTAAGGGCCGCATTTTATCGGCCGAAAAAGTCTGCGTTTTACAGAAAAAAAATTGTTTAAACAAAATAGGCAATTCCACTTCATTCTATTTGCCGAAAACAACCGTTTTCCTAGGTTGCCGAAATGACGATCGGCAACGTTTTTTATTGTCTCAAAATGACAACCAAAACTTGTCTTATTGACTGGGAACGACAGCGAGGTAGAAAACATGTCGGGATAGACCATGCTCGCGCCCATAGTCGGGATAGACCAAAATTCGGTCCGGCTGGGCTCAAGGTCACATCTCAAAGTGTAGGATTCGGCGGTCGCAGCCGCAGCGCTCAGTACAGCGTCTTATGGGTTATTGGCGACGCGTCCTCAGTTAAATGAGGTTTACGGCGCAAGGGATTTTTTTATAGTAAAATGGTTTTTGGAATCGAATTACTGAATAAATTCTTTATCTTTTGGTACTAAATTAAAATGTATTTAACCTCTAATTATGACTAAAAACACGTGTAAGTTTCAATATTAGCATACAAATCTCGATTTTCACCTACTCAACCTGGATTTTCATCGAAATTAATTAATTAACGACTCAATGACTCCAATATTTTATTTACTCGATACATGAGTCAACTCTTTTCGTGAAAATAACTATATAATAACAATTGTACGGCTTTTAAAGAGGCTTAGTTTTGAATTTTGACTAAACAAATTTGATTCCATACCATCGCATTTATAGCTTTGGTAGAAAAGTTTATTCAAAATTAAGTATCTTTCGTATTCGAGTTCCTTGACATGTTCCTCAACTTTTAACGCCAATATGATTTTTACAGGATTGGTTATTGCAGTATTGGCTGATGTAGAGGCTTAGTTCTGAGTTTCGACGTAAAACCATAAGTTCATTCATAATTTTGATTAAATATTTAGCTACACATATTTACTTACGACTTTGTATTTCATTTCTCCGATCTATTCCTTATTTATTCACACAAAATCAAATTATAAGTCTATTTGAATAGTTTTTAGGGAGGTATAACTTAAGTTTCTGTAAACAGATGTTGATTCTCTTCTATTTCAATGTTCACAATTAAAATCATAAAATGTGACCATAAAATTAAGGATGATAAACCTGAAAACATGTAAAATTTAAATACAATCTAATTTAACGATGTAATAAATAACTGCTAGAACTAGAAGGAAAAATTTTTAAGTGATACAAATTTCAAAGGGAGAAGGGTTTAAATAAAAGGCAAAATTATGTTTAGATAAAATCCAATACATATCGAGGTTATGACTCCTGTATTTTAACTTAGAAAATGGACAAATAAAGTATTTAGTAAGGATTTTTTGCTTCACAACCACGTTATAACAAAACAAATATGTTTATTCTTGCATAACATTTTACTATGTACAACAAATAAGTCTCATATTATTTTTCATTTAATTTAATTACATATTCATTTATAATATTTAATATGTAATTTTATAATCATGATTCAGATTAGATCTCGATAAATGTTTTTTTTATCATAATTGAAAGCTGTGTTAAGTAACAATAACCTCAATATAATATGGAGTCAAATATATATTTATATAATTACTTTTTATAAAAATCTAAGTAAAATGAGAAGCGATTATTCTGATGTGGTAGTACGGCGTGGGCCGTGGTCGACGACGACGGCGGCGCGCGTAGAACTGAACATAGCCGTAATTTATATCGTATTATTGAAGAAACTAGAAGCTCTATCGAAAATTTTTTCGAATAAATTTTGAAGATCAACTAATTAGCTACAACTTTTTTGCTGGAAGTTTAATTTTACCTCAGGAATAAAAAACTTTCTCGCTTACTGACTTTTTTATGTCATGTTCTTACAACCTTATAATATTTCAATTATTACAAACTACACATAATTTTAAACTAAAATATATTGATACCGTTAGATGCGGACATTCATGCAGAAAAGAAATATATAAGTTTCATTGTAGTTGTATTATTATTAAGAGGTATAGGAGCGTGTAAACGACAACGGGCTCACCGCTCGGGATTACTCAGATTTGCCGTGTCCTGCACTTTGGGTCTAGCCTGACAATGCGCGGACCGTTTTCTGTCCATTTGACGAGCTCTCCATGGTTTTTACCTCCCTGGGGAACGACAACCGAGCCGCATGAACGAGAATGGCCGAAAAAGACGTTTTAAAACTAAATTAACGAATGTTCACCGAAATTCCTGTAAAATTATCCGATTTTCCAGGAATTTCCGGTCTGTGAACTCTCTGTAGTAGTATTACAGAAGGCATATGAATCTGACTGACGACGCATCAATCAGACGACAAGTCGAGATGATGCTGCCGGGCAGACGTAGCACTGAAATTGAACCAATTGTAGATAATTTTGACTTATTTTCATATGTGGAATCAAATTCTGCGAATCACACCACGCTTTTTTGTGACACCCTGTATATATTTTTTGAATTACACATATTTGCCTGATTAAAATTAAGTTTATTTTTATTATATAGGTAGTCATGAATTCCTTTCATGAAACGTGACAAAAGTGTTTTTAAATAACCCTTAGGCCTATATACGCCATAACAATTTTAAGCAGATACGTTTACTTGATATTTTGTAATAATCGTTTAAATTTGAGATTTACTCACACATTGTAAAAAAAACCGATATTTTACACTGTTTTTCCTTATATAAATTTAAAAAAGCAATGGAAAGATTTGAAACTCCGTAATATAAAATTTGACAATATTTCCGTTTATTTGATAGGTCTCTCGTTAAAATTGGACTGGCCGTTTCGTAGGTGTTATAACGTAAACGTATTTTAAAATCAGCCAAAAAATCAATGTGATACGCTATATCGTAAATAGATATTAGATAACAACCTTGCTTTGAATTGATGAGTAAATCACGTTTCATAATAATTACTGATATTATTTAATTTCAAACCTGTATAATTTCTTAATGTTTCTCAATTTTTTTTCAAAAAGAACATAAATTTTATTTGAACTTAATAAAGGTTTTTAAAGTTAATTACTCAAATCACAGAAATTACTTTATTTATTTTAATAATTTTAAATTTTTCGCGGAGTTTTTTTAGCCGGTAAAAGTCCGGCACTACTCTCGAATACGGATTTTTGAGTGTCCATGAGTATTTACTCTCCGCCCCGACGAAATTAAAAGGAAAAAAATAATAAATTGTGAAAAAGAATTAAGTGGGATTTTAATAAGGAAATATTGTATGTTATGAATTCACTGAATCATTGGTAATGAAATATCGGTTATACATACTATACACCTATTACACTAATTTGTAATTATAACTGTAAGAGTATTTTCACAAGCGAACGTAGAACATTTATCAAGGAAGAAGCCGCTTTACGATTTGACGAAAGGAAGGCACGAAGGAACTTGGGCTGGTGGCTGGCGGACGCCCTGCGAGTGCGAGCGAGCCACGGCACTACGGCAGTGTCGCGTCGGCGGCGCCTACCTTTCTCACTCCCTCTCTCTCTATCGCACAAGTACTCCCGCTCTCTCTCGCACACGGATGTCGTATCCCCTCCTAGCCCGCGGATCGTTGGTTCCTCACGTGGCCACGAGCTGCGCCACTGCGCTGATGCCGTCGGCACTAATTCTATGCTAGTACTAGAAAATCCCGTAGGAGCACGCCACTGTTCACCCGTCTTCGTCTGACAACTTGCCCATGCAATATCTCCTAAGGAGTATGCTTAATCTATGGTTATAATTTAAATTTGTTGTTAATTTTCAAATAAAACCCTGTAAGAGAGCTAAAATCACGTGGCATTTAGACAATTATGACATGGCACCTAGAGGGTTAAAGCTTTTTATGAATAGGCTACTACTTGCATTCAGCCTACCTTCTCGTAAGGGATACACATCCAGGATTATATGAGGTTGCCATATTTCCTCAGTAACCAACTAAGTGTAACTTAGTGTGTTTGAACTGTCCTCAGTTGATGACGGAATCAGTACGATACATTCACCAATAAGTTATAGGCTAACTTATGCTTTAAGCAATTAGTCTTGTCAAGGTCCCGGATCTTGCCAACTCTACTGTGATCTTATTATTTATTTATTTAGGCTATTTATTTATTTTTTGAAAAATACTACAAAACAGGCATGCGCCCAATTACAATGTAGGATTCAATTAATTATAAAAGAATATATGGGAGAGTTCATGCCGGTCCTTTTTCACTTTCTTCATGCACACAACAATGCAACACATATGAGAGATTACGTTACTAAACCTACTTACAAAAATAGCAAAAATTCATAAAGACAAATAAATAGTTATTCGTTACAAAATACAATACATAACGTGCCAAAAAACAATACCCCCGTAGCAGCAAACCTGCGTACTCAGCGAATTTCAAATGCATATATATGTGTCTTAATACCACATAAAGCCACATACCAAGTTTCATCAATATACATTCATAAATAAACTATTTATGACATTTTAATTATTCTCCATAAGAATAACATGGCGGCTGAGTATGCAGGTTTGCTGAAGCAAGGAACACAATAAATGGGGTTTTATACAAAAATCAATATAACTCATGTAGGTAAAGCCACATACCAAATTTCATTAATTTATTTTCATAATGAAGGGAGATAACACGTTACTTATTCTCCATAAGAATAACATGGGGCTGAGTACGCAGGTTTGCTGCTACAGGAGCCTTTGGTAAAAAATTGTTTTTTTCAGCAAATATCAATGGTCCACAACCAGATGAAGCCGTATACCAAGTTTCGTCAGTATACGTTCATAAATAAGCGATATATAAAATTTGTATTTTCCTCCATAAGAATAACATTAGACAACGTACTGTGTTTAGCATTTTCAATATCTCGGGAACCAATTGACGTAGAGAAATGATCAAAATACCAAATTGTGTGTTTTTTTAAGCTGAATCCAATGGGAAAAACTAAAATTTGACTATTTCCAAAATTATATGTAAAAAATTCGAAAAACCCATTTTTGGGGTACAAAACCCCCCCAAAATACCCCTTTGGATAGAGCGATCTGGCTGGTTTTCGAACTTAAAGTCATAAATGCTGCTTTACACGTTTATACCAAATTTTATCAAAATCGGATAATTTTTACGAGAGTTATCGTGCTCACGGACACATATATATATATATATATAGATATATATATATATATATATATATATATATATATATACAGTTTCGAACGAATGGTGTTTTTGGGGTCTGGGGACCTCAAAACGAAAAGTTATCATGGTCCCGGGCCTAGGTCTTACCATGCCGACTACGGTAATAGCTTCTTCCCTATAGGGGAAATTCGCTAAAAAACAAAAAAATACAAAATACAGTTTCATAAAAATAAAAATAGTTAGGATGCAGCAGTATTTAATCAGGTAATACACTAGATATGTTCTTACGAAACCTTTTACTAGAGCAATCAAATAAATCAATATTCACATTTTGAGCAATGGAATTAAAAGTGCGAGACATAACATTGAGTGAGGAGTAAGCCCCAAGGTTTGTGCGAGAGTAGTGAGGGGAGAGCAGGAAATTCAAATTCAAAATATCCTTTATTCATTTATATACAATGTATACATAAATGGCGTCAACATTTACAACAATCTAAAACTAATTACAGATTGATACAAAAACTTGTCATTTTACTTCTGTTGATTTAAAATCATTTTTCCAAAACTCACTAAAACTGTAAAGAGCTCCCTCAATTAGAAACAACTTTAGACTCTTCTTAAATGTTGTAGTATTTATTTGTTTCTTTATTGTCATTGGCAGCTGATTAAAAAATTGTATACCTATATAAGTTGTTTTTTTTTTCGGAATATTTCTTTAAAATGTCATTCAACTTGAAAATCATATCCGTTTCTTGTTTTGTAATTATGATTGCTAAAATTCTTAGGCAATGTGCTTGATATATTATTTATATGTAGTACTGTTTTATAAATATAGAGGCTATACACTGTCATAATTCCTAATTCAGAGAAATGATTCCTACAATGTTCATCATGCCTAAGATTTAACATGGTTCTAATAGATTTTTTTTGAAGGTGTAAAATTCTATTTAAGTTACAAATTGATGCAGCCCCATATACTTCAATCCCATAAGAAATATAGAATGAATTAATGCAAAAGAAGTTGTTTTTATTGTATGTTTATCACATAAAGTAGATAATCTTTTTAAAGCAAAAATATTAGAACTAATTTTAGCACAAATTTTATCTATATGGCCAATCCAACTAAGATTATTATCCAAAACTAATCCAATAAAAGTTGTACTTTCATTAAGACTAAGAGAAAGTCGCTGATTGTTCAATTTATTATAAGATTTTTTATTTCTACAAGAAAATTTCATAAGGGTTATTTTGTTATCATTGAGTAACAGATTTAGGCTATTAAGTTGATCATTGACTGTTTTAATTGCAATATCAGCATCATTAAAAATTGCATTATCATTGCTGTTTGAAATTGTTAAATTAATTTAATATCATCTGCAAATATACAAAATTTACTATTTAGGGTCAGTCCATGCCAAATCAATACAAGGAATTTGTTCACCATCTCAGATTTGGTTGAAATTTGGAATATTTGTAGCCTTTGTAGGAACTAAGAAAAATACCAAATTTCATTGGAAAATATTTATCCGTTTAGGATTTAGAGCTATGTAAAGTTACCAAAAAACGCCAAAAATAGCTCGGCCGACTATTTTTTAAACAGTAATTTTAGCTCTCCTAGTTGAGTTAGAGAGATGGGAGTGGTGTCATTGTGTTGCCTTTTTTGTGCCCTTTCATTTGATATGCAACACAATATATGTCCAAATAAAAATATTTTTTTCAAATTCAAACTGAAAATTTTAATTTGAAATTTTGAAAAATGCGTACTTTTGAAAATTTTCAAAAAAATATATGTTTTTCACAATGTTACTATTAGTGGATTCTCAAAGTATAATTGTGGGATTCCACTTTGGGCTCACTTACATTTAATTGCTAATGCGAACACAGTTTTGACTAAGATGTGTAAACTATAGGGTTTTAGTCAAAATATACAAAGTACTTTTATAAAAATAAGGGAAGAAACATTAAAAAACATTTAATATGCTTTTAATGAGCTGCCTTATATAAATACAAATTATAATATTAAACTTAGATTGATAAGAATATTCAATTAAGTTGGTCTATAATTATTTAATTTAATTAATTTAAATACCCATTGTTTTAGATTGTCAACTTCTAAAATCCCTATAACTATACACCCTATAAAATATAAACAATTATTTAAGTGAATTTAAGTGTGCCTGTTTCAAAAGGAGGCATGCATATATTCATGTCACAACTGGAAGAGTAAACTCAGATTAGAAAAACATCAATAGTCTTTCATGGTGTGAAAAGACACAACAAAAGACTCACAGTTTCATGTTGTGACATGTCAGTGGTAAACTTCTTGTCTGTGTTTGTCTCTTGGCTAAACAATCAGTTGTCCTGGAAGAGTGTTAGAGTGCACATGGTTGTGATTATTAATTTGTGCGGTGTCATTTTATTTTTTTGTATTCTACAAGTTTTTTTATTTGACAGTGGTGCTAAGGAAAATAATGAATATGAATGTCTGGAGCACAATACAACAGCTGTCTACTGCTTTCAAAAAAAGCTCATTCAGTTTTTGAAAACTTACTTTCAGTTTGATGTTGAGAAAATGTATTACTTTTCCGATGGAAGTGCAGCGCAATATAAGAATAAAAAGAATTTTTCTAATCTGTGTTTCCATCCCAAGATTTTGGAATAGAGGCAGAGTGGCACTTTTCGGCTACAGCTCATGGTAAAGGAGCATGTGATGGTGTTGGTGGTACAGTGAAAAGGTTGGCTACAAGGGCAAGCTTACAGAGCTAAAAGGGCAAGCTTACCTTATGAAAATCAAATACTCACGCCACAACAACTTTTTGATTGGTCGATCCAAAATATTAAAAGTGTTAACTTTGAGTTTGTCAAGCAAGAAGAGTATATAGATACTGAAAAGTTTTTGAGTACTCGGTTTAAAAAAGCACAAACCATAAAAGGAACTCAACAGTTCCATGCGTATTTGCCAATCAAAGACAACTCGACCGAAATCAAAGTCAAAGTTTTTTCGTATGACTCAAATTACAGCACAGTAAGCACCACACAACTAATTGGAAAAATTTCAATGGCAGACGTTAACGGTTAGGTAACTGTTAAATATGACAGTAAATGGTGGCTAGCTTATGTGCTAGATAAACATGAAAGTGACGATGAAGTAAAAGTCACATTTCTTCACCCAGCTGGTCCTTCCCCATCTTTTTCATACCCAAGTGGAAAACCTGACATTTTGTGGACATCTTTAAATGATATTTTGTGTACAGTTGACCCTACTAACGCCCACAGGAAGAATATACAAACTTTCTGAGGAGGACACTACAAAATCAAATGAACCGTTGAAGCAGTTAGACTAATAAAATTTATTTGTCTAGTACTGCTCACTTAAACAAGGCTACTGATATTTTATTAAAGGCAAGCAACATTATTCAATACTATAAAATGTCTTGCTATTATTTTTAAAGCCTTCTAGATCCTAATTAAATTTCATACAATTAATTAGATAGGTATTGGGAAAACAAAAAACTATAGATAACTTTTAACACTGTTAAATTATTTATAGACCAACTTAATTGAATATTCTTATTAATCTAAGTTTAATATTATAATTTGTATTTATATAAGTCAGCTCATTAAAACCATATTAAAATGCTTTTTAATGTTTCTTCCCTTATTTTTATAAAAGTACTTTGTATATTTTGACTAAAGCCCTATAGTTTGCGCATTTTAGTCAAAACTGTGT